>JAXDDX010000022.1:1290000-1890000 GCA_034670405.1 Hoplostethus atlanticus | reverse complement strand
CCAGGCCCTTGCCATCTTGTTTGCCCCATCTTCCCCTCCTCCTGCTCCCCACCCCCCTCTCCTCCCATTCTCCTTCAACCCTGCACTCTCCTCCCACCCTCTCTCCTCTCCCTATCACCACCCTTTCCTTTCCTCACTCCCCCCCCATCCCTCCAAGCACATGATCCCATCCTCCCTATTCCCCCCTCCATCCCCATGCTCTCCTCACTTTTCTTTCTCCATCCTCACCCCCCATCCCCATCCCCACCCCCCATCCCCATCCTCACCCCCCATCCCCATCCCCATCCCCACCCCCCTGGTCTTTGAGGCTGCTGCTGTTACGCAACACTGCTCCCGTGTGTGGATGTGATCATTACGTAACATCTCCTACTCCTCTGGAATACTGATGAGCAGGAGGACGAGGCAAGGAGGGGACAGGCGAGAGGAAGAGCACAAAACAACAAAGCATCCTAAAAAAAAAATCCTGTGTGTGTGTGTGTGAGATTGCACGTTTGTGTGCATTAAGCGAGAAGAAGGACATCTCTAGTTTGTCCACCATACCGTGCATCCTCTTTTCTGTCATCACCATGTCTTTGTATCAATGTGCCTCCCATCAGCGCTGGGTAGAGCTACCGCAGCTGGTCAACGACTCAGGCAAGGTCGAAACCAGAGCTCACATTTCATTAGATTCCACTTTATTTAATACACATGGTACAAGATACAGTTAAGACATGGTACTGCCATCACACATATCCTATACATGGGTAGGACAATAAAAAACACAAAATGCACATTTTTTATATAAAAGAAAACAAAGCAAAACCTCACAAATAAACAAACAAAACCATTAAAATGTATTTATACACAAGTTTAAATATTTTTTCACGGAGTATTTGAATAGTATTTTGAATAGTAAAAAACGGTGATTGCTACATAGGCTGTTTTATTAATGACCTTGATTTATTGTCTTCTGGCAGGCTCTATTTGCCAGTACCTTTAGTAAGCCTTCTGCAGAACACTTTTTTACATTTTAATTGGGTTAAAAAGTTTCCAATCATCAACTACTATTATGTATAAACAGCATAATGCAGTCTATGTCAAGATTGAATGTCAAATGATGAAAAATGTCTATTATACTGAACTATCAGGAAACTGAAACAAACACAGAATCTATCAAGAAAGCACAAAAGCACCGACTTGTCCAGCGTATCTAGATAGATACACTTAGATCAATCTTTAGTAAATAGAAAATAATCCACACAGTGATCAAAAGAATCCCCTTTCAACTGATGTTCGCCCCAAGGTCAAGCACTGACTGCACAAGGATAGGTGGTGCTAATATGCAAGTCATGAACATACAAAGAAAGGGGACTCTAGCAAAGATGCTCTGCCATTTTTGACAGAATTGTACAATGGGCCACCGATCCACCCATTCAATAACATATGTCTGGTACAATGTCAATTATTTTCAGTGGTATTTCACAGACATAAGTACACTTGGTGTAAAATGTTCAGGGAAATGACACAAATTTTACTGGATTTCATGCATTAGAATCCCAAACTACAGGGGATCTAAACTGGAAGCACAAATGACTTTGGGGGCATTTTTCCATTTAGTACATCATAGCGATTTTACAATAAAACATTGAAATAAAACAAGCATTGAATAAGTATTATTGCCACATGTATTTTTCTTTCCATGTTTATGTTGATAATGAACACAAGCTGACTGATGACAAAAATCCACATCAGCCAAAGACACTTGAGATATTGAGTCCGATTGCTTAACAGTCTGTCCTGTATTTACTAATTTAGACTCAGCCACTTTGGCAAATACAACTCTACAATACAACATTTTTCTGTTTTCATTCAAGGTTTTGCCAAACAGAACTAAGCTGCATTATATGTGCTCTCCGTTTCAACCAACACTGCTGGTTAGCCCCATAAACACGTTTGCATTATTCCAGATTACAAATTCTTAACATCCCTACCTGCTGGGCCATTTAACAAAGAAACGGTTGGATGAGGTAAATATGAACTTGCCCGGTCCTTGGTATAGATATTAAGAAAAGAAAAATCTTTTTATAAAGCTGTTTTCAAAACAAACATCCAAAAGCACAGTTTACCCATTGAAGTCCCTGCGTAGTCATTGGTTCCATTAGGAGTATTGTTCCTCAAAGGAAATATAATAATCTGACATATTGTTGTACATCACAATCAATAGATGCATTATTACCATCAGAATAAATACAGCACTCATCATAATGTGGCTATTTGGCAAACATAAGGGATACTATTATGTTAGTAAAGACACAGACAGAATCCCTGTCTCATAGTTAGGGAATAAAAGACCATGACATAGTCATTATTTACAAGGTTCAGGAGCAGTCACCTTTTGGTCTGGCAAAAATTCCAGCCATCACTACACCATGACGAGGCAGGTAGTGGCTCTAGCGCCCTCTACTTGCAGTGTGCAGTAAAATAAACAACCCTACATATAACATACCCCTCCACCTGTGAGGGCCCTGGGAATCACCAAACGTATGCCTTCATCAACAGACAATAACCTACTGGAAAAAAACAGTCCTCGTCGTGCTCCTTCAATAAAATCATTGGGGTAAATCCCAAACAGTCTTGTTTTATAAATCTTGTAAGACTCTGGAAACTGATTTGAGTAGAAAAATAAAATAAAGCACAATACCTTTAAATATGGATCATGCTTCTTTTTTTCTAAGCTACTGTGTCTCTCTGTGTAGTTGTAGTACAAATAAGGTACCAACCCACCACCACTATAATCTTTAAACACTATGTGTCACTTTTTAAGGAAAAAGTGCAAAAACTGTTAACACGCAGCTACGCACACATATGTAGGTGGTGCAGGGAGATGACTATATATACAAAGAGTTCTTTAAACACAGTGTGTTTGTGTGTGCGTACGTAAGTGCGCAGGGAGACGTGTGTACGTGTGTGTGTGTGTGTGTGTGTGTGTGTGTGTGTGTGTTACAAACAAAGGCAAACCTAGCAGGAAGAACTGTGACTGAATCACACCACTAGCTGACTCTGCTTCTTTTCTCCCCTGCCAACCTCAACTCTTTGCTTCCACTCCTATCCTTCCTCCCTCTCTTCAGGCTTGTGGTCTTGGAAGTGCTACTTTGGATCTGTCCCCTGCTCCTGTATTCATCTGTTCCTCTCCTGTCCCATGATTAATAAATCAAGATCTTACATGTCCTTCTTCTGAGCCTAAGCCAGAGTATTTCAAACAAAGGAAAGAGACAGCAATCAGTGAGTGCACACAAGAGGAAGAGTGAGGGACGGGAGGTGGAGGATTAGCTGACATTACACATGCTTTGGTCCACTTAGAAACTCATTGCTGTGCAGTGATAAAAACTGTATTTGTGTAAAATTTAAAGGCCTGTGATTATTTTGCACCAGCCTACTCTATTCGCATTTCCTGACTTTCCTGAACCCATCTTAAGACAGACCAGTAGACGTATACATATTTTCCCTGTATTTTTGACCATGGGAGTGTCCAGAATCGTCACCTTACTCTGAGTGTAGGGAGCCAGGCGCTCTCCACAGGCCCTCCTGTGACCACTGCTCCCAATGTAGCTGCCTCACTGCCTGCCAGTGTGCATCCACAACTCCAGCGTCAGGTTAGGAAGAGCAACTGGAGCTTGATGCAATGACCGGTGGTCGGCAAAGACAGCAGTGCAATTTTAGATTCCCTTGTGTTTGTGTCTGTGTTGGATTCAGAGGGGGAGGGAGTTCTGCTTTTGTCTCATTGGTACTTCATTGATTTTTTTTTTCTGAAGTTTTCTACATTGGGCCATATTTGGCCTCATATCGAGCCAGGACGTTTTTGCAGCGACCGCAGTCCTTGCGCAGCTCGGCCACTTGCTGCCGCAGTGCTGCGTTCTCCCGCTCCAGGAAGGAGGCGCGCACTGTGATCTGGTTCTCCTTCAGCCGCCGGGCGTCACGGGAACGCTTGGCTGCCACATTGTTCTTCTTTCTCCTAGACCAGTATTTATCATCCTGAGGGAATGAGAGTGAACGAGATAGAAAAGGAGGAAATCAGAGAGGGAGGAACGGTTGAACACGGCAAACATCAACAGGAGATTTAAAACGAACGAACATCTGTGTTGTGAAAACACCCCCCCCCCCCCTCCATCTTTGATCTCTAATCCCCAACAAGCCCTCATTCTGCTTGCAAATGCTGGTATGACGCTATAATCTCAACCAGAGCTGACCAGGACGCTGGCCTGCTACCTATTAAATTCTCACTCTCTAAACATAATGACATTGTGCCATCTTGCTCAAAACTATTTCATACATCTCATACCACAATGAATAGCTTATAGGTCTTTGAATCTATCAAAACATCAAATGTATGAATTACTTAAAGTAAATTAAATTAAATAGCTACTATGTCATTAAATATACAATTTCTCTTTCGCCATCATCTATCAGCCACCCTGACCTGGATTCATTATTAATACATGTTAGTCTGACAGGAGTGAAAGGTGGGCAGGGTTTGCAATTGTGAAACAAATGAATTGTCTTCCTTTGTGCTAGACAATACACATCATAGCAGCTAGTTCAACATGGGTATGGCTAATTCGGCCTACCTTCTGTTCATCAGGAACAAACACTTTTTTTGCCTTCTTGATCATAGGCTGCGGTTTCAGCTCGTCGTCAGAGAATTTGTGTTTGCGCGGGTTGAACAGCTCTCCGCCTGGCACACTGGACAGGACCAGGTCTGTGGGGTCCGGCTGGAAATGAATGTCCACCTCAATGGCCTCTGGGTCGATGGGGGAGGGTGAGTTACGATCTAGGAGAACAGAAAGAGAGTAGGTAAACTTGGGCTACAACAAAGGACACTCCAATACAGGAAATTCCCTACATACTTATATTATTTGGTTATGTTCCATGGGGATAAGAAATGGCACTCTTGAAAAAAACCTGCATATTTTCTAAAACTTGAGAATTTGATGTTGCTTGAGCTTGAGCTTGTAGGGAATGATTCAATGTCCAGGGCTTCTGAGGATCATAGAAAACCTTTTACCTTTTTCAAAATGTGTAATCAGTGTAGTGTAGTAATTAGGAATAAGATCAGAAGCAGAAAAGGCGGAACAAATCAGTATAACAGTATAATCTCCCATCACAAATAAAGGAGTTGTATGTCCAAAAAAATCTTTTAAGCTGTGCAGCAACCTGAAAGGTCTCCAATCCTATGTAAATGCAAACCACTACGAATGTAAACAGAATTACTCACCTGTTTTTTTCTCCTTCGCTTCCACCACTGCTGCAACCTCCTCAGACAAAGACTCCTGCTCTTCCTCCTCTTCGTCCTCCTCTTCGTCCTCCTCTTCGTCCTCCTCTTCATCCTCCTCTTCATCCTCCTCCTCCTCCTCCTCCTCCATTTTGGCTGGCTGAAGGGTAGTGACTGTCACCAGTTCCTCTGGCTCGGAGGTGACCGTAGAGGTAGCGGTTGCAGAGGGGGAGGGGGGTGTTGAAGCAGAGGCTGAAGTGGCAGCTGCAGCAGGAGTAGTAGTAGTAGCCTTGGGGATGCACTTCTCTTTGTCTTCCTGTGGCGTCAGAGTCTTCTGCAGCGCCTCCTCCTCCAGGCTCACAGGGATCCCATTCTCCAGAAGGAACTCATCCAGGTCCATGTACTCCAGGTGGAAGGTCTCCCCGTCATAGGGGATGGTTTTCTCCCAGATGGCTGGGGTCAGGGAGGCTGACACTCCACCGCCACCACCTCCACCCACACCTCCAGAGCCTCCGCCAGCACTGCCTGCTCCTGCTCCGCCACTCTCTGCATCCTCCGAGGAGCACAGCTTCTCTTTCTCTATTTCTGTAGGAACGACAGGAGGGAACACTGGTTTATAATGTGGCTCATCATTTAGCTTGCTGTGAATGAAATTTGTTTTCCTGTGCACTCATGACTCTAGGGGTGCTTTCAGAGTGCAGTGCAGTGCGATGCACCACACGCACGCACGCACACACACACACAAATATGCACACACACAGGAAGAGTCAGTGAATGAATGGGAAGGGAGGGGTGGAGAGGGGGATGAGGAGTGGTGGTGGTGTGACAGCCACAAAGAATGTGGCTAAACAAAGGTGGGTTACAGCCAAAGTCAATGAGTTTGAAATAAGAGTCAGAATGGCTAAAGAAGAGAATTAAATGACAGACAGAATGAGGTTGGAGAGGAACTAAAGACCGGATGAAACTACAGAAGGGGTGCAACTAGAGAAGGGGTGAGAAACTAGAGAAGGTAAACAAAAGGGGGAGGGATAGCCCTGCTTGTTGCACCCGTTGACACAGCGGCTGTAAACACAACATGACTGCAAACTAGGAACACAAAACACAGAGAAATTAATTCTTTATAAAAAGGCAACGACTTGCTGGTCGTGTACCATCTCTATGGCTTGGCTGCACTGCCTCAAGACAAGCAGAGAGGAGCTGGAACTTTTTGTTCTTTTTATCTTGCAGCCTCACTCGCTCTCGCGCAACTGGCTGCTCAAATGCTCTCTGGTGATGAAGCCCAACATTATTATTCGTCCAAATATCACGCCTAATTCTAAACACTACGACGAGCTGTTTTAAGAGATAGATATCGTATCTAAGGCACGCAGACCCGCTACAGTTTCTAATCCAGCAACAAACTTGTGAATGTTATTGGCGCCTGTTTACATTTCCAGCTTTGTCGACTGGGCTTACCGTCGTCGCCTTCCTCTAGGATGTTAGGAGGGGGGATGTCCATAATCTTCTTTAAAACAAAAGGACATGATTTCTGCGGACCCGCTCTAGTTGGCTGGAGCGCCACGGCTACAGCGGCTTTACCGTTACCGGGCATTGTTCAGCCCCGACCAGGCGATGTTTCTACCGAGAGTCTGGGTGCAAACCGAGGAGAAAAAAAACACCGGGGTTCTTCTGTTGTTTCAGGGTCTGTTGCTATGAAACCTGCTAGTCAATATTGTCCCTTTTGGAGGCAAAACAACACTACGCCGACCCGTCAGTCTCCGTACCCACCGAGAGCGCTCGTTCGATATTCATGAGCTATATGCCACGCCTCCTCGGGGAATAGTAGACGCTGATTGGTCAGTGGTGCAGCCTATATGAATACACTTTGAAGGCGCTGTATAGAAAGCACACTGTGTTTTTCTTCTGTCTAGTAGCGCTGCGACTGTTTACTGGCGACAGCTATCAACGGGTGTTAATCCTTCATATGGCGAGGGCTGTATAGAATATACGAGCTAGGAACATTGATATTATCCAATGGGAAAATCCTCACTCATTCATTCACATACACAGAAACTGACAGAACAAGATAAGGGGATGTCTAAGAACAATCACACGACTACTACATCCCACATTAGCATGCTGACATCATGTAGCTTTTGTACCTTCTACATCTGCAGACTCTTCGAGCGTGCATGTTATATTTAATTCTCATCTATCAACAGATACAGTGCAGGCTATCCGTGCATTTACTCCGCCTTCCATATGTGGGTAGATTTTTTGTATCCGTCCACAAGAGGACACTCTACTCGTGGCCAAACACGTGCCTCCGCACACCCACGTGAAAGCACAAGCTGTCCAGGGGCGTGGTTATGACACGTGCAAGACGAGGCGTTGGGAGCGGATCAGAAGAGGGCGCGCTCGCCGAACAGCTGGCACACAAGCCAACCACAATGTACTTTTCTTTCTCCACGAAACATCACTTTATGGCATAAAGGACTGTCACATCAAATCAAATATCAATCTTCTTGTAAAGGCTTTATTGACGTTATTGTACGAACGCATTATTATAGCCATTTTATTTGTAAAAGCCTTGCCTGTACATATTAATGTATATTACATTTTCATGTACATCTTGCAGATCATACACGCGTTTGCTGTACCAAAACAGTCGTAGTGCACGCGCACGCTAGTGCTGCTGGCTGGCATGCGACAGTGAGCGCGTGTCTTGTTTTCAGCAGGATGTTGAGTTTAGGAACACAATGTTCTAACTGCACATAGCGCTCCACCTTCACCACTACTCTCTTTTTATACGTTCACCACACCGACCACAGTAAACAAAGACATGACGTGTTTGCTGTAAACTATCTCAGCTAAAACTGATAAAAACAAAACAGTTAAATCACTGCTGCAGCAGGATGCATCTAGTCTAATGAGTGGAGACTGAAGGCTAGACTGGTCTATTGTTTACAATTCCTGTTTACTCCTATGTTGGCTGATAGGACAGTGGAATTCCAGATAGGTTCAGTGTCTCTTGGCCTTAGCATTCTGAGCATTTGTGAAACACTATCTGCAATTTCATTACAGATGAGGATGTCTAACTAATATCTAAGTATAGTGTCTTATACTCCTGATCCATTGTTTAATATAAACCAGGCTGTAGAAGAGAGGAAAGCATACGTCTTTAGGGTACACCAGTTAGGGTGGCAGCATGGCCCAGAAGTGGCAAATGCTAACTAATACCCTGTAGGTTGTTGGCTCTGGGACTGGCAGGTTGAGGTTGTACTCCAGGAAGGTGACTGGTATTAAAACTATGGTGCCCACTAACACTGCCGAAGTACCCTGGAGTAAGGCACTAAATCCCAAACTGCTGCCAGGGTGCTGCACTGCAGGCATCCCTGTGCTCTGACCTCTCTGAAGAAATGCATCAGAGATTAGCATTGTGTGTGTGTATCTAGAGTACCTTTGTTATGCATAATGACTGATTCCAGTTAGTTTGTATGCATTAGCAAAACAGCAATCGTCCTCTGCCTTGTGTAAATTGGCAACTAAGTTATTTTCACTCAAATAACATCTGTCGGCACCTTGACACACTAGAGACTGAGACACTTCCTACTTATGTAGGTTGGATCAGTATCATGTTATCATGTAACAGTGATAAATGGGTCAGCCTAGCTGTCTATGTAGCACATTAGCCACAAAAGACTTCTCAAAACGTGTGCTAGACAAAACGTGTGCTCTGCTAGACAAGTGCCATCCAAAGTCACATTTCCCTGCTTCCTGAGTAAACAAGAGGAAAAGTATGGGGATTGAGTTTACTGTGTGCACAGGACAGAACATGCAAACATTCACGCCCCCGATTATTTTGAGTAAACACTTCTCAGTGCCCTCTACTGTCTGTTCAATTTGTTCTAACTTCTGTATTTACTCCCCCTGAAGCAGTGTAGACAGGAGGGGGCGGCCTGGTGGTCCAACTATTGTTTGAGGACACAGGAGACTGAGTGTGCTCAGTCTACCAACAGACTGGTGAGTTTCATTAGCAAATCTAAACTGTATTATTCCAAAGGCCAGTCCACAGGAGGAGAGGCCTTGCTGTTCTACAATACCATTGCTTGAGTGTGTAGCAGTGTGTTGCTGAAAAGGTGAATGCAAATATGATAGGTAAACCTCTGTGGGGTAAATAAGGGTTATAAAGCTATTCTTGGTTTATTCCTTGTATAAAATTAAATCACCTCAGGGTTCCTCTAACATTTTCCTAATCAAACTCCATCACTTTTCCAAGACTTTTCCATGACATATAGCAGAATTTCCATGACCAATATTTGAGTGTATGTTGCAACATTGAATATCTGATCTAAATGGATCGATATTATCAGGAAATTTCTGATTTAGTTTTTATTCCTCAAAGGGAAAGCAGCCAAGCTTCACAGCCAAGCTAAACATTTCACTGGTTGGAAAAGATATTATCAACAAATTTCCATGACATTTCCAAAACTATATGCACATGTTCCATTTTTCAGAAAACTAATGCAATGATTGACTCATCCCATGTCCTAAATTGCCTTGGTGCTGACAAAATATACAGGCCAAGGCAGCCACTAAGTAGAAAAGACAGATTATTATTTTTCCTTCATGTATGGATGGATGGATGGATGCTATTGTTAAAGAAAAAAGGATCTACATTGTTCCTCAAAGACAAGGGGAAGGCAAGGAAAGGTGAGAGAGAGAAGAGGGCATCACCTTGTCTTGGCAAGAGATTACTTAAACCCACCAAGAGATTGATGGAAAAGAATATTAAATCTTTTCACCGACAGCAGATAAAGGAAAGGACAGACACCAAGGTGAACCATCACTGGCATTTCATATTATTGAGAGGCACAGCACAACAAGGCATGAGAACAGTACATTTATCAACCCAGTGATGTCTGGCAGTGTATGTCCTACCCATAAATATACTGTCATAGATGTATAGGTATCAGAAGCATGATCACATTATCTCACTGTGGATGGGCTGTACCAGTAAAACACATAAGTGATGTAATACTAATTTACTGGCATAGTAAATGTTAAGTTAAAGTTAAATGCTTATGCAATATGGATGTAGATGCAATTGTAAATAGCCTACTTACAACGTTTAATTTATCTGCAATTTTCTGCCAAGTTTGCTCTCTCGTTTTAGAGGCTCTGTCAGTGTTGCGTTTCAGATAAGATATGTTCCTCATAGCCTTCAGTTATTAACTCTTACTGAGCCTCAATAATAAAGGTGCTGCGTAGGCAATCATATATTGCTGATCACAGGAACAGAGTTAGATGGATTAACAAATCGACGTATTCATGAATCGACTAATTAATCGATATACGATGAGCATCTTAGCCTATGGCAGAATGAGTAGTGAAAGCCCCGACATATAGAAAGTAAGCTGTAAAGTCTCTGTGCCACTGCCAAGATAGAAATAGTAGTTTGCGCAATTCCTGCAAACCATCGAGAAATTCTCTATTACTACTGAGAGATCAATACAAATACACACTTCTCAAGATAGGGGTGGCAAAAACTCCTAAACAAACAATACACTTACCTCAAAACCTATGAATGTCTAGAAGTGTCTAGATAACTAACTCGTCATGTGTAGACTGGTGGGGACTGGGAGCAGGCGAGGAAACTGATCACATCACACAAAGACTCAGCAAGTGCAATGCAAGTAAGAAAATATGTAGGGAAAACTGACCGGATCAACCGGAGTAATGGCGTGATGAAAGCATGAGAGGGGACTATTTCAATATTGTTGCATCACTTGCAGGTTGTTGTGATTGTTATTGCAACGAGAAGCACCACATCCAGCCTGCTGATAGGCAGCCTATCGCCCTTATTCACCTGTAGACCTACATGTTGTGATTGATAATGGAAATGATCGGAGCAGAGCGGAGCACACACTTCCATAAAAGTAAAGGTGGCCTCATACAATAACTTGGTTAACTCGTTGAAATCAAGGTGACAAATCAATACACAATACACGATGCAATGTCTTAGCTCTGCATCAGTAACTGCTGTCTAGTGTGTAATGACCTGAAATAACCCTGACTATATCCAGCACTCTGGATATGTCAACGAATCACACTATTTTCACAAGTCACATGCCTTAGCAACATTACATTACATTATTAATTAATACATAAATACATTAAATTATAAAATAGTATATTGTTACCACCGTCGTCAAAGGCCGGGAAGGAGAACGGGTAGTCAACCAGGGACTTGAAGAGATCAGGAACATCGCTCCTATCTCCGAGGAAGATTTCGTTTGCTGTAGACATTATAAACGACCGGTGTCACACTGTTAAAATAATCTGCTTATGTCGAAAGATGACTCGAGATGAAACAGCCAAGATAGGTGTGCTGATTTCAGTCACTGTCAACAACTTCTCAGGTCATGTCACGGGGATGCGTGCGTGTGTCCAATCAACTTGTATGATAATAAGAGAAGAAGCCACGCGCCGAAACCTCCTGAATATTGAAGTATTGTTGTAGGAAAACCAATGAAATGTGAGAAAGGTAAGCAGCCAGCGTTTATTCAAACAACCCCCGGCTCCCATTTGCTGTCGCGTCTGTCAGTTGTACCTCTAAACCAATCAGAATGTTGGGGGCGGGTTGTTGCTTGCGAGCACATTTCTCAGTGCACGGCAGCATGTGGTAGACGCGGCGTGAGGGCAGCCGGCACACTGCAGCACACGGAAATGCTCAGTGCTCACAAACGCATTTTAGAAAAGTGATTTCATAGTCCAATTTAAAGTAAAATAAACAAAACAATATGTTGTATCGTATTGGTCCAAACAAGATAACATAGTGCACGTGCCCTTTTCAGACTGAAACACCAAGATAGCTTTTCTAACGAGGCATCATTATTATTGAACACCTGAGGAGCTTTGAGCTAAAAGGGCCATAGAACCAGTCTGAAGGGCATTTAAACCGGTTTATACAGGTTTCCATTTAAAGTAGGCTATTCAACCCTGGTGCACGTGCCTTACCACTTCTACAGCTTACATTGGTCAGCAGTGAGGCCACATGAATGTTTTCATCCTCTCCATAAAATCATAATCATAAAAAAAAAGGATTATTATTACAACTACTACTATTACTACTAATAATAATAATCCTACTAATAATAATCATAATAATACATCACATTTATATAGCACTTTTCACAATACCCAAAGAAGAAACTCTTAGGGCTGGTCTGTAAAGACAATTTTAAACCCAGACTTACATCTGTGTCACTTGTCTGATTTTCACACTATTGACTGTATGATTACTTTTGGTCTGGATATCGGACATATTTTTCAAAATAGCATGCCAAACTATCAATAACGAGATTCTCAAAATGCCTCCTACCTTCAGCAGCCTAGTGCAGTTTCAACTTTCAATTTGTGGATGAAAATGGAAATTTCAACTACTACTAGCATAAACAAAGTGACATAATCCAGAATTATTACTGATTGAGTGCTTGTATATCTTGTATAGAAACATATTTTTCTTTGTTGCTGGAAAATGGAAATGAAAATCTTGCTAAACAAAGAACCTACGTTTATAGGGTCCCATTTGATATTTCAAGTTGTTAAATTTAATATTGCATTTATTTCAGATACATAGCAATGCTGTTCTCTGAATGTTTAGTCTAAAGAACTGTTATACTGCTGCTTTGTTACGAACATGTTACTGTGTTACAGGTTATCCACTTTAACACTCTGAATCAGACATAACTACAATGACCTCGCATTCTTAACAAGAAGAAAGAACAATATGCCTACTAAGCTTAGAGTCTCAAAAAATAGTTTTATTCTGCTTAAAATGTACAATTTGGTTGAAAACTCACAAAAGAACAAAAAACAATTCCCTCCAATCTGGATATTCACAACAGTGATTCCATATTTTGAAATTAAAGCAAACAATGATAGAGGTGAAGGATGATAGAGATGCACTTCAAAAATCCAGATTCCTCGTACCCTTCTGCCTTTGTTTCTGAGGTTGCACCTAAACACAAGCTCAATCTACTGCGTCAGTCTAGACCTAGTTACTGTTTTGGTATCAAACCCAACAGGGAAATTAAGTTTCTTTTCTATTTTTACCTCCGCCAAGGGGGTTATGGTTTCACCCGTCAGTTTGTCTGTCTTTGTGTCAGCAGGATATCTAAAAAACGTATGAACGAATTTCCATGAAAATTAGTGGACAGCCAAGGAACAATTTAATAGATTTCGGTGGTGAGTCACATCTGGGATTTCCGCCAGTAGACAATTTCCATTTCTTCATCATATCTATGAAACTAACAGAGATAGAGACTTGATTCCTAATCATATGGGTATGTTTGCAGGCTCAGGAAATCAAGTTAACTTAAGATTCAAGTGAAGGGAATGTGGTCAATAGGTGTAACAGCAAGCAAGAGGGCCTTCTAGTCAAGATAACATAAACTTAGTTGTATTGGAGACCACTTCATGTCCTAATAAGTGGCTATCTCATGTCTTTAATAACATCTTGTTTTCTTTTTCTCTCATTAAACTATGGACACTGTTATTCAAGCACGAATGAGGTAGACTAATACCATCACATTCCATTCACTTGATATAAACTATTCATTTATAACTGTTTTGGTTATAATATCACACAACCCTGTAAGTAGTCAAGGGCCAGAGTAACATCTTTCAGTTTATCTGAAGCTGTAAAACAAATTTTTCTCTTTTTATAAAAAAAAAAAAAAAAAGAATAGCAACCCTACAAAACCCTACATTGAGAAGTTTTTCTCTCATAGTGAGGATGACAACAATTGCCAGATGGTTGTATATGTAGTGACAGTTTCCTCTAAATCAGATTAGACTCTTGGCAAGAAGACATTTTACATCAGGTTATCTCTCACTGTGTAAACACTACGATCATGTGAAGGGACTGAAACTCATAATACTGAACAGTTTCAATGACAAAGAAATACCCAACTGTACTATTCATCAGCATGCTCTCAATAAAGATACAAAAATACACCATCGAAACCATCAACACCTTCAAAAACACATTATATGCCTTTATGTGAGTACTAATTTTAAATGAACATGAGTATCTTATTATTTGTATTGAACACCGATGTCCGGTTGTGGTGCACATTTACCTACTCAGCAGCACTGGTTAAGGCCTTGAACGTCTTTTCTAAGTTAAAAGCGAATATGTACAAGTATTGCAGATGGTTAAGATGGTTCAGCTGTCTTTAAACTGGGCCTAAGAAAAAAAATTGTCTTTAACAAAACTTTGTGACTGAAATATGTGTCAGTGCATCAAAAAGGCCACCGAAGGCTGTATATGCATGAATTCAACATCCATATCCTGACTTTTTTACAATATTGCCAACCTGGCCCATACTTCAACAGCCCTGATTAATTCTTTATACTTTGACATTTTCAGATTTCCTTTCATGGCACAGTTCTTATACAGTGTGTACTTACATCTTCAAACACCTCAAAAGTTTTAGCCGAACAGACATGAACAATTATAATATATATAATATTTCCCATACACTGTGCATAATAGTTGGAATTTTAGTGCAGTTAGATGAAATTAAAATATTTCACAAATTAAATTACATGGTGTGTTTTTGAATGCAAATGCATGTGTGCCACAGTTTGATTTCCATTCCTGAGGAATTGGGATTCGCAAACCTTATAATAGACTTCGTACTAGTTTAATGGTAACATCAACAAATGCAGAAAGTAGTCAATTACCCATTTTTCAGAAAAAAAACATTCTTTTTAGTCCTGAAGTAGAAAGTTGTACTTCCCAAAGTCGAACTCGTCAGGCATGATGAGCATGTCCTCCCTGGCTTTGGCCAGCTTCCTTCTCAGAAAGTCACGCCTTTCCATCCACTCCTGCAGTTCCTCAAGGCTGTGCGCGAAGTCACAACTCACACCTTCAGGACATTCGCTATCCAACCTGTCAATCATAATGATCACATACAATCTTTAGCATTAGCACTTACATGCTTTAAACATCTTCCATGTTTACTCTGAAGATAATAGAGTGTAAAGTATGTTTTGATGGTGCTGGACAACCACATTTGTTAATTCATTATTTAGTATCTAATTAATTACAACGATCGCTACAGGACCATGTTAAACATTGATGGCTTGTAATCATCACTCCACTGGCCCGAAAGCTTTTGTAAAAGCCAGAAAAGATACAAACAGTCTGTTGGCCACTCAGCAGTTTCACAGGAGTGGTTAGGCATTCATGGATTAAGTGCCTTCCTCAAGGGTACATTGACAATAGTTGGTGAGGGAGGGGGGAATGTTTCTTATTAACCTCTGCAGCAGACTGTCCCAGCAAGCCCTGGGATTCGACCCAGCAATCCTCCAATGCTCGATCACCAACCAGTGGATTGTAGTATCAATTTACATTTTGCATTGACTGAATTGAAAGTAAAATGACCCCGACACAGACAGACTGCAAAACCTCTTACTTAGGGCAGATTTCAAAGCGTGGGCCAGGGAAGCGGTAGCTCCAGGTCAGAATCTCGTCCTCTCCCTCACAACTGAACACGCGGTCCTTGTGCTTCTCAGACGAGATGTGCTGCTGCCACTGGCGCTCGCCGTTACTGTGCCTCCCACACAGACGGCAGTGGAAGCCACTCTAAAATACACACACACACAATAATAATCATCATCATTTTTCTTAAAATTACAAAATACAGATGCATAGTTAATCAAGGTAGGCTTATACAAGCAGCAACATAAAGAAGAAAGTTTTAGTTTGGAGCCTATGCAGCGACCCCAAAATAACGCATTATATCAAACTAAAAAAACAAGTGGTGCAGAAATACTCGCTTATTTAAACTCTGTCTACCCACCATTGGGTCAGCATAGTCAGTTGGCATGACGATGTACTTCTCACCCAGTGGGACGTTCTGGGTGAGCATGGCTCCATCAGACTGGCAGTTGTGGCCGGTGCGGGACAACCACATTTCATATACCTGCTGCAAGTCCCTCACTGCAGGGACAGGTTTAAACCATGAGGATGTTAAATGACAGTGGAATTAAATATATTAATATATTGTATATACTGATTTGAGGTCCAATCTCAAACCACACGCTAAGCCACATCACTCAATCAAGTAAACTTAGACACTCGCTGACTTTGTGTTTTGGTTGAAGTGAGATTTGAGACATTTGGCAACATTGTAAAAAAAACAGATGTGACTCCAGCTGAGAATAAATCCTATCATGTGCTGTGCATTGCGTTGCACAGTGCTGAGATGTTGCTAGCTAAGTGGCTGAGGGATCATCCGATGGTCACTGGGTATGGAGGGCTGATAGAGGGTCAAGTGGAGAACACTATTTGAGACACTCTGAACTCCTCATCTGGTGATGAGGCTACGCAGATTGAGTCGTCAAGTAGCAAAGTGGGCAGAAGAGTTCAGTTTGAAGTTGGACTTCTCAATTCTCAATAGTGCAATGCAAATGCAAGACCTCAATCACTTTAAGGACAGAATAATTTGGTTTCATAGGGAACCATTGAACTTGTATATTGCAGGGCAATCTGAGTTAATGGCACTGTTTTAACTCACAGTCATTATTTTTCATGTACATCCACAGGTCCTTCTCCTCTTGGCTGTGAGCAAAGGTGCAGTTCCCAGAGTAGGTACATTTCTTCTTCTCCAAAATATGGTTACATATCTGCAAGGAGAAAAAACTACGCTGTCACACACAGAGCACAATTTGCAGCACAAACACTCATGAGAGATGATCAGCTTGACAAAACACCTTTTCTTCAGGAGTCAGGACAGCACAATTATCTAACATCCTCATTTCTGGATTAGCCTAAAAGTATTTTGGCACCAAAATCATATCTGTTTCATAGCATTAAAAGGTTTTCAGTGAGCAAAGTCGGAGGTGAACCACTGCACCGTGCATCATAACAGGAGTATTTCTTGCATTGCCATTTTTTTATTTATCAAAACCAGCCAGGTTAGGCTGCCTCCACCAAGGAGGTTATCTTTTCGCCTCTGTTATTTTGAGGTTTGCACTCTCCGAGTGCCTTCTAGTTGCTTTTGCTGTTGTTAATAATCCTTTGCAACTGTGTTTTGAAAAGTGCTACATAAATAAAGACAATAATAATAATAATAATAATAATATAGAAATTTAGTAATACCTGATGCAGCTAGGTACATGGTGCAAATCTTTTGACAGCACCAAAGTACATACATATCCATACATAAGTACATATCACACAATATCTGTCGTGTGATACTGAGGAAGCACACCTACATCATACTGCACCGGGTAGTTCTTGGCGAATGGCAGTGGTCGAACCTGAACCCACTTATTTCTTTCCAAGGACTTCACCAGCAGCACCCGTCGCTCTTTTATCCAGCTGGCAGGGGGAGAGAGACAGAAAATGAGATACAAATGCTCACGTTTTATGCTTTTGCCATGTTTATGCTGTGCACTAGCTGCCATGTTTATCCAATTAAACATGGTTTTGTTGTCCAATTCAATTTCACTTGTGCCATCTTGATTTTTTCCTTTGTCTTGAGGTGAGATGTTTTTATGAGGCCCTTGGGTATTTTTTAATCTCGCCTGCATAATCTGTTATTATTTCTGTGATCTTTCTGTGTTTTATTCATTTTATATGTGCAAATACATACACTTTAAGTTGCTGAACATGTATACTATTAAAAAATATGCAGTCCATACACATTCAGTGGGGTCTACAACTACATAAAATGTGTAGTCAGTAGTAGTAGACTGAACAGCAATATTTTCCCATTTATTTTTGATATTTTTGTGCAATTCCCACACTTTTTATGAAATTTAACTTTTCTATTATTTTCCAGACCTGTGTAAGAACCCTGCAAATACATTATGTAGGTGGGGCTGTTGCTCACATGTGCCTGGCCCTGGCTGTGCAGTACTTGAGGGCTTTGTCTGGCTCATTGATCTGGCCGTCCCGCCAGCACTGAGCGCAGACAACCTTCATCTTCATGTTCAGACTCTTTCTTCCTTCTCCTCCTCTTGGTTTGCTACCGCCACCTCCAACAGCTCCAGAAAACAACTGCTTAGGATTTAAAGGTCATGGAAATAGTGGTTATTAATTTACTTTCATTTTAATTTTATCCTTTATTTAAAGTAATAATCCACACAGTTTTCTTAAATAAATGGCTGTTTTGCTACCCTCCATCACCGTTTGATACAATAGTGAATAGAAGAACTGGGTTAGACATGGAAAATACATAGTTTGCGGCTAGCATAACACATGTAAAACTCATTATTCCAAACACTTAGAGCCCTTGTATCAGTGAATAAAACATCAAATTATGACAGGTATTATCAGGGGAATCATCATTATCATGTCAAATAGTATGTGATTTCTGAATACTGCCAAATTCATTCATCCTTTTCTTACTTTGTTCTTCTTCTGTTTATTTGTGTTCTGGTCCCGTTTCTCATAATATTTGATAGATTCCTTTACAATCTTTTCTGGGGTGATACCTAGAAAACACACACACACACACACACACACACACACACACACACACACATATCATATAAAAAACGCACAATCATTTGTATTTACAGTTTATACACATTGTATAAGCACTATCTCCATAATCTGTCATTTCTTTTCTCTGCTTTGTGTTTTATCATTTTTATACACGCAAATTATTTACAGTATGCATCACATTATTTACAGTACGTGCATGTTTCTGACAGATTGTACCTGTGTCTCGCTGCACCCTCCAGGTTTTGAGCTCTATGAGGGAGTGGGCGAAGTGGCAGTTGTCCTCCCTCTGGCAGCCACAGCGGACCACTTGGCAGCACAAATACAAGTGGCATAGCACGTGCAGTGGGCGGATCTTTCTGTAGTTCACAGTGGTGGTCATCACCACATATGCCATGCACCTGACAGCACAGAAGGGGCATTAGTATGTGTGAGAGAGAAAGAGATAGTTATATTATGAGTGAGTGATTAAAATGAGACCAAATGGAGCAGGACTTGTTTTAAATAGGGTTGCAAAGGGGTGAAAAATTTCCGGACATTTTCCATGGGAAGTTAAGCTCAGGAATTTGGGGAATTTTCAACAATTTGTATAGCAAAAGTTAGCCTATAACCGGGAACTGAAATTTTGTAGATCTTGCAGCATGTTTTAAATGCTAACTGTGGATAAATACTAAGACAAAATGTCAAATGCATTTTTTGGATTTGTATTAGTCATGTTTGCATGCATGTCTGCTTATGACAAAGCAAAATGTTCATATTTATGTCTTCATATGACAAGGTAAATACAGCTAGTACAAACGACCCCAAAATTTCCATTTAATTCTCGTTAATTCCCAAAGTTTCCACCTTTGAAAATTCTGGGAATTTTGCGAATTAAACATAACTCACTTATTGGCATCGAAAGTGTGCCGAGCATGCAAGTTAGAGCAGATGGCGCGGTTGTCTCTACAGCGCTTACTGATGATCCTTGGTTTACTGTCATAGCACTCCTGGAGAGAGAGAAAGGGAGATGAAAAGAAGGAGAAAGAGAAAAGAGACCGAGTATGAGATGGGAAGGAGGGGAACAGAGAGAGGAACAAGCAGGCAAAGAAAGAATAGACCGATTGATAGACTGACAGGGGACAAGTTGAACAGAGGAGAGTTTGGATATGGAAGACTGCCTTAACAAATGTGTTAATGGATAAACCTAATTGTGATGAGATACAGAAAAGCCTTGGTTATATGGGCCTAATAACGTACACATCGAAGATAAATATACTCTGTATAGAGGGTGTTTTAAGGTGTATCATGTATGCTTCATATTTTAAATGACCTTAAATGCAGATGCAGATGAAGGTGAGGAGATGTTAAAGAGGGTTTTTAGTCCTCTTGACAATCATGGACATGGATTGTGCAGAATGTGGTGCAACTCAACAGCAGGAAGGTGGCCCTGATATTGAGCTGTAAGTGAGCTATTACTGTATTTTGTGTGTGTATATGTGTGCGTGTACACTCATATCCACGTATACTAACCTGACAGAGGAACATAAACATGCCTTTGTGCTCTTGCAGAAGGCGTATGACACTAAGTGCAGGATCCATTTTGACAGCTGCCGTTTCAAACAGCAGGTTTCTATCCAGGGTTCCCTTCCTCTCTTCCGTCCAAACGTCTATCTCAAGTTGGTTGAAGGCAAAGGTGCACTTCTCTCTGTAGTCACACAGGCCCTCATCACCCGACTTCAGCAGCTCTGGACAAATGGGAGTATATCAAATTCTGTCTATCCAATGTACATAATTCAACACATGTAGACATACATGCTCATTTTTGTTTTCTTTTTTATTCCCTCTTTAACTACTTGTCCATTTGAATGTTGGTAATTCAGGGGATGGGAAAGGACCTCGTCGGCTGTTTTTCTGAAATATTAAACCAGAGCCGAATTTTGGATTACACACCAAATGGCGGAAATAACTTTACATCCTACAAAGCTACATTAGACTTTGTGTATTTACTAGCTAGCTAGCTAGTGAACTCTGCTCATTTCCAAAAGCTGAGGTAACTATGGCTTGGAGAGGATGTCACTGTCGAAAATATAATTGACAACAATTCAAAGTCGATTGGTGCCACTGGTCTAGGATGTCAACTGCTCAGTGTAGTGCAAACTGAGTATCTAAACAATTTCTGTAAGCTGGCTACTCTGGTTCTCCTGGTTTCTTCACACCGTTTGTAAAAATATTGGTACGCAATCCAGGCTGCATGATTAAGCGCGTTTTTTGTCTGTTAACCATTGTGATGTTACCTTCCTTTAACAATACCTGTGGAAAACAAATACGATTCGCTTGATCCAGGCAAGCTGATATCACCTAACCATCTGATTTTAGCATCCTTACCCCTGCAAAGCACAAACGGCCCAGAGAAGGAGTTCCAGGAAGCAATCGGTCGCACTCTGGTCCACTCCAAACTGTGACCTGCCTTTCTCCTACATAACAGAATGTCTCGCTTACAGCTGTGGATGAGGTCTGGCTTGTGAACAAAACTATATATCCCTTGACCTGAAAATGAGAGGGAAGGGGAAATGCAAGGTTTGAGGGAGACAGACAGAGAGATGTGTGGAGGTGAACGTGAAGGTGCAGATGAATTTTTTTCAACGATTTTCAAGGAGAAAAATGGGGGTGGTAGATGATATACAGAAAGTGGGATAAGTACACAGATGGAAAGGATTTGTAAAAGTAATGTTATTTGGTAGATGGTGCAAAATTTCTATTTTAACCTTGACAGACATTTTTTCGTTATATCGTTATATATTCCTGCTTGATTTTTGCATTTTGGTAAGCCTTTGAATGGCTCAACATTTTGCATCCCTTTAAGGATGCAGGATGCAGATAAAACCACAAAGTAAAACCAAAGTTCCTCCTCCATAATGTATTAGTACAGGGAAGGACACAATGATATGAAAACCTGTCAGTCCGTAAAACCATACCAGCTAAGAAGTACAAGGGTCAATGATTTCTTACTGCACAGTAGTTTAGTATACTGAATCTTGCTCAAATTCTCAGACAGGGCTTAACTGCTAACATACCTTCTCGGGGGAAACAGGCAGAGCAGGCCTGCATGAAGTCGTGGGTGGAGGACAGGGGGTTGCAGACTGCACTGGACTCTTGGCCAATCTTGTCCTTCATTAAGGTAAGAATCAGATTGTTAATGCTGACAAGCTAAACAAAACCAGTTCACCAAATGGTTGGTTGTGTTCTGCGCATTTTTAAATCAAAACAAATCACCCCTGTAGTGTATAGAGCGCAACAGTGACCACCCACTTTTTGAACGCCTCCGGTTCCGGAAGTGAATTTCCCATTCATTTACTACATTGACATTTCAGAAAATCCTTATATAAAGAGTTTTAAGCCTTGGAACCAAGCCAACCAGCTAGACGATGAATCGTGACCATAAAACATTTGATTCTGAGCAAAAAAAAGATCGGAAAACGGGAAAAAAGGCAAAGGTACAAGACTGTGTACATAATTATTTTAAGAGTGAAGGAACTACTCATCCCATAAACCATTGCGAATGATACTTTTCCAACAACTTCCAACCTAACGATCGTTTGAATTTAACATTTGTCAATAGTATAGTGTTTATATTGTTGTTGTTTTGTGTGCGTATATATAGTGTTTCATATAGTATAGTGTATAGTGTTGTCATCGACATGGTACAGTGCTTCGTTCCTGACTGCAATCACCGCTCGGGCGTCCATCAATGCCGGTTCCACCGATTCCCCACCAGTGTGTTGGTTAAGAACCGGTGGATCAGATATATAAGTTATTAACGTTACTAGTTTTTAATAAATGTGAATTCGATCCAGTTACATTCACGTAGCTAATGTTATGCTAATATTACGTGAGTTAGTCACAGCTGCAAGCAGCTAGCTAGGTTACGTTAGTAGCTAACGTTAACGTAGCTGTAAACATTTCCATGGTAACAGCGAGTTACCACCACCACCACCAGCACCAATCAGAGACGTCGCTGTTACACTTTAGGATTGTGGGTAGTGTAGTACTTCTCCATGACATCGCAAATAAAACATGTTTTTCTCAAAACAAGGTTGATATCATACGGACTTGTGGCTTCTACAGGAGCATACACTATCGTTCCACAATCTACTAGCTTGTGGTGAGTCTACATTGGATGGTTATGACATTATGGCTAATAATCAAAATCCCGATTCAGAATATGAATGGGATTTTCACTCCCTATACAAGCCTGACTATACATCTTACTTTGTAGTTATTCTTGGCTGAAGCCACAGCAGGGGCAGCAGCACTGTGAGAGGGTCTCATACCTGAAAAGCAAAGAGAAAAAAAAAAGTAACAATGCAGAGACCTAAAGAACTGTGCAAAAGTCTTAGGCACCCTAGATTTTTAAAATATATTTATTTTAAAAATTTAGATGTTTTTGTTTTCTACATTAGTGTAGTTCAAAATTCAAAATTTAGTTCCAATTAATGTAATTTTTTTAACGGCAGCACACGGTGCCAAAATACATCATTGTTCCACGTTCCGTCAAAATTGGACCAGTGGTTTGTAAGATATCACCTGATGATTGATGGACAGACGAAACGGCCCAATCCATGACCCCACCTCCTGATTTAACGCAGTGGACAATAATAATATAAGTTACCAATAAAATGTAATCACCAGTTAAGCTGAAATCAGAGAGTGAGTCCAGGCCTCCTTTCCCGGTAACGACTTCTGGAAAAGCTGCCGCGACCCCCTCCACTGGGGAAAAAGAGTCCAGGGCATCAAGGGAGTCGAGCAGGTCCAGAGCATTCACACCTCTTTTAGGGACATTGCCACTATGACGAGCTGGGCCAGAGATGGTCTCCAGGGTATCTAGGCAATCCAGGGAATCATCAAGGGACTTTTCCTCTGTGACCACTTTTGTTCTGGGTTTGTTTACGTCCTTCCCAGCATCGGCACTTAGTGGTGAATCCAAAAGGTCATCCAGTAAATCGAGGCTATCAAGGGTATCCAGAGCTGCTGTGTTCGGCACAGTGTTCGGTCCTAATTTTGGAGTGTCAGCATTACTTTCGAGGCAAGACGAGAAGCCATCTAAAGCATCCAGGCTGTCCGAGGTCGAGAGGGCGCCTAGAGCGTTTGGTGTGGATGCCTTGGGACTGTCCTCGCCTCCCGAGGCTGCGAAGGTGTCTAGAGAGTTGAGCTGGCTGACAGCTGAGTTGAAGAAGGCCGGGGGTAGCTTGGGTGTTGGGGCAGGCAGGACAGAGGTGATGGTGGGCACACAAATGGATTTCCGGCTGGGGTCAGGGAATGCTGCCTGGATGTGGGACTGGAAGGCATGGAGAAAGGGAGTGAGTGAGGAAGATGGAATGGAAAAAGGCAAAAGGGAGAATGAAAAAAAGAAAGACTGGAGTTTAACAATTCCAGTCTTTCTTTTAAGCCTCATGTTGACAACCGTGTACACAAATTGCAGTTGAAGTTAGGATTCTACTTTAGAAACCAAACATGAAAAAGATTGATGCTACAGTTTCACCTGCTCTTGATTATGGTGATATGTTGTATGTAAATGTATATAAATCATCTCAGTGCCTGCAAACGTTGCAATACTTTCTATCATAGTGAACTTATACTGTAAGGCCTTTACTCAGCATTGCTCATTGTATGCCATGGCTCATTGTATGCCATCTCAGTCACTGGTGTGCCTTCATTTATAAAGCCATACTGGGAAAACTACCCTCTTATTTATGTATTTATAACACAGCGGAGGACAGTCTAAGGTCCCAAAGCCCCCTCAGCATGGAATAGCTTGCAGAGAGATCTGAAACTTGGGGAACTGGTGACCTTGGCTGACTTCAAGGAAATAGTTTAGACTTGGGAAGACGAGTCTATTGGAATCTGTTGTTCTTTTTGGTTAGCTCTCTCTTTCTCTCTCTGCCTATCAGACGTCTTTGTTTTGCTACGTCTTTATACGTGGGTTCATCTTATATTGTTGCCTGTTACATTTGTTCCTTTTTAGGTTATTTTTGCACAGTCTTTTGTTATCTGTGTTTTGTAATTTGTCTTTCAAGCTAAATGTGAGATGTGTGCTGCTGCCTCCTTGGCCAGGGTCGCCCTTGTAAAAGAGATTTTCGACCTCAATGGCATTATCATTCCATCCATTCCATCCTTTTTTTAAAAAAATTTTATAAATCAAAATCTGTTTTTTAAATCTGTTTTGCCATATCTCTTAGGCTCAATCACTCCCATTCAATTCCAAACGGCATAGAAAACAACTCCTGAGACATGTAATTCAGTAACAGTATCACGTTTTGCAAAGTTGCATCAGAACACTAATAAGGGGATATAAACTTTGACATTTTTAGAGAAGTTCTTTTCACCGTTTTATTTGAATGCGTGAATTCAGGAACATTGTGCAAGACGAGACAGGAATGGGCATGTCACTTCCGGTTTTGACTCATAAACAAGAAGAAGCTTTTTCCTCTCCAAAGTAAATCTTTCAACCGATAACTAACACTCTCTGCAGTTACGTTAGGACCCGCCTCCCGTCAATCACAACCCAGTCAAGCCAACGTACAAATCAAAGCAAGACGCTTCCGCCAGCTATGATCTGTAAAATGAAACGGAAATTCTCCTTCTTTACTGTGAGTAACTCATAATATTTAGACAGCATTTGTTTAAAAATATTTACCACACACACACACACACACACACACACACACACACACCTCAGTAGGCTCTGGCTCGTTAGGGTAGCAGTCTAGCAGGCTGTCTAGGTCCTCTCCCATCAGCTCAGAGTCCCCCAGGGTGTCCAGGTCAGGCCCTGAGAGGATGGCTGGCTGCTGCTGGTGGTCCAGAGGTATGGAGGAGCCATGAGCACCATAGGAAGAAGGCAGGGTCATGGAGTTGAAATTGACTGGTATGAAGGACTGAGGCATGCTGGGAAAGCCGACTGAAGAGAAGCAGGAGGGAAGAAAACAAGAAAGAGGGGGTATTTTTGTTAGATTCTCACTATTTTAATTGATTTTGTAAATGTCTGAATTACTCAATCACGGAAAGAAACACTGAGACATTAGCCGGGAGAGTAACTAGCAAAAGCTATGTGCTGTCTGTATGGTTAATGTGATAAAACTGAGATCTGTAGTTAGTCAAGAATTCAAACCTGGTGCAATACCACTCAGAGGATTCAGACCATTTCCTAAATAAGCATCCGCCACCTGGAGGTGATGAGAAAAAAAAGCATTGGGGATATTATCGTACTCACAAATAAAATGTGGATCTACATGAGCTACAGGCCTTGTGGTGGAAATCTTGTTTGCAATAAACAAGTCTTTATTGTCACGCCTGCGCAAGCGGGCCCCCCTCAGCCCTCAACAGAGTTTCAGGATGAGTGAGCACAGAGTTATCATCTCAGTTCCTTTTTATGCCATCTTCTACGCCTATGTTACACGAGGTGCCAAATTACTTCATCCTCATCATCCTCATCAGGCATACAGCTGCACCTCATTAATCCTAATGGGGGGAACCTTTACGCCTAAGGCGCCCAATGCCCCAGACATCAATCAATGACATAGATACAGCCTCCCTTGTTAGATTCACACATGAAGGGAGGTCAACGAATGGTCATACATAGATTGTTTAAACAGCTGCCAAGAGTTTTCTCTCTCTTGGCAGAACAGATACGTCTGCTAAATGACTGTAATGTAATGTAATGTAATGTAACAGAGGGTTAGTCTGTCACCACGATATATACAGTTCATTGTCACAAGGACAGATGCGTAATACAGTTCACTGGTTCAGGATAAGGTCAACTTGTCCTAAGAATATATTGTAAGAGCATATTGTAAACATGCAGCTGTAAGTCGTATTTTCCATTACAGGCCTCATTTCTCAATATTTCTTTTACATCAAAAGATGAGGAAAAGCAAAAAAATAGATGCAAAAAACAAAAAGTACATACTCAGTATTTTTGTATGACTGATATTTTCTCATTTGTACCTCAAAGGTTTCTTGTTGCAAATATTAATATGGATTTTCTACAAATCTGTTAGTATATTTTGTGATCAGGGAGAAATGTATCTATGACAGTGAACAATAAAGAAGTTGTACTTGCCTTCACAACTTGAGCAGTCTTGTTTCCATTATGGACCCCTCTCGCAGGGAATGTCTCTTCCTGGGAAAGAGAATGAATATAAGACACTCGATGTGAGAAATAACGCACACCCACTAGTCAGCATCACTTGACACAGAGTACCAAATGAGGATAAGATAAAACCACGACTCACTATGTATCATGTTTGACCTTTTCACTAGTATTTTGCTTTCACTGCACCTCAACAAAGAAGTATGAAATATAAACAGGAAGCAGAAAGGTCAACAAACTGTGGCCATGGGGGTGGGGGGGGGGGGGGGGGGGTGGTGCTAGAATACTCTGTTTTAAAGATTTCAAGAAGAGAGACTGTGTGTGTATTTATATATATATGAACCCCTGGTATTAAACATCTGAACTAAGAAACTCTGGCTGTTATATTTTCATTAAGGAATATATATATTCCTATATATTTATTATTTTTTTATGTTGCAATACAGTCAGTATGAAAGGGGTTATTCTCATCTGGTCTAGAGTGTTGTTCATCTGAGTGCATTTACAGCCAACAGGGCAGTGTTTATGGTTCACTTCATGCAGGGGTGGATTAGATCCAACCGCCACTTGTTTGTCTACTAACCTTTGTACTGACGTAGGCCTTTCGATTTTTCAGTCCCAGATGGACGGCCAGCTCCTGCGCCAGCTCGTTCACTTGTTTGTCCTGTGAAGAGTTAGACATAAAAAAAAAAAAAGACTGAGACATGACAAAAGAAATGACGCACCTGCTTATTGAGATCTTACATTTGAAAGTGATCCATCACGGTCCTCCACGCCTTTATCTCATCTTGTTCTGCTTATGTCACGAGTCAAACTCACGTCTCCAGTTCATACAGCAGGTGAGGTTTTAACTGATGCCAAACACAATATATGTCCCCAATTTTAGCATCTCGTCACCAGACTCCTTCCTGGCTGTCCCTCAGTCTAAACTCATGATTGTAAAACTTAGGCTTGTTATTTCAGTATCATAGTTTCCATCACTTCTTAAAACACACTCTTACAAAATGGTTTTGTTTTCTCCTTCTTTTTCATCTTATGTGAGTTTTATGTATTTATTTTTAACCACTTTTCTGAATGTGTTTGCTCTTTTATCTCTTTTTTTTTTTGATGGCCCTGCATCGGCCATCTTGTTACAACAGTGTATAATAAAGCGGTCCTATAATGCATATCTCTATTTTGATGACTCATTCTCTCTAGCCACAAACCGTTTCAGTTTGGCGCTAGTAAGGCTGATGCTTTAGATTTCAGCATTATAATAGCCCCGCCTTCAAAACGTCCTTTCATTACTTTTCCTACATCCACTTTCTATACACACCTGCAATAGAAGGCTTATTAGCCTTCTAGACCCCTAAATCCCTTGGCCTTGCTAGTGTTAACACTCTCAACCTCTCTCACTCCTTACCAGACGTGTAATGAGCAGACAGTCTGTGGTGCAGTGGTAGGCCTCCTTGTACCGTCCAAGCTCCTTTAAACAAAGGGCCTTCCTGTAAAGCGCCCGGCGGCTTTCCTTACACATTTCCAATGCACAGTCACAGTCATGCACACCACGCTCATACTCCCCCTAAGGAGAGAGAGAGAGAGAGAGAGAGAGAGAGAGAGAGAGAGAGAAATGTTGAAATCAGTTCAAATCAAAGGCATCAAGTGACTGTAAAGGCTACTCACACATCTCCTCAAGCACAGCACTTCACTCACTTAAAGATCCAGCAGGAAACTTTTGCAGATCTAGATTGTATTTTGTTATGTTCACATTGTATCTGGAATTTAGCAAAGGCATTATCAAATAACCAAAGGTATTTACTTTGCGTTTCAACCGCAATACCCAGAGCCACCTTTGGTTTGGAGAAGGCATAAATCTCACACAATTACATTTTAATTTCACTTTCACTGCTTCCCAACACTGTCGCAACATGTCAGCCCATAAATGACTGACAGCATTACAAGGGCATGCACTTTTGAGATGCAAGGCAGCAATGTAACCACTATCTAAACAGAAGCATGCCATTGGCTTGCTCTCTCAGGAGCCTCTCCAAAAGTATTCTCTTCCTTTCCTTGTCCATCAGTTTCTTTCGATGCCTGTCTACTTTCTTTTTCTCACCTCTTGCTTCGACCATCTTCTCAAGCAATCTAAGTCTACCGTTGGTGTCAAATTAAAATGTAACACAATCCGATGTGGAAGAACAGACTAGCATATTACTGGATATGAGCGTGGAAAAGTGTCTGCCACACTTGCATTGCGCACTTACAAGGGATTGCCAAGTTTTGGTTGGAAAAGTTATCTACATCTTTAGGGGCGTTTCTCTATTTGTCTGTCTAAGCTAAACGGATGCACTATGAGCAACAGTCCCGGAAACATATAAAGCCAAATGTGTCTCACCATGCTGTGGTAGGCAGTGGCCCGATTGACATACAGGCTCTCCCACAGAGCTTCAGGGATCTCTATCTCCTGTGTTGTGGCATAGTGTGTGACACTCAACCCTTCACTGAAGTCGTTAACCGCTTGGTCCCAGTCTTTGTCTTTGAATGACGCGTTGCCTTCATCAAGCAGGTTGCACACTAACTGGGTCAGGTAGTCCTGAGAAGAGCAAGGAATTAAGGAAGAAAGGAAGGAAGGAAAGGAGATGCTGGTATTCAGATGTTAACACTAACATGGCAGTATGCTGACAAAGTTTAACAGGAAAAAAAGGTTTCTGCATTGAGGGGAGGAAAATAAAAATCACACCCCAGCTGATGATAAGAGCTCTCTCTGCCTTCCCAAGGCCAGTGTTTCCATGACATTCCAGGCCTGGGAATAGCATTATCCCTAGCTGTTCAGTTCTGTCCATCCTGGCCCCACTCCCCCCTACACCTCCCATGGAAATTTACACCCTATAACCTCACAGTGAGAGGAGATACAGACACTGGGGGTGAAAAGAGGAGGGGGAAGCTTCTTTATAAAACAGAAAGTGTCCATATTGACTTTACATACAGCCAGTAGGCTAATATGAGGAGAGACGGTTTGCTACAAGTGGGGAGAAACAGAGGGATCTGAGGGAGGAAGCCAGAGAATTAAAGAAAACGATGGACCTCAGGAGTCTTGTGACTTATTGTGACATATGACGAACTGCCTGTAATATATCTTTCCATATGACCAAGAATGATTAACCAAACCTTAAAATATTGAGACCAAAAGACAGAAGGTAGCTATAATATATATATATATATATATATAAGAACAACTGGTACCTCATATCTTTCAGGTTCTGGATAAGGCAGGGATGACCTGGGACACAGAGAAGAGACAGGCAGCTTATGTTATGTTATGTTAAGTTATCAAAAATGTAATAAAGCCAGGGCTACAGCAGGTTTCACTTTGAGTGTAGTTAAAAAAAATTATAATTTCTTCTCACTGTATAAATGCCAGAGCTCTGTGTATGTCCTCCTTGCGTTTTTGTCTCGCAGAGTCCATTCCTACGGAGCCCCTGAGTGGTCACATCATATTTTTTTCTAAATCGTGGGCACGTTTTACTAAAAACGAGCGCATATTTTACTAACGTGCGCTCGTTTTAGTAAAATGTGCGCTCGTTTTAGTAATGAAATTACAGAGCCCCTGAGTGGTCACATCATATTTTTTCTTGAACGTGCGCTCGTACTAAATCGTACTAACGTTTTACTAACCACTCAGTGGCTCCATACATTCCTGTTCACTGGAGGGGAGGAAGACAAACAAACACAAGTGGATTAATGTAAAAACGACTCGATGCAAAACAGTGAATCACATCTGGCACATCTGCGAAGTCTCCATTTCCTCTGAAGTAAACCAACAACCGCACCTCTGGGACGGCCAGCAGCAGCGTGGTGGTCAAACACTGGGCCTGTTTTAATGTATCCAGTGCTAACTTAGATACACAGAAACAGCAGGGTCGGTCAGGAGCAGCAAATACAACCCTGTATGTTCTCTAGTATCATGGCGCGACTCTACCCAGTCCAGGCACACCTACCTGATAGAGTTCATTGAATCGAAGTAAAGTTTAGTACTGCATACTGTTTCCGGGAAAAGAAATACCCAAACAGAATATTTCTAAAACTGACAGGTGTTATTTACGCTGATACCACTGGGAAAGAAAAATGCTGACTCCTCGCTCGTAGCTAACTTTCACGGGCAGGGGTGTTTGGTTTCGATTCCCAGCTCCAACATCCAAGAGTTTCACACTACCGCTGCATTCAGGTGCTACCGAATGTATCGGAAAAACGATGGTCCTACTTGGAAATTTCATGTGAACGCCATTCAGTGCCGGATGGAAAATTGTGCTACCCGAGTTTCCGAGTTATGACGTAATTATAACCTTTAACATGGCGAAAGTTTTGAGTCAGTCACCGGTAAGAAAACACTTATATGCGCATGCACACTTATTGTAAGTTTGTACTTAGCCAGAATAACCACCATAACTAACATTTGTTTAGCTGACGTTTGTTTAATTAGCTCGTTAAGCTGCAGCCTCCCTATTTGTTTTCCAATTGTCTTCAGAGTTTGATTTTCCGACAAAATAGCATGTGAAGGCAATAATGTTCAGCAGCCGACTTGGAAGTTCCAAAATTCGGATGTTCTTATCAGTACATGAATGCACAACACATTGTTGGCTTGTTTGCTCGATTCATCGGCGCCGCTGGGTCCTACAGGGAGTCAAGTTAGTTATTTACTTACTTTTCAGATTAAATGTACAAAATCATGAGTTGTTGGCCTAAGTAGAGTAATACAAAAACGTATTTGATAAATTGTCTATAGATATTTGTAATATAAATAGCAAAAACGTTGCACCAACATGCCACAAATGCAGAAATGCCCAAAACCTTATAGATCCTTGGCTCTCGGCAGTGTGGTCGGCAACCCAAGTCGTGTGGGGCAATGCTGCATTTCCGTTCTGTCGGGAAAATCGTAATCAAGAGTACATAAACAACGTTGTCACTATAACTGGAGTATGTTTCATTCCGAGGCAAGGGCTCATCAATAAACCCTACTCCCTGCTCTGGCACCTGTTAAGTTACCTGATGCCCTGTTCACTGTTTTCACTCTGAAGTATTTAGATGCTTTTATTCTGTTGAATGCTATTGATGGTTAGTAAATTTAACCCTACACATTTGAACCTAATTTGATTTGATTTTTTTGTTTTATGCAGTATCAACGGAAAACTCTCTCCACGAACACTAATGCTACTTAAAGATGCACATACAGGATGATTATGGTCATAGTTTCAATTTCTTAAAAATATCATATCAAAACCATGAAGCCTACTCACAATACAGGTATAACAAGATTTGCTAGTCATTTAACATTGCCACTAATGTTAGCATCATCAGTGCAAAGACAATGTTGTTCATCTTAATCATTAAATCATTAACCTTAAACATTCACCAGTGCAATCTTTATTGCACCTGGCATTTAACGAGTACCTTTTCATCTTTTCAATTAATTCATTTCTTGACACTTTTTCTCTTGTCTATAGGAGTTAGGGACACCTTTTTTGACACCTTTTTTTCCCCCCTCCTCTATTCATTTGGCCATTGATCTAACACCATTTTATAGAGATCTCATCAAATTGTGATTGTATGTGATCTTGGTTTTGTTAACATCAGTCCATTCAGACTTGTTACAGTATTTGTTCATAATCCTTACAGAGTCAAATACAATTTGTTTTCTTGATATTACGTTGATATTATTACGTTGATTGTTACGTTGATATTGTCATTTACCTTCCTCTGTTACCATGCCATGAACACTTTGGGAACACCCATTTTACAGGTCCCTTGGTAGTGATCAAAATCAGCCCCTATCAATCAGAACCACCCTGAATATGGTGGAGAAATTGGATTAAAACATCACATACACATTGTCTCCTCTTCATTCACTGCAACAGAAATCTCTAAAATAAAACAATAATTACAACCTTTGTTACAGGGTTCATATTTGTTTGTCATAACAAATGGGTGGCAGAAATTTAAGAGGAGCACCTGAAGGCAGCATCGTTGCTTAATTGAACTACAAATCCCTTGTTCTGTAGTTTTGTAGTCGTCCAGCCGGGCAGTGTGTGTTGGATTTGGTTTTGAACGCCAGTAGCGAGCGGGAGTGTGACACTGAAAAATACTTGTTAGCACAGCCGGATTGTGGTAACGGTGATATTTCTTAGGTGAGGACAAAATAATCAATTAGAGATACTGTATTTACAAATACCCATAAAGACTCGTCCAAATTAGACTGTCTACCGTTAGCTAACATCGGTTATCAGATGAACAACTAACTGGTAAGGCCGGCCGAGTCTAACGGCGTGCCGTCCACTGTCCCGTGTACCTGCGCTAGCTAGTTAGCTGACATTGGCATAATCCAAAGATATCTAAATAGATTAGGTAACTAGCTAACACTAAATGTTTTTGAACTGACAACGATTGCTCAGTTTCGTTTCGTTAGCAGCGAATTGTCTATGTTTTGTGGCTTTTGGCGGTCCTTGTTGTGCCTTAGCCTAGCAACACGTTAGCATTAGTCGGTGACAGCCTTCTGTGAAAACAGCGCTGTCAGCTGTTTGGTCTGTTTCATAGAAAGTTGACTAGGGAGCTTTCCAGTAAAAATGGCTTTAAGCTACTCTACCTGGCAGTATCACAACGTACTGCACATCTTAGCTTTAAATTATTTATATAAGGGATTCAAGGAATGAACTCCTGCTGGCAGTCTGCTAACTTAAAGGGGAATGCCACCTTTATAAACAATTGACATATGTTATCTCTGAGAGTTGAACGAATGAATGGGGCACTATATGAGCCATAAGCTGCTAAATTCAGTTGTCTCACAAAATTAAGTTTATATTCTAGCATTGCTATCAGAATTTAAGCCTCATTTGGGTGAAAGAGCTTTCAAAAATCTTTTGGGTCAACAAAGACAGTGACATCACAAATTCAAGGGTAATTTCCTCAGTTTCTGACTTTAGGAAAGAGTGCGTGTTTATAAATATTGACTGAACTGTCCTGCGGCACAGGAGTAACATATATGTTCTTAAAATGAGTGGCAATTCCTTTTTAATAATTAAAATCAGCTACCTATAGTCTATAGAGAGCCATTATTTTGCAGTGACAGAATTTATTGTAGACACCATAACATAAAAGAGTAAAAACGTTTTTCTTCCCCAGGTGCCCTGATGGCGACAGATATTGTTGCACAGTTGGCCGACTCTCTGGCCAAGACTGTGGTAGAAGAGGGAGAGTTGAGCTACAAGGGCCAAGGAAGAAAGCTGGACAATGCCCAGTCTGGTGAGCGTCAGCTGTCACAAACCTTAAATACTGTGCATCCTCAGTATGCCAACAAACATTATGCCAGACAAGAGGATAAATATTTCATGATAATCCAATGAATCGTGATTGCTGATTCGTAAACAAATTGCAGTCATGGTCTTAATGTTTTTTCTTTCTCTCATCCTTTTTTATTCTTTGTCTTCCCATCTCGTCTCTCTACCTCTGCCACTCGGTTTCCTGTCTCCAGTGGAGGAGATTGTGAAAGAGATCCAGGACTTCCAGGGTTTACAGGCTCTGAGGTTGGAGGGGAATACCATAGGGGTGGAGGCAGCACAGGCCATCGCTAAGGCCCTGGAGACCAAAAGCGAGTTCAAGGTGTGGAGTGGTTAGATTTGGTTGTTTTGTAGAAATGGAGGTGATAATTTTGGTTCTGGATCTAGGGGTTGCTTACAGTTCTTGTCCCTGGTGAGTCCTATTCAGGATTGTCGATGGAGTTTTTCATCCAGTAGCCACAATGGCTCATGCTTTCTGAATTCCCCTGCCATTTTAATTTTTACCATAGAAAGAACCTCAAGACAATGTTTGGTAACTTTCCCATGTTGCAAGTTGTTGGTTTTCAAATAGTTATTATAAATTGTAGCTCACCACATAGAGCAGTGTTTTTTTTCTTAGTAGTTCTATGTGGGATGAGCAGATAAGGGTTTGTGATTTAGACGTACAGGTTTCTAACATGATTATGGTTGGTAGTTCATTAGTTTTTTTTTATTGAATGCCTTCACCAGTTTCTCCTGGCTGACATCTCGACAAATTGTGTTTCTTTGCTATGTCTCTCAGTGTTGTTACTGGAGTGACATGTTCACAGGCCGTCTGCGCTCTGAGATCCCTCCTGCCCTGGTAAGGCTTCTTCTATATTCATATGATACAGTAGGTAGGTGTTGTTGGTGATTTTTGTGTTTGTACTTAAATTGAAGGTATATGGTCCAATGTGGGTTTATACAATTGAATGGGCAAAACGTTGTATAATTTTTGAAATGCATGGATGTCAATCTAAAAACAAGTTTTTCTTAATCTCTGAAAAGTGGACATTTCAAGATCTGGATTTCTCACAACATCAAGTGATATACATACACCATTGGTTTTTACTGAGACACTGGGCAATCACAGATCCATACAGGTGGTGGGTGAAATTCTCTGTGTTGGGGAAAGGCTCTTGAATAGTCAGGCCCATTGCATTAAAATACAGGAACAGGCCAGGGCCTTCTCAAGAGATTTCACAAGGCCTATTCCCTTGGTCAGGACTCGACCATAAATCTGTCCCTTCTCTCTGGTTGATGTGCTATTTTTCATCCCTTTTTCAGGTTGACACTTAAACATATTCATAGATCATCAGAGTACCTGTGGCTTATTCTGTCCCTATCGTGCCTTTTCATTTGTCTGTTTCTCTCCCTGTGTTGTAGAATTCCCTGGGCGATGCGCTGATGATGGCGGGCGCCAGGCTGACTGTTTTGGACCTCAGCGACAACGCCTTTGGGCCAGATGGGGTGAAGGGCATCGAGAAGTTGCTCAAGAGCACCGCCTGCTACACACTGCAGGAACTGAGGCTCAACAACTGTGGCATGGGCATCGGTGGGGGAAAGGTAAGTCACCAAGATGTCTGTGTAGGATGGCAAGCCTCTCCACGTTGACAGGCAATATCATATCAGAATTGGACTGTTTTGTCACATTTTTGATGTCAGCCAGGGATGGGCTATCATGTGTCGTGGAGGGCCAAGACTATTGTTGGCATTTTAAGGAACCTAAATTATAATAACCTGGAAGTGTGATGTTGATTTACCTTAACTACCCACATATAAATAAGTAAGGAGACGGTTCAACCAAGAAGCAAGTCTGAATATATGCCTGCGTGAAGGAAGAACCCCAGACTAACACCAGTTAGTATAATATTACTATGTAGGGTCTATGTGTCAGGTGTAAGGTGCGGCATCACCGTCAGTGTTGGGTTGATGGTGTGGCTGGTAGTAATCATATAAGAAACCTCATATGCCCACTCTGAATCAGTGTCGAGAAGTGGCTGCATCAACAATTGCCCACATAGCAGAAGACAAACAACCTGACAGAGTTGGTTTGCTGCCACCACATGCTATTTTGCACTCAATTTTTACAGTACCCTCCGCCCTGGTCAGTTTGCACCTGTCATGTGTCCGGGAGGTACGGGCTGTTTTTAAAAAGACATTCAACACTAAATCACGTTTTTTTGGGTCTGTAAACATATTTGTATGGCTTCTATATGGTGAAACCTATCAATGCTGGACAGAAAATTGTTGAATCAGTGAACTCTGGTGTCTTCTTTAATTGGAGTGAAAACCTGCATACTCTCAGCCCTCCATGGCACATGATTGCCCACCACTGCCATAAGGAGAGAGAGGAGTGATCAAATACTTCACATAGACCTCACTGAATATCACAGCCATTTCTAAATAAATGTCATCACAACTGAACACATGTCTCTGTTTACGGTCTCCTCAGATCTTGGCTGCTGCATTGACAGAGTGCCATAAACAGTCCAGCGCTCAGGGCGCCCCCCTCAGCCTGAAGGTGTTCATTGCAGGCAGGAACCGACTGGAGAACGATGGTGCCACAGCCCTCGCTCATGCCTTCCAGGTACAGTACCAACTACTTCCTGAGCTCTACATTTTAAATGCAGACTTACAATATGTTCTATTAACATTAAAAGTATGCCCTTTTTGCATCAGAGCTGTGTTTGAGCAGACAAGAAGTTTGCGTCTTCACCTTGTATGGTCAAGCAATCTTTTGACCAAATAAGTATAATAATAAATGCTATTATGCTCCCTGTAAAAATGCATTGTGCTAGTACCTAGGGACTGTAATCTGTATCTTACTTGAGTCCCTTTTGTGTTACCAGTTGATGGGCAGTCTGGAGGAAGTTCACATGCCACAGAATGGCATCAACCACCCAGGGGTGACAGCCCTGGCCACGGCCATGCAGGATAACCCAGGCCTCCGCGTCCTCAACCTGAATGACAACACCTTCACCAAGAAGGGGGCGATCGCCATGGCTCAGGTACTGTAACACCGGAGATTGGCATGTTTTTTGACGTGATGTCAAGTAATTGTTGACAATGAAATGCTCAGATTGTTGAACTACTTGAAGGGTAATAAGAACAGAATTAAAGGTTAAGGTTTCTTAAAAACAATTCAACCCTAGAGATGGACTAAAATAGCTATCTGTGTCCTTCACAGGCCCTGAAACATCTTCGCAACGTCCAGGTGATAAACTTCGGGGACTGTCTGGTGCGGTCAGAAGGGGCCATAGCTATTGCAGAAACAGGTATCAGAGGGACTGCCTATCCTCAAGGTGAGCAAGTAGCAACGTTTCACAGGGTTTCTGCCGGTCCTTAAAAAGTCTTAAATTCAATTATCTAAATTCAAGGCCTTAAATGGTCTTAAATTATTTTTTGTTGTTGTAAAGTCATATTTTTCAGAGGTCTTAAAAATTGACCGGTGATGTTGACTAAGTTACTTTAGTATGTTGCCTTTGATGCAAAATGTATAGAGATGTACGTCACTTCAATGGTTGAAGGAACCAATTTGTTTTTTGGCAGTAGAGCGGAACCACACCTTTCCTGTCCCGATCAGAGTTTGAAGCTTTCGAATCACATATGCAGAGCGAAAAACACAAAACGACTGTCAAATACTGTCAAATACTACTGTTAGGGTTTTTTGCATTCATTTTTGTCACAAAATAGGTCTTAAATTGCATTCTTAGTGGCATTAAAAAGGTCTTAAAAAGTCTTAAATTGAACTTGCTGAAACCTGCAGAAACCCTGATTTCACTACAAGGCTGTAGTCTTACTTCACCTAACACACACAATTCATCAATTTAGATATACTCTTCCTTCCTCTTTTATTGTGAAGGTCTTTCTCTCTTGCTTCCCTTCTTCTCAATATTAATTCTGCTACTTTGAATAGGAGCTGAATCTGTCGTTCGGGGAGATTACAGAGGAAGCGGCACTAGTGGTGGCACAGGCAGTGAAGGGCAAGGCTCAGCTGGAGAAGCTGGACCTAAACGGTACACACACACACAGTGTACTCTGCTCTGACTTAATGTTCTTATGTCTTTAAATTGTTTTAATTGCAAACACACAGAACCATCTACAAAGAGTATACTTACAAACATTAATAAAAATTAGTGTTTTTTTAGATTGGATCACGTTCATGAAGAGGCCCATTAGGGTATAAGTTTCCGCCTCCAATTTTTACACCCTGTTATGTTTCCATATCCTCAGGTAACTGTCTGGGAGAGGAGGGTTGTGAAGCTCTGAGAGAAGCTATGGATGGCATGAACATGGGAGACCTTCTAGGATCCCTCAGGTAATGACTTATTTCATTAGCCCCTTGTGAAATTTCCATCAGCAACATACGCAACTATCCAAAATGTAGATGATCAAATAAGTGATTGTTGTTAACCAATGGGAGGGGCCTAAAATGCTTCCGAGTCCCCACATGACAAGATTAATAACGTGTATGTATTACTGAGCTCGGGTCACGGAGACTCAGTACCTCTATAATTGACACAGCTACATCAGCATGTCCTCTTTCTGTCAGTTTCTCTCATCCTCTTCTGTGACAGAGGCAGGCAACAAATATTTGTTCCATTTGGAGGAGAGGATAACTAACTTTGACTTTGGCACTGCAAAGATTCATTTAATCCCAGAGAAAATCCTTACAAATTACCTGTATTCTGATTTGCTTCAGTGATGACGAGGGGGAGGCAGAGGAGGAGGAGGATGATGACGACGATGATGATGATGACGATGAGGAAGATGATGAAGACGAGCAGGAGGTGTATGAGGAAGAAATAGAGGAGGAGGAGGAGGAAGGAGAAGAAGAGGAGGAGGAGGAGGAGGAGGAAGAAGAAGAAAGTACCAGGAATCAGGTTAGATAAATGTGGGGATCTTTGCAGAGTTTGACTCAATCCAAGAGAGCTCAGTCATAATACTGCCTCCTAGTCAGTGTAGGTGTTAGGAAGAGCTGTAATGTCTGACCTGAGATCAGGACTGTACAGTAAAGTTTTCAAAATTGTACCAGAATAGAGGCGGGGGAAAAGTCAGAAGAGAGACATTTAGGATCTGTGAAAGTGTGAAACGCCTACTTTGAATTACAAGTTGTACACCCTTTTTCAATTTCCACAGGACCATAAATGTATTTTTAGGCTCATACGTGACTAAACTGGTATTACTGTAGAACCCTGAACACGTACATTATATGACAATATCAGTCTGCTTTGATTTGATGACATGAAGTCCCATTTTAAGGCCACACCAGCCGCCATCGTAACTGTACCTGTTTGTTTGTTTGTTGCTGTAGTTTCGTTGACCTTTTTTACTCTCGCCATCCTCCCTCTCAGGTGTCCACCCCTCCATCGGCCCCCCGCCCCCCAGATGTCTCCTCCTTCCTCAGCTTCCCCTCCCCAGACAAGCTGCTTAAACTGGGGGCCAGGAGAGCCTCGCTTATTGAACAGCAGGTAAACACAGTGACACAGACTTTTGAGAATAAACACAAACTACTAACCAAGAACTAACTTGCCAAAATGATACATGCCAAAAGTTCAAGGACCAGAGTAATCTATTGGTTAACCAAATCATATAAGAAGGAAATGAAACCTCATTTACACTTAGAAAATCTTCCAGGTCACCAAGTCATATCTCCAGACCTGATATCAACCCTCTCCCCCTCACAAACAGTTCAGTCTTTATATACTAAAAAATGGCCAGTAAGGATAACCAAGTCTTCTAGGATCCTCCATGTCTCTCCTTATTTGAAGAAAGTTCACTGAATCTACGATCATTCTCTTACAATACCTCGAAAGTCATTGAAAAGTCATTGAATTTGATGTCCAAGTGAGTGTGGGACCCTGTGACCTGTTTAACGATATGCTGAAAGCATAAGGTGACTGCTTCTTCCTCCTGTGTCTAGGTAGATGTGTCAGATGCTGCAAAAACAGCTGAAGCCTTCCTCAAGATCTCATCTGTGTACAAGGAAGAAAACGAGGATATTAAAACTGCAGTGTTGGACAGTATTGGTAAGAGACTGTGTTCTTGATTTGATTGTTATAACTAACTGACCAAAGTGTTTGACGGGGGCAAGGAGGAAACCTTAAAGGGAGAATCCACCCTCAGATCCTGCGCCGTCTACTCAAAGCGCAACATGTAATGCTGCATTGCATTAATTTGATGCTTTCTCTCATAGATGCCATTCTAAGGAAAGCTTTTGCCACTCCTTCCTTCCAAGGCTACAACTTTGTTTCATCTTTGTTAGTACTGCTCGGACTAATCAAGGTACGTTTTGTAGATACATATTTATCAAACTTTACGTTCTGGTATTCATCTAACTATTTATACTTTCTTCTCTCATTTTTCTCTTCTCCACTTGGTCTTTCCCCTCACTCTCCACTCCTTCCTCTCCTCCTCTTCTCTCCCCTTTCCAACACTCCTCACCCATCTCTCCTCCCTTCCTCTTTCTTCTGTCCTTCCTTCATCCTCCTCCCTACCATGCCTCCTCCTTTCCCGTCCCTCTGGCCTGTCAGAGTGAGGACAAGGTGAAGCCTGTGCTTGTGGTGCCTGGCCACCTCCAGGCCTTGGAGCACGTTGTTCGACAGGACTACTTCCCCAAGGAGAACGTGGCTGTGCTGGAGGCCTTCATGTCCCGGTAAGGGCGTGACTGAGTGAGACAAGCAGCAGGCAGCTCCCAGGTACCCCCTCCCACTGCAGACAAAACACACCACACTTATACACCCACCTTCAGGCATAATGCACATTTATGAATGTATATGCACCTGATGGGTATAGTAATGCTGGGGTGCATGCAGTCAGCACAATTTCATTACTTTTCGTTGGTGCATACTTTTCATTTTAGTTTATGGAATGTTGTTTTGATCGTATTACAATTCAACATTCGATTTCAATGAGTCCTGGTGGCTCGGTGGTCTCCTCTCTCACCCGATCTTTCATCTCTCTCACTACTGACTGTCAAATAAAGGCAAAATGCCCCAAAAAAAAGGCAAAGTGGGTATGCCAAAAAAGTACATTACGACATTTGATCACAAAATAACTCCTGGAATGTATTGAACATCACAGGTTGGTGACATATGCCAGTGTAAGAGTATCTGAATGTGGAGTTTTCTTTTTAAGGGAAAGTAATTTACCCTAAGAACAGAAAATGCGTTGACCCTCTGTCAGTAAAGGTATTGATTTGCCCACTTGAAGATGTGGTGTGTGCATGCCTTGATCTGTGTATTTTATGATCCACAGAAACAGCAAGGCCCTGGAGTCATGTGGCAACTCCAGAAACAGCCTCCATTCAACACTGCAGAGAGTCATGTCTGACAGCTGAGGACCATGGAGAGACACAGACACACACACACACACAGACACACAGGACTTAAAATAAACTGACCATTATCCAAACCCATGGATCTTTGCAAACCGACACATACGAGCCGAACTTGTAAGTAAACAAGACTCCCACTGAAGAAGAATGAACTACAATCGAGCGCACTGCCCTCTCAGCGACATCAACACGCAGGATTCTGGACTGTTTATCATTTTGTGTTTTTTGATGTGGAGTGTGATTTTACTGTACGGACTGGATACTATTGCACATGCACACTCATATAATAGCCACAGGACATCACTGACACTGGAGTTTACCCTCTAGTGAATAGGAAAACGCCTCAGTCCCCATATAACTGAGTGTCCTGTCCCGAGTCCTGACTGACTGAGGCACAGATTAGACATTTTTGCAAACTAGAAAATTGTTTTATTGGAGATACAAGACGTCCATGAAGTGTTTTCCTTACTGGTAACTGGGATTAATCTGTGACTGAAACATTAGCTCTTCTATATTTTTTATTTTAAGTTTATCTTTATTATGCTCCATCTTTTTATATTAAATGTTTATAAAACCCATAAAAATTGTAAAACTAAAGAAACATGACTATCAAATATGTAATATTGACTGCAGAATATTGTGGAAATATGATTGTAAAGTACAATAGAACAATCAAAAGGGATAAAATAAATCTAATTGTTTTCTGCCTTTAGTCAGGCACTAGGTACAAAGAGTTTTTAGACATGCCTGACCACATTAAAGTATGCATCAATTCAGTGTTCAGTGTTTCTGCAACCATTAAATAAGAGTTGAATACTACATGTGCATTCTGCATGTTTCAGAGGCCGATACAGTCAGGTGACAAACGTGTACTGCATGATACAATTAACGTCCTATCATGCTCTGTGGCATGTGTACAACTGCTGAGAAGGCCCAGTTGACCTCGATTTTGGATCTAAAAAACTTTGAAAGAGGGTTCATTACTGGTGCACGGATGGCAGGAGCTTCAGTCACAGAGACTGCTCAGCTGGCTCGTGTTTCAACAGGAACAGTGACATCTGCATTTAGATCTATGGGGAAGACATCAGTAAATAGGGTCGGAAATTGTGGTCGAAAGTGCACATTCGATGACCGCGATGCTCGTGCATTAGTGTGATATGTAAGGAAAAACAAGAGCAACTCTTCCTCAGGTGACTGAGAATGTCAATGCAGGATGTGATCAGACTGTCAGTAAGAACAAACTGTCGACAACTACATAGAGAGGGATTATAGTAGGGTTGCAGTGCAGAAACCCCTCTTTACAAAGACCAATGCACATTTGAGAGTTAAGTGGTACAAAAACCATAGGCACTGGTCTACAGAGATGTGGGGAAAAAGTGATATGGTCAGAGTCATCCTTCACCATATTCTCCACAAGTGGGCGAGTGCATGTGTGGCGTACACCAAGAGAACGGTACACACCTGAATGCTTGACCCCTACAGTGAGGGGGTCCGGTGAAACTAATGTAAAGTTATTCTGAGTGATCACCTTTATCCTATGATGGTGGGAGTGGTCTCTTCCAGGATGACGATGCCCCCATCCACAGGGCACGAGGGGTCACTCACCAGATCCCAACCCAACTGAACACCTGTGGGAGATCTTGGACCGACGTGTTAGACAGCGCTCTCCACCACCATCATCAGAACACCAAATGAGGAAATATCTTTTGGAAGAATGGCGTTTCATCCCTCCAGTAGAGATCCAGAGAATCTTTGCCAGGGCATGTTGAAGCTGTTCTGGTGGCTCGTAAAGGTTTTTCCTTTAATTTGTCACCCATCTGTATGTTTTGAATAGATATGTAATATATAAACACGTTTGTTTTTATACAGCTCATAACATTTGATTTGGAGAATGCACAATGCTTCTAGTTGTGTTTTGTATTAGAGCCTGTATTCCTCTCCACGCATTGTTAAGCATACAGTAAAACTGATGTACATTTTGATGGCAGTAATTCTAAAGTTGGAACAATTGTCAAAGACTTTACTAGACGAGACAATTGTGCCCTCTTCTGAACACTAAAGAAAACAGCACCTCTCTCAGCTCTATCAGACTTTGTTTTTATTGGGACCAGAGATGGACCCATTTCCAGCCCTCTCCTGTTGCTCTGCAGTGGTTTTACTGATGAACTAAGGTCAAGTCAGTGTTTCATTTGTCTATATTTTGTTGTGTTCCTGTTTTGAAATGTGCTTTCGGCTACTGGAGGTGAGGAAGTTGTAAACACCCTCATGGTACCAGTCAGTTGTTCATTTAACATTGCAGTGTTCTTTAAGGACCAGCAGCTTAAAACCTTGGAAGAAGATAACTTAATTACAATGCCTTCAGAAAGTATTCAACCTCTTTGACTTTTCCACATTTTGTGGGGTTACATTTGTGCGGGAGATTCTTACTTTCAATTGTCGACTCTTAGTTTTCTCCTATGCACCTGAATTTGAAACATTCAGGTGTGCAAAAGCAAAAGTGTATCTCTAAAATAATTTTTCAGATGTTGGGTATTCTCAAGAAAACGTAGACTGCATCACTCCTTGACTGAGCTTGAGCAAATCCAGATGTGACACGCTGATACAGAGATATCCAAGAAGATCAGAAGCTGTAATTGCTGTCCAAGTGTTGGCTCAGGCGGGTGAATACTTGTTTAAATAAGATACTTCTGATTTGGTTTTCAATAAATTTGCACACAAAAAAACGTATAATAAACATTATCGTTGTGTGGTATTTTGTGTCAGTCCATTTTGAATCAAAAAATGTGGAAAAGGTCAAAGTGGTTGAATACTTTGTGAAGGTCCTCTTTCATCATCTGACTTTTCTGCATCTGCATTTTGTCTTAACTGTAGGTCACCAAATACAATCAATTTATCACATAAATAAGTCAACAAATACAATCACTTTGACCTACATTTGTTTAACCTCGGTGTAACCTCTAACTAGTCAGAAAATGTAATGCCAAGGTGTTAATTTGAATAGCGGGGCCGCGGGGACCAGGGGTCACGACGAAAGAATTTGCCAAAGCCATGTTGGTGAGGTTGAGGTTGCTCAGGTATTCAGACAATGTGAAGTCTGGCCCGTCGGCAGAGACGCCACCGGTCAGTCTCTCCACACTCCTGGAGCCTATAGACCGGCGAAGAGGATCCGCGTCCTCCACTTCACCAGGAATTGGATTTCATGTTACCAAGTACGAATTGAAAGTGAGAAATTCTGGCCGATGGTAAGCCTTTCTCCCATGGTACATTATTCCGTCATGGTTTTCAAAATCTCTTATGTGTTCAAAATAATTACATTTTACACAGAAACACAAAGAGAAGAAAAGCAAAATTAAGAGTAAAGTTTGCACAGGTTTAGCATTGATTGTACAGACCATGGCTGCCTTTTTAAGTAGTTTTATTATTCTCTGGAGACCTGTGTGTGTAATAAGGCTACAGATAGTTTTAAGTGCGCCAAACCTTAGGGGAGGTTTGTGCGCAATTACGCATACATGCTATGGTAAAGTTATGCTTGTAATGTAGTGGGGTTTTTTTTGGTCATATCTCAACACACACAGATATTGTTTTTCTAACGCATCTATTTTAATGGCACAGATGCGTTTCCTTTCTCTGTCACCGGCCGGAGCGGGCTTGTTTTTGTTTTTGGCGCACGTTGTACCAGTGGAAGCAGGCAAATGCCCCAGAGTGTGCATCTGTGATAACTCCAAACTCACTGTAGCCTGCATTGGTAAGAACCTGACTGAGGTTCCCCCAACCATAAATGAGGTAAGGAGCTAAATAGTCAAAATATTTGTATAAATGGCCATTTTAGTGCCATTTTATTGCCTCTCATACTTTTCATACTTTTTTAACCTTTATTTATCCAGAGGTTTTCTGAGCATGCATGCTTTTCAGCACCTCCCTGCTTCACTTTCATATACACATTCACACCTGATAACTGTGCCACTGTGCAGCTACATTGGAGCAAATGGGAGCTAAGTGCTTTAATCAAGGGCTCAACAACAGTAGTTTATAAGGGAGGAGAGAGCATCCATTCACACACCCTACCCAGATTTTCATTCAGTCCAGTGATTTCAATAAATCACCTTCTAGTCAGTTGCCTGCTTCTATTCACAATCCTGTTTCATCCCTGTCCCGAACATATTCACCATCCTCCTCAATCCCCTTTACAGATTACAGTGAAACTGGACCTGAGAAACAATGACCTACAGGTGCTGCCCAGGGGGGCGTTCCTGCAGACTCCTTACCTCACCCACCTCAACCTGCAGCGCTGCAACATCATGAAGGTGAAGGAGGGCGCGTTCCGCACCCTGGGCCGCGTGGTCTCCCTCAACCTGGCCTATAACAACATTGAGATCCTATACCAGGTAAGACTGAGAGTGCACAGACTCTCAAACTCGAAGATTTTCAACATTTTCAACACTTGTTTGTCTAGTTTGGAGCACATCATCTGTCAACATGTGATGCACACTTTGTGTTACTTTTGCTCTTGTTTTGATGCTAAAATTGCTGAAATATAATGTCACTAGGTGATGTCTACTCTATGTCGTTTCACTGTTCTGCATATGTTGTGTACTGTGTGTTGACTGTTCTGTGTACTGGAAACTGTCTGGGGTTAGTATTCATGCTGCTTTGCGAGTCTCTCTCTCTCTCTCTTCTCTCTCTCTCTCTCTCTTGCTCTTTCCCTCTCTCACTCTTCCTCATTCACATCTTTTTTCCAACCTGCGTGTTACAGGAGTCATTTGATGGCCTCTCCTCCTTGAAGCAGCTGCATTTGGACCATAACCGTGTGGAGGAGATCCAGCCTGGAGCCTTCACCCAACTGGGCTTCCTCAACATGTTGGCCCTCACTCACAACCAGCTGGTTTATATCCCCAACATGGCCTTCCAGGTACTCAAATGAATGGGTGGATGCTATGCCTAAGCATACACACAGTAATACACATTGAGGCTGAATGCTGCACAGACACACAAACGCAAGAAGCTGTTAAACACACACACACACACACACCCCACAATTAGCAAATATGCTTGGCTATATGATGCTGTAACAGTTCAATTCTACTTCCAGGGCCTGCAAAACATCAAGTGGCTTCGCCTTAGCCATAACTCCCTCAACAACCTGGCCACTGAGGCCTTCACTGGTCTGTTCACCCTCAACCGCCTCAGCCTGGACCACAATGAACTGCAGTTCTTCCCTACTCAGACCATGACCAGGTAGGATGTGGCAGGACTGGATAGTCTGAAGGGTCATATGGCCGTTGTACAGGTGCTGCATCAAGGGCCGTGATACATGGAGCAAATTCTGGGCAACACTAATGGGCAACAGTACTCAAGGACTTACGCCAAATGTCTGTCTGTCAGCAGGATATCTCAAAAAGTTACAAACAGATTTCCATGAAATGTAGTGGGCAGATAGTAGATAGTAGTAGTAGTATTGTTCTGAAAATATTGACCAGCTGCTGTGAGAAATATTGATGCTGGGACAGTCACTGAGATTCTGTTTCTCTCAGTCAGTGCTAATAACAGCATCAGCCAGTCCAATGTTTTTTTTTTATAAGAAAAGAGAGAGTGGCCAGTCCACTCACCCTTTGTATTTGTTGTTCTTCATTCAGGCAGTAGGAAAGTAGAGAGGAAGACACAGGAGAGAAATCTCTGTCAGGATGCGATCTTAGGCCAGATGGAATGGAAGGAAATAGATAATAAAATGTACAACAACAATTAGATTGTCCCGGACCCTGTGTATCAGTCAAGTTCTCACTTTTCTCTGTTAATCCTGTCAAGACTCCCTGAGGTTGCACGCCTAGACATGAGCTACAACCCCATGACCTACCTAGGAGAAGAGTCTGTCTCCATGGCAAAGCTTAAACACCTCTACCTGGACCACATGTCCCTTCAGGACCTCTCAGACTCGGCTCTGTCCCAGGCTCCACTCCTCTCCTACTTGGACCTCAGCCACAACCAGCTACGCTACCTGGAGCCCCTCTCAGGCCCCAAGGAGCTGGCCAGCCTCAACCTTACTGGTACGACTGGGCTCTTACCCTTTGATCATTAAGTTGGCACTCTTATCTAGACTGACTTGTCTAGATCATCTGTCATCTGTCAATGCAACAGTGGTATAAACCTAAATTTTCAGATCACCATCATTACAAGCAACAGTAAGGAGCACAAGGGTCTAATTGTATGTTCATGTACTGGTGGAAAGGTCCGACATCCAGGACTTCCAAATTGGCTGCCAAACATCATTGCATTCACGTGTTTTGTTGGAAAATCAAACCTGGAAGACAAACGATAAACAAACATGGACGTCCTGAAAAAGTCGATGTGGAGTTGGCTGCTTCTTGCTTTTAAAAAGCACTTGCTACAATGCTACCACTTACAGCAAACTGTGATAAAAGTTTATGCTTATATAGTGCTCTCTTACTGTTAACTGACACAAAACTAGATTTTTCGTGCAATGTTGAGAAGGTTAAAGGTTTGCACAATGATAATGCGTGCCTTATGTCACCTTTAATACATTTTGATATCATCCAACCCCCTTGAAGGTAACCCAATCTATTGTAACTGCTACATGCGACCCTTGAAGGAGTGGGCCAGACGAAGTCGTGTGAAGCTGCTAGGGGCCTGTGCTGGACCTCCTCACCTCTCAGATGAGCCCTTGGAAGCGGTAGGGCCTCTGGAGCTGCGCTGCCGGAGCAGGGTGGAGATGCTCAAGGAGGAGTTTGAGGAGCAAGACAAGAGCAGAGAACGTGCCCTACCCACAACCAAGCCCAAGAAGAAAGTCAAGTGTCCAGATAACTGTGACTGTGATGTGAGTTTTTGTTTTTCAATGCTGCTGACTGAAACAATAACATTTTGGTGGAACAGTTTTGCACACAGAAGTTTAGAAACAGTCAACCTCATTAGCTGCCCTAGGAGTCTGGCTGTTGGTGTCAGTCATTTCAAAGAGGAAAAAATAATTGTGGGACCCTGGCCACAGAAAGAAACTATATTTTTGAGGATGCTTTGCTTTGTTTGTGTGTGCTGGAAGTACAATTTCCAGACAAGTTTTTTGAAACCGGGTGCTTACCATGGGTCCCCAGAGTGTTGACCATTCATAAACTCCTCTTTCTGGCAGGCACGCTTAAAAATGAAAATCTTCTACCAAAGTGAAAATTGCAGAAATTACAGAGCCAATCTCCCATACACATTGGCAACGTAGATGTAATAGTATATTTACTACATTACATACAGGCATTTAGCAGCCGCTCTTATGCACAATGACTAACCACGAGTGCAACAGTAGAATATGCTTGAATTACTAGATCACCAACATTACATGCAAGCAGAGGCAAGGAGTGCAGGAATCCACAGCGTATAGATGTACATATATCCCTGTGTCCCTAGAGTACTTACTGTATGTATAATAGTGCCAAAGACACAAGAGTCATATTGTTTGATGTTGATCATGTGACACATATTGTTCTTTAATACACTGTTTCATTTTGATCCTTTTCAGATTGAAGCCCAGCATGCCACATGTGAGGGGCGTGGTCACACCAAAGTCCCGCGGGGCTTCCCCTCCAAAACGCAGCTCCTTGATCTCCGCGGCAACCATTTCCACTACCTTCCCGCCAACAGCTTCCCTGGTACTGACCAAGTTTTGTCCCTTCACCTGGAGTTCTGTAAAATCCACGAGATTGATGGTGGTGCCTTCCGGGGAATGAAAAAGCTTTATTATTTATATCTCTCTGATAATGACCTCACCAACTTGGGCCCCAAGGTCTTCGCAGGAGCCCCTGAGCTCGCCTACCTCCACCTGGAAGGGAACCGGCTGGCCCAGTTCCCAGGATCGGGTCAGTAGCTAGTCAAGTCTGGCTGGACATAAGTTACATTTACAGGAATTTCCACAGTACGCAGGCAAGTAAGAAACAAAGCAAACAGAATCACTGATACTTTGTCTGTCTCTGTGTCTCCTGTAGCTCTGGCACCTTTACACAACCTGTTTGTGTTACACCTGGAGAGAAATGCCATTTCCAAACTAGAGCCCACTGGTTTGCTGTCCTCAGCAGCCCCGAAGCTCAGGGGACTCTACCTAACCAATAACACCTTAACAAGCATTGCCAAGGACGCCCTGGACTCCGCTTACCTAGATACACTTCACCTGGACTCCAATCAGCTTACAGAGGTGCCTACCCATGCCCTCTCCAAGGCCTCTAGTCTGGAAGAGCTCAACCTGTCAAGGAATTCAATTCGCTGGGTTGGACTGAAGGCATTCCAACCTGTATCCCAAAGTCTGAGGAGGCTTTATATGGATGGGATGGGCATGGAGAAGGTAAGAGAGCCATTGCCTTTTTTTCCTATGGTTGCATCTAGGAACAGTCTCTCTGTTTCCTCTGCTCTATCCACCTCTCTTTCCTCCATCTCTGTATATCTATAAAGTTATTCTCCTTCTCGTGTCTTTTGAAATATAAAATGTTATTATCACTGGAAATAATATTTGATGTAACCAGCAACTCTTGGGTCTCACAGTAAAGACATTAAAACTCACCGCTTTAGATGTCCAGGGAGTCTCTGGCAGGGCTGGGATCAGGGCTGAGGGCTCTGACCGTGGGGGGGAACCAGCTGGAGGAGCTGCCTGACCTGAGCCCTCTCACCGGCCTGGAGGTGGTCGACCTGCGAGACAACCCGCTGCTGTGTGACTGTCCTCTGCTGCCGCTACGGAGGTGGGTACAGTCCGTTCAGACAACTCAATCAAAAGGAATTCTCCCCGGAATTTGAATTTTGTAAATTACTTTTGCCATACTCAACCCATTTAGAAATAATTGATAATCAATGTTGTATCATTAGCAAGTGAATTGAAGTTTCTATTAACATTTCCCATTAGGGCAGCAGTGGGTAGGGAGACCTAGATGATTGGGATTCAAACCCTCATGTCTGCGAGCATCTGCGCCGCTGACGTGTCCTTGAGCAAGGCCCTTAATTCCTCTAAACTCCAGTGGTGCGGTTCTGTAGCTGACCCTGGGGAGGGGGGCTCACGAAAAGAGAAATTCCCTACGGGGATCAGTGAGGTATCACACATATGAATTAATTAAACTGAAAGTGAATTGACCCTAGTTGAGACTAAGTTGATTATTTACTATAATTACTGCAAGTCAATTATGGGACTAAATGAGATTTGGAGTACATGTGGAGATGGAAAAACAATATGTCATGGAGAGCTGGAGTTCAAAATGTCACATTTTTAGTGTTATACAACACCACCCATGCAAGTAAAATGAACAGAACATAATCAGTTTTTCTCTCTCTCTCTCACTCTCACTCTCTGTCTCACTCTCGCTGTCTCTCTCTCTCTCTCTCTCTCTCTCTCTCTCTCTCTCTCTCTCTCTCTCTCTCTCTCTCTCTCTCTCTCTCTCTCTCTCTCTCTCTCTCTCTCTCTCTGTGTGTCTCAGGTGGATGGAGAATGTGAGTCTGGAGGTGACAGCCACCTGTGGCCACCCTCCTGAGCTCAGAGGTCAAAGTGTCAGGGATGTCCATGTCTTCAAGTCCTGCCCAGACAACAGCTCTCCTCCAGGCAAGAAGCCCATTACACTCCCCAAAAATCCAAAAGTAAATAAACCCAAGCCCACCCTTCTGAAGGCATCTCGAGTCAAACCCAAGCCAAAGAAGACCAAAGCTAAGCCCAAATCAACCAAGGCCAAGCCCCAGAAGAACCCTAAGGCATCAGCAACAACCAAGAAGAACAAGAAGACATTGTAATAGGGAGGTATAATAAAAAGTATTCATTGATCTGCTTCTGTAGTAATCTGGGCACCCAAGACCCAGTTTTAAAAGGTTGTTATTAGAATATGAATATTGCAGTTTGAGAGTTTAAAGTTAGTATGGAGATACTTTGTGTTTGCATGCACAACTGCTTTTGTTTGGGGATTTTGGGGATTGGGGAAGCTGGAAGCTGAACTTGGAAGCCTGGATACATAATAAAAACTGAATACACAATTGTATTATTATTTTATTTATATCATTATTCCAGTATCAAGTATGTTGTTGAGTATGTGTATCTACATAAAACAAGGTCTTCTTGTTGTTTTCAGCGGTTCCATGGTGTAATGGTTAGCACTCTGGACTCTGAATCCAGCGATCCGAGTTCAAATCTCGGTGGAACCTGAGGTTTTTTTCAGCTTTTGTTATTTTGTATATTTTTACAAACTACCCACACTTCACCTTTGTGGGTACATGACCAATGATGTGCTGGCTCTCATACCACGTACACCAAATCCAGCTAATCATGGCACAAGTAGCCATACCCTGGTTAATACGCCGACCGAAATAATATGACTCAACCTCGCCTTTAACGCGCTGAGCGGCTTCGCTCAGATTGGATAAACTCGCGCACGCACGGATTCTCCAGTCAAGATGGCAGCAGCTATGGATGTTGATACCCCAAGCGGCACAAACAGTGGAGCAAGCAAGAAACGATTTGAAGTGAAGAAGGTACCATTGTTAACCGTTACCATTAAGTAAACTGTGATATGGGTTTAATAGAGTGTAGCGTCTGATAACACCGTTCCCTACATACTAACTTCCCTTGCCATCAGAATTTGATCCTCGCTACCAACCAAGTGTTAGCTTGGTACCGGTATCGCTAGCCAACGTTAGCTAGCGGTTAGCCTCCCGTAAGTGGGGCATGAATTTGCACTTCGCTTTTCTGGAATCATCGCTTAATATACAGATAGTAATCTGATGGCTAATGTTACCACAATGCTTTATTTTGGCTAACTATTATATAATTATATATAATCTCTAGTCACACCTACTGAAATTTATACGGAAATCAACGTGATTGCGTGAGCTGTCGTTAGCTTAGCCGCTTTCTCTTGTGAAAGACCTCCGGTTTGGCCCTCTGTTGACAATGTTTTGTCGAAAGTACTTCGTAGTGTCCGCTTCATGCAGTCATTACTTTTCTGAAATTATCAAGATTAAGTGAAAAATATTGAATTCAAATAAGTTAAAATATCTAAGTTGTAGTTAATGAAATCTCTTACTATAATGATGTCATGGTTTAGGTAGTGACACGAACGCCCCAAGTTACTACACGGGGTGCACGTTATGTGCATGTCGTGCTAATAAACTAAAGATGCACATACATACATAGTTTCTGAATGTAAATGTGTTTTATGTCTCAAATGTGAAGCCTGTTGTCTCGTATGCCTGTGCACTGACCCGTTGCACTAGATGTCCTGCTGTCAAACTCCATAAGTTGCCATTAATTCTCGGCACCAATGTCACCAAGACCAATTCTGGTATATTAATTGTTCCAGACTGATCATTTTTTTCCACTCTGCTTTCCCAACAGTGGAATGCTGTGGCGTTGTGGGCCTGGGACATTGTGGTGGACAACTGTGCTATCTGTCGGAATCACATCATGGACCTCTGTGAGTTGACTTTTGGATATCTAGGAAAGGAATAAAAAAAATACTTATTTGATGTGGACCTGTTATGTGCAACATTTGTTGCTTTTGTCAAGTGATAGTATTTTGACACATTTCTCCTTTCTCCCTCAGGTATAGAGTGCCAGGCCAACCAAGCCTCTGCTACATCTGAGGAGTGCACTGTGGCCTGGGGTGTCTGCAATGTGAGTGAGATTTGTTGGGAGTTTGTATACATTTCCATTAATTGGGAACATATTGATTGGGGTGAAATTAAGTTGGTATCCTCTTTGAAACCTGCCTGTAAGACATTTGACGGATCAGGCTGATTTGGATTATTCTATGACATCGCTACACAGCCATCTTGGTTGGCTAACAGGGCTGCAATCACAGTTTAAGCCAATGTGCCATAGTGCTATAGTGGGAGGTGAATCCATGAAACATAATGAGAAATCTATATTATGAAACCAGAACTATCATTAAATGATTCTTTAGTCTGTTTCTTTCCCCTTTATTGTCTGATAAATTACTTTTATCCTGTTTCTTCTTCTGCCACAGCATGCTTTCCATTTCCATTGTATTTCCCGCTGGCTGAAAACCAGACAGGTGTGCCCTCTGGACAACAGGGAGTGGGAGTTTCAGAAGTGAGTATCATTAGCCATTGATAGAAGTCTATGGTTCTTGTTAAATTGTAGTACTAATGTATGGCTTTGGGCCGGTGGATTGTGATAGCGTGGTTTCTAGTAATCATAGTGTATTTAATGTTACTGCTATCTGTGGTACATTTGATTGCATTTATTGCTTGTGAATATTTCATGTTATGAACTATTGTATTGACACTCCTGTCTCTCCTCTTCTTCTTTCTGTCATATTTTTTACACAGATATGGACACTAGGTATAAACTTCTGGAAGTGTCGGACTCACTGCTTCCCCTCCTGTCTATGACCCTACGTTATGTCTAGGCTTCACCCTCATTTTTGCCCCTGTTATTATTTTCAAGTTAGCTGGAAAACAGCTTTTTTTTAAAGTTCAACTTGCAATGTTGCTGTAAATTAAAAAAATAAACATCAATGTTCTGTCAAAGCAGCCCTTGATTTATTTGTAATAGACATTTTAACTTATTAGTAGTGATGGTTCAGTGTGCTGAACACCATAAAAGGGTTTGCTCTTGCCAAAGAGTTTATTCCCAATGGCTACTATACTCTGAATATGGCACCTTGGTGATAGTAACCCATCTGTGACTCCATGAAAGAACTTGAATGACATGACATGACCTCAATTATGCCACGTTGTGGTTTTTGGAGTGCTGCCATCCCCATGTTTATTCACGGAGTCTCTGGGAGTTGGTTTGTAGTCGTTGGCAGAGCACCCAACCTGAAACAGGTTATATGAGGTGGCGTACTTACTGACCTTATTCAATTTGGTTTTGACAGGGAAATCGTGGAAGAATGGTCTTTAGCTTCTATCTTTTCCATGTTGCATTTTAGCCACACACAAGGCCTCATGTTGGTGGACAAATAGCTGTACTCGATGACAGGAATTTGCTTGGCCAGACCAATGCAGACAGCTTTGACAGAGAACCAGCATCCACCATGTGTTATACAGTTGTAATCCTCCAGCAGAAAGACTAATGGACTAGGAGGATTAAGTGGCCCGGTGACCTACTCTTCCCTGGGCCTGAGACGTTGCTCGATTTATACTATTGGGTTAGTAGGGATTTATTCACACTTCCTCCAAAAAGAAAAAAGGTTAGTAGGTCCATTTCTTCACTCCAGTCTGAATTGCAAAAGGCATGTCAGCCTATAAGCAAAGTTAAGCAGTTAAAAGTACTGTGTTCATCAAACCTAATGAGAGGGACGATATCAGCCTGGCAGGTAATCGAGGTAGTGTGATAAAGGCATGAAATCAATGTCAGTCGGGCAAAAATAGGAAGTTCCTGCCCCCAAAATCGGAGGATCTGGAAGCAAATCACTTTAATGGTCAAACTGAAGAAATATAATTTTGATAAATATTGCAACTTTAATGTTTGATTAAAAGTGTCACTGAACTTTACCCACTTCTTGCTAAATTCACCCTGAAATCTGAAATGAGTGACTCGCTTTCCACCTGAATAGAATCTAGAAATACTATAGCTAAACTATTGAACACTATAGAAGCTGTTCCAGTGGTAACTGCAGTTAAAGTAAGAAAGCGTAGGAATGTTTTTCTGCACATTCCTCACTCAGTCATCTTTCAACAATGGGACTTTCAAATCCAAGATTAGATTACAAGAAATGAACAGATATGCAAGGATACAAAGAACAAATAGGAAGGAATGTCAAACCTATTTTGCAACAACCAAAGATTTATTGTGAATTGATTTTTCCAACACATTCAAAAATCAACAAGGACAATAACATCATTTTTTTGCATTTGGAAGAACAGACAGACAAGGGAACATGTAACCTTAGAGTGAAGGTGAGAAAAGAAACATCAGAAAACCTGAGGGGCCAAAAGAAGGAAATCAGTTTACAGGAAAATAATCTGATTTAAAAAAGGTACCGACCATTGTGTGTGGGGTCGGCTCACTACTCAGAGAAAGACCAGTAGCTGACCCATTCCCAGTTGTTAAATGGCTGTAAAATTGTTTCTCTGAGTTGGTGGCTGAAATGCAAGAGCTCCCGGTTTAGTCCAGATACAGGTTAAAAATACATCAACCTGTGGTTAAGCAAAGCCCTAGGTGAGGGGATGTGTGTGACGAGTCAATGGGGTTTTCTAAATATAAGACTATCGGGTCTTGTTTTGACTCTCCATCTTTACCCATTAAGTTGATTTGTTGAGTTATCGCTAAGTGTTACCAGGCTGTACCCCAATTAAGAACATTTACAAGGTGCTGTTGCCCCACATTTTCTAGTCTAAAATTAAAAAAAAAAAACTTTGATCATGCCTTTCTTTAGATTCCTGTTACATAATGCTTTCATACCCATTAACCCGTCACCCTCTCCCCATTGAGCCATACACAGTGGAATAATTGTTAAGAAGCGCTGTGGCTCTTCAAATTGCTCGACCACGTATCCATTATCCCCTCAAACCTCCTGCTCTCCTCCCCACTTCTACCCTTTCCTCTCTAGGGTTGGGGTGAGCCTCCGAATTTGGAGCTCAGCTTGTTGATGAGGGCCATGACCTTGGGGTTGCCCTGGTACTTGGCAATGTTGGCTGGGTTCTGAGCCACGTCCTGGAAGGCAGCCATCAGTTCGGGGTCCTGGAATTTAAGACGTATAGGAAACAGGATCAGATGTAATCACAACAATCACCCTTATTGGTATAAGTGCTTTTCCAAATCAGTTACAAAGTGCTTCACAAATAAACTGATGAATACAATCCAATAGAATAAAAATCACGCTAAAAATCAGACAAACAACCTGGCAAAATCATTGGAATACAATAGGTAAAATCCAACTACATAAAAGCCTGTCAGTAAAATTGTGTTGTGTGACATCATGTCATCTACATTTGGCCAGTTGTCAGCAGAAATAAGAAAAATACACCAAACAACAAAATGGACCAAAAAAATGCAGCATACTTCACCAATGCTGTTTTTTTTTTTTTAACAATGATTGAGTGTTTTAGGGTGGATTTTTCCATTAAAAGATCTCAGAAACACATCTAAAACAAGAAAAACAGCTGCTACATGATAACCTATGAGATGGGTGTTTTACTGAGACACATCAACTGTCTAATTACAATCTGCAACTTGAGAGGTGGGACATAGTGGAGCGTAAAAGAGTAACTTTAACTCACCTTCATGGCGTTGAGCACTTCGGGCTCATTCAGAAGATCCCCGATTCCAGACATGCCGAAAGGAGATCCGCCTGGGAAGCCAGCACCACCTACAGATTTAGAATTATATTTAGTAACTGTAGCAGCAGTAGCTTTTATTGCTGCGACCACAATAGTCTGAATAAATGAACCAATTCAAAAAAACAGTTCAGCCTTTTTCACCGATAAGGGATTTTGCTTGGTGGAGTGTGGATGTGCTGCATGTGATCTACTGCTAGCAATCCTGAGGTGTAAGAGAGGCACGCTATAAACAAGTGACTCCATATAAATATCTACCAGTAGTAGAGAATAATAAAGAGACATCCTCTTTTCCTGCAATGATAGTTATTTTTGTCTGACTCCTTCGATGACGTTTTGAGTGAATCTCTCTTCCCATCGTGCGATGAACCCTGACCCTTTCCGCTGTCTTACCTGGGAAACCTGGGAAGCCGCCAGCTCCTCCAGCAGCTTGTCTGGCCTCTTCCTCCTGTTGAGAGAGAAAAAGTAAGAAAACAAGAGCAAAGGTCAGAACAGACAGATGCCTTCAGGGATCGTTGGTTAGATCTCCTGCTGCTGGTATGAGGCGATTGAAGACTGTATTGTGAATGTGAAACAAGGGAGCAGTGTGAAGAGGAGCTGTTCTCCCGAAGCAACTCACCCTCTGAGCCCGCTCATGTTCTTCCCGGGCTTTCTTTATCCTCTCTTTCTTCTCTTTGATCTCCTCCTCCTCCCTCTTGCGCTCGTACTTGCGTCTGTGCTCCATGATTTTGTTAGCCTGAGAACAGAAAGCGGCATGAGAATACAACCAACCCACAGCTGGGAGTCTCAACATCATCTTGGTGGGATCTTGGTGCCTTGACGCTTTTAGAAACCCAGCCCCATGATGCTATCTACATCTGGTAACGTGTAAGTCAGGTTAACATCTTATCTATGTGCATCACAACAATGTTAACAGCTTCCAGGAAATCAAAACGATACAAAATCTGAACTCTTGGGTTTGGAGCTTTCAAAAATGTCTGTACTCCAATAATTATTCTATGATAAAGAGTAAAAAAAAGTTTGAAAATAATCCAATAGTTTTCTCTCTCATCTCAGGTACCTTAGGTTGGACCTCCTTCAGCATTGCACTGGCATCCTCATCGTAGTCCAGTTTACAGGCTGTGGCCAGGTCCTTGGCTGCCTCCTCCCAGTGCCCCAGCAGCCTGCGCACACGCACACACACGCACACACACACACACACACACAATTACATCATCGAAAATGAAGTTGAATGACACACAAGTCACAAGTGTGGTGGTGTCATTGATATTTAATGGTGTAAAAGTTGTCATCTCTTGATTAACTTTGTGTAGCATCGGTGGAGTTTGCATGGAGACGTACTTGTGAGCTTTCCCCCTCCACTTGTAAGGCTGTGCAGAGTCTGGGTTGATGCTGATCGCTCTGTCACAGTCCCGCTTGGCTGCGTTGGGTTTCTGCATCCGGATGTACACGCTGACACAAAGAACGATTGTGTCAATGCAAGACAACGAACACTTTCAACATTATTTAATCAGTTCGAGGAACTCATTTGTGCTGGGCCTGTCTGAAAACGCAGTGGTCGTCCACAGATACATCTTCAAATGAGAGACAACTGAACGGTCTAACAGAACTCACCTCGCCCTCTTGGCGTACAGGATGGCTACGCAGGGGTTCAGCTTGATGGCTTCAGTGAAGAGATCCAGGGCTTTCTGCAACTCGCCTACATGGAACAACAAAGATAGGAAAGATAGGAATTTGACTTGTGAAAGAGATTACAGGGTTATAATATCAAATTCAATTTAAAGCACCTTTCAAAGTGGAATCAATACAAAATAGGGTCTGCATGTACGGTTTAATTACTGAGACATCAACCTACCCTCTCCTAGAGCATTAATGGCCTCCATCTTCTTCTCATTGGCCTGATCCATCATCTCATCTGTGACCTGAGGGAATATGAGCATGTTCAGTCAAACCCTGTCTGAGAATTTCAAAGCTTAATATTTCCCTTAACCCGGTCTGGATTCTCCTTTAGTAAACTGGTAGTTGTTTGCTTTCCACATGAGAGCTCGGTGTTTGAATGTATTAAGGATTAATGGCTGGATAAATCTGCAAGCAGTTGCCAACTGCATTTATTTCTGCAAAGGATTACAGACAAAAAAAACAAAATGTATTTCACCTCGAGATTTTCAAAGTCTCCCATCTCCTGAGGTTCATCTGTGTCTGGTTCGATCACCCCCTCATTGTCGATTTCTGAGGAGGCAAAACAGACAAACCCGCAATTTACCAAAAGCTCTTGTCGGGACACAACCCACTTTCATACAATCAATATCCATTACTTTAAAATCCCCATCTTAATCTGTTAATTGGTATATGTGACAGTGATTCTTGAGCCTTTACACTACGTAACACAAACTTGGTGAAGTCTCTCCGTAGGAACCAGTCTTTCTTGTCATGTGGAAGTAGGCCCTAGACCCATTTGAGTCCTGAGCTGTAATTAAAGAAACTGTTGTAAAGGGGGAGATGGACATACCTATTTCACTCTCCTCACCCTCAGAGGGGGCAGAAGCCTCAGCAGCAGCAGGAGGTGGTGCAGCAGCAGTAGGGCGGGGACCACAAGGACAACCGCCCTGCAAACAAGAGAGCGCCCTTCATTACAATACATTACAATATGTCTGTAAACTTCAAGGCAACTCACTAATTGCCAATACCATTACAGTCATTTATTGTCTTACTGTTTCTCTCAAAAGTTGTAGTCTCTGATCTGATCATACTGTATAATATAATAATGGGATTCCATTTTGAATCTATTTTTTCACCTTGCATGAATCCCCTGTCCTGGGAGGGGGTGGAATCTTTGCACCCATTCTGCAATATAAAGATATGGAAAAGAGTTCAGTAAGCAATACACTTACCAGTCCATCCACCTGTACCTGAACACATCACTTTATACACACCAAGATCACACAGCTACTTAAATCATCTCTATTCAAGTCCCTATTCCCACACTGTAAATGCACTAATTCAGTGGATGCACTAATTCACGAGGATTTGATGCAAAAGGAGTGTCAGTGACATTTTGGTGGAAGATTAGTATTATATATATATATATATATATCATTGGTGAGCTCTATCTGATGGTCAAAAGAACACATTTGGGATCATGAACAAAATTAAAATAAAGGGGAAAATCTAAAACACTCAAGTGTAAACCCTGAATTAAATTTGGTACTAAAAGGGTGTAGCTGCACTTAATATCTATTTATCTATATCTATTAGAACATAATTTTTCTGAATCTTAATCTTTGTAAAAGCATGAATGGTTCCAATATTACATTTAGAATGAAAAAAGATGCAATAATTTGAAGCTTTGTCTTTTGATCTAAGCCGTTCAAGATTCTATAAATGTTGCCTGGTGGAGTTCATGGTTTTATATGCTCTTGGGGGAAATCTGCATTTGACATGGCATGTTTCTGTAAAAAAACAAAACGAACAAAAAACAACCATAAAATTAGTTTAACTCATCAAAGTCACTAGAGACCCTGCTCTATGGGGAGTTGTATGTACTAGTAAATGAGCGGGACTGCAGCACATCTTCTAGGCACCTGTAGTCCTAAATATGTGGCCTTATTTAGGCACTTTTAATGAAATCCTAATGGATAAGATATATAAATCCCTCTTATCTAGAATATTTTAAATAACAACAACCCACATAATTGTACGTGCGTTACGACACCAGTAAGCATCGACATGCGGTATACTGACCCGTGCAACCAGGTCCTGAGGAATCCCATTTCTGGCAAGTGGAATATTCCAGGATTGGACTCGCACATTAGTACGAAGGCCTTCAACTCGGACACTTTCTGTGGGTCCATGCTGCTTTCTCAGGTCCAGCACCAAGCAAGCTGGACGTCAAAGATAAGAGAAACAAACTTAGCTAACATGGCTAGCTTAGCTAACGCGTTCGGTAGCTAATGTTATTTTGCTAGCTTTCCTTACCATTACATGCATTGACTGAATTAATGAGTGATACAACCTCTTTATCAATTCACACTTCAAAAACACGACAGTTCAACCGATTAAATGGAAGTGCAATTCAGGCACTTGCGGTGGTACTGTGATCCACCACACACCCCACTGCCATTAACGCGTATATCGAGGACGTTTCTAGAAATGGATATTGCAGCCCGTGTGGCGCGGTGATTGTTTTGACGCATGATAGCTGCAATACGGACAACGCTAACGGCAAATGTCGACGGGGTTTCCGTAAACCACATCAAAGGAAGGGATACACACCTTAATAAAGACCTAAAGCTTTGACGGTTGAGAAGAGGAACAACAGAAAACGTGCAGTCGATTATCCACCACAACGTTACTTCAATGGTGGCGTCGCTCCGATGTTTTAATTCAGGCGGTAACCGGACAACTATCAAAACACAGGGTCCGATGTGAACAAGTCGCAAGGAAAATACCTAATCTACTTTTACCCAATCAGAGAAGCGGTAGAGCCTTCTCCCCACCAATCACCACGAGGGTCTTAAAGGAAAAGCCGAAATGGTCACCTTCTGAATGGCAGGGCAGCCAGCAAGCTTTGCTGTCAAGAGAAAACATCAATTGGGGAGTTTATGATACGATTTCAGCGGCACGTCTGGTTTTCAATCGACAATATACACTAGGCTGTCACCGTAACTTTCCAGTTTAATTCACTACTTTAGATTTTTTATTTCAATCTGGCCCATGTGATCGTCTGACACATCCAGCCCAGGCAGAGAACATGATGGTGGGTTTTGACTGATCGGTGTCGCTGATTTACAACAATGTTGCCCACCGTCAACAGTCTGGTCGGATCGGCGGCCAGGTTGCTGCCACGATCTAACTGGAGTCGAGGTGAGCTGTGGTGTTTGAGATTTACCGGCTGTCATTTATTCTGGATGGAGCCTAACTAACTAACTGTACATTGTGCACTGTCACCCATGAAAAGGTCTTGTTTAACAGGGTGCCTGCGGGTCCTGAAAAAGTCTCAACATGCTTTTAATTTATATTATCTAAACTATTATAATCTGGATTATAACTAGTCCAGTCATGCAGACCAGATTCTGATAGATTTACGGTTGTTTTCATTTTCACGTGTTTTCAAATGTGAAATTGGTCTTATATTTCATAATGACTGGCATTTAAAGATTTCAAAAACTCTGACATTTAAGTTGATAAAACTTGCTGACACACGTATGCATGTTCTGTTTCTTCGCGGTGGATTTGGATGGAATGAGTCATTTACCTTTTACCTATCACCTTTTCAGTTAAACATCCCAGAAACCCATGAAAACGTACCAAATTACACCTATCTCTATGTTTTATATCAAATTGATATCAAATATGCTGCACTAAACCTGTAGTCGATATATAATATTTCAACCCAAAAAAATGATAATCAGGCGTTATCTAATCACCATGTCAGTCGAAACTCCACTGAACACCAAGTGTGGAAGTATTTAATTACAATTATTACGCTAGTTACGAAGTATTGTACTATGCTAAATTTGAAATCACACCCATTACGTACACATTTTGTAAGCTCTTCTTATTAAGTAAGTAAGCAAGTATTGCATCAGAAACTGGTCAGTCAACGCTCAGTCAGTCTAGAAGAGTAAGATGTAAGATGGCTTTACTTTATTTTGCAAAGTTAAGACCCCCCAGGCTCATCTCCGCCAGTATTTACCTCATTATAGCCTATATTTTCCTTACTGATGTTACTCTGGTCGTGCGCGCCCCCTACAGTCGCAAGCTGAGAACTGTCGGATGCGCGCATGACTAGAACATTGTCAGCTGGAAAATATAGGAAATAATGAGGTAAATATTGGACTTGTGGACCCACAGTGCAGTTGTTGCGATTGAAAACACTTGGATTATGCTGCATGATCTGTTGGGAGAATTCTGATGGACATTTATTGCATTTTTGGAACTGTTAAAAGATGACCTGGCTAAATTCAACAGTTTAGGAGACGGCTGAGATGGAACTATGGGGGCTAACTTGCTGTGTGTTTGGTGGTCTTGTGGGGGTCTTTAGTGGAGTTTAGACTCCTGTGGGGTTGACTAGATAATGACCTCTGGGGGTGAACTGTTCCTTTAATAGCCTTATTCCTTGATATGACCTGCAGCAGGTACTTAAGTCTGCTATTATAAAGGTTTGAAGGTACAGTGTCCTACAGTGCACAATATAAGTCTCAGCCATATTAGATTCCTCTATCTGTCTGTAGGATGTGTCTGGTGCCCGTGTAGAAACATTTCTGTGAAACCAGGAAGTTTGAAACCAAAGAGTGTTCCTCCTCGATACTTGGGCCAGCCCAGTCCGTTCACCCATCCATGCCTCATCAAACATGGTGAGTATTTTTACAATGCAACGTTCTCTCTCACTGGTGGCAGTGTGCTGTCAATACTAGGAAATAGTACTGACTAACGTTATCAATTACAAGAGTGACTGTGGCGAGGGGCCACTTTTGCACTTTTTGGGAAGAACCCCGCAGTGCAATACACTCTTGAGTCAGTTCAGCGACATGTCAGATATTCCTAGATATTAGGTATTTAGGATTTACAGTATGCTCTCTAGTGGCATAGTATACATTGTTTTTGGAGCAATAGAGATAACAGCAGGTCCTGTCTTAAATCACAGTATCTTGACATGCTTTTTGGGTCATGCATACCTAGACAAGACAAAACTTTATTCATCCCTGTGGGGAAATTAGGTCAATTTTGATCTAAATTGTTTTTCATTCTCATGTTTATTTCAGTTGCCAAAAAAAGCACAATTTTGCAAGACAGGTGATGAGCTCATTGTTGACACGGAGACACCACAACATATCTGTCCTCTATTCCTCAGGTGAGGTGACTCCAGGCTTGACGCAGGTAGAATATGAACTACGCAGACACCGGCTGGCCTCCCTCATCGAGGCCCAGGCAGACCGGCTGGGACCCTCCGCCTCCTCCAGCTCCCATGTCGTCGTCGTTTTGTCCCACCCAACCCGCTACATGACCAATGACATCCCTTATCCCTTCCACCAGAACCAGGTGCACATTTGGTTTCAAGTTGCACTCCAGATTCTTCTTCTTCTTCAACTTCATCTTTTTGCTGTCTTTTTTAAATTTCATTCCATCCTTTGTTTGGTGCTGCATCTAGATTTGTTACATAACAGACATTGTGTCAGTTGGACAACAACTTATATTGCAGGCTAGAGCACAACACCTCTATAAAGAAGCAACAGGAATGTGAAGAATCAAGCTGCATGTCTGAAGGACTGTGGCTTGCAATACCATCAATTGTGTGACGACTCCACTTTTACGCCACAGTCTTCATCTCTGTTTAGTAGTTTTTGTCACTTAGGTTGTGCATTTCTTACCATTTTTGCAAGGATCTACTATTTAACATGGAACCATATGCTCCCCCAGGATTTCCTCTACCTCAGTGGCATACTAGAGCCTGACAGTGCCTTGGTTCTGTATGGGAAAGGACGACCAGACCAGGCCATCTTGTTCGTGCCCCGCAGGGACCCGGCGAGAGAGCTCTGGGACGGGCCCAGGTCAGGGAAGGATGGGGCGGCTGCTTTGACTGGCATAGAGAGAGTTCATAGCATCGGAGAGCTGGGTGTGGTACTCAAGAGCCTTAAAGGTGGGCGGATGGCTGCATGTCCATCGGAAACCTCTCTTTCGAACAGCAGTTGTAGCTTAGCGTCTTTTTAGCGCTCCATAGCTTTCAACCGTTCCATAGCAACAGCAGTAACCATGATCAGAGCTTGGCACAAGTATCTGTTTAGCATGTCTGGCTAAAAGGTGGTGCTCATTGGACGCAGAGCTTAAGAAAGGGGCACTGACTGACCTCCAGCTGGAGTTGGCTCAACCTCAGCTGCTTGTTCCTCCTTTCTCGCTCTACTTAATGTGTTTCTCTTACTGTAGGTCTCTGTTTCTTCCAGGTACTATGGTGTGGTATGATAGCTCTCAGCCAGCCCACCCCCAGCTCCACCAGACTCATGTCTGTCCTCTGCTGGAGGCGGGGCCAATGCCACGCGCTCTCAGGCCCCTCACACACTCCCTCAGGGCCCTCAAGAGCTCAGCAGAAGTGGCCCTCATGCAAGAAGCTGGTCGCATCACAGCTCAGGTAGGCGTTTAGGTTATTTGGGTGATTTTTCTTTAGAGCAGACCAGGGTAAAAATTTGCTTTTCTTTTTTATATCTGCTTTTTAGAGGCATTTTGCTCTATTTCAGGGGCAATTTTATCGACCAATGAAATAATAGATTTGCATTGCATATTGGCAATTTCTTTCCTACTGCTGGAAACTCGTACCAGGCCGTACAGGAGAGGATGGTGCCGTTTTCCCCTCTCTCTGCCCCCATCAAGTCCACCTCCCACTCCCCAATTTTTTATTTTTTATATTTGTTGTTTTATTTTTTTTTGTTGACTCAGGTGTTTGTGTGAGGCCGGAATTTCAGTCTACTGCTGGCTGAGTGGTGCCAACATTTTCTACTGCTTCAGGCTGTGTACTGTTTTCTGATTGGATTTTCTGATTGGGCCAGAACACACTGGAAAGAAACGCCTGTTGGCCCACAGGGGACAGTAGTTTCATTCACCTGTGAAAATTTGACTACTCAACAAAAAATGTGAGCAGGGTGAAATGCAAAGAAGGGTACTCCTCATTTTTTGGGGCCTTTTTTGCCCCCTCATTTTTTATTCCACGGGCATTATATGAACTTTCAAGGGAATTTCTGACTTTAATCTGTCGGGATATTATCATGTAATATCAGATTTTCAGAAGGTTCACTTTTCAAAGCAGATCATTGCATAAACCATTCTTGTATATAACAGGACACATATTCAGTACTCTTTTAGAGTACAGTGTAGAAATTAAAAAATTAAAGCCCTTTTCCAATGCATCAACATGTAGTGTTGGAGAAATGAGTTTCCAATTCCTCGTATTTCAGGCATTCAGGAAGACGATGGCGATGTCTCAAGGGGAGGTTGATGAAGCCGCGCTCTATGCTAAGGTAACTGAAAGTCTTTGACTCAATCACACGTGGCTTGTTATGATCTCCATATCTAATAATGATCAGGGTGTCGGATGTGTTGGATCATAAGTGCTGTCCATTGATTCTCTGATCAGTGTAATGAACACTGCCTTTTCTATATAAGATAAATAGGTAAAGATAAAAATAGGTTATAAATTGTGTGCAGGAGATTGAAATACTGATGCTCAGGAGTTGCAGAGTTTGAACAAAATGAAACTTTTCTCTCATGTAGACCAGGAATTCTGTACAGCACTGGAATATCTTTGTTTATAAAGCTGGACTCCTCTGAGGAAAAACTCTCCTACCAGAACCTGGTAGGAGAATATGGTTGCCCAGTGTTTGAAACAGACACTGGTGTGATCTTCTTCTAATCTTCTTTCAGTTTGATTTTGAGAATCGGATCCATGGCGCCAACTTCCTGGCCTATCCCCCTGTGGTTGCTGGAGGAAATCGAGCCAACACACTGCACTACATAAACAACAACCAGATTATCAAGGTACAGGGGCATGTTCAAGGTTTGCTCAGAAGATCAGGATTTTGCTGCTAAATCTCAGGACAGTCTCATAGGATACGGTGCAATAAACACCCAAAGTTAAAGAAAACATGCTGAGTATGGTAGTTATATGTATTGTTAGATGAGCAGTTTGTATATAATTAAGTAACAAACAATAATCAAGTAGCCCAAGTAGCCTGACTGACTGGTCATACGTTTTTCCCTTTCTCTCCCTCGTCAGGATGGTGAAATGGTGCTGCTTGATGGTGGTTGTGAATACTTTGGTTATGTCAGCGATATCACTCGTACGTGGCCAGTGAATGGAAAGTAAGTAGTACTTTTCCTTCACAGCACCTCCAAAGATGAAATGGATTATAATAGTCAGGCGTGACTGCAGAGCGGCCAGGTGCCAGCTCCCAATCCCCTGTGTGGATCCTGGAGCAGCTTTCGACTGTAGCCTACTGTAAACTACCATCAAGCTGCCCTTGAGCAAGGCACTTAACCTCCACTTGCTCCACTGAGGCTGCTGTAGAAGGCTGTGGTTATGCTGGGCATCTGCCAGGTGGGAATGTGTGAAGCAGGATGTTCCTGAGTATGCATACTTGCTCAGCAGACCGTCTCTAGATAAATAAAGGTTAATAAAATTCCAGCCCATCCCTCCCACCTAGATACATCGCTGTAGCCAAATCAGATGAGTGTTTGAATCTGAGGAGGGTGTTCACCAAACCACTCCAAGTCTGTTACAAGAGAAGGATTCAAACACAGCTTGACTATTTCCTGCCCTTCCCCTTCTCCTCTTGTATCCCACCGCCTTGCTTCCAGGTTCAGCCCTGCCCAGGCGGAGCTGTACGAGGCCGTTCTGGAGGTCCAGCGGTCCTGTCTGTCTCTGTGTTCCCCAGGCGTCAGTCTGGACCACATCTACAGCACCATGCTGGCCCTGCTGGGACGACAGCTTAGGCAGCTGGGAATTGTCAAGGCCAGTACCAGTGATGCTGATGTACTAAAGGTAATAAACATGAGAGACCTTGGAAAAACAGATCTAGGATGAATTCCAGTTGGTTGATCAATATGTATAGCAGCATGTGTAGACAGGTTTCGTGTTAAACCAGAGAGTAGCCCTTTGCTTAGGGAAAAGAAAGTTATTGTTAGGAGACCTGCATAGCATTAATGTGGGCGGCTGTGGCTCAGTGGTAGAGCAGGTTGTCCACTGATCACAAGGTTGGTGGTTTGATCCCCAGCTCCTCCTGTCCACATGTCGAAGTGTCCTTGGGCAAGACACTGAACCCCAAATTGCTCCCGATGGTGAGGCCATCACCTTGCATGGTAGCTCACTGCCAGTGTGTGTGTGAATGGGTGAATGAGAGGCATATGTTGTAAAGCGCTTTGGATAAAAGCGCTATATAAATGCAGCCATTTACCATTTTACCATTAAGAAGGACTATTATGTGCTGTGTAAAAGCAACAGTGGCGCAGTGCTGTACACAGGTCCCTACTAATTTGAACTTGTTCTACACATTGTTACTGTAACTGCTACACTACTAACTAACTAACTAACTAACTAACTAACTAACTACTGTTTTTCTGCTGGTAATTAAAGGGAGGTGCTTGTGTGGCCTCCATTGTTATTTGGATTAAAGACCTTTTTAAATGTTAATAGTTTTCTAGTGTACTGTCAGCTAAGTGAGCATAATAAATAACTAATCCATCTTTATTTTTATCTTCTAAAAGTACATATTAACAGAAAAATGTATATTTACCAGGGAGACTAAAATGGAAGAGAAAAGCCAAAAGATCAAATCCATTCTCCTGTACTGAGGACCAGTGTGTAGTGCAGTTCAGCTTCCACACTCATGTTATATTCTTGTATTCTGCTAACATCAAATAAAACGTCTCTTCCCCTGTTGTTGAGTTAATGTACAACAAGTAACAAACAACCAAACAATAGAGAGCCAGGATACTATCAAATTATCACCTTTACCATCTCAGTTGGGCATCGAATTTATGAATCTTTGTGTTTATTTTTATCCTCACCAATGGTTTGTGGTCAGGATATGGCCATAAGCTCCTCTGGCCAATTTAAATGATGAAATTGTGACCTAATTACACCCTTCATAAAGCACAATATGCCAGTATAACTACCTATAATAGAGGCACTCCTTTCCTGCAGTGGTTCTTTTCAGGGAAATGAAATGAGCGAGCCAAACCAAAGCCTAATGTAAATTTATACAACTGGGTTCTCTTAAAAAATCAAAAGTCTCTGTGGAAAAGTTTGGAACGAGAAGCGTGTGGCAATAAAACAAAGGATGATTTGTAGTTGCCAGGAAGCTGTTTGTTTAAGACGCATAGCAGACTGACATGTTAATTCTTCATTAAGACAAGGAGTAATGAACTTTCAACTAAAAGGATGAATTGTTGCCAAACGTACTCAGTTTTGCAAATCCAAACTAGGGAAGACCTGGAAAGCCCTGAGCCTCTTCCTCGGCCTCGTTGGCTTCTGCTTTGGCGGACTGATTGATTTTTATTTTTTTTAAATTTTCTTTTACCAAACATACAAATCACCTGACAAGACATACAAGAAAACATACAACAATACATACTGTTATAATACCATTTTCATAATTATGCCCAAAGTTCATGTTAGGCATTAGATATACTCCACTGGTAGTTCACCCCGTCTATAGAACGACTATTCGTGTGGTTTAGGCATAAATAATATTAAAACAGCGAAGAAAAAGAAAAGACCCCAAGACAATTATATACCATCAAAAGTAGATTGAGTACTTCAGCAGTTACATATCCTTCTGCCTCATACAAGAGTAATGATAATGAATCGCAGGTGTATGAGGGAATATTAAGGTCACATATCTACAACATTTTCTTTTACCGATTATTATTCATTTTTATTCAAAATGTCCGAAAGTTGTGGGGGAAGGGAGCTTAGGAAGGGATCCCATACATTATGATTTATATTGACTTCTTCCTGGCACTAAATTTTTCTAGGGGAAGAATCTTAAAAATGTCACAGTACCGGTGATTGATTGTAGGCGGAAGTTCTTTTATCCATTTACTTAAAATACACTTACGAGCAATGAGCAGTAGTTTCTTGGCAAGACTAAGCTGAGTAGAACTCAGTTTACACAGAGCCCCTGGTATACCAAGAAGGAAGACCCAAGAGTCTAACTCGATATTGCACTTAAATATATTCTGCAGTTAATTTCTGATGTTTTGCCAGAAAATAGTAATTAGAGGGCAGGACCATAATAAATGACTGTGTGTCCCTGAGAATTGAGAGGGATTCATTTTATTAAGAATTATGTTCGACTTGGTATGTTTGACTTGGTTCTGTGTACACGGTGCATCATTTTGTATTTTTTGAATTCTGTTACATGTAAAACTTTTACCAGCTTTTGTCCAGGAATTCATATCTGTGCCACTTCCCAAGTCCTTCTCCCAAACTTTATAAGTAGTTTTTTCTGAATTCTCGTTGGTATTAAAGTATAAAAGTGAATAGAATTTAGATAACAAATGTTGTGGCCGGGTCTTTTGCCGTAAAAATGTATCAATTGGAGATTCTACCGTCCTTTCAAGGCGAAACAACATTTTCGATTAAATAAAATGCCTGGCTTATAAATACGCAAAAGTGATTAGAAGGTATGTTAAATGTGTGGGAGGAAGGAATGCTTTGCTTTTAACAAACGGTGTAAGGGGGGAGAAGCAACCTGTTCTCTTAAGAAATGTATTTATGTCGTACCAGACCTTGAATGTATTCTGCAAAATGGGGTTACCCTTAATTCCTGGGGGAACATTTTTTCTGTGCCGCATTAGAATGCTGATGGACTGATTGATTTTTGAGTTTCCTTGTGGGAGACAAATGGATGCAAATGGAGGGGTGGGGTTAAGAACTTGTCCCTTGTGCGTAAATTCTCATCTTGGGTTTTTGGATATTCTGAACAAAATTGAAACCTCTTGTTTTTCATGAGCAAGTCAAGATGTTATCCATGTTAAACTTTAAGAAAAGAAAGAATACCTCAAGAATAGAGGTAATGGCCACACAGATTGTTCTAATGTGCTTACCTCTATGTAAACTATATATATTGTGTAGACTTTGAAACTAAGGACGCAGCCGATAAGGTATTATGATTATATGGCAACACGGAATGCAAAGCAGACACACAATGTGCAAATACATTGCCAAGCTAGGCTCATCCAGGCTGTTTTCATTACAGGCTTAGCTACAGGTGTCATTGAAACAATTTGGATTAAAAGGACTGGGTTGTAATTTGTGGATTTGAGTTTTGAATTAACCAAATCCTTGGAAAGAATTGCAAGTTGTGGTTTTCATCACATTGTGACACCAGGAACCTCAAATTATCTTGGATAATACTTGTGTATGTGCCAAAGATTGCTCAACATTTCATATCTTGTTTTTAAATTCAAAATGGGAGATGAGAATGATAGATATTATGCCTGGTCGCTCACTGCTGTATAAGCTGCTATTTGAGTTTGTATTCAACTTGGAGCAATATCGTTCATATGCAGTTAGATGTCTCATTCCTCAGACTCTCTTAAGAGGGTAGAAATTGTAACACTTATGACTAAGCTACTTCACCACAATGAATAAAGCCCAAACATGAATTTCCTGTTTGTGTGTAACGACTGCTCTGGACCTGTTTTGTGTTTTTGCTCCTCCCAGGCTGCGCGGCGGTACTGCCCCCACCATGTTGGTCACTACCTGGGCATGGATGTCCATGACACCCCTGATCTGTCCCGCTCACAGCCTCTACAGCCAGGGATGGCCATCACCATAGAGCCAGGTACAGAGAGACTGTGTCTCTTCTTCTCTCTCACGCATGCAACTTGTTAGGGAATGAAAAATTAGAAGTGTGTGTGTGTACAGAGTCTCATAAAGTCTTGCTCCCAGACACAATTGGAAGCACTCTGCATACAAATATAGTCCCACACAACTTTCTGCCCTCTTTGTTTGGTCTCTCCTTCAAACTTCAGCCTGATCAATCCAGTCTCACGATTGTTCACATTACCACAGTGTGTGTGTTTTTTTTTTTTTTTAAATTAAATGGTTGGCTCTCGTTACTCCTGGTGTAGATGAATTTTTCCACGTGGGACAAGTAATTTGCCAACACTTCTGCCTGTCTCTCTCCTGACAGGGTTGTACATCCCCGAAGACGATGACCAGGTCCCCGAGCGGTTCCATGGCCTGGGGGTCAGGATCGAGGACGACGTGGTGATCCGAGATAAGGGAAGCCCTCTGATTCTGTCGTCTGATGCACCAAAGACCATCGCTGATGTAGAGCGGGCCTGTGCCCAGAGATAGGGCAGGCAGAGAGGGACAACTGACTGAGCCACAGCATCAGCGGCAGGCAGTGCACTGTGTGTTTCACCCATTAACACGGTGACGCCATCATCAGGCTCAGGGGCCATGCATAAAAGTTGGAAGCACACTACCATACTTTTGACTTTAGCTTGAATAAAGAAAGCCCACGCAAATTCAGAAAGCTGATGTGAAATTACCATACTTTCCTCAGAGGGTTTTGTGGTCTGCCTACAAAACGAAGAAAAGAAACTCCTGCACACGATTTTGTGTTTTTGCAGGCAACCAAGGCAACCTACTCCTACGCACCTGTCACCAACAGTACTCAGGAGTAACCCTGGACTGGAAACTTTGTCTGGGGCAGCAACTTTGGGCTTCATTAGATCAGCAGGGATGGTGGGGGTGGCTTAGTGGTTAAACAGACCATCTTATGACCAAACGGGCCCAAATTTGATCCTGGACATGGTTGTCTTGTCAACGTGTCCTTGACCAAGACATTGAACCCCTACCTGCTCATTCACTCAAGTCTATGTATAGACTTGTAGAGCATTAGCTAAATCCCTAAAATGTGAAACCTAAGAGTACTTAAGTATTGTAGTGTGCTTCTGCTTATGAGGAACTGGTCTAAGACCCACTGGTCTAAGACCATGTAACTGATGATAATGTGAATGTTTTGTTTTTTTGTGATAGGTCAGTGAATCAAGTGCATAACAACATCAGCCTCCTGAACTTCTAACCTTATTTGTTTTCTCCCACATGTTTCACCATTGCCACCATCATGTCACATCAGGTCACGCTTGCTTGCTTGCTCGTTCATTCATTCACTCATTCACATACATTCTCTCATTCACGCGCACACACACAATTTCTTTTGATCTCTCTCTTTAAAACACACGGTTGCTGGCCTTTTTGGTGTGACATCATTCATTTCCAAAGCCACCCAACAGTACAACGCATCAAAGCGCCAACATCCATTCGGCCATACCAGCTCAGACAGAAAGGAAGAGGCAGAGCAAACGCTGTAGGATGGACAGGACAGACTGAAGGGCATCAAATTAGGAGGCCGCTGTCGTTATGCACATGGTTTATTTCAAGAAGGAATGGATAAACAACTTCTGATGGATAAATGAATGATTACACCCATGCACTGAAATGGTTTGAAAGTATGCATTGACAATATTTTGTGTGTGCGTGTGTGCGCGTGTGCCTGTGTGCGTGCGTGCATTTGACTTTATTAAGAGAGAAAAATGTGAGAGAAAATTCAAAGAAAATGGCAGGTTGAGGTTCTCTATGTGGAGGTCACCAGTTTTTATAGATCTAAAAAATATTATGATCTCATCCTTCTCCTTTATAACTAACTCAAATAATAAATCCCTTAGGTTTGTTTCAGGATTTAGCAACACATTTTTTTTATTTTTTATTTATGATACCATGAACAACTTGATCTGAAAAATGTCTCACTGAGAGTGTGGTTGGTTGAGTGATAATGTTTTTTGTTGTAAAAGCCCTTGACTGCAACACAATAGAAATGCACTGATGCGTGGTTTCACCTCTGGGTGACTTAGTTAAAATAATAATTACTAGTAGCTTGGTTTGAATAAGCTGTGAGGAAAGCTGGGTGGTGGTGGTGGAGCGCCACTGTCCCCTACAGATGACTGCAATAGTAGTGCAACTCCGACGGAACACGAACCCGTTTTCCGGACAATCCCGGACATTAACGAAGAACCACCCCCCCTCCCTCTGCCCTCCCTCCTCCGCCTCCTCCTCCCCCCTTCACGCCTAATGTTGCTGTACCTCCAGCCCTCCCCCCCGTATCAGAGGAGTAGAAACAACAAGCCGCCATTTTGTTTGTGCGGACAGACCGTAAGAAACAGGAGGAGATACCGAGAGAAGGAGCGACTCCGGCACCGATAGCAGCCGCTCCGGGAACCGCCGGGGAAAAGAGGGGCGAAATCGTGTCCGTGTATCAAGAGGGGAAAAGAAAGAGAAAACACAAACAAAAGACAAGACGTCAAGGGAAAAAACCGAGTCGGTGATATATATATTTATATATATATATATATAAAAATATATATATAAATATAAAAAGGAAATACTCTGAAAATCCAAAGAAGGGGTGTTTTGCGGAGACGGAGAGAAGAGGCGGAAGAGGGCAATATTTTATAACGAAGGAAAACCTGCGAAAGGAAAAACATGAACATGAAAAATCATTATGTATCCATCGCGGAGGAAGGGAAGAACCCGCATAGACAATTATATAAATAAATTGCTACCGGGCATAAGGGAGAGGTGGAAAGAAGAAAGACGGGTTTAAAGAGAAGGGAAAATTGCCAGGATAAACGCGAAGGGGGGCATTCTCCATCACAAAGAGTCAATGAAAGGATTTTGTGAGCCCAAAATATTTGGGGGGTGTTAACATTATCTTGCCGATCCGAGGCTTTCCGCTTCTAAAATAGCCATAATTTCTGAGCGACCCCCGTCAATTTATTACATTTTCGCCCATCGCCGTATTCTCTTGTTTTTGGTGAGGATCTTTTTTTCTTCGCTTGCATGGAAAGATATCCGTATACGCAGTGACTGATAGATCATTTTTGTAATATTTATGAACCGTTTTGTTTTCCCTCATCAACGGAGAAGATTCACAGTGTTATCACCCAAGAAAACTGGACGAGGAATCTCTTCAGAAGCACAGGATAAGTAACCCCATGGAACGTCCTCTGCAAAATAAAACTAATTGGATCAATCCGATTGCCTGCTGATTGGCAATTAGCTGTTTTGATAGTTCATAAGAACTACACCGGCAAAGAAAAATCTGCATCAGAATCGATTGGCAACCAATCTGCAGACAAGCAGTGATTTTTGACAATTTTTTCCAGGATTTTTTCCAACCATTGCCAACCCCACTGGCTGCAATTGGCATACTCGTGCAAAGGGTTGCAACAACCAAATGTGCAATGAGTCCGTTATTTTGACCCAGTGCCTTGCATGGTCAGATGTATACACTAAGTGCACAATTTAGTCGGCGTGCACATGCAAAAGAAAACTCGTGAGATGCATGAAAATTTGATTTTGCAATAGATTTCTTTTAACTGAGTTACTGCAAGTGTGGGACTCCGTGTGTTCATCTTTCTATAGATCTGTATCACGCTATTTATTCAGTTGAACAGCCAATTCAAGTTGTTTTCTCAGTATTGCACTTGAGATTATCATTCACGCTTTAATTGCATTTTAAACCACTGTCAGCCACTGTGAGTGATCATCACACGCCAGGTGACTGCCTTGGTTTTGGTAATGTTAGGAATTGATAACACTGACAGTAGTGGGAATTCAGATCAGGTAGAAGTAAGGATAAATGCTATCGAGGATATCGTAACTGTTGCATGAGAGAAAATCCCCAAAAGTTACCACAGGGGTACGGTTGGCCTGCATTTTTCGATCGCATTTTTCATTTTAGTTCACTGACCGAGACACTTCACTGGAGCGCTTCAGACCTGAAATACCAGATTTCTCCGCCGACTATGGCGGACAAAACTGATTCTGCCATGGAGGACAGGTCTTGGGACAATTTTTATGTCGCAGAAGAGGCTACATGAGGTTGTCGAAGGCCCCGTTCGCTTGCCTTTTTGCCGACTCCACCTTCCCACCTCCTCCTGTTCAACTCGGAGAAATCTGCGAAGAAACAAAATCTCCGACAGGGGAGGGGGATTGATATCTGCAGAGAGGAATAAACCGAGAGTGGGGACTCTGAAGGAAGAGTTCAACATTGCTGTCTTTTCCCCTACCGTCTCCCAAGCGGTGGGGGAAGAATCAAAAGCATTTCTTCAAGAGGGATAAGGCGACGCAAATAAGGGAAATACGTTTGCCCTGCGTGGATCTACAGCAATTTTTTTAATTCGTCAAAAATATGGCCGATAATGTCCTGGAGTCCGGCCCGCCTTCAGCCAAGAGGCCCAAGCTGTCCTCTCCAGCTCTCTCAGTATCTGCCAGTGATGGAAATGGTAAACATCTTGCATGCATTGTTTGGATAGACATAAAACTTAACTAGCTGCAACTGCAAATATGTAATATGCGATCAATCTGCTTTCAGTCTGCAGAGTTGCACTGCAAGTTGCTTGCTCTAACTTAGTTGTTTCATAATGCTCTTTCACGTGCATGTCTGTATGGACTTGTTTAATAAGGATTGAAAATTGGACTACTAAGAGAAAGCATGAGGTGATGTTGGCGGCGTGGACAACTTTCCAGGTGTGATGTTTTGATGTTAGCCTCAGGCTAACTAGCTAGTAACTATACTATCCAGCGCCAAACAATGGAAGAGTCGAGTCACCCCAGTTTGCTTAAGTTGGTTAGCCACTTATTTTTGAGAGCCAATTGCCAAAAGGAGGAGAGCACACATAAATGAAACACGAGACATTGTAAATATTCTCTAAAAACAGTGACAAACGACCACATCAAATTTAGCAGACGGTCCCGTTTGAGCAGCAGAAAATAACGGTACCCCGGCGAGCTAAGTAGCTAGTCAGCTAACGTAACCGGCTCAGCTGAGTTAGTTTGGTGGCTGGCTATCAAAGTCAAAATGGTAAACTATTCATTGAGCGGACATGTTTTCGGTGGATTTAAGCTTGCCTTTGGTTAGAGCAAAAATCATTTGGGATCATAAATGTTGTGTATGCGTTAACCTGTGAGAGTACTCGCGATTTTAGTGAACTATTGTCGCTAACCAGCTAGCTATTGTTCGACTCACTTTTTCAATGAAGAAGTTGCGCAAAGCATTGTTGTCCAGCTGAGGACGGAGTTGCTGCACTTTAATAGTTCTATCCGCGTGTTAACGACTTAAAAAACCAAGGGTCAAAGTCGCCCATAGTCTTTGAAATTTCTCTCCTCGTATCTTTTGTTCATAGTTAGTTTTCTCTTATTAGGCTACCGACGAAACCCGTTCTTACTCTTCCTCCATTGTCTTCATATGGCACCGCGACACTAAGCGTTTGTGCCTTTTACATCACACGTTTCATAATAATGCAACAGCTAACGAATATAGACAACTTCAAGGCCTTTCCATTTGTTTGTGAATTAAGCTCCATTGTCGCACACGTTTTTACTCTAGCCTTTACTGAATAGACGAGCTGTAAACTATTGCATGCCCTCGGCTTGTTGCATCCCCTTGTAGATGCAGATCCATTTCGACTGAAGCTTCATGTTTACATTTAGGCATTTAGCTGATGCTCTTATCCAGAGCGCCAATACCAATTGGATACCTGCAAACTACAAAGGTTCAGGGGATTGTGGAGTTTTGAATGTCCTGACATGAATAAGAGATACTGTTATATAGGATTTGCTTGCATGTTATCTGCAAAGATTGAAAGTGATACTAATAGCACTGCAGCAGTTTGAAGAATCATGACTGTTGTTGTCGGTTGTTGATAGGTGTTTGATTTCCAAAGATGTCTGGGCTGAGCTGCTACCATCAGCAATATGTAGTGTGTGTGTGTGTGTGTGTGTGTGTGTACACGTGTGAGAGAGAGAGAGACAGAAAGGAAGATATGGGGATGCAGTGAGTCTCATGTATTGGCTCAAACATTGGCACAGAAGACCTCCTTCAACCTAGCATCATAAATGTCCATTCACCCTGATTTTCAGGAGTGTTTAAGAGGTATTGGATTGCCGAATGCCATCATAGTTGATCAAACACTTTTGTTGTACTCTAAAGCTGGATGGGTGCAGTCTTCAGTTGTCCTGCTTCAGCCAAGACGGCATATGCACTAGATCTGTGGACAGTTTTAAGTCACGATCCATCCAAAAATATGACTGTGTGAGACAGTTAAGTAGTGGAAAGATCCATTATTTTCTCCAGGGTGTTTTCGATAATGCTTTATCCTAGGGAACTGCTTATGAGAAAGATGCATTTTCAGTATAACATGACCATACTCTCAAAGCACTTTCCCTCTTAATTTTCTTCCGGTCTCAGTCAATATACAGTAGTGACTTAGTCTGAGGCTTTCCCCCACTTCATGCTGTTCCACCATATAACTGTAGACTCAGTGCACACACCTGCCCAGTCAGTATTTACCCCTCTGCGGCTTCTCACCCTGACCCTACTGCGTTCACTCTCCATGTTTGGCACCCCATCAAACCACAAACTGATGCCCAAGAGAGGAGTCTAGGCTGTGAGAGGCAGCTACTGCTGCACTGGCTGTCTGGCTCCAAACTCCAGATTGGAGGCAGATTGTTCCGCAGAGCACTCATATATAGGCTCGTTGATAGACCTCATCAAATTAATGTCAGAACTGTTTTACCATTTTTTATTACATATTTGAATTATAGTCTTTGAAGACTTGTGGCTGTATACATTGAAATTCTAGATTTTAATTGAATTTCCTGATTCCTTTTTTCCTGTTTCATGAAAGAAATCTTGGGTTTTCCTGGTAGATAAAATTGGCTTCTCTCTCCTTCCCTCCTAGATTTTGGTTCACTCTTCGACCTGGAGCACGACCTTCCAGATGAACTCATCAACTCCTCAGAGCTGGGGCTGGTCAACGGAGGGGACCTCAGCCAACTCCATACCAGCCTCGGAGGAGTCGGAGGAGGGATGGGAGCAATGGGTGTGGGAGGAGGCCAGGATGCAGCCGCCAAACACAAACAGCTCTCAGAGCTCCTCCGCGCTGGAGCACCTCCCCAACAGGGGGGCCCCACTCCAAACAGCACAGGAGTTGGGGCCTCCATGGGGATGATGGGGGGCATGAACGTCTCTCCTGGTGGACCTCAAAGCATGGGACCTCAGGGCCAGCAACAGCAGCCTGGACTGATGCAGCAGGCTGGGATGGTTGGAGGGGTGGCTGGGCTGAATCGGGCTGCAGCCATGATGGGGGCCCAGAAGGGCAACAGTGGACAGCAGCAGCAAGGCCTGATGGGAGGGCAGGTGATGAACGGATCACCCAGGATGGGTTACCCTGGCAATGTGGGCATGGGTAACAATAGTAATCTGTTGGCGGAGACCCTACAGCAGCAGCAGGGGGGTCAGCAGATGGGACCTGGGGGTCAGGCTGGAATGAGGCCACAGCAACCTGGAGCACTGAACAAGGTAAGCACACAGAAGGCAGCAAGACTAGGATGCATACATGCACTGGGGCTGCTTAGGTTATTTGCAAAAAATGAAATCTCAGCAGCTATTGCAAGAAGCTACAATTTTTAACTGAGGTTCAGGTGTTTCCAGGCACCCTCCTAAACAAGGTATGGTTCAGGTGCCCGGAGAATGCCAAGCTTATAAATCCAACTGCATGTAGTATAAAAACGTACTTATATTCAAACTTAAAAAACCCTAAGAACTAACAGACTCATTAACCACACATGTCCACATGTATCACAGTATTTAGCACAAAAATTGCAATACAAATTGCAAAAATTATATTATAGTGAATCATTTCTGTGTTAAATGTTGAAGTGTTTCATTTTTACCCCAAACCAGTGGTAACTTGTGGTTTTGGATTTCGACAGGCTGAATTTCCCACGTAATTGCTTAGATTTGGGTTTGGCTTTGGTTCATAAACATTGTTGCAAAATGCTCTTACTAGATGGTTAGCAATTTTGGGATTTAGTTACAGTTTGAGCTCACAGCAATTCATTTACACTCCGGTTCAATTTGTGTTTTGAGCAGTATTTTTCAGGTTCAACTTGGTTGGGCTTAGCACACAGGATGTCAGACCCAAGTTGAGCTCTAGGCTGAATTTGAACTAGAGTGGTTAAATTATGTGAGACTGCTGAAGACAAGTGCTCAACAGCGGTGCAGGCAGGAGCGTGGTTATGTGTCAGACTCTCGTTCTGTGGTATTGATGGTTAACCTCCTCGCTATGTAGCTAACTCCACCGGTTTGTTTTGATTTTAGTCTCAGGTGTAAAACGTACTAGAGCAGGAGGACTGTGTCAAATGGTTTAATTGAAGATTATATTGGGTCTTAAAATGGGCATACACGTTTAACAGTAAGAGTGTGGATCTACGTTCATTGTCACATAATAACCATTCAACCAACCACCTCACATAGTTGCCAGATCCGTACCCTTAGGCTTGGTCATGCATTAATATTGTTTAAATTGATCAGAGGTTATGTTGAAGTAGCACGTGTTACGGGCTGGATCTACGATCACAGCTGATATTTAGCTGGTTTGGATTTCCCAAAAATATGGCATGAAGACCGTGGTTGCGTCCTTAATTTGCTGTGGAGAACAGGTAAACCTAGTATTATGGATTATTTTGGAAGACCCGGGTGTGTCCTAGCTGTCTACCTGCTACTGTTTAGACTATTTAGCTACAGTATGAAGCCAGAAAAGTTGCGAGTGGGATTCTTTTCAACAATTTGAGATGTCTGTAAGCCCACGTGTTTCTACCTTGAATGTATGAGTGATGCCAGTTAGATTGCTGCTCAAATACTGCTTTCACAGAACATGAGAAGTAATTCATCTGATCCTCTAACCCTCTACTTCTACTCCTCTATTCCCCCTCTCCTCTTTATCCTTCTCCCTCTTTCTTCTACTTCCTATTCTTCCTCCTCCCTCGTTCCCTCAATGGGTTGTCTCATCTCTCCCTCCTTCTTTCTCTTCCTCCCTATCTCTCCTTCTTTCTGTCTCCTTACCCTGTTCTCCAGATGAATATGATGGCCAACACGGGCCCCTATGGTGGTCCGTACGGCCAGCCTGCCGGCCAGGGCCTGACTGGGACGGGGCTGGGCCCACAGCTCCAGAACAAGGCAGGCCTGCCAAACAATCTGGCCGCCCAGTTCAGCATGGACAAGAAGACACCACCAGGTCAAGGCATGCCTGGGATGGTAAGACAATCCAATCGATTTGTTCATCGTGTCTTATGTGTGTCTGTGTGTGCGGTAGCCATCAAAGAAGTCTCTTATGCATCTAGTCTGTAATTTACTGAAGCCTATTCTGTCCCAAATGCTGTTAAGGAGAACTGAATGCACATGGTGTAGCACCAAACACTGTCTCTCAAACAGCTGGTTGCGACATCATTCTTTTTACTTCTTCATGACTGAAAAGAGAATGGAATTCAAACCTGCACTTTATGTATTTTAGTCGTCGGCGACCCCAAGTGGCAGTGAGAGGTAACTGTTTGTAGCTTCATTCATCTTTGTTGGCGGTAAATCAGCTTTCTGTAAGCGCTAGCTGAGGCGCTAGCTCACTCACTGCTGTTTCGGGGCTGTGTGCATTCGGCTTGTACGTTTTGGTTCGTCACTTCCTGTGCTTTGGAGAAAACCTTCCCGCCAGTGTACCTACCTACTTCATTGGAGTGAATGGACAGCGGCTCTATGAAGGGGGAGGGGCCAGTCTTCCCTGTCGCAGCCCCACTTCATGAACTAGACTGATAAGGCGCTTGTATTTTTACATACAAAAGTTACATAATGCAGCTTTATAGCATATGTCACTCATGGCCGCATGTCTCAAAAACATCTTAGTGCTTAGATCATCCATGTTCACTAGTTTTCCCTTGCCACTAAAGCCCTAATTAGACGAGTAATTAAATATTAGCCACACTGCTGTTATTTTACTCATCACTCCAGATGTTTTTTTAGCCAATGCTAAATTACAAATTGTGGTATAGTCAGATGTTCCTGGATGTAACGGCAAAATGCGATCTTGAGCTTGGGGATTGATTTGAGCTAGGAAAATCATGGATCAAGCCTTAACTGTCAGGAGTGTTAACATATTATCAGATCAGACTAGTGTGTTATGAATTCTGGGTCAGGAGTTTGTTAAATTACGATTGGGTTGTCTAACCGACAGGAAGACTGTTAGGCTAGGCCAATTTGCTGCTTAATGGATTACGAAATGTGGCTTTAATACTGTAGGTAGACATCTGATTGGTACGCTGAAAAGGTATGGACTAGTGTCACGTGCACATTTTCAGTCCTGCTTAGCCTACAGGTGGAATACTTACTTGTAGCTGTCATTATAATGGTTCACTGAAGTAGCTTGTGAGATCTAGTTCTCCTGAGGACTTAAACTTCCTAAATGTATGGTGTAGGTAGGATTAAATTGGCAAAAGCCTCCCCAGACCCCTTCATGTCGGCCCGTCTTCCCCTTCACAAACAAAAAGGAATCAGGAAGTAGTGCGACTGGTGGCCAAATCATCTGCAAATGAGCTGAAATGCAGAAGTTTCTCTCCGGAGAGGAACTATCAGACCACCTTGGAGTGTGCTGAAAAATGGTAGGTAATTGGGGCTGAAATTTAATACTGGGGTCGAGGGGGGAAACACAGACATGGTTGCTCCGGATGGGATTAAACTGAACAAGAAGCTCAAGTAATAATTACAATTACCCTGCCTATTGAATGGGGCATAAGATCAATTTGGTGCCAAGTTGCTTGAAGGAAACACACCCCAGAGCTGTCCTGACATTTTTGACAGAAACATTTCACACTATTCGTTTTCAATGATAGTTCTTATATAGAATCAGGTACTGAGTGTTAATTTAAAATGTGCTCACCGTCTTATGCAATAGATGAAGTCTGTAGTTCATCATGAAGTGCAACTGATTTCAGAATTGCAAAAAAGGGTTTTGAAGCTAACTGATATGTCTGCCAAAGACAAATCAGCATTTCAGACCCTGCTCTGACACCACTTGACTTGATGCATCTCACTACTGCGTTTTGGCATTTACAAAATTACACTGCCTGGCTAAAGGGGGCGCTACAAAGGTGACGTATTTGTTACTGATTGGCCCAGTGGTGGTCTGCATTATTTGTGGAGGATGATACGTTGACTGTTTTTTAACCCTGTACTCTGGATAAATGTGTGTGTCTGTAGATGGCTTGACTGATTTTTTTATTTTTTATTTTTTTTTATTTTTGATCCACTACTAACCAATATTTCTGCCTATATTAGCTTCTTTTTTTTAAGAAATCAGTCATGACAAGATGCTATGATTTCTTTTTAGTTCCCATTTCAATACCAAACAGTTTTGTTTCTGTATCAGGTAACATCATAATTAATACTTTATTTTATATACTACAGAGAGAGTTTGTCATTTCATTTTCATAGATAGTCATACATGGTGTTATATTGAAATTGTATTGTTTATGCTTGCTGTGCACTTCTACATGATGCAATGTTGTTATTAGAAAGTCTCGGTAAATACTCGTTGTTCTGATTGGTAACCAGCCGATGACGCTGTTAGAAAATCGGTAATCAGAATCAGCCCCAAAAACCTGATTGGTCCGTATCTGTATCCCGATATCTGCCTGCCTCTAGTCACGGGGTTCACCGTGTCTCTCTCCTCTCTCTCCCCAGGCCTCCCAGCAGCAGCAGCAGCCCTCAGTAGTAGGTGGTGTGTCAGTGGGCGGAGCAGCAGCAGTGGGAGGGGCCCAGGTTGGGCTCGGCGCCGTAGGGGCAGGTCCTGGCGCAGCGCCCCCTACGGCAGACCCCGAGAAGCGGAAGCTGATTCAGCAGCAGCTGGTGCTCTTGCTCCACGCGCACAAGTGCCAGCGGAGGGAGCAGGCCAACGGGGAAGTGCGGCAGTGCAACCTGCCCCACTGCCGCACCATGAAGAACGTGCTCAACCACATGACTCATTGCCAGGCTGGCAAGTCCTGCCAGGGTGAGCCTGTTGAATTACACTGATTGCTAGTTTTATAGTGTGTGGTTTGTATCATAAACATTAGGCGGTGTTTAGAGTTGGTATGTGTCTGCAGCAAATTATTTTCTTGTTTTTTTTTTAAATGTATTTTTTGCTTGTACTTGTGTTTTGTTTATATCCCTCTTGGTTAGCCTCCCAGATTGTCCGTAGTATCAGAATGCTTTATTCTCCCTGTGGCTGGCTGTTGTACTGTTTTCCTCTCTCCATCTGGACATTTTATTATACCGAACTTTCTTAGAGTCTGGCTTGGTTCTTTACCCTTTTGTCACTTCTGTTCACTCTTCACTCTCGAATCCCTTCCTTCTCTCAATGTTCTCCTTCGTTATTCCCGTCTCCATTTCTCATTTCACTTGTTCTCTCTCTACACTGCTTCTGTTTTTGTATTCTCTTCCTTTTTTCTAACACTCTCCATCTCTCTCTCTTCTCCCCCAGTGGCACACTGTGCCTCATCCAGACAGATCATCTCTCATTGGAAGAATTGCACGCGGCACGACTGTCCCGTCTGCCTGCCACTTAAAAATGCTGGAGACAAGAGGAACCAGCAGTGTGAGTGTTCATCATTCATTGTGTGTGTGGTTGTCTGTATATGAGCAGTATACATGCTCACTGCTCATCATATTAAATGATTATACATTCTCTTGTATTGATGATATTTTGCCAGGGTATCAAATGATTCAGGATCCCATACACTCATAGAGTTAGTTGATTCTGTAGGTTTGTGTTCATCCACAGATCCTCATCCTCTGTTTCCTCTTCCCCTCCCTTCCTCCCATCACTCCTTCATCCTGCACTTTTCCACTTCACTCGTTCTCTCCTCCTTCCCACCCCCCCACAGCTCTCCTCAGCAGCGCAGGGGTGGGTCTGGTGAACTCTTTAGGTTCGGGGGTGTCAGGGGGGCAGCCCAACACCCCGAACCTCAACCCTCCCAACCAGATAGACCCAAGCTCCATAGAGAGGGCCTACGCCGCCCTGGGCCTCACGTACCAGGGCAACCAGATGCCACAGCAACCTCCACAGGCCAACATGCCCAACCAGACCCTGCAGGGGCAGCCTGGGCTGAGGACCCTGAACACCATGGGTAAGTGTTTAATCACATAAATGCTTTGGTTAACAGTTACTCTCTGGGAAGGGTGTATCATCAGTGTGTAATGCTGGTGCGTATATCATGGAAATGACGTGGCAATCTATATTATCTAAGCTAGGGTTCTACAAAGACATTCACTCTAAATGGGACTGATACTGAATCATTACTTTAAAGTGCCAGTTTAGTGTCCCATGATAGTCAAAATGCTGTTTCAGAGGCTAGAATAAAATTCTACAGGAAACACTGATTCCTTGCAATTTTTTGGCATGAAAATGAATATCACAAAATATCGGTCATCTGCAGCTTCACTCCAACGATATTGGTATCGGCCTGAAGAAAACCATATTGGTCGAACCCTGAAACTAATGTCTCTTTCCTGGGCCAGGAGGAAACCCTATGGGAGTGAATGGTGGGGTGGGGGTGCAACCCCCCAACCAGCAGTCCAGCCTACTACCAGACGCCATGCTGCACAACAACATGAATGCACAGAGGTAGGACGTCTTTAACTGGTGATAACTAGGTATTTTCCCTACAGTATGGGCTGCTACCGTCATATAGCAGACCTATAGCAGACCTATAGCAGACCGCTCGGTCAGTAATTGCTTTTGTTCTTTTTCTCACATGATATAGTTCAGCTATCTCACTCCCTTGTGAGGAGACTGGACAAGAGCTGACACTGTTGGCAATTATATTATTTACTAACAAATTAGTCATAAAGCTCAGCTTCAATCATAATACAATCCTGTAAAATAAGAACTAAAAATTCTTCTTGCTAGAAAGAGGGATTTGATTCTTTGGGTTGTCTGTGGCTCAGGGGGTAGAGCGGGTCGTCCGCTAATCAGAAGATCGGTGGTTCGATCCCAGGCTCCTCCAGTCCGCATGTCGAAGTGTCCTTGAGCAAGACACTGAACCCCAAATTGCTCCCGAAGCTGTGCCTTCGGTGTGTGAATGTGTATGAATGGTTAGATTCCCCTGATGTGCAGGTTGGCACCTTACATGGTAGCGCCCTGCCATCAGTGTATGAATGTGTGTGAATGGGTGAATGTGAATGTAGTGTAAAGCGCTTTGAGTGGTCGGAAAAGACTAGAAAAGCGCTATATAAGTACAGTCCATTTACCATTTACCATTTAAAAGTTGCCAATTTCTCCCTGGCTGTCTAATTATTCCACCTATCATGTAATAGGATGTCGAGTAGCGCTACTCAAAATCAAGTCTTTGACTCTCTTTTCCCTTCCCTCTCTTTCTATGTCTGTCCTTTCCACCAGTTTGATGAATGATAGTGTGGGCAACCTGGGCTCCATGCCTATGGCAACCCCTCCCTCTGCAGGGGGCATGAGGAAGTCCTGGCATGAAGACATCACACAAGACCTCCGCAACCACCTTGTTCACAAGCTGTGAGTTTGCCGTGCCCTGAATGTAGAACACAAAGGAAATATTACCGGGGTGGGAGCTGATGAAATCAAATGAACTGATCATTATCGGCTCATTTCCCATTTCAGCGCTCAGTGTCAACTGGTGGCCTCTGTCCTTACATGGCTTATGGCTTGATTAACAACATTTTTTTTCATGGTATGTCCTGATGGCTTAGTGTGTCTGTGTGTCTGTATGTGTGTGAGAGCAGTGTGCAGGCCATCTTCCCCACTCCAGACCCAGCTGCGCTGAAGGACCGGAGAATGGAGAACCTGGTGGCTTATGCTCGAAAAGTAGAGGGGGACATGTATGAGTCAGCCAACAGCAGGGTACGAAATTAACACTCACTCTGAGCATGCAACATTGTGGCAGGACCATCAGTTTCCGAGGAGGGTCGAGGAGGGAATTTATTTATTTATTTATTTTCGTACTGTTGGGATGCACCCCTTAACCTCTTGCTCTCTTCTTCCAATCTCTTTTCTCTCCTTCTCTCATGTTGTGTCCCTGCCAGGCGGAGTACTACCACCTGCTGGCAGAGAAGATCTATAAAATCCAGAAGGAGTTGGAGGAAAAGAGGAGGACGCGGCTCCAGAAGCAGGGCATGATGCCCGGCCAGCCTGGCATGCCCTCCTCAGGCCTCCCACAGGGGCCCCCTGGCATGGGACAGCCGCCCATGCCCCCCGGGCAACCTCCAAGTAAGTAAACATGCTCTTAAACCCCAACTCACACACTTGAGTGCCTAGATACACATGGACGTGAATCCATGCACGCGTATTTTAGGCAGACAAACAAATACACACAGACAGGTGGTGGGGTTCCTACACAGGTCTGAAAAGTTGGGAAGATTCATTGATCATTCCCATGTCTTAAAAAGTTTGTGAATTACACAAAAACGTCTGAAAAACTCTGGGGAATGTATAGGTAAAATATTGTTACGTCCCAATACATACATGACTTCACATTTTATAGTTTTAGACCCACCATCATTTCACACACACATATTGATGTTGTAATAAAGAGAGATCATGCTATGGTCGTGTAAACATTCATATTGCCCAGGCCACAATATGTCATATTAGATTATCATATTCTTGACTGCAAAAAGTCTGTTGCTTTAACTATGCTGTCATTGCTCTCTCCACCTACGCATGGAACCCACAAGTCCAGGCACATTCGCTGGGAAAGTAATTCTAGGAAATTGCTGAAAGTAATTCTGGGAAACATAGGAAATCTGTAACTTAAGTCCAAGTAGAGGCAGGTTGAGGCGAAAGTGGGTACTTGGATTTCATTACAAACAATAACGCCTAGAATGCAGTGAACATCACAGATTGATATTTAACAATGTAAGAGCATCTGAGTGTGGGGTTTTCCCTTAAACACTGACCAACATCTCCAAATCCAACTAGGATGTTGAGGTCTGCAAAAAGTATGCCGTTTTGAAATGTCAAATGTGTAGGAACCCAGTGACCCTCACAGAAGTTGTCTCATATGCTGCTTACGTTTTATTTTTTATAGTTTAGATTACATTTTTTTATCTTAAAGACACACTCTCTGATGTCTACAAATCTTGTTAACCCTCAGATGGTCCTCATGCCGATCCGTCCATGGTCCGACCCCCTGGACCCAACCAGATGGTTAACAGGATGCAGAACCCTGCAGGTGAGTCCCTAGTTACTGTCTAACACACATACAGTCTCAGTGGTATACTAAGTACTAGTACAGTTATAAAATAGTTGACAAACCCTCTTCTCTGGGTAAACACACCACACGTGTATAATGCCCATTTTGTTTTTTTGCTCTCATCACCTCCTTTTCTTCCTCTTTTTCACCCTCCCTCGCTCTCATTTCCCCTTTTCCCTCCCACTCTCCAGGAATGAACCAGTTTCAGATGGGGATGCAGTCGATGGGTCAGAGGTCGACACCTCCTCTTCCTCTTGGTGCTCCAATGAACCAGGTTGGCATCACTGCATTTGCAAATCTGTATTACAGCTTAACTTTTGGTTATAATTTAAAGTTAAATATAATATAAAGTAATAATATAAGTTAAATATGGCTATACAGTTTCATGATTTTTCACCCTTTGTTGTCTGGTCTGCAGATGGGTATGGGAGCAACGAGGATGGGTCAGCCCAATGTGACACAGTTACAGAACCAGTACCTCCCTCCAGGCCAGTTTCCTGGATCCAGTCCAGGTCTTGGTTCAGGTCCTGTTGGCTTGAACCAACCAGGAGCACAGGGAGGCATGCCACAGGTAAGGATGGAGTTTAAGAGCGTGACAAGATAAATATGGACTTAAGTGATCTCTAATGAAGTGGAAATTGGGTAATTGCAGTAGAAAACAGTATGATAGAAATAAAAAATACAATTAGAACTTAAACTTAGTGTCTCCACCATGCTAACAGAGCTCCTTGTTGACTACTGGCAGATTTTTGTATCAGCCAATTTTTTACGTTTTTCCTGTATCCACGTTATATAAGGTAATGTTAGTAAATGCAGATGAAAAGTGATTCAGTGAAAGTAGTTACGATATTTGTTTTAACTATTGACAAAAGTTTTACGATGTAAGATTATTGCTCACATAGTCAGATATACTGACGTTAAAGTTAAAATGACAACGATGAATCAATGTGGGTTATGTTACCTGCTGCTCCTCTCTATTTGCAGTGACACTTTTTGGCATGGAGATGTCGCTGATAACCACTGTGTTCACTCTGAAACTCAGTTTGGTCACAATGAAATGAATGAATACAATGAAATATTGATTTTGCGGGAACTTCTCAGCCAAGGCAGACAGCAATTCTTGCTCAGGCGGCCCGCCTATAAAGCACTATGGGAGACCCTGATGTTGAAATGTATGTACACAATGAAGACTAAAAGGCATCACCACTCAGAGCAGCTCCGTGTGAATCGAAGGATAATGAATCTCATTGATTGCACCAACCAGGCCAAACAAACAAAAAAATCTGAAGTAATGCAGATAATTGACTGAGAAATGAACATCTTTACTGGCTTCATCCAGAGATATTACAAGTGACTCTTCTAAGGTTTTTAAGTAGAGCTGGCAGTCTTCCTAGTTGACTGAATTATATTTTGAAGACTTTGAATTAGTTTTAATAGGCTTTGGAGGGTCTGCTTAGAAACACAACATTGTGACTCTGACCAGAAGTGGTGTAGTGGGTAAAACCTTCTCCCCTGTGGCTCCCATCCTTTTGTGGCTCCCATTTTTCCCACAGTTCATATAAAAGGAGACTGGCGTAACTTTCTGTTGTTCTAACTTCTTTGTGTGTCCTATCTTCTCTAGCAGAACCAGATGTCTACGCCGCCCTCCCTCCCAGCCAGCAGCCCTGCTGCCCAGTCAGGCTCTACTGCCACAGGCCCTGGCGCCCCTGGAGGCTCCATGGGGCCTGGAAGTGTAGGTGGTGGGCCTCTACCCAACCTGCCCCCATCCTCCAACTCCACCCAGCCCAACTCCCACCCTCACTGCCCACCCATCCGAACAAACTCCCCCTCACCAGCGCGCAGCCTCACACCGCAACCCCACCAGACACCCCCTACGTTACCTGGCTCGCAGACCCCACAGCCTCAGACACCCACCCCACCCCAGCTGCCCCCTCCACAGCCCCCTCAGCAACAACAACAACAGCAGCAGCAGCAGCAGCAGCAGCAGCAGCAACAACAACAACAACAACAACAACAACAACAGCAGCAACAACAGCAGCAGCAGCAGCAACAGCAGCAGCAGCAACAAGTTTCACAGCAGCAGCCAATGGGAAAGGGCGTGAACTCTGAGAAGGCAAATCAGCTCCAGCAGCAGACGCTTGGGGGCGTGGCTTCCAAGGGTTCACAGGCAGGGCAGGCTCCATCGGTGCCTACCCAGAATGCTCATGTGCCATCGCAGCTCCCGCGGACCCCAGTGAGTAGATCACCCTGCTTCTGACCGCTCCCCTCTTTCTCCTCCCCTATACATGGCTTTTTTCTCCCTTTTAACCTAGACTAGAGGAGGCAACCACAAATAAAGGTCAGTCCTTTTTGTTCATTCTGACTCACTGTTTCAAAACCTCAACCCATCACTGACTCTCCCACAGCTATCTCAGAAGTCCTCTCTGACAGCGGATGGTCAGGTGTCCACTCCAGCCTCGGTCAGCAGCAGCGCTGATCCCAGCTCCCAGCTCGCCCCAGCGGACGCCCCCGCACCCAGCCAGGGAGAAGTTAAGATGGAGGTGAAGAAGCAGGAGGAGGAGGAGGAGGAGGAAGATGATGAGGCTGACGCCCAGGAAGACGGCAAAGCCTCGGGGAAGATGGGCAAGGGTCAGCCTGACATGAAGACTGAGGAGAAACCAGAGGTAAGATGGTCGACATTGGCTGAGTGTGATTTAAAACTGAAGAAATATTTAAAAAATATGCTTGACAACTTTGGATTCCCATAGTTTTTTATGTGCTGTTCATAACCTTAGAAGTTTTCAGGTTTTTCAAATATTATTGTTGATAAGGGAGTCATTACAATGGCACTGGAACTCGATCTCTCTCAGATAAAGAAAGAGAAGCCGTCGGGAGATGGATGTAAAGGCGAGCCCATGGACACATGTTCTTCATCAATGTCGTCATCGTCAGCCGCGGCAAGCGAGGACAGAAAGCCGGAGGTGAAGAAAGAGCCCAAAGAGGAAGAGGAGGGTTCAGGGTCAACGGCCACCAACAGCTCCCCAGCCAGCTCTCAGAGCAAGAGGAAAAGTAAGCACACACTTCTTACTTTAGCAGCTTACTGAAAGTGAATGTCTTTGCAAATTGTGTGCCTTTTGATGTTTGATATGATTCAAAACAATAGTCACAACATTCCCATCCTCTCCTGTTTCTCCCTTTCTATTCCTTCCTCCTTCTCTTCCTTCCTCTTTCCCACAATTCTTCTTCATCTCACAATCCCCTGCCTCTCTGTCCCTCTGTCCTCTCATCCCAATCTTTCTTTCTTCCTCCCTCTGACCATTCCCCCTCTTCCCTTCAAACCCTCGCTTACTACCTCCCCATCTCTTCTCCCTCCCTTTCTCTTGAACTCCGGTCTCCCTCTCCTCTCGTCTTCACCCGCCCTCTCCTCCAGTCTTCAAGCCGGAGGAGCTGCGCCAGGCTCTCATGCCGACCCTGGAGGCTCTGTACCGGCAGGACCCCGAGTCCCTTCCCTTCCGTCAGCCGGTGGACCCCCAGTTACTGGGAATACCCGTACGTATTCGAACTAGTAACAAAACTAACCTGGTAAGGGACTGCACTGGCTGCCATTTTGCTTCCGCTCCTCTAAAACTGTAGTTTTTTTTTTTTGTATTTTGTTTGTTTGTTTGCTCTTTTGTCATAGCTGTCATTGTTTTCTGAAATATTTTATATTTGCTCCCTGTTTCTTTGATTCCTCATCATTACTTCCATCACGTTAGAGATTGAGAGATTTGAAAGTGTGTGTGCGTGTGTGTGTGTGTGTGTTATGTTCACTTTGTTTCTACGTCCCTGTCAGCAGAAGTCATTGATATCGCAGCGTAAATCAAAGCAATCGTATGAACATTTTTCTTTACATTGGCGTAGCTATAGTGAAGAGCAATTGTGGGGGAAAAATTTGAAAATACGTACACCTCAGATCTAAAAGGTCATGAAAAGTTATTCGGATAGAACAGGGTGATGCAGTGATTGGGGAGACTGGGTTCAGTCCCCATGACAGCATCCACCCTGCTGAAGTGTCCTTGAGCGAAACACTGAATACCTGCCAGCTGCGTTGCTGCTCTGTAACTGACCCGGTGCCCTGACCTCCCCAAGGAGAGAGACACGAAAAAAAGACAGATTTCTCCTCAATAGAGTATCGCAAAGATTTTTCTACATATCTCTGGTTTAAACCCATGTGTTGAAATGATAGTTCAGTTTGTCTTTTCCTAATGCTAAAGATCAGTTCGCCCTCATCACGCCCATGTCCATTAGGGATTGGAAATTATTTGACATAACTTCAGATTATTGACTTGAGTAAAGCTAGAGACAACAAAAGCAGACATGAATGACCTTGTGTGCACCCAAAACATAACCCCTTAATTGCAGCCTTGGTGAGTTGATGATGACTTATTTTTTACCCCCAGTAAATTTAACAAATGTGAGTTGCCCATTTTGCTCTGGCAACTGTGTATGCGAGTTCAATCTAGTTTAATTGGCTTCTAGGTCACCCAACAGTAATAAAATATCTTATAGTTTTAGGCCCACATCACTACTCTAAAGAGGAGATAATTTGTTTCCAAGTACCAAAAAAATGCTCATAGTGCATTGCTTTGTTTTATCACTCACTTTGTTTTGATTGGATCTTTTTCTCCACATCCACTTTTCAAAATTTTTTGATTTTTAATTTGAGATATGATTTTCATAGCTTTCATCCTAGCTTCCTAGTTCAGTTCCTCGCCAGTAGTTAGTACTGTGTTGCAGTTCAGACGAGGGTTGTGTGTAGAGGTGGGGCAATACCTTTACCCTCACTGCATCTGAATCAGGGGGAATAGATCACTTGGTATGTTTCAGTATCTTGTCAGTGCAGTGTAATTACTGAGAAATCAGAAACAGGAAAAGTCTTGTTATTCTATGTGCTGCCATGGTAAGACAGTCACGGCACAAGCCCAGTTACAGAGAGTCAGTATCACCCCACTTCCTCATCAGAGTTTTTAGAGCAGTGATGTTTGGGCAACAGGTTATTGGCTCACCTCTCCACTTGAGGAACCTCCATGATCCAGTGATGCACCCTCCAACTGTTCTGTAATATATTTCCAAGAAAAGTTTTAACCTTCACCAATTCCAGCGTATCGTATTCACAAACTGGTTTGATTTGGAATGATTGTTGTTGTTCTCGAGGGGAAATTAATTTGGCTTTGCAGGTTGATATAATACGCATCACTTGCTTGTTCATGTGAATGGTTCCATTCAGAGAAAAGGGTCTGCTTCCTGTGTCTTGTTGCCATAGTGACATTGAGATGGACCCTTGTCTCACAACACACACCTCCTCTGCTTTTTTTGGTTGAGTCTCCAAAAGCTTTATTTCTCCTCATTTTCTGCTTGGGTCCTTCCTCTCACTGGAAACGATAGTGGTTTCTTTTGAGAAGAAGATGAGGGGAATGGAAGGACGTCTTGGAGACTCATCCATCCCCCCCTTCTTATGTTTTACTTCAGTGCCGTTGGCTTTAACTCTGCCATCATGTTGCCACTCATGCTGCTGGCCTTGTTAATGCCAACCATCATGTTGCTAAAAAGAGTGAATATCTGTTTATGTCTTACTTTGTGTGCCTGTTGCTCTGTTCATCTCTGTTTTGCACCCTGATCTCTTTCTGGGCCTGAAAACCCCCCATGGGCTTTCAGTCCACAGAGGACAATAACAACAGCTACAGGAGAATGTTTCTCACTGCAAAATAAGTACTGTTAAATAGTTCATAATCATTACAACATCACAGCGCTTTGTTAATGTGTGAGTAACAGAGTGCTTCATAATAGAAAAGGCGATATCCCATCTTATCTGTAGCTAATTTCTTCTTGAAGTGCCTTTTTAAGTTTATACTAGCACAGGACCAGACAGACCTAACCACACTGATGCGTGGAGGTGAGTCGGTCCCTGTAGTGCAGTGCAGATAGGGCCTCGATACTAGAGATGGGGTGCAAAGCAGTGAGCTGGAGGAGAGAAGCTGTCATGTCTCTCTGTCTGTACGCAAACCCTCCTCTCTGCAGCGCTCAACAACATTGTCCCCCTGCACCCTCTTCTCTCCCCACTCTGGTCCCACCTGGTCGGCTGCGACGCCTTCATCTTCACCCTGCTGCTACAAACAACCATAATGGCGACGGTGATAATTATGATGATGATGATTGTGGCGGTCTTCCCTACCTCTCGCCTGAACGACCAAACTTGTCCACTGCCTCGCCTCTCTTTCTCTCCACCCACCTGCGACCCTACTCATCTCCTTAACCTGCCACTGGGATCCTCCTAAACCAGGACTACTTTGACATAGTGAAGAACCCCATGGACCTGTCGACCATCAAGCGTAAGCTGGACACGGGACAGTACCAGGAGCCGTGGCAGTACGTGGAGGACATCTGGCTGATGTTCAACAATGCCTGGCTGTACAACCGCAAGACGTCCCGCGTCTACAAGTACTGCTCCAAGCTGGCTGAGGTGTTCGAGTCAGAGATCGACCCTGTCATGCAGGGCCTGGGATACTGTTGTGGGAGGAAGGTGAGACAGGAGTGTGTGTGTGTGTGTGTGTGTGTGTGTGTGTGTGTGTCTTGTATTTCTATACTAGGACCAAATCTTCACTAAAGATAGAAAGTGATGACATTTTGCCCGTCGACTACGCTGATCTTTAGGAAATTAGCTGGTTGGTCAACTTACCCTTTATGTAAGGAGAGGATTGGCAGACCTTTTAGTAATCCAGACTTGGTGTTGAGTTTTTCTATCTTCATTAGATGATGCTAATTGCCTGCTAACGTGTTAGCATGTGCACAGGACAGAGAACTCTACCCACAAGACACAAGATGATTTTGGTGGTACTCCTATCGTAACCTGTCGACCAACAAGCCAATTTCCCAAAATGTCAGTGTAGTCCTTTAAGGTTAGGCATGTAGTTGAGACGGTTATGGTTAGATTTAGGAGTTGGGGAATGAATGCAGTCAATGAAGTTCCTCACATGTATAGTAATACAAACGTGTGTGTGTTTCAGGAGTGTATGTGTGTGTTTTGCGCAATGAGTTGTGTGTTGCTGTGTCTTTGTGTGGGGTGTATGTGTGCGGAGTGTAAATATGTGTGTATGTCCAATTATCCACAGACTAGGTGCGCAAATAACACTTCTTTTGTTATTTTTCTCTGCCTATTGTTGCAGCTTGAGTTTTCCCCCCAAACTCTATGCTGCTATGGAAAACAATTATGCACCATCCAACGCGACGCTGCTTATTTTAGCTACCAGAACAGGTAAGGGGCGTAGACACACACACACACACACACACAGATCATGCGCATAGTGCAAAGACAATATTATTTTTGAGAGCTAGATGTTTTTCAGTGGAAAACTACACTTAATAAGATAAAGTTTGACGGCGTCTTGTGATATTTGGCACACTATTTCCTACAACGTAGCATCAATTAATCAGTTCAATCACAGATGAGTCAGTTTTAATTTGGCTTCAAATGGGTACCCTGGCACCATTTCCATCTTCATGATTCACCATTTTAATTTTCATTATGTTGTCATTCATAAAGTGGGTCCCTGTCTTCTTCAGTAGCTATTCTGTTTTCTGCACCATTGTTTCCTGGGTAAATTCACATGCAAAACATTTGACGTCTTGCATTAGCTGCTATTTGCTTACGTAAATGGATAAAAAAAGATCCATTCTCACCACCAGAAGAAGAACGGTTCCCACTTTATAAATGAACTGAAAGGATGATGGGTCTCTGTTGCACTACATTTATTTTTTTCCTCATTTACCCTTTCATGTTTGGAGCCTCGTATCCTCACCCCCTTCCTCTTCCACAGCTCCTAGTGGTCTCTCATGTTGCTGTAATGTTGTTGTTGTTGTTGTTGTTTACCACTGGACGTCTGACGCTAATCTTTGCTTTGCCTTGGCTCTCTGTCCTCTGTTGGTTGTTGTTCACATTCTGTCCATCCCTCCCTCCCTCCTCCATACCCCCTTCTCCCTCTCCATCCCTCCATTGTCTTCGTCTGACCTGTAACGATTTATTTCACGCTTTTATAATATTCATTTTGACCTCCCTTCCCTCCATCTCCCTTCTCCCCTTCCCTTCTTCCCTTCTCTCCCTCCTTTTTAACGCTTGTGATGTCTGCATTGGCCTGCTTTGGTGTGACCAATCATCCACTCCGAAATTTACGCGCAAAATCAAAACACCCGCCCACACAAAAACCCTGCATCACGATTGGCTGCTACCTCCTGGCGACGACCTACCTTGCCCTCTGCCTCCTCCTGTGTGCCCGCCCCCGGCCTGTCCTGCCCTGCCCTGATTGGCGGCTGCTTCTTCGTGCCCTCTCTGTGATTGGCTGTGCTGTTGGCGAACGGTGTAGTTCACCAAAATATGGGCTTCTTGCTGACAGGTACCACTTCTGTGAGAAGTGTTTCAACGAAATCCAGGGCGAGAGTGTTTCCCTGGGAGATGACCCCTCCCAGCCTCAGACGTGAGTACCATTACAAACCTACCTTCCTCTCATAATCACCGGCCAGCATCTTTCTGTTCCAAAACTGATGTAGTCACTCTAATGATACTCCTCTAGATACGCAGTCTGCTCAGGAATTTGTTTTGTTTGATTTTAGTTTTAGTTAGATCACTTGCATTTGATTGAGATGTGAAAGAAAAATAACTCGCCCACCGTTTTCATTGGTGATTTTACCCTCAACATATATCGATTCTTTCTGTATCTCCCTTTATTATCTATTAGTGACCATTTATATCTAAAACATCCTTCCTCTTAACTCTGAAAGGAGTTTATATCCTTGATCCTCTGCCCTGTTATATGTCTTCTTCTTCTCTTTGACTTCTATTTTAACTTCTACCAAACCCTTTCCCTTGGCAATAATCTCTACTACTTTAGAAAGATGGCTTCCAAAGAGTTTGATTGGATTCTGAAAATCTGTTTCCATTTTCTGAACTGGGGATACCTGCTGTGCATGATGCTGTTCAAAGCCAGCAGTCACACAGAGCTCATAACAGAGCCCGTAACACTAGACGGATATTATTTTCTCAAGGTTTAACATGTGCTCACTACAGACAACTGGATCAGTATGAAGGAGCGTGATGGTTAAAGCGGATTGGTCTGATTTGTCTCTCTCTTTCTCCACCTCACAGGTCCATCAACAAAGACCAGTTCCAGAGGAAGAAGAATGACACACTCGACCCCGAGTTGTACGTCCTCTTATTAACACTTATTGTCATCTAACTACGTTGGACCGTCTCTCTGAATGACAGATGCATGTGTAATGTTGATTAGCACTGCTTTTGGTTAATTGATCTTATTTTGACCATATTTTATCTTGCTTTTATGTCATTTCTCTTAGACGATGTGAGAATTTGGAATAAGGTGTTAGTTATTAAAGTGAGCAAAGTTGCTGATTCCAATACCCATTAGATCAAGGGTCAAAGATTTGTCTCACATGTTTTGGTTATTATTGCTTTTTGCCTGTTCAGCCGCATTGAATGTCCTGCAGAGGAAAGACTTGAATATTTCCGTCATGTGTGACACGTTGCCTTGTTAACGCTGGGTTTTGCATCTGTCTTTTGTCCTCCCGTTCTCTGTTCGATCTCTCTCTCTTTGCTCAGGCTTGTGGAATGTATTGACTGCGGTCGTAAAATGCACCAGATCTGTGTCCTGCATAACGACACCATATGGCCATCAGGGTGAGCCAGCTATGATACGCATTCTGTACATTCTGTTGCTTTCCTGGGGGGGGGTTCCCACACGGGTCTAGAAAATGTGGAAAATTAATTTGGTCATTTCCATTTGTTGAAGCTGTTAGGAATTGTACAAAATATCGAAATGGATAATCAAATTGGAAAAATACTGCTGTTCATTCCTAATACACATAACGGCACATTTGTATGTAGTTGTAGACCCACTGTCTTTAACAAATTGTGATATTTTCTGTTGCGATCTTCACCTGTAGAGTGATATGGCCCAATTAACACGTTAATTGCTAAAATCAGCATAAATTACACTGAATATCTACATTTTCAAATGCAGTCTGGAGAAAGTATGGGATTTTGAGATGGAAAGTACGTAGGAGTGCATCACAGTTGAATCTGCCTGCCAGGGTGTTGCCTCCCTACAAAACACACACAGACACTCACAACATAGTCTCCCAAGTGTAATCTGAGAATCTCTGCTCATTCCTCAAAGTCTTTCAAGTGTGGTCTATTTGCAATTAAGAGTTGAGCAATTTTAGAGCCATGATGGTTGTTCAAGGAAAGAAGTGGAAGTCATCAATTGATTAAAACCACTTTCAGCAATAGTTGACTGATGGTAACTGTAAGAGGCATGTATGAGTTCTGTGAATTAAACCTTTGACCATTTATCTCCTCCTTCTTATCTCATCCACAGCTTTGTATGTGACAACTGCCTTAAGAAGGCCAATAAGACGCGGAAAGAGAACAAATACGCGGCTAAAAGTAAGTGCAGTAAAGTCAAAATCTGGGGATTCTTACCTGCAATCGTCACTCATCCTGTGTCTTTCTGTGTCTTGTGGCCCTGCCTTCCTCTTTACCTTCATTCAAACTTTTCTTTGTTGTGTTCAGATCCCTTTCTCTCCTTGGTGTTAATACTAATATTGCTGAAAACTCACACTATTTTAGTGAAAAGGCAGTGCCTTTCAGCAAAGCATACAACAAATGATAAATCTTTTTTATTTTTTTATTTTATTTTTTTTAATATTACTGTTATTTCTTAGTTTAAAAAAATATTTTTATAAGCCGTTACATTGACTGTCAGAAATAATTTTCTCTCTTTTTGATCTGCAGTGGTTTGGTTTAAGTGTTGTTGCCTGGAGTCACACAGCTGGACGCGATCAGAGTAGAAATGAACACACGTTTTGTCTGCTTTTCTCCCATTTTTCCATAGTCAACCATTTTCAGGCAGTAGGGTAGATATGAAATCTGTAGTAGAAGCTTAAATCCATGCATCACGTGTCTGTCCCACTCAAAAGCATGATCCTGGTAACTAATCTGTAGTGATAATACTTTCATATGCAGCAAACTAGTTTGATAATGCTTTCATATCCTAGCCCAAGGCTCAACTGGCACCTTTTTGACACCCTCTTTTATGCCATATTTGACTTTTGACATCATGCTTTGTTTTTCCTCCACTGTGATCGGCCTTTCCCTGACAGAAGATTCTTTTTTTGCAGATAAAAAAAATATATATATATGTTAAGATGTTCACTTTTTACTTGAAAAAAGTGAAACCGCTGCAATGAAGCCGCTGACCAGGGAGTTTGATGAATTTAGGCAGCAAGAGGTAGATTGGTTACCAGGGTCATGCTTTTGAGTGGGAAGACACTTATTGTAAGCCGTTCTGCAGAAAAGCGCCTGAGAAATACCTAAAATATAAAATTGCCAATACAAGGGAAATGAAGGAAATGTCCTTCTGTACTGCATCTAGTTAGACCCAGGCTGTGTCCCTCAGCTCCCACTCTTCTGTCGCCTTTTATAACCATTTCTCTACGGAGTTCAGCGCAGAGAGCTGGTGAGGTGACTAAATTGACCCTGTTTAAAACGAGCATACCCAAGCATGTGGATGGACCAAGACGAAATGCACGTCCTTATCAAAGAGATCACAGACTAAGAGTCCTAGATGTCTTAATTGTCACAAATCCATATTAGTAAATTTCTCTGCTCTGAATGACTTTACAGAAATAATCGCCAGACTGAGATGGCCTTTATTTCTAAAATTCTAACCATCATTTCATTTGCTTTCTTGTCATTTCTCTCCTCTCTTCTTATTTCTGTCTCTTCTCCCTGTCTCCTCTCTCATCTCCTCCTTTCTCTCTTATCTTTGGCTCTTCCCTCGCAGGGCTCCCTCAGACGAAGTTGGGGTCCTTTTTGGAGATACGAGTGAACGACTACCTCAAGCGGCAGAACCACCCCGAGTCTGGTGATGTCACCATCCGCGTGGTCCACGTCTCGGACAAGGTGGTTGAGGTCAAGCCGGGCATGAAGTCCAGGTGAGGAGGCCAAAGTCCGCTGTTGCTGGGGGTGGGGGCGGTGTAATATATTTAACTGAGGGGTCGAATGCTACTGAAAAGATTCAGGGTAATGACATATGGGTTAAGGTTGACTTTTTTCCCCCCCGCCAACTAGTGAAACTTGGAGAGTTTGTAAGTATCATAACAACCTAATAAGCATAATTTCCTTATTAGCAGTGCAGCAAAACATGTAAAAGTGAGTTTGTTTGGGGAATATGGATGAAGCGGTTTCAAATCCGTGATAATGATTTGCAGAGGAATGTAATGGAGTATAACCTGCATACGTTTGGATTGAATTGTGTGCAGTAGGAATAAACAGTTGGAGGAAAAAACATATACACAAATGGCAACAAATGCCGTTTGAACGGTTACCTCTATTCCTGACCCTCCATTTCTTCCCTCCAGATTTGTGGACAGTGGAGAGATGTCGGAGTCCTTTCCATACAGGACGAAAGCCCTGTTTGCATTCGAGGACATCGACGGAGCAGACGTGTGTTTCTTCGGCATGCACGTTCAAGAGTACGGCTCCGACTGCCCGCCACCCAATCAGAGAAGAGTGTACATCTCTTACCTGGACAGCGTGCACTTTTTCCAGCCTCGCTTCCTCCGGACTGGCGTTTACCATGAGATCCTCATTGGCTACCTGGAATACGTCAAGAGGCTGGGGTACGAAATGAAACATTCTTGTTTCAAAATCTTGAAAATAGAACGCTTAATACAGAAATAACACTGTCTTTAAGTTTAAAACCGTAATTAAGCCACTGAAAACAGATTATTGGATTTTACTAACTGAAAACTTGAAGCTTAATACAAGATATTAAATGTGAGCCTATTATGCTATTATTTTGTGTTGGCCAGTGGAGATACTAAAGCAACTGCTACAGAGCATCTTAGTAGTGGATGTGACCTTGGATATATGCATCCAAATGCCATAGGTGGATTTCAATTTCGATTTTCAATTTCAATTTTTAACTAGCCAGAATGATTTGAGTAAATGTTGGTCTCTCTCTTCTCAGGTTTACAACAGGTCATATCTGGGCCTGTCCACCCAGTGAAGGGGATGATTACATCTTCCACTGTCACCCAATAGACCAGAAGATCCCCAAGCCAAAACGGCTGCAGGAGTGGTACAAGAAGATGCTGGACAAGGCCGTGGCCGAGCGCATTGTCCATGACTACAAGGTGGGATGTGTTTCTGTTTTGTTGTTGTAGATGCACAGAATTACTATACGAGTCATTTCAGGCGAGGCTCTTTTAAAATGTCAGTCAAGTTCTCTGATATGATTTATCAATAATCCTTAATTGAGATGGTAGGAAAGCTCATGGGGACAAAAAATAGGGAAGACAGGATGTGTGCATGCTCTGGCAGGACTAGGCCTTTAGGGGTTAACCACTTCACAGCATGTACAATGGTAAACTCACCTTCTCCTCTCCCGCTGGCCCTCAGGACGTCTTCAAGCAGGCGACAGAGGACCGTCTGACCAGTGCCAAGGAGCTGCCATACTTTGAGGGTGACTTCTGGCCCAACGTACTGGAGGAGAGCATTAAGGAGCTGGAGCAGGAGGAGGAGGAGAGGAAGAGGGAGGAGAACAGTACCTCCAATGAGAGCATAGATGTGAGTAGGATAGGTGATGAATGAAAGGAGCCACATTGTGTGTGTGTGTGTGTGTGTGTGTGTGTGTGTGTGTGTGTGTGTGTGTGTGTGTGTGTGCGCGTGCGCGTGCGCGTGCGCTGAGTTGACACCCACAGAGTTTTGATGGGGATGTTTTAAGAGGACTGTAATTTGTTTTCAACCACTTATGAAATGTGTATGCATCACTTCCAGGCAGGTTCAATTTTTCCACACACTATTGATATGTTATAATGGCAGTGCAATGTAATGAAGTTGACTTTAAAACACATTTTCAACCACAGGCCACAAAAGGAGACAGCAAGAATGCCAAAAAGAAGAACAATAAAAAGACAAGCAAGAACAAGAGCAGTCTGAGCCGAGCCAATAAGAAGAAGCCAGGGATGCCCAACGTCTGCAATGACCTTTCCCAGAAACTCTACGCCACCATGGAGAAACACAAAGAGGTATTTGATGCTGGCAGGAGAATCTGATTTGATTCTAGCAACAGCATTAAGGTGAATTATGTGACCACATCTTTCACATTCAGTCAGCTCCATACACACAGATCATAGACGTCTCACCATTTTACATGCTTGCTGCACTATTGCGACAAAAATCCTGCTGTACTACTGTAGGGTAGATGCTTCTACAATGGCAAATGGCAACCACTGAACTAAAAAGAAAACTACCAAGTGCTTTACCGACAACAATAAACTATATAGGGGGACTGTATAGGGACTGCTTAATGAAACTCAACCTGATCTTTTCCACTGTCATTGCCAGGTTTTCTTTGTCATCCGCCTCATCGCCGGCCCCACCGCCAACTCGCTGCCCCCCATCACTGAACCGGACCCCCTGATGGCCTGTGACTTGATGGACGGCCGCGATGCCTTCCTGACCATCGCCAGGGACAAACACCTGGAGTTCAGCTCCCTGAGGAGGTCCAAATGGAGCTCCATGTGTATGCTGGTGGAGCTGCACAACCAGAGCCAGGACCGCTTCGTCTACACCTGCAACGAGTGTAAACACCATGTGGAGACCCGCTTCCACTGCACTGTCTGCGAGGTGAGAATTGGGAAAGATTGTCTTTTCTTTTCTGTCTATATTGTGATAGTGCTAATAGTTCTGAACCAGAAAATCATCATGGGTGCAATCACAACCGTTTTCAATCTATTCCAATTAATCTCAATTGAGCTGTACATCCATATGACGGCAAAAGGGCTGGAAACGTATTGCCTTCTTGTGGTTATCTGAGACAGTGGTAAAGGCTAGTGAATGAATGTTATAAATAACATTTATTTTACAAGTTTTATAGGAATAATATATTTCAAATAACTTACAGGAATAAGAGATTTCAAAGGAATAAATAATAGAAGAGAACCATATTTCAAAGCACAAATTCAGCGACATTAAATAATTTTTTGAGTTCTGAATTGATTTAAGTGAGAGGTTTTTAGTAAAGGCAAAGAAGACATTGGAGCTAAGGTAGCCTACTGGTTTAAGAATTGTGCATGTAACTAGAGGTCACTTGATAGCACTTCCAGATAGGAGAAAGTTATAGTTAATAATTAGAAAAATCAAATTATTGAGAAAAAGACATGCTCTCCTCTCCCTCAACGACACTTAACCCCCAACTGTTCCAGTGGATATACAAGCCAGAGTCTCTGAATGTCTTGGATAAAATTGATTTATGTTGCATTTTAGTTTAACAGGAAGTTTTTGTTTCACAGTTTTTGTTTTATTGGGTATTTGATACCAATGAACTGCTCACACTTCTTTATTTTCTCCTTCCGTCCTTATTCTCTCCTCCCCCAGGATTATGACTTGTGCATCACCTGCTATAACACTAAAGGCCATGAGCACAAGATGGAGAAGCTGGGGCTTGGTTTAGACGATGAGAGCAACAACCAGGCAGCAGCAGCCACCCAGAGCCCCGGAGACTCCCGCCGTCTCAGTATCCAGCGCTGCATCCAGTCTCTGGTCCACGCCTGCCAGTGCCGCAACGCCAACTGCTCCCTCCCATCCTGCCAGAAGATGAAGCGTGTCGTTCAGCACACAAAAGGCTGCAAGCGCAAGACCAACGGCGGCTGTCCTATATGCAAGCAGCTCATCGCTCTGTGCTGCTACCATGCCAAGCACTGTCAAGAGAACAAGTGTCCGGTCCCATTCTGCCTGAACATCAAGCACAAGCTCCGGCAGCAACAGCTGCAGCATAGGCTCCAGCAGGCCCAGATGTTGAGAAGGAGGATGGCCAGCATGCAGAGAGTGGGGCAGCCAGCCGGAGGCCCACCAGGGGGACCTGTAGGAGGTCTTCCGTCACCAGGGAACAACGGTACCACAGCACCCAGTACCCCCACATCTGTTGGTACCCAACCCCCAACACCCCAGACCCCAACTCAGGCCATGCCTCCAGGTCCCCAGCAAGGAATGGGCCCTGGGCCTGGTGGCCAGCAGCAACAGCAGCCTGGTGTGATGCCTCCACAAAGTGGCATGCCACCTCAACACCACCTCCACCACCAGTTTCAGCAGATGCAGGGTGGAGGAGGTGTAGCAGGTGGGATGATGAGCTCTCCCCAACATCAGCAGCAGATGCATCCTCAGGTCCCGCAGCAACAACAAAGTACAGGAGGTACCACCCCTCAACAGCTCCAGCAGCACCCCAACAATCTGCCTCCCTATGCTAACAGACCCCCTGGCTCCTCCCCAATCCACCAGTCCCAGGGCAAACCAGGCTTGGGCCCTGCAACACCCCCCCAGCAGCAGCCTGGTGGCAGTGTCATGGCTGGAGGTGGTGGAGGTCAACAGCTTCTCAACCAGGGCCAGCCTCCCCTGCCACAACAGCAACAGCAGCCCCCGTCCGGCCCTCCTCCGGCAGCTGTAGAAATTGCCATGAAGATCCAACAGGTAGCCGATGCTCAGAGGAAGATGGCCCTGCAGAGACAAGCAGCCCAGGCAGCTGCCGGCATGATGTCCCCTCACCCCCACCACCAACAGGCTCAAGGCCAACAGATGGGCATGGGTCACCCAGGGTCAGTGGGAATGGTTGGGGCTCAGGGCATGCCACCTCAGGCCCAAGCAGCGGCAGCAGCTGCCAGAGCCCACCTGGAACAACAACAACAACAACAACAACAGCAACAGCAACAACAAGGAGCTCCACCAGGGATGATGGTTGGGGCTGGTGGACCCATGCAGCAGCCTCCTCAGCAGGGTAACCTGCCTCAGGGCCAGCTCCCTCCTCAGGTCCAGCTTCAACAGCAGAGGATGGGTGCTCCGCTCCAGAACCCTCAACAGCAGCAACAGCAGTGGGCTGGCCAGGGGATGCCACCCCAACAGAGGCAGGCTATGATGAGCCAGATGGGGCATCCAGGCATGGTGGCAGCTCAGCAACAGCAGCAACAAATGCAGCAACAGCAAGCTCAGGGCCATGCTGCCCTGATGAACATGGTACAACAACAACAGCAGCAGCAGCAGCAGCAGCAAGGTGCTAGTGCTGGGGTGCCAGGTGGGGTACCAGGTGGGGTACCAGGTGGGGTACCAGGTGGGGTACCAGGTGGGGTACCAGGTGGGGTACCAGGTGGAGTACCAGGTGGGGTACCAGGTGGAGTACCAGGTGGGGTACCAGGTGGGGTACCAGGTGGAGCTGTTCCTGGAGCCACTGGTGTCCCAGGGCCTGGTGCTGGTGGTGGGAACCTCCCCCAAGCAGCCCTCCAGGAGCTGCTACGGACTCTCCGTTCGCCTAGCTCACCACTCCAGCAGCAGCAAGTCCTCAACATCCTGCGCTCAAATCCTCAGCTCATGGCTGCTTTCATTAAGCAGAGGGCCTCAAAATACAAGGGGGCACAAGGAGCCCCTGGTGGACCAGGCGGTGTTCCGGGGGGTCCTGGCCCCGCAGGAGTACCCATTGGTAACGTCTTGGCAGGTGGGGTTCCACAGGTGAACGTGAATCCTGCAGGTGCTGGCCAGCCGGGAATGCACATGGGGGGTCAGGGAGGTGTTAATGTAAACATGGCCTCCATGGCCCAGCTACAGCAAGTACAGCAGCAGCAACAATTACAACAGCAACAGCAGCAGCAGAGGCCAATGCTGAGTGGTTTACAGCAGCAGCAGGTGGCAGCTCTCCAGCAGCAGCAACAGCAGCAAGGAGGAAGAGGGATGCAGGGCCAGGGGCAACAGATGGCAAATCTCAACAATCCCCAGTTCAGAGAGCTGCTTATGAGACGGCACCTCCAACAACAACAACAACAACAGCAGCAACAGCAACAACAACAACAACAAATGGGAGTCGGAGTCAATCATGGCCAGTTCCAGCAGCCACAGCCACCCCAGGGCCAGGGCTATATGGGCCAGCCTGGAATGCCGCCTCCCCAGGCAGGACAGGGCCCACCTGGAGGTCCCCCTCTTGGTGCTCAGCAACCTGGTGGTCCCCCAGGGCAGCAGGGTCAAGGCTACCCAGGGACAGTGGCCCAGCAGCAAGCCACAGCTGCCCTCCAGCAGAGGCTCCAGCACCAGCACCATCTCCAAATGCAGCAGCAGAATGCCATGGCTGGCCTGCAGGGGGGTGATGGAGGGCCAGGTGGAGGGGGTGTAGGAGGACCCCAGCAGCCACCTCAGGGCCCTCAGCCGCCCCAAGGTGGCCCACAGCCTCCATCTTCCCAGGCGCTGCTTCAGCAGGCCCTCCACCATAGGCTGCTCCAGCAGCAGCAACAGCATCTGGGCACTGGGGGATCACCAGCCCAGCACAGCAACCCTATGAGCCCTCAACAGCCACAGCAGATGGCCCAGTCCCCGCACCCACACCTCCAGGGCCAGACACTGCCCACATCCCTGGTTAACCAGGTGCGATCCCCACAACCCTCACCCAGACCCCAGTCCCAGCCCCCACACTCCAGCCCATCCCCACGCATGCAGCCCCAGCCCTCCCCACATCACATCTCCCCACAGACGCAGACGGGTTCCCCGCACCCAGGCCACCTGAACCAGCACCACCCGGGCATGGTGGTCACCCCACAACAACAACAGCAGCAGCAGCAACAACAACAGCCAACGGCCCAACAGCAGCAACAGAACTCTATGGAGCAGTTTGGGCCAGATCAGAACGCCATGCTGTCCCAGCTGAGTGGGATGGCTGGTCTCCACGGGCCTGGGGGCAACAGCCAAGACCCACTGGGCCAGAACATGAATCACAATACCTTAGACATCATGTAGGAAGTCTACTTAATGTGTCAAGTTGAGCCGAAATGCTCTGTGATTCTTCGCAGAAACTGCACTCACCCAGGACAGTGTTATTGTTATTACTTAGCCTTTCTTTTTATACTATTATTAAATGTTATTTAAAATGTTTTCAATAAAGATGCATTGAACTGAACTTCCTATGGGAGATGTAACAATAAATCAACCAGTCCATAAATGAATTAGAATAAATGAATTGTAAGTTATTGCTGTTAATATATTTTTTTGCCAATTGTGTACAAAAAGGGGGAGGTTTCTCTGCCCCCTTAGAGAATACAAGACAGGTGATATTTTTGGGGGTTTGGGGGGAAAATGGGATTATTTGCCTTTTTTAAGAAATGTTTTTAAGATTTTAAAAGTGGTGAAGAATAAGAGGAAACGATTTAATGCAAAGGACTTTTTTATCATTTGTTTTCCATCATTCAGTCTGTCTTATAAGTTTTGCAGAGTGATGTGGATTATTATTATTAATGTTATTATGAATCCAAACATGATGCATATCTTCCTTTTAAAATGTTTGGTTTTGCTTTATTTATTTTTGCTTTCAATGGGTTTTTCTTGGTTGGTATGTACCCTGAGACTGCTACAATTCGTATAGAAATATATTTTTGTTATTGACTGTTAAAATGGGGGGGAAGTGGGTATTTCATTTCACTTACGATGTCTTTAGTTGGGTCTGTCCAGTTGGGAATAATTAAATGTCAGTGTTTTTGCAGTGGTTGAGGGTCTACTGCAAGTTTCAGTTGGCTAACGGACATTTTGCAACGCTCAGCCAGCTACTGTATTGGACATCTGTCATGCTGGAAGGGACTTCCCTCGCAAACACACAAGCCCTCTCCCTCGAATGTGTGTGCACTCCTTCCTTTAAAGACGCTGAATATTGAGCAGTGGAGGCTTGGGAGGGGGGGTGCATACCTGTGTGCCTGTAACATTTCGAGTACATGGGGTGGGATGTGAAAAACTGGGGGCATCCACCAGTGTTTTTAGGATTCTACTGTTTGGAGGCAATTGATCCAAATGGACTGTGTTGCACAGAACTGAGGGGAAAGAGAGCGATGACCAATCTCTCTCCATCTCTTTCTGCCTCATCCCCTTTGCTGCTTCCCTTGGACTTTGGCCCTGTAACCCCTCACCTTCCCGCCCCAGAGCAGAGGTCCAAATGTGCTGGTCCCCTTCTCCAGCCCCCCACCCCAGGGAGAAATTGCTCTCCCTCCCTCCTCCCCCCCCAAACTCCACCCTCTCAATTTATCTTTCTGCTAAGAACTTTGGGAGTTTAATTTAATATTTTTTACTGTACAAAGGAAACACAAACTGTGGACTCAAATACTGTTTTTATAATAAAATGAAAATTACCAATAATGATGTGGCTCTTTGGCTGTTCCCTTTTTTCCTATACTAAGTAGACTTCTTAGAAATTTGACATTCATTCCAAAATTACATGCTGTACATCCACCAGTTAAAAAAAAGTGACACATACCCTGACAAAATGATTACTGGCATGAAAGTAAGCCATCTTGTGCCACTTAATTACAAAGCGGTAACATTTTAGATAGTGTTTTTGGAATAAAAACCTTTATTTGCTGCCAGGCTCAAATAACAAACATCCAAAGAGATATTTAATTTATCCTGGGAGGATTTTTTTCTCAACGCAGCAACACACACTTGAGACACAAAACACGACGATAAAGCTAATAAAAAAAAAACACTTCTATACAATTACCAGATTAACATGTTGATTCTCCTTGGGACCACACAGCAAAGTTCTCAGCCAGGCCCCTGGGCGACTCTCCATTCCCCTCACTGATACAACCCACAAGCAGAGCCTTCTGAGGACGTCTACAGGTGGCATGAGGAGTTGTATCCAAAGTCAGAGGTGTAGAAAGTGGACAGGAAAAGGACGGTACAGTACACAAGGACACACGTCTCTACACTAGACTGGATTGATGTGACCAATTTGAAAAAACCCTCCATCTTCTCAGATGACGGCTTCATGAGGAGGGACGTTTTTTCCATGATTTCACATTCTTTCATTCATTTCTAATGGAGACTCCTGCACATACATTTTAACGATGGAGTTCTGTTTTCCTGATCACCTCCACGATGGGTGTCTCAAGTCTTCTGCATGTTCTCGAACTGGTCAGGAGCTGGTCAGGAGGTATGGGTACAGGATCAAGGCCTAGAGAAAAATCCTTCTGCTGGCTAAACTACAGTTCCTAAGTAAGATGCCTTTCCACTCTTTCACAGAAATAAAAGTCTTGTTGAATGGCAATTTAAAAAAATAATTGTACTTGAAGGTTCATGTAGTCTAAATAATGTTTTTGATGTTGTCTACCCCACACAGCCTAATCCTCCACTTCCACTGCTATGTCATTTAAAGGCTACACAGTGCCTATGAATCACATCCCCTATTAACTCACACTTGCCAGGTGGAGCCAGAGTAATTTGTCGTCTTTGCTGAGAGCACCTTGCCCTCTAGTGGTGATAGAAAGTGGTTTATGTTCAATATCAGCAGTGATGGACGTTTATAGCTTCTTATATTAAGTCTGTCACTGCTTCTATGGTTATGGTTATAAAGAACTTTACGCTCAACAGATGTTATATCATGCGTAAAGTACTCAAAGGGATGTAGGTATTTATACAAACGCACTTCTGCTACATACCTGGTCTTGAAAACCCACTACAGAAGAAATACCTTAAAATAAAAGGTGTTTTGTATAAAGAAAATTTTAAAAAAAGAAAATATTAGTCTAATCACAGGATCACTGTATTTTGTGCTTGTCAGTATTTACAAATAAAAAACTATTTAAAATAAATAAATAAATAAAATAAAAGGTGTTTTGAAGCATGGAGTGGGTTGTGGGTTTTACACTTTCTCTTGTATTGGAGTCCACTCATTCTACCACCTGAGATAGGATGCACATAACCACTTTGACTGGCATTGAATTACGCTGCAGAAGGCAATTCTTTTAGTACATATTTATTGTAAATGCAGTCAAAATAAAAAGGCATCTTTATAGAGAAGACATGTTTGACAATTCGTCTTGGTCAAAGAAAGACTCATTCAGACACGTGACATAAGTTAATTTAGCTTATACATGTGACATGCAATAAATAATAGCTCACTACTGTTTGACCTAATGTACAGTTGCTTCCGTTTGTACATTACCCTACACAGCATTCTAGTGGTGGTGTAAACTGATACCTCCTCTTTTGAAATGCACAAAGGCTAGCGAGAAGAGTGGACTATCAATTGGTAATACAAAAATAGAACCAGGTAGCATTTCATACTTGAAAAGTAAAAGGACAGACAGGCAGCAAATACAACAGTGTACTTCTTTTTATGCATCCATTCTCCTTGAAAGACAGACGTTCTGCTCCACAACAAGCATTAGTTCTCTCTTTTGTAGTATTTCTCTTGTGACAGAAATAAACCTCTTCAGTGAAACACAGGACAAGGGTTTGTGCATATGTGGCAGAGACTGACGGGGCATGCGGAAAGCGCTGTGTGAATACTGAAAAAAGAGACGTCATTACAAAACCTTATTTGTAAGAAAAAGGAGCGACTGAAACAAGCCCCTGTAACAGATTTGAGTGTGAGACTAATGTTATCCTGGAAAGCACAGAGGATGACTGGAAAAGTAGCTGCATGGAAGTAGTAATGTAGGCTAGAACATTTTAAATTCAACTGCTGTCTTGCCATCTCTCTCTCAGTCAGCCCAGCGGATCCCAAAGTGAAACTTATCACTGAGATCAGTTTTGTCCACTGTTTCACAATGGTGCAAATATGATTTTAGCATGCTTTTGGGCAACCAAAAGGAAGCCCAGGCTTCCTCTAACTGTTTCCCGTCCAAGAAAACGAGCCACAATGATAAAATTACCACTCATTTGTTTAAAAGGCAAATGTCTTCATTGAACTCAGTAGGAAATGTGTGTATCTCCCACAGATAGGCTTTGTAAACATGTGGAATTATCTTACAGTTACATATACGGCTATTTACATGTACAAAATGAGTGGCAAGTCATAATTATGGTTACTTTTTCTCTCATACCCTTGCTCCCGATTTTCTCCATCTCTCTCAACTCCATTCAACAGCCTTTAAAGAAGCCTTGAGCCACATTGGCTTCTTTAAAAGTCACAGTAAGGGAGTTGATTGTCACCTCTGTCACAATCACCTTCCCAGGATTCTCGGCTGCAACAGCATTGCTGCCTAGGCGATGTGTGGTAACACTCTGATTGTCACCCCTCATTTCCCTCTTCCTTGCCTCTGCAACAGAGCAGTCTGCTAAATTGTCACCTATAGTTTTGCTGCTCCCCTGAATGCTCACTATCACAGAGGTCATGTTCTTTGTCCTGTTCTGACTCCCCAGCTCCAGTTGTGAAGTGCTGCTCTCTAACCTGTGATTCAAACTATCTGTATGTAACTCACCTGCTGGAGTGCAGGTTGTCGCCATGCCAATGGAGGCATCTGTCCCTAACTTGATTGTATTGCTCTCTGAATCTAACCTGTTGCCCATGGTCATAATGTCTTTCCGTTCCGCCTCCAGCACAGAAACACAGTTCTCTGATTGGTCACATGCAGACATTTGGTTCTGTTTTGTTTCACAAGTCTCTGTGCCTGGTCTGTCAGTCACAACCACTTCCCCTGTTTCAGAGGCTCTGCCTATGGCTGTCAGTTTGGCATCTGTCTTCTCCTCTTTCTCGAAGTCCTCTGGCTCCAGGATAGGAGGGGAGCTGCACTCTGACTGACCTGAGAGAGAGAGACACAGCGGGGTTGTGTTAGACTCAACTGATTTACAACATGACAATAGGTTTTGGAGGGACTGCTCTTTAGGTAGTCTACACTGCCCTGCTAGAGCAAACACCAGTAACTACTTTTTGTGCATTTTAAAGGTCAAAGGGGTTTTAGGACTAGGGTTTTAGGGTTTTAGATTTAATATCAGCTAGAACTATACCTGAAAATGCTATTAAGTGATACACAGTCAACTTGCTTTTGTCGGGACAGGGCATAAAGTATGAAGTCACATTTCTCAGTTCCACCTCTGTAGGAGCCAGGAATGCATTTTGTCATAATTCATCATAATTGTTTTGTCGTCACATGGGCATGGTTGGTACGTCCCGTGGGGTCACATGGTTATGGGTTCACGTCCTATTTATTTCCTGTTCACCTGTACGGCAGTGTGTGAGAGAGGGGGTGATTGGGACGTATATCTTTTATTGACCCGTCCCATTTCAGCCTCTCAGCGACTTTGACTTTTGGTGGTCGTCAGTAGTCGCTATAACCTCAGTTACTGCTCTTTGGCTTTGTAGTGCAGCATAGTACAGTAGAGTAATGCAAAAATGCCTGTTACTGAATTTCTGAATGAATATCATGTGTGAGGATGCAATTACTTTAGATTTGATAAACAAACCGTATAGACTATCTCCGTGTCTCTCCTCAGTGGTGCATTCAGAGTCCAGCTTCTCTTCTTCGGTAGTGGCATCCCAGCTCTGCTCCATGGGTTCCTCTTCCTTCCTGGGCAACTGGGCTTTGCTAGAGGGTCCATCGGGCCGCCGTTTGGATACCCTCTGCTTGCTCTTCCGTCTGGCCAGGCGACGGTACATGCCGGGTCTCTCGCCCTGGTCCACATCGGTACTCATGGAGCGGGTGAGGGAGAGGCGCAGCCGAGGGGGTGCCTTCTCTGGGACCTTGTGTGCACTCCGGAGGTCCATGGCAAAGATGTTCTAGGGCAGATGGAGGATGGGGAGAGAAAGGGAGAGAGAGAGAATGAGAGAGAGACCGAGGTTGTTGCATGTTGCTTGCCATGTCAACATCAATAAATCATTATCACATTCATTTTGAGAGATTAGCGTAATAACCATAAACAAACAAGACCATTGCCAAGAAGATTGGGAGCCTCTACACTGCATTTTATATTGTGTCACACCGGGTTGGATTTGGTGGGAAATCTGCTGGATTGCTTTATGGCACAAAACAGGAAGAGGACGCTGTTCTTCCAGCGCAAACAGAACTAACACTTTCAGAGTTTCTCACAATGGTTGATGGTGGAAGAAGTGAAAGGTTGATGGAAAAAAAAAATCACTTCCAACATGTTTATCGAAAACGAATGTGGAGCAATGCCAGGGGGCAAGGAGCAACACCCTCTTTGCACAGGAATCAACAGGGTTTATGGGAAATGTGTCGTTCATTTTGAGAAACATTAGCACAATAAATTGACAATGTTGTTGACATTTCAACAACAACCCTCCAAAATATCCCAGTGATTCTGTGTTGTTCCTATGGAACAGGTAAGCTAGTCAACCAATGACATCACCTGGAGGAAGGTGAAGCTGACTTTAATGAATAACATGAGGTCAGTTTTGCCAACTCCCCACTAATAGTCAAGGTTAGGGAAGGAAGCGGGGAAGCTGAACCGTAGTCAATCCTCAAGGACAGCTAGAGTCATGATCCCACAGAAGGTGCATTATACTGAGGACTATGAGACAAGGAGAAAGGTAAGTGTCGTTACCCGCAGGACTAGCCTCCTGGGTCTGAGACCTTTCCTGCGATAGGCCAGAGCTCTGTCCTTCTCCTCCCTGGGAGAGGCAGAAACAGAGGGGGTAGGGAGTGAACAGATGGACAAAGAAAATGAGAGAGAGAGACAGAAACAGATTGGGAGAGATTAAAAAAGGTATGCCACAAACAACAGCATTGCTACGAAAAAGCTTCACATGACTACTCACTTCTCTTCGTAGGCCAGGACCAGGCGCGGGTCCAGGATATGCTCCTCTGGTTCCCAGGTACTGTACCTGCCAATGACAAACATACACACACACACACTGAGAATCAAATAATCTCTCACTATCTATCTATCTATCTATCTATCTATCTATCTATCTATCTATCTATCTATCTATCTCCTTGTGGCGTGGTATCTCAGGTGTCAGAGTGCATACTTTGATAACTGAATCCTGGAATCCTTGGTATGAGGTCATTGAATGATGCCTAAAGCATTACTCACTTTTGGGGCCATCCTTGCCATTTGAGTAGGTATTCCACATTACCCTGAGGTGTGTGAGAGAGAGAGAGAGAGAGAGAAAGAGAGAGCGGGAGAGAGAGAGTCACACTTAGAGATGCAGCAGCAGAGTTCAATACATTCACACAACCTGCACTCAGAATCTAGTCCAGTGCAATGCAGAAGCGAGTCAGTCAGTGTGTGTGTGTGTTTGCTAAACAGAAAAGGATGACTGTCACTTTAAAGTGTGGACGAGGTGTGGGGGATCATGGGCATTTTTCTCCTTTTCAAATGGTGTTTCTGAGGGATGACGTCAATGACAGCGGGGCTGGGTGGCCTCCAAACAGCTTCTCTCATAATGTGGTGACGTGACCGCCCATGGGCATGGGTCGGCTATACAGGCTAGGTTTAATAATGTAGTGGCAGATGAAACCGGTGGAAATAGGCGGGGCCTCGGTTACATGTAAACAACGTGGTGTTGCGCAACGCACAAGTCTCACCTCCCACCCCCTTCTGAAACAGTTATTCTGGTCATCCCTCGTTAAAAGAAAATCACTATAATGTTCCCGTGGGGCTTCATAATGCGTCTTTGGCACGCAATAGTGTGTTTACAGTGAGTATTGTTTTTTTTTTATCTACTATGGTATCACTATTACACTCCTATAATATTCCTACACGGACTTATGGTTTTGCTGTAGTAATTGTGTGGTATCCTTCTAAACTTTATAACAGGGTTACTATAATTGTTATTACTGTGCTGCGGGCGACCTCTATATTAGATTATGTTGCACAGCACTTTTCATAGACTTCGCATGCTAACTGTAATGCAGCCCATGCTCCATCCGTCTATAGTGTTTACTGTGAGTCAGAGCAATTTAGCCCACAACACGTATTACACTGTGAAGCAATGGATCATCACGCAGCGGTGAGTGACATTACGCAGCAGTTTCACCCAGATGCACACCCGTTCTCCTCTGTTCCCTCGCTGGCGTAACCTACAAATAAACTGCGTAGCTCTCAGTACATTGCCCGTGCAACGTGCAAGATGATCTTGTACCCGCGACGAAGAGCCGTTTTTTAGGATACACACCCCCTTTACATCTTACTACAGCAGCGTAGGCTTCTTCAAAACACAGCGGACAAATTAAGTGTGTCTAAGCTGCACGCAGTGGCACGCAGCTCGCCTGTCGTACGGATAGGATGCATAGGGTGTGAAATAATGTCAAACTTTTGCGCAGTTGTTGATAATAATAGATCGGTCTCATCATCTCATTTGCGTAAACTATAGGGAAACTGCGTAGCCTACTTTAGTTGTGCATAAAAGACAGGTGATGGTGAGCTACACTGAGCACACTGTGAGACTCAGTTAGGAAAAAAACACCGGGGATAATAAGTTACGTAAATTATATTGAGTATATTATTAGTTGTCTTTCTTACCTTTCTTACTCTCTTTTTTGTTATTGACTCAACTGCAAATACTTGGTCTCCTATCGATGACAGCTCCATTGCTGTGCTGCTCCACACGCTCAAAACAGGACTCAACTGGGTCTGCTGGTTTTCTCTGCTGAAATAAAAAAAAATCAAAACTCTCGCTAGAACCTCAACTTGGGTTTGGACTCTTGTTTATCCACTGTGCTTCTGTGCTTCGTCCCCTACTCCGGGCGGCTCCGAGCCTGCCTGCCTCTTGGAGTTTTTAAAATCTGCGACACATCAACACTGGGTAGCGCGTGCTTTAAGTCGGGCGCGCCCCCTTTCCGTTGCGTAGCGCCGAGCCCCCAAGGAGCGTGCCCGTGCCCACGAGGTCGCGCACGCAAATTAGAGCAGAGTGCAGAAGAGGGACAGAGCAGGAGGCACGGAGGGAGGGGTAGAGGCAGGAGGAGGCGGGGGTCAAAACAAGAAGGTTATTGTGAAACGAAGTTCTGGGGAAAACACTGATGTTTTGATATGCTATTTAAAAACATATTGGACCTATTTTACTTACCACCAACTATAATGTAATGTTATCATTAAGAGCTATACCTAGGTCAGTTTACCCACCTTTTTGTGGAATAGATAGGTGTATCCACTTTTTTAAGCAGATACACATCTTTATGATATAAATTCATCATATACAAGATAGTCAGTTGTATCAAAGGTAAAATGTGGAACTTCAAAGATTGATTTTTGTTTATATTCATGATTCATGATAACGAGCTAATATCTGAAACCCATATATAGCATTTTGCAATGAAATTAAGCTTATTGAACTACAGCTTGAGCATGAAACGTGAGGTATTTTATGCAACAGTTGAAAAGCAGGGAAAGATCACAATCTGCATTGGAAATGAAAGCCTTGCTCCACTTTCTGGTGGAAATGCACACACCTTCAGATGTGCACAGAATTTATTCCAAACATGGAGCTCCAACTACACAGTATGGATTTATGAAGACTGATTTTTACATCCAGAATGCTAAACAAGTCGGGATATCTGAAAAAGGGGGGGACTTGAAAGGAATTAGAACAGGCATCTTGACCAGAAAAGCTCATTCACGATAATGAATGCTGATATTTTGTATAGGTGTACATCTTACAGTTCAGACCCCCTGTAAATCTGTGTGTTGGACTAATCACAGGCAATGATCAAACATAACTTTATATAACAATATCTACTCTTCCAACAAGAGCTCCTAGGTTGGAGCAGCTAGTTGACATTATGATATAACTACTGCGGGAAAAGGGCCAACTTCCTATTATCTTTCAGTATCCGGTACAGTTTACCGATGCAGTAAAACTCCGACTCCACACCCACAACTCTCTCTCTCTCTCTCACACACACACACACACACACACACACTATATATATATATATATATATATGTATACACACACATGCATACAGACACACATGCACGTACACAATCCCTCTACACGTTCTATGGTCCGCTCTCTGCACCTGGAACACTTGCATCACTTACGGGCACTGGGTGTCATGGTAACCGTTTCTACGGCGACGGTTGAAAAGCCGGACGACAAGAAAGAGGAATGTTGATAAGCAGGTTAGAGTTGAACCGCGATCCATTCTACCGACCCTATTGCAACCTTTGACCCTTTAGTCAAAGAGGAACCAAACCGTGGAGTGACGCCCTAACGACAAACCCCTATAATATTCTCTGAGATTTATCGTGTTTAATGGTATTTTTTTTTAATATCCTATGGTATCAATATTAGACTCTTTTGATATTCCTATAGAGATTTAGCGCGTCTCTGGTACTCAATAGTACGTTTATAGTGACCTTATCATACTTTGTGGTAGTTTTTTTAATATATCCTATGGTATCACTATTAGGCTCTTATAAGGGGCTGCGGCATTTACTTCTATAATCCATTACGGGATTAATATAATTATTTTTCGTAAGGGTGAGGTTATCGTTGCAGTTCACAAAAGAGACAAGACAATCACATGACTGTTATCTGCCCGGATACTACTACTATAGCTGAGGATGGAGGAGCAAACACCGCGGAAGGGAAGGACAGATCATGCCGCTCATTCCCACCCACGTTATGACTCACGCATGACTCATGAACGTGCCAGTAAGCAGATCAGATCACGGCTCTCTGGAATATCAACAAAACCCACTAGAGTAACTTATAGCCTTATACCGGGAATCCAGGCTTTTTTGTTTCTTTCCCCCCGGGGTCTTGCAGTTCCTTTAGTTTGTCAGTGAACAGAGGCTGCACTTCTCGGAATAAGGCAGCGGGTCCGTCATTCCTCCAGTCTGCAACAGTTTAAAGTCCCAATGCTGCGGTGAAACAAAATACTGCACTTCAGTGGTGCAATGACAGAGCTGAAAAAAACACAATGAAACTGACATAATGTAAATATCACTTTTTCAGGTAATATATTTCCTGAAATTGGTGTGAAACAAAATATTTCCTGGTCAGATTTAAATGCATCGTGAACTAAGTTGTTATTCTGTTTTTGACTCTTTTCAACAATTCCCATAAGGGGAAGATGTTTTGCATTTATTTGCACTCATTTCATCTAATAGGGAGAAAAAGATTTGGGTTCCGGGTCTTTCAAACGACGGACAAATATAAAAGGCTTAGCTCTGGGTAAAAAAAAAAAAATCAGATCAATCCTCTTTCAACCTCTTACATACCCACGGTGTAAGTTGATGATAATAACCATAACCACTTAGATACAGTATCAATATTATAATTTAAATCTTTGGTATTGCCAATTCCCCAAAATTATAAGGGAAAGAAAATTGATGACATTTATTAGCACTCATTATATACAATTGCCCCCCCTCCCAAAAAAATTCAACAATAGTCAAACTCTAGGCTACTGGTTAATGCCAAATAGCCTAGTAACCACATTCCTCATCCTCCTGCACCACTGATGGTGAAGAAGATGAAAATGCTAACTACATTACCATATCAACATATTCTCTTACATATACATTCATATTTCTTTAATTAAAACATTTCTTCACAGACAGCACTGCCTCTCACTCTCTGTCTCAACACAGCCTTTCTTCAACTGTACTCTGATGTTGTCAGGATTGTGAACACAATAGAGAGATTCATCTGATCCAAGGCCAGCTGAGCGGTTTTCCTGTTAACCATTAAGCAGCTTCAGGTTACTGTACACCTCTCTGGGTATGATGTTCAGGCGATCAGAGTTGAAAGCCAAACACTCCATCTTACAATTGTGTTCTGTGCATTAAGGCTTCAAGGATGGAAATGTGTCTCTATCACTAGAACATGGTAGGTCTTCACAGATTAAGTCAAAAAAATGAACTCAACAAAACAAACACACGACTTTCCTACAAGGACTCAGAAAAGAGCCATCAATTTTGAACAAGCACCCTCGGATCGGAGGAGACCTGAGAAATCAGTCCTGGACACCGACAGAATAGCCACTTCTGTCTGTCCAGTTCTAGTTCTATAGACCCAAGACAAAAATGTCAGACAATCCTCTTTTTTTTATTTTTTATAACCATGTTGCATTGTGCTGCACAACTGCCAGCAGGCAATACATTTTCTTATTTTATTTAGAGTGAAGATTATTTGAGTTGGTCTTGTTGGGAGTAGTTTAGTAGTTAAAAAATTTTAACTTTACAAGAAAGAAACACGGACTGGGATGGATCTTGAGTTGTCAAGTGAACAGGTATACCCAAAGATCTCTACCCTGTAGTGAGGTACTTGCAGCCTCTGTTAGTGCACATTTGCAAAATGTGCAAGTTTAGACTTGATGATAGAGATGATATGAAAGTGGCAGACAATTAGCCCTGCCCAGTTAGCGCTCAAAAACGTTCTGTAGGTTCCAGAGCAATGTCACAGCAGCAGCAGCAGCAGCAGCGTGTTTTTCATCATCAGTGGATGTCATCGCTGGGGGCAGGTGACACGAGTGTGTCCAGGCATGTGGCAGATGCCGCAAGTACGTGGTTTCTTAGCAGCGGGAGGTTTGTTTGCGGCGGGACCTCCTGTTGTCTTCCTTCCCTTCTTTCCTTCATCTCCCCCGCCGCTAAATGCACCAAACCCACTGCCAAAACCACCTGAAACAGGAAAAAGAAGTCAAACACAACATGGGATGGTTAGGTAACTGTAAAAAAGTAAGAAAGGGTTTATATATGTGTACTGGAATTGAAGGCACAGTGTGTTGTCTTGGTAAGAGAGTGCCTCAAGGTCTCAGTGGGAGGGTTTGTGAGTCGTGACAGAATTTCTTTATCAATAAATGAGCATGCAGGTGAGAATTACCTGCCTGATGCTTAATCTGTGTGTGTAACTTGTCTGGTGAGTATGCATGTTTGCTTAGGCACTGTTAAATAAACAGATTTGTCACAATGTTCTTACAGTGCAACAAAGGACATACAGACAAAAGATAACCAACTTAACCTTTAAGATATGAGACCAGAGCTTGTATATGCAGTGGATATCAAAAGTCTACACATGAACATCTTGTGCTGGCTCCTTGTTTTCTATTCTTGTCTCTGCACACTGACATACACGATACAACTACAAAACCTTCAGTGAAATCCTGGTTTTAATTGATCTAATTAAGCTTTGTGCATGTGGTTCCTTAATTCCTAACACAATTATAATAATAACCTATGCAACCAAGGTGTTTGTTAATAATATTCTGCTGGTTCTTACATCCAAATGAGAGTGGAGATGTCTGATTTATGTGTGTGTGTGTGAGTGTGTGTGTGTGTGTGTGTGTGTGTGTGTGTGTGTGTGTGTGTGTGTGTGTGTGTGTGTGTGTGTGAGTGTATGCATGTGTCTTACCTGGTGGAGGTACATTCTCATCGCTCCATTGGAAGAAGCCACACTGCTGGTCCCTTGGTTTGGCGCAGGTGTGGAACATCCGGCCTTTGTTGGGCCCGTCCTTCTGCACGGTGCGCATCACCGCCGCCTCGTTACAGTTACACATTGTCTCTCCTGAATGTCCTCCTGCAACCCCTCCTCCCCCCTCTGTCCCCTCCAGGAATGTTCCCGAAGCTCACAGAGGGCCTGGGAGGCTGGGAGGTCGTTCGCACTGGCAGCTGAGGAGCCCGACTTTGTGGCGCCCCCTGTTGGCTTGGCTGATCTGCCCACAGGAAGAAGTTACAGCTCCCAGCGTCGCACTTGTAGAACTGGCGCCCCTGGTTGGGGCCGTCTTTGCGCACGGTGAGGAGGAGAGCGTTCTGGCCGCAGTTGCACACAATGACATCACTGCTGGGGTCTACACCACTACTATCGCTGCCACCTAGTGGAGGCCGGGGCTGAGGGGCCCAAGAGGGGGTAGGAGGTGGAAGGGAGGGACGTGGATTTGCACTGGGGGCTCTGGGTGGGTCTGCTCTAGGGGGCCTGGGGGCTGGTGGACGAGGATCCCCTCCTCTTCCTCCCCCGCCACGACCTCCTCCTCCTCCACCTCTTCCTCCTCCTCCCCCTCCACCTCTTCCTCCTCCACCTCTTCCTCCTCCTCCTCCTCCCCCTCCTCCTCCTCCCCCTCCTCTTTCTGCTCCCCCCGTTCCTCCCCCTCCCCCTACTCGGAGGTATTTCAGATCAAGTACCTCTCTCAGTGTCTCGTCACATCCACCGATGCAGCCAACAAACTCCAAAGGCATCATGGGAGGGAGGCTGCCCCGACGGAACTTCAACTTTACCCTGAGGAACAGAGAACATACAGCAGACGAATGTTTAACAGTGTTGAAACTCAATATGCTAGTTTCATGCAGCTGAAATGAACCAAAATGAACTGGAGAGAATCGAGCTGGTGGGCTGGTTCTCTCTGCATCTGGTACCAGTACCAATTACAGCTGGGAACCATTTAACCTGTGTTAAAAGGAGGAGCAGAGATGAGCTGGACCGGCAGCAGGCGTGCTGATCTGAGGGGCAGTGGCAGTCAAGAGTCGGTTGTTTTATGTTGTGTGTACAAATAAAACGGCCTGCCGGCCAGTCAACTCTCCTCTCCGTGTCTCTGTGGTGGCCCCGGGGGTAGCGAGTTAGAGTAGAGTTAGAGGGGAAAGAAAGAAAGATTCTGCATTCAAGGGGTATGGCCTCTCAGGAATAGGGAGTGCAGCAATATACCACTCGTGTATTGATGTCATTGAATCATTTATAACATATGGGTCTTTCACAGGTTGCCGGAAAAAAAAAAAGACTTCAAGGTGACAGAGAACTGTTTTTGATGAGTTCTGGACTTTGAGACCCACCACACCCTATTTCTCTAGGCAATGTAGGGATTTTGGTCTGTCTCCATAAAATGGTCCTTTTACTGTTAATTGATGACACTTTAATTGATGATACTTAAATGTTTTTGTAGGAGACAGTTTCTTTCAAGTCATTTAAATGACATCCATTTGTTTGTCAGATGAAAAAGTAAAGCCTGTCAGCAGGAATGCCCCAAGTCTTACCGTTCCAATCCATCGTGAACAGCCCCCGCTTTTCTTCAATATTTGACCTTTAACCAATCACTTAACCCTCTTTAGTATCAAAACAATGGAGTCTCAAAGTGTGTCTCAGTAGGAAGGGCCAGCCATCTTCCTGTATTTCATGCCTCATGCTATTTTATTGGGATGTGTGTTGGTATGTGGTAGATAAGATTGCTTCTCACTTTCCATGGGATCACAGGGGATTCATATTCATTGGCGTTTTAATTATTTCATTAAAATAGGATAACAGACAAGCAATGCACAAAACGCTTACTGCCTTGCCACTTACTGCCATATTCTCATGCTGATTTCACATGTCTGGCACAGTCACTAAGTGTATGGACGGCTGCTTAACCTGCAACAATCAATTTGTGTGCAGGACTTGCCAACACACACAATGTGGGTCAGAGAATAAGATTGAGGAGATGACGAGTCCATGCTTAAAAGTACTTTTGAAGCATTCTCCAGAGGGGGATCGATTGTAGTCATTAGAATTAGTCTATACATTTTTGAACAAATACTTGTGTGAACTTGGAAAATGGAAATTAGTATTAAACAATAACATCAGGGGAGCATTCAGGACCTTTGTTCCCTCTAAGATGATATTTTGGTGACCTTCAACTAATAATTTATCACATTGACCAAATAATAATGTCTTGGCAGTCATTGCTTCACTTGTCCTTAGCTGAAGTCAGCAGGGAACAGAGTGTCACTGTTAAAGGCAGTCTACGTACAATTTTCACTCTAATGTAGCCTACAGTCTTCTTTCTCGGTGGGCCAAAAGATATGGTGGAGGGATGAGGTTCTAATCTGTTCAATGCCCATTTGGTTTGTTGTTGTCCCCTGAATTCAGTTTACTGTACTTTTTACAGGCCACAATAAAGCTCCTCCCTGATAGCTGGAGCCCCTCCCGCCCCTCATACTGGTCCAGGCTCAGCCAGCTCCGCCTCCCCCAACGACAGGTGAGTAGGTGCAAAATATGGTAGATGAGCAGCCGAAAACCAGATTAGGCTATAACCTTTTCAAACAATAATGAATTTACCTTGGAAAATGGAAATAGGCATTTTAACCAAATGGAAATAAGGGATTATTAAAAATATTCCATTATTTTAAAAATGTCTATATATAGTGTGTAAACAGGCAGTCAAAAAGCAGTTGAAGAAAGCTACTTGTCCAAAATGCCCATCTGCAAGACTGAAGTCTGCTGAGCCCCTCAGCCGGTTGGGAAAATTCAGCAAGTTGCCTTGGCGACCAGCTGGGATGCACCAGTAAGATACAGTGTACCGCTGCAGATAGCTTCTGTCAACAGCATCTGAAGTTGATTTGGACTAACTATCCAACTATCAAGCTAGAACTGCTGTGTGGAATCTGAAAAAAAGATTTTGTTTTAGAATCAGTAATTCAACTTTGAGCTCTTTACCAGATTGGTCGCTATGGTAACGGCTGTTGGTGTGGAGCACTTTGGCTCGCTAGTGAGCTCGCCCTATATTTGGACTGAACTGAGGCACATGCTCAAGGGGTTAACGCCCACTTGTGCAGACAAACATTTTGACGAGTTCTTTCACTGGTGTAGTGATTGAGAGCTGCATCTTTCTTTGGTACTGAGTAGTTCAACGCGTCGAGCAGGTAGTGACAGTGGTAGGGGTTTGATTCCTACCGGGGCCATCCATACTAGAAATGCATACATTCATGGTAATATAAGGTACTTTGGATAAAAGTGTCTGAATGGCACACATTAAGCCATACATAGCATGTTTATTGACTATAGTGATGCGTTAGTACTGTGCCGACAGAGACGGCGTGAAAGGGAATGATCTGGGCCGGTGGATTTCAGTTACTGGTTAGGGCCAAAGGATTACCAAAAGCACCTGTGTATCTCTAATCCAAAGCATCTGTACGGCAGTGCACAAAGACAGGAGTAAACTGGAGCAAATTTACTAATAATTCAATCAGTTAAAAAAGTGAATTCTAACAGCAAATCATTTGCCAATGTAAGACCATACATTCTCTATTATTTATTAATAGGTTGAATATGACAACCAGGGTGCGGTATTAACTCTCTGCAAGTGCCAAATGTTGGTAAAATTTGTCTTTCTTAATGTTTCATACAGTACCTGATTATATACACAAAATAGCATTGAAAACGGGTAGGGTGATATATTTCAATGGATAATGTGTTGGATAATGTGTTTTAATTGTTTTGACCGGTAAAATTATTCTAGATGGGTAAATCTTTTTAGTTTGAGAAAGAAAAATAGGATAACTTGCACATCCACTAATGAAATCAGTGCTCTCACCTGAGCACAGGGAAGGGGAGGTGCTTCATAGTCATTTCCAAAATACCCATACTCTGATGAAGGTCCATGTGGACCAAAATGTTAGTCAATATAAGAACTGGTGTATACTGCAAGAGTAGTAGTAGTGTGCAGGAATGTCTTCATTCTTAGAAAACCTTTTAGTTTACCAGACCTTGGCAGGTGAACCAAAAAGTTTGAGACATTAATGACAACCTGCTCTTGCCAAATGTTTTCCAGAGAGCACTGGGCTCAGCTCTAGAGAGTGAGAAGTGAAAGTGGTCCAGTATATTCTTACATGTGAACAGGGCGAGGCTGACAGGTGGGACAAATGCTCTCGTCTCTGCTGACCTCCAGCACGGTGTCAGGGAACCACACTGCAGTCTTACAGGCCGGGTAGCCCATGCAGGACAGGAACTTACTGGAGGAGGACGGGGGACAGAGACAGAAGTGGGTAGCGGGTAGAAGAAGAAGTCAGAGAGAGGGGGTGAAAAAGAAGAGAATCAGCTACTGTCATCTGAAAATTAACTGTTCAAAATTGTGATCTGTCATCTTTTGAGAGGGCTGAGGAGAAAAATCAGACAAGAAATGCAGGAGGTTTAAAAGTGCATTAAGACAGACAGTATCGTCACACTGTATAATATTGTAAAGAATGCATTCTTTCTTTTCACCATTAGTTCTTGGAATAACGTATTGATATCCACTTAAGTTTTAAACTCCATTGCTTCATCTCGTCTCACCCGTTTCCCTCCCTCCTCTTCTTCAGCACCATGTCCCGCCCACAATTAGGGCACTTCCTGACCGGGAGGGGGATTTCCATGTCCTGCTGCTCTGCTTCAGTGAACTGCTGAGCCTCGCCCAGATATGGGGAGAGGGCTTCATCTAACCTGAGAAAGTCGTGCCACAACAACAACCAACAGCGTTCACAGGTCAGGTGTAAGTCATCGGTCAACGTTTGATCTTCATTGCACGTGTTAGTGTACTTATTAGGAGTTATTTATGAGCTGATGCTGCACATTCAGACACAGAGGGTGAAGCAAAGACACACAAACACACCATACGTTAGAGTATAACTCACTTCTTGGCCTTCCTGACGGACTCAATGAAGACAGTCTTGTATTTCTGGATGTGGTGCTGCAGTGCGCTCCGTTTGTCCTTCCTTCCCTCCGATACCAGCTTGAGGTCCGCCTCCAGCTCAGCACGCAGATTTGGTTTGGACATCTCATGGCCCATGGAGTTATAACCTAAACAAAGAAAACACACACATGCAGGAGTTACAATATGATAAGTAAGATGTTTGACTGAGTGAAGAGAGTTGAATAACAGAGTTGAGTAGGAGTGTGAGAACATCTTTTAGAGAAAGCGTAGACATGTTGTAAATGAATGAGTAACTCTGTAGGGTTCATTTGTATGTTTCAGTATGCTGTGTGTGTGTGTGTGTGTGTGTGTGTGTGTGTGTGTGTGTGTGTGCGGCTGTGTGCATACCCTCCACCAGTCCCATGCCCAGTTCTCCAGGGAGGAACCTCTGATCAGCAGTCAAGCCCACATACATGCGACTCTTAATGGTCTCAATGTGATCAGCATGGGTTGCATCCGTGCCTGTAATATACATAGGCTTTAGACACGTAACAATATATTATTTAAAACTGTCACACAATATATTGGGATACACAAAATCACAAATGCTTCATGGAGCTGAAAAATATATCTTGATATCAGTTACTGCCAATAATGACTGGATAACAAGCTCCAGTAATCGATATCACAATTTCATGCCAAATTAATCATACATACAACATATATAATATATAACATATATTACAACATGCTGCATGCGATATTATGTGTGTGAATGTGTTTCCATTAGTGACGTCATATACAGTCCCTGCAGGTCTATGTGTGTCTGTACCAATGCCATGTTTCTCCATCAGCGATATGAGGTCGGCTTCAGTAAGAAGCTGAGGAGGGCTCGTCTGTCCGTCCACCATCTCTATGGCCGAGGGCTGGAACTGGGAGCCTTGCTCATACACTGGTATCAGCTAGCACAAAGGATATCATACACAAGAGGAATGAGCCAAGAGGCAATGGGAAACACACACACAACACGCCCAGACGCTATTTAAAGCGAGTACATGTTTACATGCACGTTATTACTTTTGTCAGTTTGGCAAATGGGACAAACAAAAAAAAAAAAAAACTAACACACACGCATACACACACACCTACCTTAGTGCTCCACCTGTCATAGGGGTAAACGTCCAGGTAGTTCCTAGCAATGATCATGAGCCCTGAGGCGGAGAACCTCTCCTGGGCAATATTTATGTCCACCACTGTCTCCTGCCCCAAAGCATCCTGGGATACACAAGCCAGGAAGTGGCGGACAATAAACTCATACAGACGGCCCTCATTGCCCTGGAGACAGCAGGAAGCAGAAACACAAAATCATTACTTTACACTGTGTGTGTGTAAGCATGTGCAGATGGTAGACATAGGGAGCACATATACAATATAGGAACACTATGTTTTGGCATGTGTATCCACAGTTGTGGGTATATGTGTATACGGTTAGTGTGTATGTGTGCATGTGTGTGGTTAAAAGTGAGCAAGTGAGTATGTAAGTATACATTGAATATGTGTGTATACATATGTCACACGTATGTGTTTATGTGTACATGCACAGTTGAGGTCCAACACTGGTCCAGCTACCTGCAGTGTGCTGCTATACTTGGTGGGGTGTATTGGGGGATGGGCCTGGTCAGACTTCTTGCCCTGCCGTGGGTTGGGGCCCCCGGGCTGGTCCAGGACCCGCAGGGCAAACGTCCCCCAGGTTGGGCTCTGTGTCTGCTGCTCAACCAGGGGGCCCAGGGCCAAGTCTGGGGGGAACATGTTTGTCTCTGTACGGGGATAGCTGATGAACCTGAGGGGAAACAAATACACAGACATTAGCCTTCTTCACACAGACATGCCAAGAGAAAAAGCAGTCTTTGGAAATGTGGCATTGCTGCCTGTAAACTCATTCACACAATGCCTGAAAGCCACCAAATTGCCAGATGGCCCTTTCATGCACAAAAATAGGAACAGCTTTGAGATGGTTTAATAACCAGGTCACAAAAATGCTCATTTGACCCTTTCACACACCACAAAGCCACTAATAAGGTGGCTTCAAGCCAGCTCCCTGTCTGAAACGAGTTAAAGAGAAACATCAAAAATATTGTGGGTAGATAAACTGATAAGAACGTTCAGCATATGGTTGGAACAAGACAAGAACTAGGAAGTGTGTGTACACCCTACATGGTGGGCAAGGAAAACTGGATAGTGGAATGCATGTACTCTTCCTAATATACTGCTTTTCCAAAAGCTCAACACACACTTACCCTTGGGTATAGAGTTTTTCAGCAATTTTCATGGTCTCTTTTGCACTTATTTTTAGCTTCCGTGATGCCAGTTTTTCCATTTCCTGTTGGCCAGATAGAGGTAGAGGGCTGTTAGAGTGAGCCAAATCAGCAGGGGCTTTGGCTCAGGATTGAAACTGCCAAAATACTAATGAGCTAAAAAAAGAAAAGAAACTACATATACTTTCTTCCTCAAACAGATGTATTCTAAGAGGGAGTGTATGTGTTGTCTGTTTCACTGTGTCTATACTCTTACCACAGTGTCCAAAGGTAGTGGTCTCCATTTGCTCTTGGGTTTACTCGTCACTGAGGTGACTGTTGCTATGGGATCCTGGGAATGAATAAAAGGATATTGTAGACATTGTGATATGTGCTCTTTTAACACTCTTTTTATTCAGGCATGATGACAAAAAGCATAGTTGCAGGGGGAGAAAGGTTACACACAGATGCACACACATAATTAAAAACTAGTGAAAACTAGTGTAGCTTAGCTTGCCAGCTGTTAGTGTATTAGTAAATAATGTAACAAGTACAAGTGTTACAAGTCATTTGTTTACAGTCCGAGACACATCATGTTTACTAACTTATGAGATTAATAGGTTTGGCGTAGAGACAAGAAAACATATTGATAATTTATTATATTGCAGCTGAAATGTAAAAAAGGTGTGTGGATGTGTTATAATAAATTGAGCTGAAATACATATTTACTAACTGCATATTAGTTGAGAAGATGTGATGAGGTTGTGACAAATGTGAGTAGTTTGTCATTGTTTTTAATAGCATGGCGTTACATAGGCTATTTTATTTTGAATTATGAACTATTTTCCTAATGTTTTACTTTCTCTAAATCTTTGAGGCTTTAATGATGATGTAATGTATTATTTTTGATGCACATGAGTGGATGTCCATCATATCAACTGGTGATACAGGAGTGAACTAGTATAATTGTTGTTGGTATTGAGTTGCTGTGTTGTAGTTAGCCAATATACAAGAGATACAATTTACAGTCACTTCAGCAGGCCTAGAAGGATCTAGACGTAGATGCTGACTCTGCTGGCAAGCATAATAACATATCTTGCATACAGCGCCCAAGAGTGCGCAAAATCATGCATAGATTCCATTTCACACGCAACAATGCACTTAACACAAACACACATATAAACACGCACAAACCTCCATGCAGATCTGGTAGAGCACTAGGCAGGCTGTGTGGTTATAGAGGCGGTTTCTTTTCCAACTGAACTCCACAGCTTCCTCCTCCACCTCATGGAGCACTGAGACAGAGAGACAGAGACATTGAGAAGGGGGGTATCCATCTAAAATCAGAATATGTGTGTGTGTGTGTGTGTGTGTGTGTGTGTGTGTGTGTATGTATGAGTTGGTACCTTTGATCTTGTAGAAGGTCTCAGGTATGAAGGCCTGGATGGCTTTGAACCTTTCCACCACGAAGCCCAGAGTGGGGAACTGACAGCTACCATACGAGATCAGCTGATTGGCCAGAGACACTGGGAAGATTTTTTGGAGGCGAAGTGTCTGGAATCGAGTAAAGGATGCACCTGTAGATGATGAACACAGAAGTGTGGATGGAATCATATCAACAATTTACAGTATTTTCCATTCTTCACGTGTGTCGCTGCCACAATAGACAAGCCACAAAATAGACTTCCCAAACTGACATCATTTTATGTGAACAGCTCTTCTAATGTTTCATGTATACGTTGGCCATTTACCAGACACTTTTATCCACAGCATCTTACAGCAACATAGCTTTACAGTATCGATGGTTCCAGTGTGAAGTGAAGTCAGTCTTTTCTGTTGCTAACTATTTGTATCTTACTTACTAGCACCACAACAAATAACCTAAAAATCTGTGGGGGGAAAAATGATTTAATATGTTTTCAATACATTTTTTTTAATTTTTTTAAATTCTGCTTTATTAGATAGTATTTATTGGAGAGTGACAGGAAAGATGGGAGGTAAAGATGGGTGATGACATTTAACAAAGGATGTCGACCAGATTCAAACTTCAGACTTTGTGAGTATGCTGCATGTGAGTAGTTCCTTAGCCCATGGAGCCACCAGTCACTCTTAATGAATTGTTCTTGAAATATTCTGACACCATCCTTTCCACATGTATTAGTGTATCTCTCTGTAACATGCACATAGTATGTATGCACATACATACCTATCCTGAGGTCGAGCTCCTGACGAACATCAACAGCATCGCTAATGTTAGCGTCTGGTTCCATTAGAGTCTCACAGGCTCTCCGGATGGAGTTAGGGGTGATCTCAGAGAACTTCGCCCGAAACACTTGTAAATTGGGTTTCACTGAAACACACATGGGCACACATACACACATCAGCAGCATCCTGTGAACAAATGTGTGAGAAACCACTTTACCTCACACACATGCATAATTCATGTCCACATAAAACAAGAGGGACTAGGATATAGACAGTAAAATGGAGGTCAGACACACATCCACCTACAAACAAACAACACACATACCAATATCATACCTGCTTTGCAGACATCTATGATTTCAAAGCCAATGTTTTCTCCCTCTCTGTCACAGTCAGTCCAGATGACTAAGGCCTGGCACTGTCTCACCTCCTTCTCTAGGGTCCGCTACAGAGAAGGAGAGGTAGCAAAATGAAGGAACGATGGAGAGAGAAGGAGCCATATAATAATATGAAGTCCATTTCTATTATCTATATTCAGTCTTCTTTACATTTAGAAATGCATTTCATTTTCATTGAAATGCAAGGAAATGAAAATGCAATGAAAATTCATAAACAAATATGGGGCAGCTGCAATACAGTTTGCCCAGCTATTATACATTTTCAGTAATTTACAACCACAAGAGTTATTGGAATAAAAAATGGAAATTGGATTGTGAGTAAAACCTGGCCCAAGAACCAAAATTATCCAAGACCACTACTACTACTACAAAAACAAACAAATAAGAACACACCCTATAAAACAAGAACATACCCTATTCTATGTAGCCACTGAAAGTGTGATATGTCCTGAAGGTTATTCGAAATAGAATGGTAAAGATAACTTAGAAGGAAATGAATAACAATACCTTGATTTGTACCATGTTGTCAGGACAATACTTCTCCACCTCAGCATCAAATAACAACACAGGATTGCAACCGTGCCTAAGGAGAGAGGAGGTACAAAACAGAAAAGATGTTAGGTATAGTTGGGTTGTCAAGATGTGTTCGAAGTTACAAATCAAACTGAATCAGTGATATTTTTTAAACAACTACAACAGCTTTACTCTCATTTCATGAGACAAAACAGTGGTGAAGACATGTGTAACATTAAGCTTTGAGTAGAAGAGGTGAGTGTGAATATGATGTGTAGTTGGCCTTTCTCCACTCACCATTTCTGGAATGGTGATTTAAACTCCAAACCCAGTAAATGTCCTGATACTGATGTCATTGACACAGGCCACATTCTGACACAGGGAAGGAAAATGAAACCAGTAAAATTAAGGCAAAGTAAAACACACAAAGACCGACAAACGGGCACACTCGTGCACATTGAAATTCTTTTCACTTACCTGCCCAAACAGATGATATTCATACTCGTAGATTTTATTATACTTTGACATGCCTTCTCTCTAAAAATGGAAACAACAGAATCAGTACTAGGTCAACCACAGACATCAAAGTCAATATGGATAATCACATTCATCAACAAGGTTATCAGATACCCAGACTAAGTATATCCAATATGAATAAAGCTGGGCGCTGTTGAGCATCTTCAGAGGAGATAGCTAGTCTATTTTGCTATCAGGTGCCATTGTATGAAGGATGTAAGAGCAAATTATTTAGGATCACTGGCCAGGACGCATGGCAGAATAAACTGAAGAGGCAAACTGATCTCAGAACAGTAACTTACTCATCTTCTAATGAAGTTTCGGCACATTCGGAACTTCTGAGCCTGCCGACAAATACCAGCTCACACTATTACTTACCCTCCTCGATCCGCCGTTGGACATGATCTCAGAAATGCCTTTGGCTGCATCATTCTTCTCGGCCACGCAGAGGACCCGCTTGATCTGAGTCCTCCGGATCATGTCTGCCTGCTGGGTGTCCCCGTTCGCTCTGTCCGCCACAGTAACACCTCCACTGGATCCTCAGTCGCTTCAGTCCCGATCGAAGCAGATATCTCCCAAGTAGGTGCACTAGCATAACTAACCGCCCTTACATGCAGCACCTAGTCCCGAGTCAGTGTCGCTCTGACTGCATGATGTTAGCTAACGCTGGGCGAAAGCTTTCTGGTTAGCATAGTTCGTAACAGCTTATATAGCAAGAAAATAGCAAAAGAGTAGTCAGTCCATTGAAAACTGCACTTCCGATAAATTACATACAGTAAAATCAAGGTAAACTGAGCAAAACTTGCTCATTTAAAAACTTTACGCGGACCGGCAGCTAGCTATGATGGTGGCACAGTGATGTTTACAAAATCCGCGCCTGACTGTCAAATAGTACTGTCGTAACACTACTGTCGTAAAGCATATAACTTACAAAACGTCTAAAGAATTATTTATATAACTCTCAAACGAAATGGCATTAAACTTAGGAGTATTGCATCAGTATAACACGCGATATATTAACAATTATGTATTTGGGAAAACAAATCAATTTGTATAAATAAAAGCTAGATAGAAGAGAGGTGGAGTGGTCACGTGACAAGACTACAACCAGCTGGGTAAACATGGCGTCTTTCTCAGGATGTGAAAATTACGTGTATCGCTGAGCGCTACTCTATGTCAGTTACGGTGCCTCTGTCACAACAGTGGGTTGCATTTCATTCAGAGACGTTGTACGGTACTGGCGTATGGAAAGGAAGAGAGAAATACTTCATTGATGCTGCGCCATCTATGGTCAAATTTCGCCTCGCGTATTGCCTGAATGAGCCGCTAACTGTTTGGATGAGGTCGAGGCAAATCCCAGCACACTGTGATTGGCGCAAGATAATTGCCTTTGTTTACAGCGCGACTGACCTATAATTCTGGTTCAGTCTCTGTTGCATTCTGCCTGCCAAATGCCATGGTTGCTGAATTTATTTTCCTAATCTGTGCTCTGTCCAGTGTGACAGTAGAATGATAAATCTGTTGTATGCCTCCCCTTCGCTGCCTTGATTTGACCACTGGACTTTGACGGCTCTTCTGGTGGACCGTGTGTTGCATTTCTCATGCCTTGTATAACAACACCACTATGATAGGCGCACCGGACGTGGTAGGCTCTCACTAAAGAGGATGAGTATGGGCAGACAAATCCCGACCCCTGGGATCTCCCTGAGGAATTCTCCGTCCCCCTCTACCCGCTCACCAACTCCAACCCCTTGGGCCAAAACCTCTTATGCCAAATTCACCAAAGACTTCATCCTCATCTCTGAGTTTTCAGAGCAGGTGGGCCCTCAGCCTCTTCTCACCATCCCAGATGACCCCAAAGTCTGTGGCACCTTCGATCTCAACTACTTCTCCCTGCGCATCATGTCGGTGGATTACCAGGCCTCATTTGTGGGGCATCCACCTGGCAGTGGTTACCCACGACTCAGCTTTGTGGAGGACTCGAGGGTAGTGCTGGGTGACTCGAAGGAGGGGGCATTTGCCTATGTCCATCACCTGACGCTTTATGACCTGGAGGCGAGGGGATTTGTGCGGCCATTCTGCATGGCGTATGTTTCAGCAGATGAGCGGAAAATTATGCTGCAGTTCCAGGAGCTGTCCCTCCGCTTCTCCCAGGCCTCTGAGTGCCTGAAGACTGGGAACAGGCGAGCCTTTGCCAAGGAGCTGCAGAGGAAGCTCCGGGACCTGGAGTAAGGACCCCATCTCTATTGAACCCTGAAATACAGATTACTAACCACTAGCTATTAGTGTGGACCACAATCCTGCAATTTAGACTCTGCTGTATTTTCTAGTGTTTCTTTTTTAATACATAGTTGCTCTGATTCCTCAAAAGGGAAAATCTGCATCAGTTACGTATTATTGAAGGTTGTCTGTCTTTCTATTCTAATCTGTTTTCTTCACCTATCAGGTACACCCGCTCCGTGCTGCAGAAAGAAGAGGGCCTGCAGAGAGAGGCGGGGCCTCAGGGCATCTACTCTGCCCATGCTGTGGAGAAGGCCAATGAGCTCGCAAATGTAGAAAAGAGCATCTATGAACACAGAGACCTGCTGAGACAGATCAGCTCCTACCCTTGCCGTCCACGGCGGGATCCCCATGCACTCACCTGCCAGAAGTGTATGACTGAGTGTGTGAGTGTGTGTGAAGAGCTATTAGGCAAATATGCTACACTTGCCAACCCCTTGAATCCTAGTTACACTGAAATGGGGGAGAAGGGGGAGGAAGTAGAGGGTGAGACTGGTGAGGAAGAAGGTGAAGAGGAAGACGATGACGAGGAGGGTGTTAAACGCAGGCCGTCCTACACCCCCCAGCTGATCAAAGCAAAGTCTGCCAAGTGTTTTGACAAGCGTCTGAAGACCCTCCAGGAGTTGTGTGACAAGACTTTCTATGAGGCCACCGTGGAACTGCTGAAGGAGACGGAAAGGAGTTTCCGGGGGGACCTGTGTTACCTGCACACACGCCGGCTGGACAGGGCTCTCCGCAGGAAACAGCAAGTTACCAACTTCCTGTTTGAGGAAGACCTGGGGGATGACCACGAGGAAGAAGGGGGAACACTAAGACCATTCTGCGCTGTGAACCATACTGTAGACAACAATACACTCACACACCAGCCTCCTATTGTGCTGCGTCCTGAACCTCTAGAGCTGGATGCCCTGGAGCCTCAGGATCCTTTAGACCAAGCCTCTGAGACCAGCCATACCCAGGAGAGTGAACTAGGGCTTGGGGAAAGCCACCTGGACTCCTCCCCCTCAGATCAGACCTTGGAGACCCAGGAAACCTCAGAGGAGACCAAAGGCAGCTTTAGCAGTGACAGGAGTGGGGAGGGGCAGGGAGAGGGGGGGCAGAGTCTAGCTAGTATGAAGTCAGAACCACCTGATCCTGACTTGACTCTTGACCCTGATCTAACCCCTGACGCTGACCATAACACGGACCCAGGGAGGGAGAGCAGCAGTGAAGAGGTAGAGACCACCGCTGGCGAAGATGAGGTTGACAATGGGGGTGACCAGACACCTGTTTCTTTGCTGGAAGCGGTCTCAGAGCTGGAGACCACTAGGCGGGGTGAGTGTGAAGGACAGGGGGAGAGTGTGTGTGATGTAACTGAGGAGGTTTGTGACATGGAGCCTGAATTGTTAGTTCAGATAGACACCGCATGCTGTATGGCCCAGGAGGGCTTCCTTTACGAGGCTCCTGTCCCAGACTCAGTGCCTGGTCTGGGGCACAGTTCACATCCACAACTTCCTCAGTCTCTGGTGGTTAACCAGGAGCCCCAGGCCCTACTGCCACTCCAAGGGGACTATACTGTGGGTTCTCCCTGCTCAAAGAGTCCCATTGGACTGGAGCTGCCAGTGGGGCCCCTTGGAGATGTGCTTTCCCGGTGCGCAGGGGAGGATGGGTCAGACTGTACCATGAGCACCTCCACCGGGTCTGATCGGGCCGCCTCGCCTCTCGGCTACGGAGGGGTGGTAACCCTGCGTCAGAGGAAGAAGGCAGGGCAGGGAGCCTTGAGGTTTGTACGTCAATATCCCTTTGCTTTGCAAGCTCTGTGGTGTCTGCTGAGTGGTAGGACCCTGGTGGTGCTTGGGGCCGATGAGGGGAGGGTCCGCCGATTGGTCTCCGCTCTAGCCCTCTTTGTGCCTGGGCCTGGAAGGTGTGGAGAGAGAGTTCAAGCGTGGCTGTCCTGCCCCTTCACCCTCACTGACCTGCAGAGGTGGAAACTCATTGGATTGCAAAGGTATGGAGTGGAGGAATTACACTTTGCATTTGCATTAGCTGGTGTTCTTATACAATGCAACTTACAGGAAGAACACAAGCAAATTACATTTAGATTAAATCATACAATAGAAGGCAGACAGATATTGTTTATAGAACATCATATCTCTATCAGTGTGAAACTTGTTTTCTGCCTGGTGATGATGGTCAAAACTCTGGTTTCCATCACACCATGCTCTATTATCATTCATGGGTTTGCCTCAGTCCTGACCTGATGATGACTCATAGAACTGATAGAAGCCATCTATTCAACCCCCATCCTCATCCTCATCTGTCCTTGAACTCCTTTCTATCTCCTTCTATCTATCCTTTTAGCTATATGTCATTATTCTTATAAAGGGAGAGTGGGCAGCCCTACCACCACATCTTTGTCTGTTTGTCCAAGGGTTATGATACCGTCTTAATGAAAAACGGAGCTGCTGAGACAAATTTCAGAAATTCTAACATTGATGTGCTCTATACATTGGCACTCTTATCCAGAGCAACCTAGAACGAGTGCAACCATATAACCATATAATGGTTGCACTCAATAATAATAGTAATGAATAATAGTCAAAGCCACAGCACCCAATAAATGCAATAAATATTCAGACGGTTCAGATGAAGATGATTCCTGTGTTCCTACAATAGTTATGGATAATAGAGAGGTGCCAGGTAAATAGATATGATAAATCCCTCGTTTCCTTTTCCTCCCCCACAGAGTGGCATCCCCTGTGGGTTCCAGCATGCTTTACTCCCTGTCCCGCTACAGTCGCTACATCTCCATCCTGGACGCTGACCAGAAGACCCTGCACTGTCCCCCGTACCGTGGCCACCTGCTCGCTAACATTGCCGACCACCGCACCCACGTTCGCCGTGGCTCCACCTACTTCCTGCACGTACAGAGCACGCTCAGTAGCCTAACTGCCAAGGCCTTCCTGTTCACCTTCACCCACCACCTCCACCTGCCAGTCAACTCCAAGGAGGGGCCGGAGGGTGTGGAGGGCAGGCGCCGCTGCTTCCTGCAGGAGCAGCTGGGGCTAGGGGAGGAGGACGGTGAGATACTGCTCTACCTCAGCCAGCTTATCACTCAGCAGTACCTACAGCCTGCCACCGGGGAGCAGCGCAGCAGCACCTTGTTTCAGTTTTAACTACACCACCAGCGTTTTATACAAGATCTAATATACTGAGAGGAAGACTGGGGAGCAATTGGCCCAGATTCCTGAAAGCATTTTAGCAGAGATCTTTGTCCATTGAGTTTTAATGGGACCGAAGATGATCTTAATACTCAGATCATTTTAGTTTCAAGACAAACTCAGCACCGGTTATTGTTTTATCTGTCTAATCTCTGTCTGCCTTGCAAACACACTTTTGACAGACCTAGAGCCTACTCAAGTCGGTCTCCTTATTGTCTCTCAAGTCCTTCATGTGTTGCTCACAGCAACACCCCCACCAATCATTGACCGATTTGTCAACTATGATATAATCTCAAGTAGCTAAAATCATGTTTTCAGGATTGCTGTTATGGACTCATGTATGCTGACATTATCTACCTGCTGAGGTTTCTCTAAATCTGTCCATGAAATGTATTACAAGCAGAGAAGGTTCTTCATGGAGGCTTGTTACAGCTGGTCTTGTGACACGCCTCGCTCTAAAAACTACATTCAAATAACATTCGAATAACATTCAAAAGCCAAAACCTTCCTTTATTTCACTCACCCTTCCATTTTTATTCCTGTTACCAATTTCTTTTAATTTTACTATGTGAATGAATCTTAACACATTCCTACAGCAATGGAAGAATGTCAGTTTTGTTCTAAACACAGACATGGATTTGGATTTTAACTGAATAGTTTTGACTTGAGAGCATAGAGTATATACATTCCCCCTTCAGGTTGTGGTGACGATGCATGAGAAAGTGTGTTTGTTGCGTGTATTTTAGTCCCAGTCAACTCCATGTGATATTGCATGTCCAGAGAAATATGTCATCACACACATACACTCATGTACCGCCCAGTGGCTGCCAAAAAACTGTCAATATTAACCGCTGGCGAGCATTGTCATGGATATACTCACACAGTCAGGCAAAGTTTAAAGCTACTTAACCTAAATGTATTGAATTTCACTATCGTCTTAAAGTAGTATGAGAGTGTTGTGGCGTCAGCATGAGACGGTCTTGTGCCAGGGTGACTCACCGTAATGTAAATGATATTTCTGTTTTGTTGTATTCTGAGAATTAAGATGAGTGGACAAGTGAGATGATGGACGGTAAGCAGAGATATTACTGCGATAGTACTGTTTTGTTTGTATAGTTCCATTATTGGACAAACAGATTTCCTGTGCGATCGATAGTGAACCAGACTGTTAGTTTGACTGAGGCCTGTTGGACAATGCCTGATGTAGATTTTGTTCTGAGGATTCCTTGATGGTAGTGAAAGCATAGTGTGATTTCAGTGCTTTAGGATGAAATGTAGATCATGTGCATCTGTCACATAGGGCAGAAAAACAACTTGGAAGAATGATATATGAATTTTTGCCTGTGAAGACATTACTTACTGAGATATTAGTTTCCAATTCTGTGGTCTAGGCATAAGTCCAAGCCAGGGCCATGTTGATAAAATTGGAATTCTGCATCTAGGGTGGTAATTGTACTTGTAACTGCGTGGTCAGAGTTTGGAGGTAAAAGGTCAAACAATGTGGGATTATGGCTACTCTCCTCCTACTGCGAACACGGCAAATTCTGGAAATACTTGTGTGTCAGTGTACAGAATTGCCACAGAAAAATACTTTTCAACTATAACAGCACCGTGAAGTTTTTAATCCCACCATTCCACACAGTATATTATTCCCATTTAAATGCATTTTCGATTTGGCCTTCAAGATTTTCTTTGCCACATGTAATGTCTTAACTTTTTTTTTTTGTATTGTTAGAATTGCCACACAGTTCCACTTGGATGTTGTTACACAGATTGTCTTGCTAATGCAAAAAGGTGAATGTAATTTGAATAAGCCATACCACAGTGTGCTTAACGTGTTCCTACTCAGTGTCCTTATGTTGCCATGTCTGTTTGTCTCTGTGTACCTTTTTGTATTTCATCACGAGGGGTTATCGTGTTGACTTTGGCCTTGGGGGATAAGTGTTTTTAACCATGTTGTGAATGTCTGGATGCTTTTATGTAATATTGATATTCATTTATTCCATTAAATTATTTGAATCCATTTAGATGTTTTATGTTGATGCCTGGTTAGCACAGGAGTATCGTGTGGATTATTACTAAATCTCACTGTGAGATACTCTAAGAAAAGGCCAATGCAACCTACAGATCATGATTAAAGATCAAATACTCCAGTAGTGTCTGAGTGACTTGCTTTGGTGGTGGGGGCATATGTGTGAACATTTGAGGTGTCAAGAACAGCAAACACCAGTCTACAAGAACTCCCATGAAAACATCTACTTGTTTTCTAGTGGCAGCAGAAAAAAGCTGGAGGACCTGAAGAAAAAAAAAAAAAAAATAAAGCGTTTCTCAAGGGCTCTCAAATATATTTTTGCAATATTTGCACTGTGACAGTGCAAGAGTTGTAAAGATGTGCCAAAGATGTCCTCACTCTACCTCAGAGAAGCCAAATGTCGCAAGTCCGAATATCTCCTCATCTCCCCTATTTGATTTCATTGGCCTGACAGTACATTGTGTCAGAGAAATACTCTAATCCAGTTATTACAGCTACTGTGGTTTTGACTACACAATCAAAGCACCATAGCAGACCGTCTCAAAGTTTTCTTGGGCCCTATAAGGCTTTGTTCTGTCTTAAATCTAGAGTGGGTTTTACACATTATTTATGTTTAATGAGATACTGATGACATTTAATAGGTAAATGTCATTTGAAAGGATTGTTTCATTAGGGGTTTGGGAATTCACTAACTGACCTCACAACAATGTTTGTGTATATTTTGTTTCTGACAGTAAATCTCTGTACTAGTAGTGTGTGTGCTTTGTAAGGCATGACTTCAAAGAAGATGGATGTTGCTGAGGTTTTTTTTTTGCAGTCATGAAGCCACTGGCCACAGACAGATAAATATTTTAACCAAAACATACAGATTTAATGATTTTGGCCGCTTCTTGAAATGCTTAAAACCTGCTTATTCCAAATGGGCATTCAGGACATGGAACTGAACATGTAGATAGTGTGTTTGAAATTTTGTTGACCGATGACAATCTCAGAGGTCACAAAAGGTCAAAAAGGAAATAAAGACAGATAAAATGATCTTTGAAATGATCTTGAAATATTCTCTCTCACAGGTCAGGAAAGATCAACATAGTCTGCATTGGGCCTTTAACTTCCCTTGCAATACCAAAAAATAAGAGAGCAAGTAAATCAGAAGTATTTTATTTCAAGTTATAGTACAAGGATCAAGAAAAAGTTTTCAGTTTTAAAGCGACATGTTAAACAACAATCCTTCCCGTAATTCCTTTCCCTCCCAACCCTCTTTAAATGAATGAAATACATAGCACTTATAATGACCTTCACAGTGTACACTAAACAGCTGGAATGGCAGGCCTGATCCAGAAACAACGTCTAACCTCTCCCGCTAGAGCCTTAGTTCCTTACTTGGGTTTGAGATCTGAGGGCAAAACTCTTATCAATACAATATGGCCCCTTTCAATGCATCTTGATTTGTTTCCCTTCCTCCCTTGTGTTCAGAAGTTGCAGATTTCATATGAACGACTTGCTAAGAAATGAGAATAGGAGCAAATGCTCAAACCTGTCCAATCATGCAACACCTGAGATCACCTGAAAGCAGGGAAGGATGAAGAACACATCATAACATTGAGGATCACCTTTTAAGATCCTAATACATGAAGCACCCCAACTCTGAGGTTTGCCAAATATTGACCCCTATAGGTGAAATTAGGGACGATGGGGAAGAGGTCTATGGATTGTTTCTGAACCAGGTCATTATAATAAACACAATCTTGCTCCAGGGTTGTCAGAGCACACAGGTGGAGGTTGGACGAGCCCTGATGTCTCATGGAAAATAACCCTGATGTCCAAAGACCCACTCAGCCAGAGCATCCTCTACATCCACAGTGGGTGCATTCAATGATCCTGCCCTGTAGAGAAGTAAGAATCGGAAAGTTTAGACCACAAGGGAACAGACGGGTTGAACAGGTCATCTTCCTCCCTGTCACCCTTGTCCTCTAGTTTGGATAATCTGAAGGCCAAATAATATTGATTGTCATTCTGGCTGAAGTAGTTGCTTCCATCATTTATGGCTGCATTTCATTTTACTGTAGTTTGCATGGTAGCCTGCTCTGCTTCTCATAGTTGGCTGACAGAACTTCATTGTTCAGTATGAGAGGATGATAGAGGCTTTGAACACACTGCATAACAACTGGCCATTCCTTTTGACTGCGTTTCACACACAATCTGCTGTTGTTTCATTTGCTAAGATATCCATAATGTTGCCATGTGGAAGAGTAACTGGATAACTATGCCATTTTATGCAACACAAACTACAGCCCTGAAGCCTGTTTTCCTAAAGTGTCAGCAAAGTAAACCACAAAATTCAGGACCCAAAATCTGCTGAAGGTCAAAATGCAGTTTTAAAAAAGGAGAAAACCAATTCATTTAGAATTATAGGCCATTTACTTCTGTCTATGTCTAGTTTACATTTCCCTTAATCATTTGTTTTTGTTTGTGTCAAACCTAGCTTTAAATTAACTGTTGTCCCGACTAACAAAGCCACCCCAAATAAGAAGACATGGATGTGAGAATCAAGTTTGTATGGTGACATTCCTGGTGGAGACTCCCATTTCTTCCTGTGGTTCCATTTATTTTAGGGGATTGCGTAATGTGTAACAATGCACGCACTGACATGAAAACACACAGTGAAATAATAACAGAACCTTTGACAAAAGCGCATTAACGCTTCATGTTCCTGTGATAGATTATCTAGTCCAGGCAATTTTCAAGTCTGTGGAAGCTGTTTTTCATACTGTACAGAAATGGCTTCTTCTGAAAGTAGGAAAACGAGCCCTGATATCTCCAACCACGCTGACTGTGTGCAGACACCACCAGGAATTATGTAAAAGGAGAGGGGTAACCTATACAATTGGCACAAACTTAAAAAAAACACCACTATTGTCCTTTAAATGATGTGAGAGAGAGACATCAAAAAATGTGGCGTGAGCCTTAAAAACAACTGTAAATAAAAGTTATGTGAGTGAGAGTCATTGGAAGTTAATGAAACTTACAACTTCCAGCTTGCTCTTGGGGACTCTGCAGATGCAGTTGGTTCCAAAGTTGGTGTCTCGTGTCTGGATGCAGCGCAGGCAGCACAGGTTCTCATAGCCCTGCTTCTTCCACTTGGCAATCAGGTTCTTGTCTGCATAGCCTTCCTTTATACAATACTCATACAGCTCTGCAAGGACACAAAAATACAGCATTGGTTTTCTAGAAGTATGTCTGATGAATTCACAAATACATCATGTACATATATCAAATATATTTAAAACGCAACACTGCCCACCTCTGCTGATGGCCTTTCTTTTGTAGAAGAGGTCGAAGATGTATCGGCTCCGCTGGTGATGCAGCCTGAAAATCGGCCACAGGGACTCCACCTTTCGCTTACCCTCGTGAGGCTCTGTTTCAGCTAGAATAAAAAGGAACATGGACAGAGACTGGCTTAGCAAATGAAAATTGTTGTGCGACTATTTGAATGAATAAAGTTTCTCCAGGCTTGTAACTAATAGAGGCTTGCTTGGGTGCAAAATCACCATCACCATTCTCTAGCGCACGACGGGTGCTTCAACAAAACAACTTCATGGGACTATATGGAACCCATGTAATAGCACCAAGCAAAAGACTGAAACAATATTGAGTCCGAAATACACATGGATGGGCCTCCGTTAGCAGACAGAGAAAACCCTGAGCACATCATCATTACCAACAGTCACGATACGGAGCCTCGCCGTTGATAAATAATGTCGAGGAGCGGAGTGCTAATCTCGTGTCTCACCTTCTCTCATTTTCTGATCCAGCTCGTCCAAAGTGGGCTCAATGAGCTCCCAGCCATCTGGAGGTGGTTTTCTACTCCTCTTTACTTTTGGCATTGCTCTAACTTGGACAAAATATAACAAAAGACCCTGGTGTTTGTGTATTGATTTCGCGAATCCCTTTCAGGCACTTGTATTTGACGTCACACGAGGTCCGCTTTCCCCGTTCGTCTCTCGAAAAACGCGTCATCGTCTGAAATAAACATATGCATTCGATTTATTTGCGTTTAATAAATTGTCGATCGTCTCTTAGATCAATACATGTTATACGTGTATAAACAAGTGTTTATAGATATGCCTTCAGGACATTATAATATTGTTATTCTGAGATAAAATCGAAGTAGGTGTTTTGCTATCGGTTTTGGCATATTGCATCACTTTAGCAAACTACTAAATTGCCTTTAGATAAACAACAGGTTTATTGTATTTAGAAATTCAAGAAATGTAGCACAGATACACACTTTATTGAAAACCTCACAACATTTAGTACAAAACAGATAATGTTTGTTGAAAAGATCTTGAACATTTCCGTATTTCTAAGATTTGTTGAAAGGCAATGTATTGACCTCCTCAGAGTATTGTGCTGTGACTGTGTACTGGCTGTGTTTAGTCAGCTGTCAGCAAGGCTGCCACTTAGCGTTTACATGTTTTCGATTAGTATTTCGTTATTGAGGCGTTTTTAATAAAGACTTCGTTTGTCAAAATGCCCAAAGGAGGTAAGGATGGCCTTCTCAAAGCATGACATACTGCGTGTTGAAATGAGTAGTTGTTATTCTGCTGTTAGCCAGATCACGTAAGTTAACCCACCCACAGAGGATGGTAGCATGCTTTGCCCAGCTGTCTATGCTTTGTAATGGTGTTCAAACAATAAACAGCAAAGTAATTAATAAACTGTCCAGCTGCTTTCGTCTCTTTCTTGTGTGGTGTTTCGTAAGCCTACTATACATTTTTTACTGTTGCCCATGTGATGTCATGTTTGATAATGACTATCATTGCAGGTAAGAAAGGTGGCCACAAGGGCCGTATGCGGACGTACACCAGCCCAGAGGAGATAGACGCTCAGATGAAGGCAGAGAAGGAGAGAAAAAAGGTTGGTTCAGTGTATATTGTTGCGTATAAGTGTTGTCGATAATCATTATGCCTCTGTTATTGTATGTTACCCCCGTTACAATTGCCTATTTTGTTTGATCTACTTAATGTTTGCACGTTTTTTTGTATGCCTCGTTTGACTGTTATTTGCTTGTACGTGGGCAGCAAGAGCAAGAGGGTGATGAGGGAGCAGCCCAGAATGATGTGGCAGAGGAGAAGTGTCCAGGGTCAGGATCTGATGACAGTGATGAAGAAGGCTCCCTGGTATTGTCTCTCTCTCTCTCTCTCTCTCTCTCTCTCTCTCTCTCTCTCTCACACACACACACACTCTCTTATCATACACACATACAAATAATTCTTGTTGTTCAGTAGTTTGCTTCCTGACACCTCAGAGACATTGGAATGAACTGCTTTTTGCATTTAAAACATTGGCCATATAATGTATCCACCATATCTGTGTTGTTTATGCATGTATTTGTGCGATATGCTGTATTTTCAGAAGAGGAGAGGAGGTGTGGAGGGGTTGATAGAAATTGAGAACCCCAACAGAGTGGCTCAGAAATCCAAGAAGGTGACACAGATTGAGCTGGATGAGCCCAAGCAGTTATCAAGGAGAGAGAGGTGTGAATGGCACATACACACACAAACCTCCAAGAAAACTATATTTTTCTATTACTGTGTCTACTGTGTATTAGAAAAGAAAACACTTATATGTAAAGTCACTCTAGCTGAGAGAGACTGACAACCTTTTTTTTTTTTTCATTTTGTGTCCATGATTTTTAAGGACATACTAAGATCCTGTGCATGCATTATATTAACTTCCCCCCATTACTTTCCTACCCTGACACACACATTCTGGCACATTGTACAGAGAAGAGATTGAGAAGCAGAAAGCTAAGGAGCGCTACATGAAAATGCACTTAGCAGGGAAGACAGACCAGGCCAAAGCAGACCTCGCTCGCCTTGCAATTATCAGGAAACAGAGAGAGGAGGCAGCAAAAAAGAAAGGGGAAGAGAAAAAAGGTGAGTACCCAGAGCTATCCTGAACATTTGACCAGATGATTATTGTACAATGATGATTGTATTAAACGGGGCAGTAATTATTGAGTGCCTTAGAGTATTATTCCAGGATTTGTTTTGCATTTTGTGAGTGAGATCAGTAAGGTGGAACAGCGTATGAGAGGCCAGACAAATGCCGTCTGAAGTCTCTATGCCTCCATACATGCTGCTATATACATGTAAACAATGATTGAAGCTGATTCTATATCTGTTCTTTGTGTTCTTTCTTGCAGCAAAAGAATCAGTGGCAGCAGCAAAAGGAATGAAATCCCTCTCCCTGAATTAATAGAGTTTATTTATCAGAAGCATTTTCACACATTCATGGACTGTCGCAATATATATTTGAATATTTTTAAAGGAAAGGCTATGAAGAGTATTTCACATTTACTGTAACATATGACCATTTGGAAAATGGTTGAGCAGAGACATATTGAAAGGGGTTGTGTATATTCTGGCATGGAATAATGGCCTTGTTGTTACTCCAAGGAAGTAAGGCTACAATTGAGAATACACCAGTCTTCGCTTACACTTGGAATGACCCCTTCTAACCTATAACCTTGTACATGATATTGATACATGGTTTACTCATCATGGTATAATTCCAATTTTGCTAATTGAGCTTTGCCACTGTGTTTTGTTGGGATATTGCACTGTATATAACTGAGTCATGAAAATATTTCAGATTAATATTATGAAACCAGTAAAATCGTGTCTGTTCATGTATTCATTTTGTTTATCACCCTTTGAGAAAGCTGTCATAACAAGTGTAGATCAGGATCTCCCAACCTTGGGTTAAAGATCCCACGTAGGGTCCACTGATATGAAAATGGGTTGAATGATCACAGATGACTTTTGGAGCGCACACAATCCAATGTGACAACCATGGAGCTTTTATACACAGTTGAGTTGAGTTTACCAACTCTCAAGAGCAACTTCCTTTTATTATTCTTTATGAAGAATAAAGTTTTTCATGGCATGGGCTAAGCTTAGCCCTAGACTAAAAACTAATTTCAATGGAGATCCTTAATGAAAAAGAAAATCTTAGTCTTGCTTTAGTCAATGTGGGGGGACAGATAAACCATAGCCACTCAGGAAAGAGTAGTGCTGAAGTCTTGGCTCTGATCAGCCCTTACCTGATTCTGACAGAAGGGATGTAGTGACTTTACTTTGCAGATAGAGGGCATTGGAAACTAGAAAAGGTAACATTTTCTGAAGAAAATTAGTGTGCTTGCTTCAGCTTAAAAGTATTTCTGGAGTCTCTGGTCTGTGGGCATTGTGAAAGACATACAGGGTCACATTTGACAGCCACCAGCGGTAGACAGAGACTGTCAAATGTGACCCTGGTTATTTGACAGTCTCTGACTCCATCTAATGGCTTGTACAGACAGAGCCATTGGGGCAAGCACACTAACTATTTATTCATTTGCCAATGTGTCTTCCAAACATGTGTCTTCCTTAATGTCAGAAAACACCTCTAATTCGTTTTGAAAGTGCATTGTCATGTTAAATTCCCTACACATTTGAACAACAGTTGTAATCCCCATTGGAATTTAAACCATCTTGTATCATAAAGCAGTTTATGACAAGTCTTCGTTAAATACTGATTGGTCAAGGAACCATTCTGCTCTTTCACATCTTATCATATCAATCCGCAGTCAAGAAGTCTGGTCGTTTTCGCTGATTTCTAGCAAGATTCTGAAGGCAGTATGAAGTAGTTGGTTTTCAAGTTGAAGTAATTAAAGCAGTTTCAGTACTAGCAGTATTTGAGGTAGTACTAGTGGAGGTAGCAGCAGCAGTTGTAGTAGTAGTAATAGCAGTTATAGTAGCATTAGTGGTGAGTTTGTGTGTATGTGGGATTGTGTGTGACTGACTAACTGTTAGTTTTAGATATAATGGTCAGTCAGGCTGTTACTAGGTGGTTGCTAGTTGATTAACAGTGGTTGTTATGGTAATACTATGTGGTTGCTAGATGATTAACAGTGGTTGTTATGGTAATACTATGTGGTTGCTAGTTGATTAACAGTGGTTGCTAGGACATTACTATAGTGGGGCAGCTAGGTTGAAATATTCATAACAATTGTGCATTTTCCGATAAAAGCAACACATTTGGCACAGATGTAGGTTTATATGTCATGAAAAGATATAGATATCAGGGCGCTGCAAATTTGGCCCCTGAGGCCCATGGCAGACATTTTTCAAAATGGCCACCAAAGAGGTGCTAAATATTCCTGAATGTTGTAGAAAACTGATTTTATGACTCTTGATGATTGCCAAGGTGTGTTTAAGCTGATTAGATCAGATGTCAGAAGACCACAGACATGTTTTTTCCCTCTTTGTTTGCTTTTTAAAAGCTTTTAACTTGAGGAAAACGCGAAAACCAAATAAAAGGAGCATGTTCACTTCAGGGTCAAACTTCACCCCCTTGCCTTCGTGCTAGAATGACAACCATGCATCTATAGAACGGCAAGATCTTCAGCTTTCGATCGGTGCATTTCTCTTTTCATTAGCAGTACAACTGAGAGAGATATCGCTGGATAAAGTTCTGGGTCGCCAGTAACCTCTAGTCACAGGTCGCATGAGAACTTTTTAGTTTGGGTAAGCGCTTCAGGTTCATAGACAAAACCGGATTTGTTTACATTGTGCAGTTCTGCCACAGTGTAGCCCATGGATGCTAGCTACAGACATTCCTATAGTTCTATAGCCCTGCTTAACTATATTTTGTAAATTATTTACCTTGCAATAAAACTTAAGTGAATATTTTGTTTCAAATGATTAATGTCTTTAGTTAGTAGTTGTGTAATAAGATGGTTAATGTACAGGGTTAGGTCACAACCAAAATACGCCCCAACAGGGTGACAGCATCAAGGACCTGAGGAGGGAGATGGTGGCAAACGACATTAGAGAGGGTGTGGTGAAGCACACAGATTACGCCTCCCTGCAGCTGGATTGGCTGGAAGTTTGGCGGACTTTGCCTTGAGTGAAGCTGCTGCTTTTGTGCTTTTTCCCTGGTGCTTCAACTCCTGCTGACGGCGAGAGAAGCACCAATAATTCACTGGTGAGTTAACGATGCCTTTACTATTTCCACTTACAAGGTCATCAAGCACACTACAATACATTCTTGACACTGCTGAAGCGAAAATGAAGTTAGCGGTTTTGTTCATAAATCAACTAACCCCGCGTAGTTTGGCGTTCTCCGTTTTAATGTCTTATTTGACAACATTTTGTCGATTTGTGGCTAATATCAACTTGAGCCTCACTGCTGAATGCGGGCTCTACTTTTTACTGACTCTGTCAGTGTTAGCACCGAGGCGTGTCCGACGACACGTGTCTGAAAGTTCACCTCACTTTAAAGCTTTAACGTTATAATATCCTTCCGCTTTGCACTGCACTGTGTTTGTGTTTTCTACCTTGCTGTAACGTTTCTGTGTGAACCAAGGCGGATAGTAAGTCATGTGCTAGGCGGGACGCATAGCTCCGTTAGCTGTCCACCTGCCTCCAGATGCACAACTAACCTACTTTTTGACTCCACTGTAGCTAATGTCAGGGGTTGAGTTAGTGAACTATTGGGTAATTCATTGTTAATCATCTGTGAACAGTATGTCAAGTCTAGCCAGTGTTGTTTATATGAAGAACAGCCTCGTAAAGATTTGGCTGCAGGGTCCAGGTCCCAGATCTTCGACAGACAGCTGCCGCTCAGATTTGGCCAACTTTTATCTTTGCTGGATTGGCTAACTATAAACTTTAGCAATATGTGAACAAGTCATCTGAGTTAATGTTACCTAACAACAACCATATTTTGGCAGTTTTTGCAGTTCAGCCTGTTATCAGATCAGGCAGGGAGACATTCTTGTCCAAGGTTTAACAAACTGGACATCTGGCCATATCAAACCATGGAGACTGTGTCGCAATCCTGTTATTGACAGCAGAGGTGCTGCATGTCTGGCTGGACCCTTTGACAAATGGATCAGATAAGAGATGCGTTCTGTTGAACAGCGGTAGAAAAAACAAAGTAGCCTAAATGAAAGATAAAATCAATTCAGTTTAACCCCATGGCTACTTAAAATCACTGAACAGAACAGAAACGGACCCGTTTCGCTTCTTTACATCTGCCTGCATTGTATTTATGCCTTCTTTCTCATCTTCTGTAGCCTTCCTCCACTGCCTCCTAAGCTGCCTTCTCTCCCAGATAAGTCTGTCTATCTCTTGTTGTCACCTGGATTTAACTACCTCACCACCTGCCTTCTTCCTTTTCTCAAAAATAGATCTAACACACTTCCTGACACATTTGATTGCTGTATGTGATGACTGATCCCTTGAGGCCTCTGAAATAAGCTATGCCTGATCATTTCCAATGCTGTGCATTTTAATTGTACAGTAAATAGAGGTGAAACTGGTGCAGAGGGATGTGTGAATGTGAAGCAGCGAGTTGCTGAAAACAAGCATGCTTGCTCATTAAACCTTCTTGGATACATATTACAGTACAGTAAAGATTAGAAAAAGAGACATATCACTAGCTAAGATGGTAACATACATACTGGCACACATGGTACTGGGATAACAGGACCTCAGATTCAGTCTGACTAGACAGTAAACGACAAGGTAGACTATACATATCACTACATAGTGCATACAGCTCTCAACTACTGGGGATGGGGGTGTTGGTTTTGGGGTATCTATCTGTGTTTAGGCTAATGTTCTCTTCTGCCTTAGATCCCAACTTTCTGTGAGTAGAGAGAAACAACCATGTCTTTGACCAATGGCAACAGTTTAAGCAAAGAGATGTGGGACTCCCACAACAAGATGATGCTGGAGCCTTTGGCCATCAATGACTCAGAGGTGTGTGTTGTGGACATCATTTTATGTCATTTAGGCATTTTTATGTCCATTTAGGAATTACAGATTTCTTTAAAAAAAAAAGAAGCTCAATCTCTCAACACTATCTATTATAATTTACAGAGCAGTGCACTTTGGACATCCTTCTTTAATCCAATAAAGACACGGGACAGATTTGTAACAAAAGAGGGAGATCTTAATCCTAACCCATTTTCTCTCTTTTCAGTTACAAAAGATGTATCACTTCCTGTGTCAACTGAATATGATCTGATCAATATACCTTTGCAGTATGTATCCAAGATTAGGGGTGTAACAGATGTTATTCTGTTAAGATGGATTCAGTTCAGCTTCACGCACAGTTCATGATGCAATATTGTCACAATATTAGATGAACATAAAGGCAGTCTATGTAAAGTTTTCACTTAAAGCCTAGCCTACAATCCCCTCAGTAGGTCAAAATGTATGGTGGCGGTATGCACTTCTAGTGTTGTTGGGATAACAAATTTTGACTTTGATACAAATACCACCTTTTTGGTACCTCGATATCCTTACCAAATCAATACCACGGTAAACCACTGATAACCGAGAATAGCTCATGAAATGAAACAACTGCAAATCTTTTCCAAAAAAAAGTTTGAACATTTGAATGGCTGGCTGCCAGGCTCAGAGAGTTACCAATGACGACACAAGCTTACTGTTTAGCAGGTTTGCTAGTTTTTCCCTTTGCATTATGAAATTCATATCGCTTGAATGTTGTCTCATCCAATTATAGTGCAGTTGTAGTCATGTTAGGTTATGGAAGTAACTCAAATCATGATACTTTTTCCACAACTACAGTACATATTTTTCTCACAATAGAGCTTGTGTGACGAATAGTTCCATGCCTAATATTTGTGTGTGTGTGTTTTCAGGTATTCTCTATCATAAAAAAGGAGAAGCACAGGCAGACATACGGTCTGGAGCTGATTGCCTCTGAGAATTTCACCAGCAGAGCAGTTCTGGAGGCTCTGGGGTCCTGTATGAACAACAAGTACTCCGAGGGATATCCTGGCCAGAGGTACACACACATAGAGAATCCTCTTTGTTTGTCAAGTACATTACCTGTACAAAGAATATATTACATGTGTGAGAAAGAAATGGAAAATCAATTTCGTCATTTCCAGGTCTTTAAAAGTCTGAAATGTGATTGCACAAAAAGTGTGAGAATAATAGAGAATAAACTGTTCAGTCCTGATAAACGTGACTACATGTTTCATGAGGTTGATCCAGTGTCATCTTTATTGCATTTCTATCATTTTTATCATGTACTTGTGAAGAATAATCAGATGATATGGAAGTTTTAAGGTCATATTGCCCAGCTACTGTTGGTACATATGATATTGAACGTTGACCAAAATCTTCAAATGCTGTGAAGAAATGTCTGGGGGGAATTTTATAATGGAAAATATGTAGGAACTCTGCAATAAGTTACACAAATTATATAAAAATAAAAAAAATGTACACGATCTTGCGTGTAGTGTAAGATGTACGCTACCTTACACTTAAAATTTACTTTGAAATTTAAATTAGTTAGAGCCTCTTTATAATAACTTAGTATCGCTCTAATAAACAGTATGATCTCTGTGTTCAGGTACTACGGTGGTACGGAGCATGTCGATGAGCTGGAGAGACTTTGTCAGAAGAGAGCCCTGGAGGCCTACGGTCTGGAGTCGGAGAAATGGGGTGTCAATGTGCAGCCATACTCAGGTATGAAATATGAGTCTGACATCTAGGTATAACACAAACAACATTTTAGCTAACTCAATTTGTAAATCTGTAAACATCTGTAAGAGCATCAATGGTCAACATGGTGAGAATTCTTTCTAGCCAATAGGAACTCGACATGTATTGCTGCTGCAATGATCCACTTTCACCCTTCCAATAAAGTTCATCTTATCTTACCATAAGATTCACTCCTTCCTTGATTTACAAGGATACTTACTTACAATCTTTGCTCAGAAGGCTTTATGACATTGTTGACATTTGTTTCTCATTCAAACCAGGGAGTGTTATGCAAGGCTGACCTGGAAAGTTGGGGGGTGTTAAAGCGTGCCTCAAATGCCCACTGTAACACACCAGCACAATACTTCCTCACTCATGTATCTTTTCTTCTGTCCTCCTCTTCACTGTTTCCATTTCCTCTCACCATCTTGTCTCTTCTCCCTCGTTCCTCTCTCTGACTTGGCACACTTTTGTATTTATGCTCCTCCTTCAGGTTCCCCTGCTAACTTTGCTATCTATACGGCCATTGTTGAGCCCCACGGGAGAATCATGGGACTGGACCTTCCTGACGGAGGTCACCTGACCCACGGCTTCATGACTGAGAAGAAGAAAATCTCAGCCACGTCCATCTTCTTTGAGTCCATGCCTTACAAGGTACATGCATGCATACTGTGATACTCTCATATTTCCTGACATTTGGCAAATTCTCTTCTAGAGCAGCGAGGTCATCTTTGACACTATTATTTCAGATGGTACTTTACTGCTGTGACTTTTACAACACTGTTATCTATGATAAGACTCCCAGTTGTGTGGGGGTTCAACAACATAATAAAGTAGGGTAGTTAGAGGTTACTTTCACATGTTACTGTGTTACTCTGCATGCAGGCTTCCATGTTCTGAAAGTTGCATGACCAAAAGTGGGCAAAATGAAAAACATAACCGCTTTAAACGTGTTTTAAGTGATTTCATCAAGTCTGCAATCATGCATCACATGATTATTCTCATGTGTATCCAATGTAGCCATTACATTATGTATTCATGACCTGATCTGTTGTTTGTAGGTGAATCAAGAAACTGGCTATATTGACTATGACAGACTGCAGGAGAACGCACGCCTCTTCCACCCCAAACTCATCATAGCAGGTCTTTTGCATACACACACAGTACACGCCCCGTTAGAAGTCTGGCATCCATTCCCTTTTATTATTTTTTGTTTAATAATTTGTTGTTTAAAGTAAGGAATTAATTTGGGGCCAAACAACTGAACTGGGCCTTGTGAGCAGCATTTTCCAAAGCAGAAAAATCTTTCCCATTAGAAATGAACAGGAGCTGTATGTCCAAAGAACCTGAAAATCTTACAATCCCTTCCTTTTCTTCCCTTTCTTCTCCAGGAACCAGCTGTTACTCGCGCAACATCGACTATGCCCGTATGAGGCAGATTGCTGATGAAAACGGCGCGTTTCTAATGGCCGACATGGCTCACATCAGTGGGTTGGTGGCCGCTGGAGTCTCACCCTCGCCTTTCGAGTACTGTGACATTGTTTCCACGACGACGCACAAGACGCTGCGAGGCTGCCGTGCTGGGGTCATCTTCTATAGGAAAGGTAGAAATAGATGAGTGCTTCTGTGTTATACCAATGACCCTTGGACAAATGCAAAACAAACCACTTGCCAAATTTTTTGAGAAAATCAAAGCAATAGTGTTTTGTCCTCAATACTTTTTCCTCTTTCACCCTATACCTTTTTATTTATTTATTTATTTTCCACTGGACTTCACTCCCTCTCTCCCTCTTTCCCTCCTCCAGGAGTGCGAAGTGTGGATGCCAAGGGGAAGGAGACTCTGTACAACCTGGAATCTCTGATCAACCAGGCTGTTTTCCCTGGGCTGCAGGGAGGGCCACACAACCATGCCATTGCAGGTACCCATCTCCCCACAGTATCTTTCTCCTTCTGACCTCCTTCAATCCTCCTTTATTCTGTCTGTTACATTTTTCCATTTTCAGAGCCATGCAATTTTGTCAGCATTTGTCTCATTCGGATCCTATTTTTCACTTATTGTGTGTGTCCTCAGGTGTGGCGGTAGCCCTGAAGCAAGCCATGACACCAGAGTTCAAGGGCTACCAGATGCAGGTGGTGGCTAACTGCAAAGCTATGGCCAATTCCCTCATCAACTATGGCTACAAGATTGTCACTGGTAGGAGAAACACTACCACTCTATGAAACATTTACAGTTAACTGCAAATACACATTTAGTGGTTGCGTTTATTGTCAATGACAATTTCCTTAAAATGTCAACCTCAAATTAACTGAATTATCTAAACACTGACATTTTGTGGTGAAAATGTCATTCCATCATTTCACATCATTGAATAAATGTTATCTTGTAAAAAAAAAAAAAACCTGAAAAAAATAATACAGACAGCAAGGCTGAGAGGTGACTCTTTTTTGTATAGGTTGTGTGTATATATCATAAAATCATCAATGAAACCACAGACATTCATTAATTTTGTGATTGATTTGAAACATTCTCTGCTTTTTACTGACAGCATTGTTTGAAGGGGGTTATGACTGAGTGCTATATCTGAGTGCAGTATATAATTTGAAGTGCTATGCAATTGTATTTAATTTCTTAGGTTATGTTCTCTGTATTTTCTTCTACAGGTGGCTCTGACAACCACCTGATCCTGCTGGACCTGCGTAACAAAAGAAGTGATGGAGGACGGGCTGAGAAGGTTCTGGAAGCCTGTGCCATTGCCTGCAATAAAAACACCTGTCCAGGTAGTGTGTGTGTGTGTGTGTGTGTGTGTTTGTGTACTGACACGCAATGGTGCGTGTCACTTTGTGCACATACCGGTGGGCCCTTAGCATGTGTAATCTTGTAGTAAATGAGTTTATCCCTTAAGTCCTTGTGAATGCAACTGTGATATAACTACATGTAGATGTAGCCATTGTGTCCAACCCCTGTATTTGTCTTTGGTTTTCCAAAGATAAGCGTGCTCTTCCTACTAATGTATGATGTGTGTCTGTGTTTCTCCAGGAGATAAGAGTGCTCTGCGCCCCAGTGGTCTGAGGTTGGGCTCCCCTGCTCTGACCTCCAGAGGCCTGGTGGAGGACGATTTCAGGAAGGTGGCAGAGTTCATTCACAGAGGTATAAACCCTTTAAAGGAATTGTTCACTCCAAAAGGAAAACTCAGTCATTATCTACTCATCCCCATGTTAGTCGAAACTCCATTGATGTTTGCATGACCACCAAACACACAGCGAGTTAGCCCCCGTAGTTCCAGCTCAGCCTTCTGCCAAACTATTGAAGACTCATCTATTTACAGCTCCAAAAAATGCATTAAATGTCCATCAGATTCTCCCAACAATTTGTGCAGTATAATCCATAAAAGTGTTTTGTGTCACCCACAGTGAAATTGCTTGGCTACAAAACACAATTTGATGTATTTATTTATTTATTTTTAGCTGTGAAAAGATGGCCCTTTTTAAATTCAATAGTTTGAGAGACAGAAATGGAACTACATTTTGAATCACAGTACATAAACAATAGAACATTTGCATGAGCATATGTTTTGCTGCTTGTATACATAATCCACATCTAAAAGCCCTTTGTGCTCACCTCCAGGTATTGAGTTGACTTTGGAGATCCAGAGCAGCCTGGACCCCAAGGCCACTCTGAAGGAGTTCAAGGAGGTCCTGGCCCAGGGAGAGAAGTTCCAGCAGCGGGTAGCCGAGCTCAAGGCTGAGGTGGAGGCCTTCGCTGGACAATTCCCCATGCCTGGCCTGCCTGAGCTGTAGGGGATGGGAGGCGGGAGATTGTTTGTTTGTTGTTTGCATTTCGGTCATGTGTGTTGGCTGTATGCACATACTGTATGTATTTGTTGTTTGAGTGCACATCTGGGAAATCGTCTACTGTCACTGCTCAAATGAAAGAACTTCCTCTTGACACAGCATTCATGTATAGAAAGAACTATATTATGAAACGGCTTCATCTTTCTATAATTGGGATTGTATGGAGTTCATACTAAATGTTGCAGACTTGAATCTTACTCTGCTCCTTCAATATTAGTATAGTTCCTATGCAGTTTCAGATTTTCCAATGTAACTTCGTCACTGAGGGTCTTACAAATACATTTAAGCTTTAACTTGGACTTCATTCTCCAAGCCTTTTTATGAAGATTACAATTCCAAAACAGTGAATAAGAGACAATTGTGAGTTTCTGGTTGCCTTTTTACTGCCTTGAACTGAACTATAGAGGGTTTCATTGTTGAAGATAAATAAAAGTATGTGTACTGACAAAATACTATGAGCCCCTTTTGGTTTCTTATTGATGTGCTAAAATGCACAAATATCGCGTAACATTGCCATATCGCCATAACGTTGTAGCTGCCCTCGGTGAGGTCTATAACTGACGGAAGATTTTAGTAATGTCGTTTAATGTCTTTAAATTAGTGATGTGACTAACAACCGGTTACATGCAAAAGATAAAGGATCAAAAATTCACACAATGGCCACTAGGAGTGTTAATATCAGAAAACGTCGATTAATGTCACAAAAACGATTGAGGACGAGAACGATTCGGTTATGAATGTAAATGATTTGTGCAGAATTCATCAGACGTGCTGTAACCTTACATAATGTAAACACTTCGAAATCTATTTGCAATTTTTTTTCAATGCTCGATTAGTCTTGCCTTTCCACCAGGTCAAAGGTCAACGTGCGCGCCTTCCTTCCACTGCTTGGAACAAGGAGCCGTTCCATCGTGACATCCAACAAGTTCCTAACCGACTAGTGTTACTGCTTTTTGTTTACAGCTACATAGCAGTCCCTATGTAATCTAGAACCGTTGGACTCGCTGGTCGATAGGTGCGTTCGCTTACAAGTTAGCGTGGCTAGCATCGTTAGCTGGCTGATGAAGCAAGGGATAGCTAGCTAACGTTAACTAAACTGACTTTCATTTGGTCGGAGTCCGGTAAATCCGCAAACATGCAGGACCTGCTAGCTACCGTGGATCACATCAAGTTTGACCTGGAGATCGCCGTGGAGCAACAGCTGGGTGCACAGCCCCTGCCGTTCCCCGGAATGGACAGTGAGTGCACTTATGCTAAGTTAGCTAATAGCCATCCGCTGTAAGTTAGCTAAACTAGCAATGCACCATGTCTTATCAACAAAGGTTAAGACTGATGAAAACAACATTGGAACATCAGTTGCCCTTTAGACAGACACCTGGACCGACACTACCAATTTTAGCATTTGTTTGTATCTGCTGTGAAGTGTGAATACACAAGTGATGTCTTTGTTTTAGTAACGTTATAATGCGATGTGTGCCTTCAGAATCCGGGGCTGCTGTCTGTGAGTTCTTCATGAGAGCAGCCTGTCTGAAAGGTAAGGACACAACATGTCATAGGCAACACCAGTCAGCGTTTACCTCCACAAAGGCTGTTAAAGCTGGAGGAAACTGGGGAGGCTCGAAAAATCCCAGTGGCATATTTATGACAGCATACGAACAGAGGAGGAAAATATTCCTTCTGGACATCCATTTCAAATCTCCTTTCACTCTACCAGAAAAGGGACCTGTCCCATCTAGGTGAGGGGTGAGCAGCTCCCCCAAGTGGAGTTCAGGTATCTCAGGGTGAGGGTAAGAAGAGATTGACCACCGGTTAGGTACAGCGGCTGCAGTAATGCAGGTGTTGTATCAGACTGTGGTGGTGAAGAGAGAGCTGAGCCACAAAGCAAAGCTCTTGATTTACTAGTCGATTTTCTTTCCGACCCCCGCCTATTGCTACGATCTCTGAGTAGTGACCGAAAGTATGAGATTGTGGATAACAGTGGCGCCTTCCAAGAACGCCCTCCAGGCTGCCTCCATTGGGGCATATGACCCATGGAGGCAGCCTGGAGGGATTATATCTCCTGTAACACACTGGGGGAAACCCTGCTAGTCTCGTTTTTTCCCCACTACCTGCAGTAGCACAGGCTCCCCACTGCTGAGAAAATGTAAAAATATTGTACCTTTAGGGCTAATTGTTCACCCAAAATAAACAATTATAGGACATTATTATCCCTATCACGAGCCATTTCTAAACAACAGAGAGGGAAAGTGATACAGAGAATCAGTCTGGTACCAAGCCCTGGCTTAAGCACTGAAGTCACCCCAGTGAAAATCTAGATGAGACAAAGAATTCCCAGTGGGTCTGAATCAGGGACTTGTGGGATTCACTCATTCATATATCTGTCTAAACTTTGTTGACTGGTTCCACATCCAGGTGGGATGTGTCCGTTCCGTCACATCAGCGGAGAGAAGACAGTGGTGTGTAAGCACTGGCTGAGAGGGCTGTGTAAGAAAGGAGACCAGTGCGAGTTCCTCCATGAGTACGACATGACCAAAATGCCCGAGTGCTACTTCTACTCCAAGTTTGGTCAGTAGATTTGAGGTCAAACATTTTTGCCTAAATACCGCAAATGTATTTCTTTCTCCTTTCTGCATTCTCTGCTGTGCTAGTTGATGTCCTGTTCCTACCCCCCCCCCTACTATCAGGAATATGCAGTAGTACCAGTGTCTGTCTGTCTGTGTTTTCATTTGATGTCCATTCCCCCAGGTGAGTGTAGCAACAAGGAGTGTCCATTCCTGCACATTGATCCAGAGTCCAAGATCAAAGACTGTCCCTGGTATGACCGAGGATTCTGCAAACACGGTAGGTTCTGCTCTCTGGTGTATGGAAAAATACTCGCGATGATGATGAAATGCACGCGCACACACACGTGCTACATCAGTGGAAGGACAACTGTCCCTGACTTTGTGCTCATCTTCCTGTCTCAGGCCCCGACTGCAGACACAGACATACAAGAAGGGTGATCTGTGTGAACTACCTGGTGGGCTTCTGTCCAGAAGGAAAATCCTGTAAATTTATGCAGTATGTTATCCTTTTTAATTAATTCTATATAATAGAAATACCTCTGAAATGCATGTGAAAAATCCTGCTGTAGGATATGGTACCAAATATGGTCCTTTTTAACATGAATTCATGTCATTTGGGATGTTTTCCTTACCTTATTTATGTGATGAACCCCCTACCTAATATAGTAAAATATCCTGTAGACAATAGATGATGGCAGTAATAAGTAATAAGACCCTACAGGATAAGATACACAGATGGAACAGTAAGATGTTCATGCCATGATTGGTCATGTTTTCTGCAGCCCCCGTTTTGAATTGCCTATGGGAGCCCCTGAACAGCCTCCTCTACCACAGCAAGCCCAGAACCAGACAAAGGTTAGATTGCTACACACACACACACACACGTCTGTTGTATAAAGGTTAGGCCTGTGTGCATATTTAGATCATGCTAGATGCATTGACCCATCTAATAAACCTGCTGCTTTGTCGGTGAACAACAAGGTAAAACATTTACTTTCCGCCCGTTTCCTGTTCCAGCCTGTACCTACGATTGGTCGCTCTTCGCTGTCTCTGATCCAGCTGACCAACTCCAGTCCAAGCCAAGGCAATTATCAGCGGACACAGTACAACGCAATGGGCTCCGGCATGCAACACAATAGCATGGGAGGCAACAGAGGACCCCGGCCACTGGACCAGGTCACCTGCTACAAGGTGAGATGTCTGGCCTTTTGTCTACTGAGGTGCATTTGTGCCACACACACACCAGGGTGTCTGCAAGTCGTAAGAAGGCTTAAAATGTCTTAAATTATGTTAACGTTAAAATAAATCTGTACTAAAATAAAGAAAACACCATCTACATGCATCACAGCACCCAAAATGATTCTAAAACATACATAGTAACATATTAACAAACACACACTCTCACAATCTTCCACTTTAGTGAAATGAATATGCTGTATACACACACTCTGTCTTTCCTGTGTCATTTCTAGCTCCCTGTTTTAATAATTCCTTTCACCTTCACTGTCTCTAGTGTGGTGAGAAGGGTCACTATGCCAACAAATGCACCAAGGGCCATCTTGCCTTCCTGAGCGGACAGTAGCCCTCAACCTTGACACCCCAACACCCATGCTGTGGTTCGCTCTGCTGATGTGAGCAGAGGAGACGAGAGGATGGAAAGAAGGACGCGTATACGAAGAGAGGAAGCCACTGTCGAGTTTCAGGACACGGCCTGCAGTTGAAACAGCTTTCCATGGCCGAGCACAGCTGATGCTGTGTGTCACTCCTGGGCCGATCTCTACAGACATAGGCAGCAAACACAGCTACCTTTCTTGTCTGTTAGAAGTCTTGGATACATGAAAAATGACAATACAGAATAAAAGAAAACACTGAAGACATTGAGTACACCTATGTGGGTATGGTTGAAAGACTTGATTTGGGGGTGAAAGTCAAGTCTGCAGTTCTCTAATTATTATTAGTTTTCTACCTTGTTTGTGCTGTACAAGATATGGACTCAGTAAAAAAAGCAGATGTTCTGGTAACACTGGCATTACAACCTTTGTACATGCATCAGGTATCTTATAATAGGAGCACTCTGAAACAACTTTGCTTCTTACATGATATTCAAGTTCATGGGGTGTCATGTGACCTCACCAGTGATCCTAGATCAGTACTTCTATCCTGATAAGCATGGAGCACACTGTCCCTCTTGCTGTCTGACAATGTAAATGAAATAAAACAACTCAAGTGTAATAGACGGCAATGGAAATTCACATAGATGCTGTTTGTACTGTAACTGGCACGATCCTTCAGACCACTAATATGCCTCATGATCAGAGTTTGGTATGTGATGTATTTTTAGATCTAGATCACCTGAAATCTTAAAGCCAGTAAGTGCAAAGAACATTCCAGGGTTCCTGTATGTTTGTGTACCTTGCCCATGTTCTCATTAAAACTGTTATTTGTTATTAGGTACCACTTATCTAAATAATACACAGCGATCATTTGCTCATTTTATCCAAAGGCGTATGGTTGTGTGGAATGTGAAACTCATCTTCCTGTCAATTCTTGAACGATACCTGATCGGGGTATCCATTTTATGACTTGTTGACAAGGGGATGCGGTCCTCAACTCCGTCTTTCAATATATCCTCAACATGATCTGTATTTTATAGTGTGTACAAATAAAAGGTTTGAAGTTCTCATTACAGATCAACTAAGTTATACTCCCCCATAGTGTTCTAAGTGACAATCTGACAGCTATGGTTTAAATACAACAAACTACAGTCCTGATACAGGTGAGGACTAATTTGAAACTAATTCAGATGCAGGTGACAATCATTGTTGTGTTTTGTCCATCCTGTCAACTTTTTTTTGTCAAGTAACCCTAACCCAACTACAGCATCCCACTCAAACACGGAAACCACAATATCCAATAATAAATCTTTAATATTTTTATTGGTCACATATTGAACAGAACAGATAGCTGAGAACAGAGAAAGGGATGTCCCGCACTGCAGCGTGTGAGTTGGGGGCAGAAAGGTCATAGTTCAACCCCTGAAGGTTCAATGGGTACTTAAACTGGAGGGGTTTAGTGGTACTTCCTCCAGCGGTCGTGCTCTGCAAGAGATCAGAGAAAACAGGTAAGAGGGTGGCGAAAGGCGAAGCAAAAGAGATGCAATGATCAGACAACTGAGGTAGAGGGGTTTTTATGAATGATGGATCATAGCCTGTTTAAGATGCTCGATTGATTGGAGTGCAATTGAATAGTTCTGTTTCAGAGTGAGATACCCATTTGAAAAGTGACACTTTTAGAAAATGATTGCTACCACAAAAAAAGTAATTATGGTATTTTTTAAGCACAGTAGGCAACTCCTTGGCTAAGAAAATAACATGTATGTAGACTGGATCTTTTAGAAATATTCAATGGTGTCTGCAAGTTTCATCACCTTAAATTTAAGACTTAAGACATTTTTAATGCCATTTTAATGCCAATTTCACATTTGAAGAAAAAACATGAAAACAATGTAGACCATCAGAATATGGTCTGCATGACTGGACTAATTTCTCAACAGCACACCAAAAAAAATATGTTTTTAATGACCTATAAAACTGAATTTAAGACTTAAAATTCTATATTTATTGCCATTTGATTTAGATAATACAATTTAAGCCATATTAAGACTTTCAAAACCTGCAGGCAAATGGGAAGTGAGGAATGGGAGGAGCAGTGTGTGTATGTTTCTTACTGATGTGATCGTATTCCCACGTGTAGCTGAGGATCACGTAACCAGCCAGCAGCATAGCTACACCACCAATGCCTCCCTTCTTCACGTTTATGTACTTGTTGTAGTATCTGTCATGGCCTTGAAGAGAGAATAACCCAAATTAGACAAGAAAATTAAGGAATTACTGAGGGGTGGAGGGTGACAGTAGATTAGAGGTCAGAGAAGTGGGCTTGTGAGAGGGATGTCACTGGTTTGAATCCTTGGTGCAGCTGGGAAAAGTGAATAAGTACACTCACCCCTCCCTCAACAGCTACCACTGACATACCCTTGAACAAGGCACTTAACCCACAATTGGTCCAGGGTAGCTGCTAAGTGGCCACCAGTAGAAGCCTGGTGGTACTACGCAGAACTCGTGTGTGAATTTGTACAACGGTATGAATGGACAGCAGGGTTGTTGCTGATGAAGAGCATGCATGCATAACAAATGTTCCCTGTAGAAATAAGTTTTTTTTTTTTTTTTAAATAGAGTGCATCTTTGTGCAAGAAGCCTCTTCTGGCATAATCTCATGAATTGCCCTGTGGACACTATGAATTTGTCTCTTCACATTCCTGATTTTACTGATTAGTGTAAATTGAGGGATGATGTTTGTTTGATGCACATGGTAGCTTTATTCAGGCCAAGTTTCCTCACCTCTGCGGATGGAAGAGAGGATGCCATTGGGAGTGAAGTCTCGAGCGCCAAGCCAGCTTCCCAGCTCACCCAGTTTCACATCCATCAGCCGCTTGTCAGCTATGGGAACTGGTCAACAGTGAAGACAGCAATAACGTTACCATTACACATCTATCTACACCGCATACTGTATAAGAGTAGCAAAACCTAGTTCCATCATTTTGAGATTGACACCGGGCTCTAGGAAAAAAGTTAAAAAAAACTGTAGGGTCAGAAACACCAGGCTGATTAGAAATGTTATTCACTAGAAAAAGTTACATTTTCTGAAGATAATTTGTGTGCTTGCTTCAGTTACAAAAGGGTAAAGGGTTGAATTTATTAGAAGGATTTAATGTTTGAAACAGAGTCAAAAGATCAGCCCGCTCATTCTAAAACTGATAATCTCGGTCCTCATTGGCGTAGTCAAAATACCAGATAAATACACACCTGTGACCGCATCACTGTTAAATTAGATATTAATGCGCTAAACGAAAAGCACCACTCAGACCTGCACTTAAGTGTCGCTTAGCAACCACGTTATACTCTGCAAGTATTCAAGAACAATACTCCTAGGCGGAAAGTTACATTTAATAATTGTATATTATCTATAAAAATAATCACTTCGTGTCCCAACAACGGATTTTAAGCATTTAAAAATGCCTTAACTTAACTTTTCTTGTATGTGTGCAGGAACTGACAGTACTGAGTTTTTGCAGTAAAGGGATTTGCAAGTCTGCCGTGCAAGCTAGCTAACGGTTACGCTTGCTTATATTAAATGACAAGGTTATTTACAACTATGATAGCTTCACGCAAATCGCAAGCTAAATCGACATCTCCGACATCACTGAAGATGACAGTTAAATGTTCCAAATGGTTCGCAACTTATTATCATGAAACTAGCAATGACAGGCAAAGTCCTTGACATGACTGAATGGACCGTGGATTGCGGCCTTCAGCCAAAGAAACAGCACCAGCATACTACATATAAAGGTTTTTTGGGGAGATAAGCACACATAACCTATACAGATATAAGTAATAAACGAAAAACAAGGTACGGAATCAAACAAACACTAATAAAGTAATAATTTCTACAGAGGGCAGTTAACGTTACCTATTCTGTCCGCCATCTTGATCGGTGCAGGGTGCGCGTTGCAAGGAATGATGGGAATAAAATGGAGAGAAGTGCATTATGGGAGAAATTCTAGCCCTTTCTCTCTCCGCTAGAGGGCAGCAAAGGAAATGAAACCAGAATTGGCATAGATCAATCTACTGTAGCTATTTCAATCACATCTCCAGCCATGCATGTGTTTAACATTTCAATGAGCTGGGCTGCAGTGTGTAACTGCTGAGGCTGCTTGTAACAGTATAAGGGATTTTTATATCAGGTTTCATGTATTTTGAGATTGGAGCCTGTAAAGTATTACAACTGTAACACTGTTGTGATTTCCCAAATCTCCTCAAGTTCTCTTCATACTCCAATCTAATGAATCATTTGTCAAGAGAAAGTAGCCGATCGATGAGAAGCACACACAGCCAATAGGGCTAGCATACACCTCAAGATCTTATTTAGGCTGGTGTCTCTGTTTGTGAGTAGTAGAGGAGGTGTTGCTTTAGCTTCCCTTCCCAACCTGCCCACAGATCAATACCCCCTCCGCCCCGTCGCCCCACTGGCTCTCTCTCTCTCACACACACACTCTCATGCTCGAGCACACACACATACACACAATCATACACACACCCACAGACACACACGCCGAGTGAATTATGGAGTTTAGTGGAGGTTTTGGCCTTCATCCAAGACTGAACAACCTCTCTCCTTTATTAGAGTGATTTTCCTGCTTCCCTCTAATGACTTTCATTAGATGGAAGACTCATGTAGATGTCCGCCCCCTTTCTCTCTCTCTCTCTCTCTTTCTCTCTCTCTCTCTCTCTCTCTCTCGCTGCTTGTCTCTCTGCCTCTCTCTCACCCTCTCTAATTCTATCTTTTGTAATTATGGTACAGTACATGTAGTCTATCTTGTATGGCATAGACAGACTGTGTGTGTTGGTGCGTGCATGCATGAGTGTGAGTGTGTGGGTGGGTGTATGTGTGTGTTCAGGGGTGGGGGGGGGGCGGTCTGTGATGAAGCTTTACCAGGTAACATTCTTTGATGTTGATGATTCAGCTCTCCATGCTGCATGTTGACCCAAATGTTTTCTCTCAACCTCTCCTCTCCTCTCCTCTCCTCTCCTCTCCTATGTGAAGGTCAGACTTGGCTCCAGCTGTTGGACCAACATCTTGCGTCTCTCTGATTTTGCATCGCGGGCCAGGAACTATAATCCAATCACCCCGTCTCACTCTGTGCTATTGAGAGGCACGCACACACCCCCAGAGATGGCAGCCTCCCAAACGCCCTCATCAAAACACTTACACAAACACTCACAGACACACATGCTTGTGCACATGTACAGAGACATAAACACACATGTATGTTAGACGCATGCACGACGACAGACAGACACACAAACACATGCACACAGAGTTGCAGACAAGCATGCAGCTGCATGTGTCAGCAGACAGATGTGTGTATGCATGAAAACACACATGCCAACACGCAGATCTCTTGTGGACACTAAACATGACCGACAACACTGTAACATAATATCATTTAGAGGAATAAAGACAGAAGCAGCCCCGTGGTCCTGGTTCACCTGCTTGTTTATTGGTTTGGTGTTTTGTTTGTTAGTTATATCTCTGCCTAGGGCCTCAGTACATTTCAGCTATACACACAACCATGCACACCCACACACCAGCAGACACACACACGTCTGCACAAACACAAACACACATGTATGTATACATATACACACACACACACACTTGCATGCACACCCACACACACACACAGACAAGAACACTAGGGGACAAATGATTTTATTCCACCTCAAGAGGCAGGTGCCGTCGAGGTCTGCCATAGAGACAGCTCTTTGAAGCTGATGGAGAGAGAAAGAAAGAGGGGCAGACATAGAGAGAGAGAGAGAGAGAGAGAGAGAGAGAGAGAGAGAGAGAGAGAGAGAGAGAGAGAGAGAGAGAGAGAGAGAGAGAGAGAGAGAGAGAACAAGCTAGCGAGGGAGGCGGTTTGTGCAGGGGCGGAGTAGTGAGTGGGGAAAGAAAGGGAGAGGAAGGTGGGGGAAGAGAGAGGGAGAGAAATATTGACAGGCAGGGAGGAGGGGACAGGGATGGCGAAGAAAACACAAAAGGAAAAACAAGCATTGGAAAGGGAAAGGCAGATGAGAATGACGAAGGGAGGTGAAGGATAAAGGAGAGGGGGGCGAGGGATGAAGTGTTTGAGTGCTGCTGGGTCTCTGCACACGGCTCTCTAATACACATGACCTTTCAACAGCCACTCTCCCAGTCACTCTCACTCATTCTCCCCCGTTTCATCCATCCCTCACTCTCCCCATCCTTTTTCAATGTCTATCTCACCCCTTTTTTTCCCTGTCTTGTTTTATTCCAGCTTCTATCATGTATGATTTCTTATCACCACTTTATCCCGCCCTAGCCCGATTTCTCTGTTTCCTCTGTTTCCTCTGTTTCCTCTCTCCTACATCTATCTCCACCCCTCTCTCTTGTCCCTCTGTCTCTCTTTTGCTCTCTCTCTCTTTTTGCCCTCTGTCTCTCTCCTCTCTCTTCCTCTGCAGCAGTCTCTCTTCTCTCTTCTCCCTGTCATCGTCAATGTCATTTCCCTGTCCTTCATGTTCATTCCTCCTCCTCTCACTGACCCGTTTCGTTTCTCCACCTATACTCCCAGGTCAAGACCTGACAGGTGTAAAGACAGACAGACAAGGTTGAGGGTGAGAGGTACAGATAGACAGACAGACACACAGACAGAAAGATGGTTGGTGGTTCTATCAAATCTCCCATCACGACACTAATCTCATTAGAGATATGGATATCATCAGGGGTGCTGCTAAACGGAGCTTGTTGGCGCTGAAGGGCCCGGAGGATGGGTGTGTGTGTGTGTGTGTGTGTGTGTGTGTGTGTGTGTGTGCGCGTGTGTGTAAGACATAGACAAAGAGAGAGAGGATACTATGTGTGTTGAAATGCTCTACAGGGACCAATCCATTCCTCACAGCAGTAATGGCTTTAGCAACTAAATCAAACTCTCCCCTTCACATTCACACACACTCACATATAATGGAGCCTAATGGGACTTTGGCTTATCGGAGTTTCAGTCCTGCAGAATACAATACAAACTTCACACCTGGGCTGAGTAAGATTAGTAAAAGAATGTTACGGGTGATATGTGTAGCATTTTTAAACATCAATATATCATCAAGTAGTTGTGATACCTTGGTATATTTACCATAAACAAATGAGACCAGTTTTCTAAATGATGGTCTTGTTTATTTATGGCAATTATACAAATGTCTCAAATGTGCTAATGATTTATTGATGTTAAAATGATACATGAAGCACTTTAAATAATAAAAGTTCCATTTGTGTGCATTGTGTGCATTATTGTTTGGTGGTGTTTTAATTTTCTTCCCTTATTCTTGCGGATAACTGGCCCAACGTAGACGATGTGATGAGATATTTATATTACAGCTGCATTAGAGCGTAGCAGAAAGGTTTTCAGCGACCTAAAACATCAGTGGTCAGGCCCTCAGAAGAGCAACATTCCTCTTTTAGACTCAACATTTTGCATCAAAGTTCAACAATAATACAAGGAGAAATCCACCATAGAAGAGATGCAGAGATGCAGATGGAAGATGCATCAAGATTCTAGAAAGACCACTAAATGTTTCTTAACGAGGTCAGTGTGAGTATTATGATTATCAATGGTAGTTTTCTTCTAGTTTTAAACGTGCAGTGGTTCAACCTCTTCTTAAGAAACCTAGTCTTGACCCCTTGCCTCTACACTACAGGATCATCTCCAAACGGCCCTTTTGATATATGTTTTTAGAAAACCAAACTCAACCAAACTGACAAACTCTCCACCAATCCTTTATGAGTCAAAACAATTTCTTTGAGAAACTTATTTTAGAGCACTTCACAGCAGAGAGGCTGTTCTCCTCAGAGTGTCCAATGACCTTCTTTCAGCAGCAGATCTCAGGGAATGATCCATTTTAATTATTTTAGATGGCAGTGCTGCTGTCAGTACTGGAGATCATACCATTTTATTAGATCGCTTGAGAAACTGTCTGTCGTTCCCTGTCTGTCAGGGAAAAAGCGCTTCTCTGGTTCCACTCTGGTTCTACATTTCCAATAGAATGTTTTCAGTCACTGCAGGAAATTCACCTCCATCCTCAGCAGACATTGCATTTGGGCCCCATCCTATTCTCCATGTACATGCTTCCACATGGACTTCTTATTCTGAAACATAACATAAGGTTCCACTGTTATTCCAATGACACAATTATATCTGTCTATAAAACCTAACGACACTAATAGTCTCACTCATAAATTGCCACGCAGATATAAAGATGTCATCACGCTGGATGCAACAGACTTTTCTACAGCTTCCTGAACAGAATCAGAAATAGTGCTTTTCGGCTCTTCCAAGTCCATTCAATTGATCCACCATGAATGAGGTACTCTGTCTGCCAGTGTAAAGCCAGCAGCAAGAAAAATGATTGATGTAAATTTGAGCTTTGATGAACAGATAAAGAAAGTCGTGTGCACAATCGTGTGTCTGGAAGAAGATATTCATGCTTTTATCTCTTCTCGCTTAGATTGCTGTACCTCTCTGTATTCCTGCCTCCCTCTCTGGCCTCCAACTTGTATAAAATGCAGCAGCTAGGATTCTTACTGGAACAAAACATCAAATCAAAGATCAAATCACTCCTGTATTTTATTTCATCACTTATGAATATGAAGCAAACTAGACATGAATTGATGGAATAAGCTTTTATTCATTGTTTTTGACCCTCTGATGGTTCAGTTTTAAATTTCTTGCCTCATTGCTTTTGTTTTATCTATTTTGTTTTGTTTTTTTACTCCTTTCTAATTCACTTGGTAACTGTGCTTTGAAAATCGCTTTATGGGTGAAGATTACGTTATTGTTATATTCATTTAGACACAGGTGAAAATACAAGAAAGGATGGAATCAGTTTTTTGCCAAAGCATCTCCATTAGTGTTTTTTTAATGTTTTATATTGCTCGATGTTTTTAACGATTTTAGTTTAATGTTCTATTAATTTGTGTCAGTAACTTTCTACCCACTGCTGCTAAAAATATGATGGGGTGGGCATCATTTGACTGGCAGTGGAAGTTAAAATCAATCTGGCCTGAAGGGAGCTGCACAGAAGATTAGACACAGATTAGTGTTTGGATCAGTCCTAGCACTTTGAAAATAAAATGACAGTCTATACACAGTAAAAACCACTCAGCAGCACACACACACACACACACACACACACACACACACACACACACACACACAAGGATAGCTCACAAAGCAGAGCTCTGTGATAGAATTGATAAAGGGGCTGCTGGTTACATAGCAACCTTTAATAAACAACAGCTGTGAGATGGGGACATTGATAATGAGAGACAGAGAGAGAAAGAATGAAAGCAAGAGAGGGAGAAAGACAGGGCGATCAAATGAAACGATAGAAATGCTGAGAAAATGAAGGAAAGAAACAAGAAACCCAGGAGGATGAGAGAAACAGGAGGGAATAGAGCTAGAGAGCATCTAGAGAAGGAGAAAGAGAAAGTATATCTGAGCTTTGGTTATATGGTATTACGTTTCAACAGAGTGGGAATTGTGTTACACACACACACACACACACACACACACACACAGAGGCAAGCCTCTCCAGAGAGCATGGATCAGATGTGAAAATGAAGAGAGAGATGGAACAAAACAGCAGAACTATGAATTATCCCAACCGTGAAAGAAGATTTCTCTCCTCCATCTCCTCTGTCTCTCTCTCTCTCTCTCTTTCTCTACCTCTCTACCTCTTTCTCTGCTCTGAACCAGACAGTCAAAGAGCACCACAACCAGTAATGAATGCCTCTCACGCAGAATTGTGTTCTTGTACTGCTACCAAGTGAGGGGATTCACCTGGATTCACTTCACTCACTTCCTGTGTAAACAAAAACAAGCTACGCTCAAACTCTTGTGCGAAGAGAAATCCTAAACAAGTCTGGCAGGTTTAACCATCCAGCCTTAGAGCTGCTGCAAGTTCTCATGCTGTCATTTTTAGGATAATGCCAATCGGCTACAGTAACATATTGCATGCTAAAGCGTTAGCATGCACACCAGACAGAGCTGTCTACCGCTGACACAGAGATGATTTTGCTGCTATTGGGTGAGAAGACCAATGGCCCAAACTCCCCAAATGTCAGTCCCTTAAGGAATGAATGTAGCCAATGGAAGATCCTCATTAGGATAGAAGCACAAGGATATGTGTGTGTGTTTGTGTGTCTGGGTGTAGCTGTGTTTGTGTGTGTGTCAGATAGACAGAGAGAGAGAGAGAGAGAGAGAGAGAGAGAGAGAGGGAGAGAGAGACATTCTGCTATGGCTGTTTTTCATGTAATACCAGCCCAAAACAGATCACAGCCAAGCATAACAATGGAGTGGATTTATATAGCTAGTGCTTTCCAAGCGCTCAAGGCATTTTCCAATTTTCACGGCTTCTTAGAGTGTGGAGTGTGTGTCTCTCTCTCTCTCTCTGTGTGTGTGTGTGTGTGTGTGTGTGTGTGTGTGTGTCTGGTCCATTTGAGTGTTTGAGTTTCTTGTGTCTGCTTTCTACTGTATGTGTGGTATGAATGAGAAAGATAGAGAGATAATGTGTTTGTGTGTGTGTGTGTGTGTGTGTGTGTGTGTGTGTGTGTGTGTATGGGACAAACAGAAATAGGAAGAGCGTGACTGTATTTGTGTGAGTTTGAGTCAGACAGGCAGAAAAATAGAGAGACTATGTGTGTGTGTCTGACAGAAAGAGACAGAAAATTAGAAAGACTGTCTCTCTCTCTCTCTCTCTCTCTCTTTCTCTGTGTGTGTGTGTGTGTGTGTGTCCAAGTGAGACAAATGCTGAGCTCTGGCCAGTTAATGACAACGAACCGGTGAGCAATGAATCGATCCCGTCTTCCTCACTGCTACACTGCATGTCTATAGAAAGTCTCTCTCTCTCTCTCTCCATCCATGACTTCCACTTTGTGCTTTCCCCCATCAGTTGTATATGTACCCCCTCCTTTCTTTCTCCCACACTCTCTAACTCTGTATCTCACTGTACCTTAATACATTCTCCAGTTCCTGCATTTGCCATCTTTATCTCTCTCTCTCTCTTTCCTCAAAGTACCTGTTCCCCCTCCTCCCTCCCTCCGCCTCTGAACTCTCATTTCTCCACACTGTTACATTGCATACCAACAGAATAGCCTCACTCTGTCGCTCAACCCCTCCCACTCTTTCTCTAAAGAAAACCCTGGCAGTCTCTTATATTGATATATGACTTCCTATAGTTGCTCTTGGGCTGTCTCTTTTTGTCTTTTCCCTCTGTGTCTCAGTTACCTCCCTGTTGCCTCGTCTCTCCAAGTCTCTCCATCTCTAAGGAACGCTCCAGAACCTGGCTTCATCTTTCTTTCCTCTCCTTTTCCCTGGTTCCCTCTCCTTTGACACTGCTATCATACCCTTCTGTCTCTCTCTCTCTCTCTCTCTCTCTCTCTCTCTCTCTCTCTTCTCTCTCTCAGGAATCTCCCGACAGTCTCCTATGCCAGTATCCTACATGAGTCAGCCATATGCCAGGCGATCTCTCGCTCTCTTTCTTTTTCAAATCTTATCAACTCTCCATTTCCTGCGTCTCCAGCTCTGCCTCCCTTCCTCGTGTCTCTAGATCTCTCAAGAACTCTCCACCTCCTGCACATTCTTCTTCATCTCGCTCATCTTTGCTACTGGTGCCTGTTTCCCTCTCCATCTGTCTCCATCCCATGGTCCCTCTGCCTCTGTACGTACACCTGTCTCTTTCCTTTTCATCCCTCTTTCTCTTCCTCCTAGGACCTCCCACCCATCTCTATGCTCACTCTCTTCTGTTGCTTTTTCTCTTACCCCTCTTCCTCTTACCGTATGATAGGATTAAGGCCCCATCTGTCTCTCTCTCTCCCCCATCTTTGTCCTTTTTGTCACTTTTGCTAGCTTTCCTTTCATTTTCTCCCCATTATTCCTTTAATTTTCTCTCTCTCTCTCTCTCTCTCTCTCTCTATTCCTCTGTGTCTCTCTTTATTTCTCTCTCCAGAGGTGAGTGGCGGTGGCGGTAGGCAGTAGTACTATCAGTATGCACAGTCATGGCTCTCTGGTTCTGCCGTCATTGATTGAGCCTGAAGCTAAATATAGACACTGTTGAGGCTCAGCATCTTTACCAGGATGGATGGATGGATGGATAGGCACAAATCCAAACATACAAATGCACACAAATGCAAGCAAACACACACAATTGCACACTAAATACATACAGACATATATCACCACCTATGCATTCACACAGACGCTTTCCAGCAAACATGCAGGCACATGAACAGTCACATGTATGAAAACACACATTCGCACACACACAAATATCAAAGCACGCAAAACACAAAACTCAATTCCCAACCCCCAAATCCACCTTACATTCACACACACACACACACACACACACACACACACACACACACACACACACACACACAGACACAGACACACTCCATTCCACACAGTCCCGCTGGGTATTGGTCAGACAGAAAATAATTCCATTTGAGCAATAGAGGCGTAACATGATGTGACCTTTTTACACATTCATAACAGAGAGCCACAGAAGTAAATATTTATGACACACACACACACACACACACACACACACACACAGAGCTGCAGTACAGGCAAACCGACAGTAACTCATCCTGTTCTGGACAGACCACTGTAGGCTAAACAACATGACACACCATTGCTATTCAGCGCAGCATAAATTCAGACCTGCAAGCTTTTCCACAAGCTTAGCAGAGGAGAAAAAACAGGCAGAGAGATAAAACAGGCGGGCAAGCAGCCAGACAGAGAGAAAGACGGGCAGAATGACAGACAGACAGACAGACATTTGGCAGTCAAATAGATACCAGACAGACAGGTAGACCAAAAGAGAGACAGATAAACAAACAGGCAGCTAAACAGATAATCAGATTATACTCAAAATGATTTTTACACAGATTACTTTCAAGAATGTGATTCAAAGCCAGCTTCAAAATGTCTCCTGTGCCATAGGAAATGTGTGTATGTCTTTATATGTGTATGTCTAGTTTGGTTGCTGTATCACAACCAGCCACACCCACAGCTTAGCATTATTTGATTGTCTGGTCATCAGCTATTTAATGAATCATCCTCACGTCTGAGAATTTTACTATAACAGTATTTTTTGGTTACTATTACTGTAGTATCTTTACTTTTGGTTTCTTTGCATTAAGAGTTTTACACTTTGAAACTCGTGAAAATTGAGTCAAATCAATCGTAATAAAACTGTATACTGTTTCAGACTATCTTAAGGCCCTTGTGCTTATTACATAGTATATCAAAGAGAGACATTGGAAAGACGCGAGAGAATGGGAGAGAATGAAATGCAGGATTCAAACCCACAACTGTGCTGCGAGTCGCTGCCAGACACCAGCAGGTCCCTGCTATGTTGAGGTTCCTCCCAGGAAAACCTGCCCTGACAGTCTGCCTCTAAACGACAGCTACCATTTAGTTAATTCCCATCTGCCTCTGCTCTGCTATGGCAACAGTGGGAGGGTGCAATATGATGGAGCCCCTGCCAATAATAAAGCATTAGCATATTGAACCGAACTGAATAGGCTGTCAATCACACAGAGGCTCTGCTGCCAGCCTTGTGTGTGTGTGTGTGTGTGTGTGTGTGTGTGTGTGTGTGTGTGTGAGAGAGCACATTTGTACACTTAAGAAAACAGAGACAGAGAATAGAGAGACCTTTGATTAGTAATTATTAGTGACTCAACACGTGAAAGACAAAAGAAAAGACACCTTAACAATCTACTTTCACCCCCATCCCTACCTCCACACACACACACACACAGACATCCACACTCACATGTACACACCCAGGAGGCAGGAGAGAGAGAGAGAGAGAGAGAGGTCTGTATCTCATCATCCACACAGATAACCCAACTCTCCTCTTTTGTTTTTCCTTGTTGCGGATCAGACCAGCAGTCAGGTCTACAGCCCATCACTACTGAACTGCAGATCTCCTATGCTCTTGTTTCTGTGTTTGTTTTCAAACCAAAAAATAATTAGTCGGCAATATAGATATTGATCATTATGGACTATTGTATAGTACATGTTTTGAAGCCATCTCAGTACAGTTGGAATATATAAACTGATGTTTGTGGTATTGAAAACATTTTGTCGACTGCTTTGCCAACATTGTTTCTCATACGCAGTCATAGCAGTAAAGTGACTAAATCAATTGAATTGAGAAAGAGAAGACCAAAGGGATGAGAGCGAGACAGAGGCAGACAGAGAGAAAGAGAAAGTGAGATGCACACACACACACAGACACAGAAAAAGAGATTTCCAATGGACACACCACCTGTACCTGATTACAGGTATCAGATCCCAACTTAACCATTAGAGCATCTGACAGACGATAAACTGTTGAAGAGAGGGGTCTGAGTGTGTGTGTGTGTGTGTGTGTGTGTGTGTGTGTGTGTGTGTCCCTAATGAGGAATCACTATAATATTCCTACTCACAGTATTGCTGTGGCACTTGTGTAGTATCCTTCTAGTATATCAGTGATATGGTGGTAAACTAAAAGGAGGGTAGACTATGACAGCTGGTGATCATCATAAAGCAAGCAACCACCAATATAGACAAAAATATATTATTATTTCCTTGTGTTACTTACAGTTTGATGATACCTACAGTGATGTATATTAAGAATTTTCTGCCCAATAGCCTAATAAAAAAAAGAATATATCGGGTAAAACTGTGTTTACCATCCAGATCCCTGACTCCTGTCGTTCATTTCGTTAAGGGAGGGAAAAAAAGAAAAAGGCTGATTGCGATGGATGCACAGCCGGAGGCAACACCCCCCCGCCCCCCCTCTCTCTCTCTCTCCTCCCTCCCTCCATCCATCCATCCATCCATCCATGCTGTCTTTTCTCTCTTGGTAGCGCTGATGGTGCGTAAGGAGCGCAGGACAAGCGCCGGGACTTCCCTCTGATGGAGACGAGCTGAGGAGGACCAGGTCCAGCAGAGACCAGGACAGGATGAACAGGATCAAACCAAGGACTCTGCTGCTGTAAAGACCCACAGACAGACAGCGAGACAGACAGGCAGACAGAGAGAGGGGAGACAGAGAGGTAAGGGGCCATTAATAACCTGTTGTTTGTTTTTTTTGCACTAAAGAGCGAGAGAGCGGTGATCACGGATGTTCAGGGGCACAGCAGAGATGCAGGACGCCAAACGATGTAAAAACCTGCTTTTCTTTGACTTAGACTTCATTCGGATCATTTTTATGATAGAAAAGAAAACAGAAGTGGGCTATCTAATTGGGTAGGAGAGGATGCGCTGCAGCCTACTGCCCAGTCGTGCATTTCGTTTCTTTTAAAATAAAAATAAAAATCTATATTTTATTGTAGTCAGCTTTAAAACGCAATCGAATAATAACACGCAAAATATGTTGGTCTAATTGTAGTGAATTTGTTGCTTATATGATCACAGCTTTGCCCGGCATTTTCCAGCCAACAGTCTACCTTGTAGCCATTAAATGAAGTGATTTTGTGATTTTTCTTTTTGCTAACTCTTGAAAAACATGGGATGAAGCATGCCTATTCCTTTTATGATTTAATAATTGAACAATAGAAACAGCAGTCTGATGTTAGGCTACAATTCAATTATGCTCGCTGGCTGGTCAGGATCCTTTTAATTTAGATGGGGAAGGTTGTGAGCGCCGCCCTATGTCTGGAAAGGGAAACGCATTCAGCGGCTCTGTGTTTCTGTCAGGTTATTAGATTAAAAAAAACAAAAAAACAATGACTGGCCAATCAATGTGTGACTTTTATTTTTAGGTGTGTCTTAAGTGAGGGTGCCGACAGTGTAATCATTTGGTTCTCCTGCTTCTGTGCATTTGATGAAGACGAGGATGAACCCAAATTACAGAAAGCGTGACCTCCTTATATCATTTGATGCTACCAGTTTTACAAACCTCCAGATAGGCTTTGAAAGAGGATCACACCCCTTTTTGAAAAGCATTTGAACCCTCGATCAAGCGTTTTTCGCCTCATTTTGTCGGGCAGAAAGGTCTGCAGCCGGGGTGTAATGTGACACACAGGCAAACAGCTACTCAGTATCTGCTCAGGATCTGTTATGGGAGAGATTAACATTGGTGACAGGGTTGAATTGTGAAGCTGTTTGAACAGGATCACAGTCATGCTGCCAGGTGTCTGCATGTACTCAAATGTTTGTGTAACTGCAGAAGTGTAAAGGTGAACTTTTGTGTGTGTGTGTGTGTGTGTGTGTGTGTGTGTGTGTGTGTGTGTGTATGGATCCACACAGAGCAGTATCGGTAGTCATTCAGATTGATCTGTGTGACAATAACATGACTCTAAAGGATGAAAGCAGGTTATTGAGCCACGTTGTTTCGACCCAAGGGACAGCTGTAATGACAGACCTGCGTACTGTAACACACTCCATCGTTGACCATGTAGGACGTTTATTGTCATTTAATGTGGGGGATTGCGGGTGGCTAAAAGCATACATAAGCACATTCAGAGTGAGGTGCCTATATCTGTAGACATTGCGTGGCTGCTGGCAACATCGCCGGGTTTTATTGGTTTCTCTCAATAGTTACTTAAGAGACTTCCTTTCACCTGACAGATCATCTCACTCTATTCTATTCTATTCTATTCTATTCTATTCTTCACCCCCTGGAGAGTATAGTTTAGCCAAATAGATACGCTACATCATATCTTAGCCCACATAAATGTCTTGCATGATACAGAATGCTTTGCTGTAATAATAATTATTACATCTATGATATTATTTTGTATGTGTATGATCTTCTCTTCTCTCCTCGCCATATTATAGCAACACATTGCAGTGGTTGTTCATTGAATGCAGAGATGCATGCTCGCTCACGTCTACCTCACCTTCTCTGTCACTCCGTCATGCATCTTTTGTCGCTGTTTCTCATTCAATATGCCTCACACACACAAACACTCACAAACGCATACAAATGCGCGCGCGCGCGCACACACACACACACACACACACACACACACACACACACACACATCAAACTCCACTTCTGTGAGGTTTGTAATCTTGACTCTTGTCTCTTGTTGTTGATTGCTGTCAGTAAGGCAGTGACAGATTTTTCTAGCTCTGCATTTTCTTTCATACTTCATTTGTGTGGTTGTTTCTGTTGTGTTTCTCCCTCCAGATCCTCCCTCAATTGAAGGACTCCTGCCTCGATTCTCCACCAGCTGCCTGAATAGGGCGTGTCCAGGGGACTGTGTTTGGCATGCATGCTCCTAAGTGTGTATAGCTCATAGAGTCAAGTGGTGTGGTGTGTGTTTAGTGTGTGGAGTGTGTGGTGTGTGTGTGTGTGTGAGTGTGTGTAAGTTGTGAGTCCACGTGCACCGATGGACTCGGTGGGAGCAGAACGCCGGAGGCCCGTGCCGGTCCAGATGCCTGAGGAGAGGGAAGTATGGAGGGATGGAGGGAGAGCTGGATGGAGGGATGGAGGGAGAGAGGGATGGAGAGAGGGAAGAGAGAGCAGCGTGGTGCAGAGCTACAGCTTCGACTCGTACCAGCTGGAGGAGGAGGAGATCAGTAAAGACGCCCCAGAGAGAGGAGTGCTGGCTCTGTCTGAGCCCGGTGAGTTTCTATCTGTGTGTGTGGATATGTATGTGAGAAGGAAAGGGGATATTAGATCCATATCAGTAGATAGATAGATAGATAGATAGATAGATAGATAGATAGATAGATAGAAAACTATGTGTGTGTGTGTTTGTATCTGTTTGTGTGCAAGAGAGTGACAGAAACAGGGAAGAGTGTGTAAAACATACCTGGTAATCATGTTAACAGGAAATTGCTGTGTTGCCTGGTTACTCAGGTCGCACAAAGGCCAAACTAATCAAATCAGTAGTGACCAAGGACACAACAGCAAGGGCCAAGAAACCTTCACTCTGCTCCCACTGTGGTTTAAACATGCACCTTATTACAGCGGTTTTGGATCAATTGGTTGGTTTAAAGAGGGAAAAAAACAGCTATTGACGATGTACCTTGCCCATTTCGTTGTTTGGTGGTGTATTTTTCTTATTCCCGTGGATTACTGGTCAAATGTAGACAATGTGATGTCACTAGCAGATAATTCAGCAATATAAAACATCAACTGTAAATGTCAGGTTTTGGTACCAGTCCCTTAGAATGAAAGGGGAAGAGACCATCTAGACCATTTTGCATCGACATTCAACAACCACACAGGGAGAAATCCATCGTAGAAGAGGAAGAGACACCAATTTCTCCACCATCTGTAGCCTCAATATGCAATGCAGGCTAGCTAGCTATATTTATATGCCCATACACCCACTATTGGTTGAAAGTAACAAGTTCTTGCTTATTCTCTGGGGGTTGTTGAAGGGCATTCTCTGGGGGTTGTTGAAGGGCATTCTGGGAAATGTAGGAAATTAGACTAGAGGTAGATGAGAAAGGTTGAGGGTCAGTGGGTACACCAAGTAAATTACAACACGTCATCACAAAATAACTCCGGGAATCCACTGAACAAAACAAAGTGATATCAGCAAACTATCACACTCTCCTCAAAAAAGGCTACTGTGAATATGTTGGATGCAATTTCAATATATTAATTTTCCTTACCTCAACCTTTATGTGGTAATCCATGATATGCTGTTTTTTTTTTTGGCAACATCTTTGGTGCTAAGCGCTCATTGCTGTGGTATTTGTATTGTACTTCCCAGAGATCACTTGTCAATCAAACAGTGTGGGACTTGTTTCGCAAATTTTCAGATAAAATAAATACATTTTAGCGGTTGTATCAGGAGAGCCACAACCTTTAAGTCATTTTACCCCACTATTGGAGCAAGGCATACATGTAATTTTACACTCTTAGCCTTTTAATTCTCTAACCCTTGACTCCTTCTTTTCTGTGCTTCCTGCTCAGCCTTTGAGGAGCCGATCCCTGACGACCGTTACCATGGCATCTACTTTGCGATGCTATTGGCTGGAGTGGGCTTCCTGCTGCCCTACAACAGTTTCATCACTGACGTGGACTACCTGCACCACAAGTTTGAAGGTATAAATATTCATATACATGCATACCTTGAAAATACATGAATTTCACAGTTCACACACACTCTCTCTCACACACACACACACACACACACACACACACACACACACACACACATGCATACCCAGACACTACATGTTCACATCCAACTCACAGCAGCCACTACCCGTGTGTGTGCATTTCAGGCACGTCCATAGTGTTTGACATGAGTCTGACATACATCCTGGTGGCTCTGGTGGCTGTCATCCTCAACAACGTGCTGGTGGAGCGACTCAGCCTGCACACCAGAATCACCGTGGGTAAGTTGATCAGGAACCGAATCGAGCAGAATATCTTCCATATGGACAAATGGACCACTATTTGTGCTAAATAAAATTTCTACACAATGTATACTATACTATATACTATATATATATATATATATATATATATACTATACTATTCTTCAGAAGTTCAGAAGAAGCTGATTTTGTAAGCTACTATCCATGATGTTTTCAAAGCCATCCCAAATCTGTGCAGTGTAAATGAGGCTGAATAAAATACTGTGGGGTTGCAGGCTAGCAGTGGGGGTTCAGCCAATAACCCACAAATCAAATTTGATCTGTGAAAAAGTTTATTCTTAAAAAATGCACTTCCCCCTATTTTGCTGTATGTTCACTCATATACCAACAACAGACCTGGTTCAGTGATTCAGTTTTTTTTCTGTCTGTCTGTCTGTCTGTCTCTCTCTCTCTCTCTGTCTGTCTGTCTGTCTGTCTGTCTGTCTGTCTGTGTCCAGGCTATATCTTAGCATTAGGGCCGCTGGTCTTCGTCAGTGTGTTTGATGTCTGGCTGGGGAAGTTCACCACCAGACAGGCTTACATCATCAACCTCATCTCAGTGGGCGTGGTAGCCTTTGGATGTACAGGTAATAACAATGATAATGATAATGATAATGATCATTTCTATCTATTTATCTATAGACTAAGAGAGATACAGTATATAGATATAAATCTATATATAGAGGTAATAAAAATAGATGTACTGTATATAGATAGATAAATAAATAAATAGAGAGAGAGATGTAGATGTAGATATAGATATAGATATAGATATAGATATAGATATAGTAGATCCTTGAGGATGGATCAAACACTGAGCCAGTCTGTTTGTTTTGTGACGACATTGTGACTACCGAATAAAGACACAGCTGGTTCTTGCTGGCTCTTCCTCCTGGTTGCTTTATATTCTGTAACGCTAGATTTTGCTTATTCAGGGTCCTGGGGTGCCAGACTGTGGGTTCTCTCTCTCTCTCACTCTCTCATGTGGTTTCTGAAAGTTCAAGAAGCTCTGCCTCTGAATCAATTGTGTTTTTATAGTGTTGACTCTGTTAGCCCAGTGTTTGCACTGCTAACTACTTCCTCATCTGTCCCCAGTGCAGCAATCTAGTTTCTATGGTTACATGGGGATGCTGCCCAAGAGGTACACACAGGGAGTGATGACCGGGGAGAGTAAGTACACACACACACACACACACACACACACACACACACACACACACACACACACACGCACACACACATTCATGAGCTGGGAAATGTACTATGTGTCTGTGAGTGTTCTCTCTAACTGCTCACCCCCTCTCACACGGTTTCTCTCTTTCCCTTTCTCATTCCCCTATTCCCTGCTGCCTGCTGTTTCACTGTCACTCCTGTCTTCCTCTGTTTCTTTTCCTTTTATTTTCTATCCCTGCTTCCCTTCCTATATGTCTATATTGCTCCCTCTTCACTGTCTTTTCCTCTCACTTCCCACCCTTTATATTGACCTTCCCCACTCTCTCTCTCTCTCTCTTCTCTCTCTAATATAATTTCCTCTCCTGTCACCCTTCTCTCTGTGTCTTGATTCTGCCCTCCCCTCTCTCTCTGTACTCGCCACCCCCTGTCTTCCCTGTTCCTCCATCGTTCTTACCCCTACTTCACCCTCCCAGGTACAGCAGGGGTGATCATCTCCCTGTCTCGTATTTTCACCAAGCTGCTGATCAGTGATGAGATGAAGAACACGCTCATCTTCTTCCTGGTTTCCATCAGCATGGAGATGCTTTGCTTCCTGCTTCACCTGGTGGTCAGCCGCTCACGGTTCGTCCGCTACTACACCAGCCACACCCAGGGCAAAGGTCAGGGCAAAACTCACGACCCGCGTGACAATGGGACTGGATACAGGGTTCACCATGACGTCACCTCAGAGGAAGTAAGATTTGTAAGTTTTTGGATAGTTTATTGACTGTACTCTGTGTGTGTGTGTGTGTGTGTGTGTGTGTGTGTGTGTGCAGGTGCATGCTGATCTGGAAACTATCAAACTAAAAGGCTTAAATCTGAACTTACAAATTAAAGCGCCAGTCCTTATACTCTGTATCACATTTTTATCTTGTAGGTTTAGTTTATTTGCACAATTAAAAAAGAAAAGAAATACAAAATCAGGTGAAACCAAGGAACCTCTATGGGCTTACAAAAAAGTATCAAGTCCCTAATCAAGGGACGCCTTTTGCCCTTAGAACAGCTTCAATCCTCCTTGGATTGCTGAACAGTTTACATTGGGATATTGGACCTTTCTTAAAGATGGAAAGGCTCCAGGTTCTTTGAGGGGTGAAGGAGGTAGAAACCTGCTTCTCACTCTGCGCTCCAGAACGTCCCATAAAGGTTCAGTAGATCTGGTGATTGGTGAGACCATGGAAGGTGTTTGGCTATCATCCTGCAATATGGAAACATCATGAGGCAACAGTGTGTCCAGGTTTTGTGCTCCTTACGCCAGGTTACTGTATGTGTCTTTATGCATTGTGCCTTGAATACAAGCAGTTCCTGCCATAAATACAGTTTTGATGTTGATTCAATTCTGAGGCTGTAGTTTTGTGGTGTTTAGCAACTGTTCTGTTAAATCCAATAGCCTACACTTTGTGTTTGCATATGTTGTCATGGTTTTCAAGACTGCTTGGCTTCTTTGGAGCTCTGTTCGTTTCCTAGTGTTGCTTTGGAAACTTGCATGTAAAAGTGGTGATTGTCAGACGTCTTTTAAAACTGACACATACTGCTGATTGGCATTCAGCTTGGCATACTTCAAAGTTAAACTCCTTTCTCATGTGGTGTTTCCATTATTTTGTCCAGCCCCTGTATATTGTACGTATACAACACAAGCTTTCAGTCAGACCTCGAGTTAGTAGAGTGAGACTTTTCAGATCCTCTCATTAAAGTTTCTTGTCCATGTTTCATTGAAACCCTGCAACAACAAACTGAACCGAGAGAAGGAAGCGAAGTCAGGCCTCCTAGTTGCAGTGTCATGCGAGTGCTTGATGGTTTTTGTGATGATTTTAAGTGTGTGTGTGTGTGTGTGTGTGTGTGTGTGTGTGTGTGTGTGTGCGTGCCTGTGTAAGTGTGCGTGTACATAAGCGTTGAGGACTGGATGATGTAGCACCACTCAAACGCAGACACTTAGAATTATTTAGCGACGCTCCAGTCAGGGGTAATGCTTTGGCTTTTGGCTGCCGCTCAGAAACAGGAACAGGGAGCGCGTGAGAGAGGGATAGCGGGAGGGAGGGCAGTGGTAGTAGGGGTGAGGTAGGAATAGATGGAGAGGGATGGAGTTTAAGAGAGAAAGGGAGAAAGAGAGAGGTTGAGGCTGCGAACAACAGAGAATGAGAGTCACGACAACGAGGCAAAAGACAAGAGACGAGGCAGAGTGGAAGAGGAAGCAGGCAAAGGGGGGAATGAGAGTGCAATCATAAAAATTGGAGCGCTAGCTAGAAAAAGACAGAGCGAGGAAGGAAAGAAGGTGATTAAGGGAAAGGGAGGACAGAGAGTAAGCAAAGGACAGAATGAGAGAAGAGTCACGACAGCAAGAGAGCAGCCCAGGGAAAGGCTGAGATACTGCAGACAATGACAGAGAGCGAGGGTGCTCTCTCTCCTCTGGGAGCCTGACAGGGAGACAGACAGCTAGATAAATACACTTTGTACTTGAACTTGTACTTGGGCTTGAAGCAGCAGTTTACAGCGAGAAGACGTGGCGCTAATATTCCTCATTACACTGTGTTTGTTCAGACGTACAGAAGGCTAGAGACCTCAGAGGAGAGAGAGGCCTTCAGAAGAAAACACAGCAGCTCAAGATGTGATCACTTTACGCGGTTGTGCACAAGAGGAGCGTGTGAGGACATCCCTCTGTGCTTCAGTGTTTGTGTGTGTGTGTGTGTGCCCATGCACGTGCACGTGCAAGAGAGATGTGCGAGTGTTTTTCTGCGTCTGGGGCGCGATTCAGGGAGTTCTTTGTTCTCGTTGCCAGGGGAAACCAAGGCAGTGCTGTATATTATGGGATAATCAAGGAGAGTGGTGCCTTCTGGCCCACAACAACTTCTAATCAACTAATGGGTCTGTGTGTGTGTGTGTGTGTGTGTGTGTGTGTGAGAGAGTGTGTGTGTGCGTGTGTGTGCGTGTGTGTGCGTGTGTGTGTTGATGTACACGGGCAAAATGTATCTATGAGAGTTAGAGTGAGTGTAGTAGAAGTGCCTAAATGTTTTGGTACGATGTGTGTGTGTGTTTCTGTGTATGTGTGTGTGTGTGTGTGTGTGTGTGTGTGTGTCTACATTACTGCTGGACCTTGGGCTTATTGCCCTATGCATCACAGCACCTTATTTCCGTCCAGTGTCTAACAAGGTTACGTCAATCTGCAGCAGCACTATTAGCCATAAAAGCTGATGTCACGCAGCCAGGAAGCCATTACTTAGAGAAAAAAAGAAAAGAAAAAGTTAATACCAGAAAGTGTGTATGAAAGTTACTATGAGAGAATATCTTTATTTATTGTGTGATGACTACCTCTAGTGTTTTCTTCCTGAATTGTTCTTTCCACATCAATTTTACTGCTCCCTATCCATCCCTCCCTCTTACTGCCAGAAAAGCTGGTTCGTCTTTCTCATTGCCATCCATGCGTGTTTGATAATTTACAAAATATTTTCAGTATTTTACCCAACGTTCTCAGGGTCGTGAGACACTTTAAATGTTTCAAATGTGGGGGTGAAATATCAAGTGTGAACTGGAAATGTAAGGCTCCTGCAGGACACTGAGAAATGAGAAACCTCTCTGGCCTCAAAGGATGTTGAGCTCTCTCTCTCTCTCCCTCCCTCCCCCCCCCCTCTCTCTCACTCTCTCTCTCTCTCTCTCTCAGGGTAATGGTGGAACGGCAGCTTCCCCTGCAGAAGACACCACTGAGGAATTTGCAGGAGGGACATATGTCCGATTTGATGCCCCAAAAGCCAAGATAAAGAGGAGCTGGCCTGGTGTCCGTGGTACTCACTCTCACTCTCTCTCTCTCTCTCTCTCTCTCTCTCTCTCTCTCTCTCTCCCTCGCTCTCTCCCTGCCTCTGTATTATCCTTTCATTGCTGCTCTATTCATCTCCCCTTCTCTCTGTCAATCTTTCCCTTGTGCAGTCAATGCTCTGTTACCCTCTGACTTTGAAATGTAAATGGATCCCCTGGCCATGTTGGAAAGGAAAATATGTTCTTAGTCAATTTGCCTGGTTAAGTAAGGGTTTTCTCTCTTCCTTTTCTCTCTTTCTCCATATATCTCTCCCTGTTTCACCATCCCCCTTTCTCTCTCACTCCTCCCCCCCTAATCAGACATGATCATGCATCGTTACGTGGTGGCCCGTGTGATTTGGGCCTACATGCTGTCCATAGCAGTGACCTACAGCATCACTCTGTGTCTGTTCCCTGGGCTGGAGTCAGAGATACGAAACCCCACCCTGGGGGAATGGCTTCCCATCCTCATCATGGCCACGTTCAACATGTCTGACTTTGTTGGCAAGGTGAGGCGCAGCTGGCGAGCTCTTTTTTTTTTCAAATGGTTTTATCCTCAAAAACATATTTTTTTTGCAAGCGAACATTTTAAGATGATGCATGGGTTTAATAGTAACCCATCATCTTCACTTTCATGCCAGAAATAATTTCCAAGATTAGGTATACATTTTTCAGGTAATGTGGAATTAAACTCTTCATATGCACATTTTGAAAAATAAAGTTAGTAATAAAGTTCATCATTCAATACCTCTGACATATAGCGTGTTCAGACCGTATTAGCATTTTGTAAACCAAGGACTAAACTTTTTTTATCCTCATTTTGTGTTAATTTTCTACTATCAATCTGTGTAAGAGTCACGTGTCACATTGTTATTGGCCACATTATTGCCCATTGACATTTACTAGTGTCCAATCCTGTGGTTATAAAAGTGCTTGAGATAGAAAGTTGAGATAGACAGAAAGTTTTTAAGCCATGGAAAATCCTGTGCTGGGTTTTTCCAAAGCTGCGTCGTAGTGCTGAGACCATCTTTTCCTAATTCTATGTCAGTGGACAGAGAATGAACTTGTGCTCTTCTTTTGGGAAGCCAGACACTGGGATGTAATTGTACACTAAGCTTCCTTGCACTGCAGAACCAGTGAAGAGAGAGCTTCATGAGGAAGGAAGGCATTTACATTAATGTAGGACTTGACCTTGTGAAATGGTTAAAAGGAGGCGCCCCATTTATTGGACCTGAAAGTAAGAATGGAAAAAGGTTTGGTTTATTTTTTAGATAATTGCAGTTTGCTAAGAGGCTTTATCTCAATACTCAGAAATTAAACCTTATCTCTCGTCCTTGAGTCATAAATTTGACTTTGAGGGGAAAAATACTGAGATTCATTTTAATTGTATGCTTTGACTTTGTCTTCATGGCACATGTAGCATTTTGTTGAAATGGAAAAAAAAGAGATAAGGAAGTAGAGGAGGAATTAAATAGAAAAAGGGAAAGGAAAATTAAGGTAGCTAGGAGGTAACAAGAAAAGTCACGATAAGAGAAAGGAATAAAGTTGGGAAAAAATAATGTTTGAGCAGTTTGAGTTATTCTTCATATACTTGTCTAGCAGGGTGCTTTCTGGGGAAGCAGTCAGTTCAGGCAGTTGCAGAATGACTTCAGTGCAATGAGGTTGATCCAGTGCTGTATCTTGTGCTCATCGCTGTAGCCCGATCTATTTTCTATCATAAGAGGTCCCATATACATTGAGTGTGACAATGACTGTCGGCAAGCATCTGCCCTGCTGAAGTGTCCTTGAGCAAAAAGAGAATTTCTCCACTGGGGTCAATAAAGTATCACATCATCATCATCATCAACGTCACAAATCAACCCTCTGTTGTCCCCAGATCCTGGCAGCGCTGCCGTACGACTGGTCTGGAGGCCGCCTGCTCTTCTTCTCCTGCCTGAGGGTGATCTTCATCCCTCTGTTTGTCATGTGTGTGTACCCGGCCAATGCCCCTACGCTGTCCCACCCTGCCTGGCCTTGTCTCTTCTCCCTCCTCATGGGGGTCACCAACGGATACTTTGGGTCTGTGCCGATGATACAGGCTGCCGGAAAGGTGCCGCCTGAGCAGAGGGAGCTGGCAGGTGAGAGAGAGCGTGTGTGTGCATGTGTACAGTATATGTAAGAACAGTTTATAACATGCTAAAGTGTGAGCACGTTTACCTAAATGGTAAAAATGTTGGTATTAAAGGAAAATTTCACCCTTGAATACTCTTATACTGTTATATACCATCAAACTGTGCTATTCAACGCATTCCAGGAATTATTTTGTGTTGAAATGAACCTTTTTGCTGTATCTACATTGCCCTTGCTCTAGATTTTAGCTCTCATTTTCTGCTGTAAAGCTCCATTGTAGCTGTGCTGGAAATATCTCGATGTGACGTCTTGTCTTGTATTTACGTTTGGTCACCTTAGGGTGGATTTCTTTCAGTTTTTAATGGTAATGTAATAGCTCTGACTTAAGAAAATGGCATCTAAAATTTTTAAAAATCTATTCAATATGGACATGCTATTGCTCCTATGAAGCATTAGAAGTGGCAGATGAAGAATATGTGAAAGACATTGGCCTAGGCTACAAATAAAGTAATTATTATCTTTGAAGCGACTTAAATGAACATTAATGTCAGTCAGAGTTTAAACAGGTCAGGGAGTCTGATGAGGTGTGTACATTTACTTTCTTTCTTTGTATTATTATCATCCTAAATATGCTTTTTTTAGGGTTAGGGTTAGGGTTAGTTTTTCGCTTATTTTTCATGGTCATTCACTGCTCTCTCTCTCCCTCTCTCTCTCTCTCTCTCTCTCTCTCTCTCTCTCTCTCTCTGATAACCTCTAGGAAACACTATGACAGTCTCCTATATGACAGGCTTGATGTTGGGCTCTACTGTGGCGTATGCAGCTTACAGCTTCACTGCTCCAGGATCAGGAGTACACCTCCCCACACTCCACCTACACACACCTGCCAATTTGACAGGGTATTGAATGTAGATACACACACACACACACACACACACACATACACAAACACATGCACACGTGCACACAGACATATACTCACACACAAGAGGAGGGGCATCATAAGCAAGACAGAAGTGATGGACTCCAATCAAAATGAACTAAACACAAGAGATCCTCCGGCTGCAGAGGACAAGAAGACAACCTGCAGGGTCAAACCGGAGCACTCTTAAAAGGTGGAGAAGTCGCTTCAACCTACTCCTCTGGTAGAAATACTAACCTTCGTCCACATCACAAGCGCTCTTTTGATTTGGCTCCATCGGTAGTCTGCTCCAGGACTAGCGGCTCAAGGCTGGGAAGAGACTCATCCACAGAGGAAGTTAAACTCCTTGCTAGCATGAAAGGCGCATTAACCTGCTGCAGTCATCAGTGTATATAGTGTTTGTATGGTCCTGTACATATCAAAATTGCTAACCAAAGCAAGGGAGTGAACCTGTGGTACGTCATACTAAGGAGGGCCGCTTATGGAATGGAAACAGGCCTGTTCTGGGAAGAAGTTTAAAGGTCCCACATCATTCAGTTTTCAAATATACTAATATACTATATATACACTCAGGATAAGTGTAATGTTCTTCATGATGTTTTGTAAATAAATGTAATTTAGTTAAAAGTGAATTAGTTGAATTGAATGAATTTGGAGTTGAGTCCTCACAGGCAGAACAGTCACAAAACTGGACCCTGATCGCCTGACAACAACTGGAGGCTTTCAAGTTCAAATGTTAGAACCTGGCCTGATTGGACGGATTTCAGGAATTCTTTAGTGGGGGAGCCAATCAGGACCGAGTCCATTTGTGATACGTTTACTGGAGTTGGTCTGAAACTGCCTGAAAAGGATTTGAAAATGCAACTTTAAATTCAACCACTCAAACAAAATCAAATTGTAACAATGTTGTTGACATTTGATCCCATATGTGTATAAATGGAGCGAAATTTGAATTCCTATAATATGGGACCTTTAACGATGGAGAGGAATAGCTCATCTGAAACAGTGAAAGCTGATTTCTCTACATTAGTCTGGTCTGGCTCTCTGTTGGTCTAGTGACCTTTCAGATGTCTGGGCTATACTTTGAATATGAACTGTGGACAGTTTTACCCTGAGGGTGAAAAACAAGAACAAGAAAAACAGCATTTGTCAATAGGCCAATCTCCTCCAACAGTAGCCCTTTGAATGTTTCACAATATAGTTATTGTCTGCCTGTGTGTCCTAACAGACGGGTGACATTTGTACAGTGTAAAGTCACTAGATTTTTTGCTTAGTCTGCGTGTTGCTACTGCCAGTGCTTGTCTGGCCTTCTCTGGAAGGACTGAATGATCATCAGTTTCCAAGGAAACTTCGTGTCATAGGCCACATATGTTTCATTTAAGATTTCATTTCTGGGAACTGTTGCTATTCAAAGTAGAGAATATATGACTCCACTGTGGCTTTTTCTGGAATTTGTTTAGCCCTGCTGTTTCCTCAGTATGATTTATTGCTCCTCTAACAACATACAGTGAGATATCTGAGAACAGTGAGACTTTGCATAGCAGCAACCATCTGATAATGACTTCCAAAGACACTGAGTGTACAAAATAGTAGGACCACCTTCATACTGTTGAGTTGCACCCCATTCTGCACAACCCATGTCCATGATAGTCAAGAAGACTAGAAACCCTCTTCAACATCTCCTCATTTTCATCTCCATCTGCCCTTCATGACTGAAGTGGGTTTAATAGGTGAAATCAATAAGGAGTCATGAACACAAAAATGTTCCTCTCAGTGTAGATAGCACTTTGAAACCTTATTTTGAAATGCTTAGTGTATGGTTTAGTCTGGCTGCAATGTGAGATGGGCATGGTTTTACACTTTTGGGACAATGTGATTGGTTCCATTGTGCCATCAATCAAAAAAAGTTATTGACTCCATTTTAAATAGCAATCTGATCCAGGCGTGGTACACAATGGTTGCCATTCTCAAAGTCCTCTCAGCCGGCATCTCTCTTGCATCAGTACTGCAGCTCAAGATGCAGTGATAAGAGAGATATTACGCATCTCTCTTGCATCAGTACTGCAGCTCAAGATGCAGTGATAAGAAAGATATTACGCATCTATCTTGCAACAGCGCTACAGCAGCTGATGCAGCCTATTGTTTTCATTTAATGTCGTAATGTAGAACTCAATAAGTATATTTATCTTAGTAAAGCGGGTGGCAGATCATCCCTTGCACCCTCTGATGGTTGAAAAGAGAACAAAAATGTGTGACTCCTCTTGGGGGCGGAGCAATAATGGAGGAGTAATTCACTGTTGCTTGCAGTGAAAAATGGGATTTCACAGTTTGAATATCATCAACACATTCCTTCAGTTTTCCTCTGAAGTCTGTCAATGTTTACCTTTCCCAATAACGGCTTGGGCTCTTGGGAGAGAAATTCATGTAGGATTGAAAAGTCTGTATATTTCTGATCAGGGCTAATAGCTCAAAAAAAGGGTGAATGTAGAAAATGTCTATGACAGAATGAACATTTGTATAGAAGTACATAAAGAAACTGACTTTAGGAGAGAAAAGGTTTGTTACTTTCATTTGTACAAAAGACTGTTGTAGGGAAACCTCCACCCAGATACATATCTTTCAGTGGTAAGAGAATCTCCTGGTATTAGCAGGTTACAGCAGAGTTCAGAGTTTATACATTATGGAGAAATACCCCTCAGTGTAGAAGCTGTGCTCGCCAAGAAGGACACTGCATTATGTAGGTGGTGGCTACAATGGAGACTAATGCAGGCACTGTGTGGAGAATAGTAGGGTGCCATTTGGGAACTAACCTCATTACTGTATGTATGTCCTACTGTGTTTATGGTGCCATGTTGCCTTAGGCCTCTCTCCTCTCTCCTCTCTCCTCTCTCTCGCTCTCTGTCCTCTCTTAGTGAATTGCTGGGTTCCAGGTGTTAGTGATTTTTTTCCGTCTGGTTGTCAGATAAGTCATTAAAGGACACCAGGAGTCTCTCTCTTGCTCGCTTGCTCTCTCTCTCTCTCTCTCTCTCTCGGAAGAAAGGAGATCCTACACTTAAAAACATCTTAGATTAACCAACATCTGTATCTGGTATTCACACTTCTCAAGCACATTTCAATGTAATTGAAGTCTAATTAACTTATTGCACTGGCAGATCCTTTTGCTAGACTTCACTTGCTCCACGATAATATGACTAAAAGAAATAATAATGGAGCAAGAAAAATATTCTTTTAAAAGGCTAAATTAAAGTGGAAACCAGCAGAATGATCTGCCAGCGCAGTAAAATAATTTGACTCTTTAAATAAGCTTGATAATTGTGAACACAAGTATGAATCACTTGGTAAGATGAGTCAAACTACAGAGTGGAGAGTTATAATTTAATAATCCTTGAGATGAAGAACCACACAGATCTGTTTTAAATGTGAGTGTTGATTTCAAATCTCATTAACTAGATACTGTAAGAAGTACTGTATCATAGTAGAAAACAGTATTTTCAGGTGATGCGTCACATTGGATGACATTCTCAGTAGCTGACACTTATCCAGACTGACCAACAGTAATAATAAGCTTCATTTCTTAGATGACCAAAATTACAAGCAGACAGTAGTGGGGAGACTAAAGGTCAGGATCACGGCGCCCTGACAACATTACTGTGACTGTAGAATGATCATGTAAAGAAAATAAATTAAAAAAAGAGCAAAGATGAAAGAAATATTGTGAACGCAATTAGAGTAGAGGAGACGGGAGAGATTCATTAGGCAGACTTCTTGAAAAGATAGGTTTTGAGGCTGTGGTGGAAGATGGCCAGGGACTCTGCTGCTCTGCGGGAGTTTGAAGGTTATTCCACCACTGGGGGATGACGTTCACTCTCCGGACTCTTTGACCACACAGCTGCATGCAGATGCAGTGGGCTGTTTAAAGAACGGGAGAACAGATTTTTGCTTCCGCAGGCTTCAATTCACTAAGTTTTCGTTTATCGGCCTGCCATGTGGCGTCCTGTTTCTGTGGTATCCTGGTGTGAGATGGTGTTAATGTGCTTGACTACTACAGTGAAGAGTTGTTGTTTTTTTATCAGAATCTCGTGACCATGTGAGACTGAACACTCACATGACTGCACAAGGTGAAATGATAGCTTAGTGTGGGAAATGTACAGAATGAGATTATACACAGATACTATATAACTAGCAGAAGTCAGATGCCATTTGTAAAGGACTAGTTCAAGTCATTCCAGTGGGCTTTATTGAGTCTTTGTGTGACAGCCGGTCAAAAGTAAGTATTGGGACAATGAGCTAAAGTGGGCTATTTTCCCCGTGCGATTGTTGTAATGGGGCTTGACATGGAGGCTAAGTAAAACCCTTTATCACAATGTGACAGTCTGTTCTTTAGCCTCATATTCACCTTTTAATGCAAAATCCATATTATACTGTAGATGATTCAACAGCAAAAAAAAGCTCATCGTCCCAGTTTTTATGCTTCTGACCACCATACCTGCCCTCTTGGTTTCAGAGGAGTGAGGAAAATGAAGCTTAACTGCTTATATTAGTTTACAGTTTACCAGTATTGGAGACAAAATATTGAATACTTGAAGTGCTTCATTCCAAAATGCTATACATCATTCTGGAAAAAAAGCAATGTTCGTTTGTGCCAATTTGTACCAAATTTCTAAAATGGTGCATATCTGATTTTGGAATTAAACCTTTAACATTTATTGTAAATATGAAAAATATAAATATTGGATTTCCTAAAAATAATATATTTGTGTCAACCATTGTATTCATCAGCAGCTGTCAATAAAGTCATTTTTTCCATCTAGGTGTGTGGTGTCTATTGTAATGTGTTGTGCTGTAAGCAGAGAGACATTTTACCCGTTATAGTTCAGATCTGATCTCGTGGCTGTCAAGCAGGTATCAACCATACACAATCCAATATTTTTCTCTTTAGATCACAACCAACTCTTTTGAGCCTTTGTAAATCTAGACATTGTTGTAAATGTTTGATGACTTTATTAATCTGGGGCAGTATGATTCAAATATTAGTATGAGTGTTGGTCTTGGAACAGTTTTACTTCTTCAGTCATTGTGAAATTCATGTCATCTGACCAGCGTTTGTAGTCCAAAGGTTGTTGTGGCTGAGGTCAGGTTTGAATCCATTGAGTGTCCTCGGGCAGCAGAGAGGCGTAGTGAGTAGAGGAACTGTCCTATCCGCCCTGCTGATGTGTCCTTGAGCAAGACACTGAATCCCCACTAGCTCCAGGGGGCGCTGTATGCACTACCCCTGACCTTCCTGTGGAAGGGGGCAACTGGGGGCAAAAGGGAAGGGAAAGCAAAGGAAAAAAGTGAATTTGTCCTTGGAGGATCAATAGAGTATCTCTCACACACACAAATAAACTCAGGAAACGGTAGAAACCTGCATTAACTGCTTCTCTCCAGCAGAGGGTGCTGCTGCACAGAAAACACCATCAGCTACCAATCAGGATTGCATGCCGTCAGTTGCAAGTAACAATGAAATTTAAGAGTTAAAATGGTTATTAGTGAGGAACATTCGTAGCATGAAGATTAGACGACTGTGTCTTGACATAGCTTCACATCTCTGTCTGAATCTGCAGAACAGAGCCCCTTCTGCTGGCAGGGGTGCAGTGTCTTGCTCAAGGACGCCTCAGCAGGGCGGATGCTCGCCATCGTGGGGCTTGAACCCTGCTGTTGAAGCACCGTCTCCCTCTACACCACTACACCACCCTGTTCATATAACTGCATACATTCACACAAACACACAGGAGAAGAGAAGAGCAATGGTTTAGGGGCGGATCATTTACAATTACATCTTCTTGCTTTTGTTCAAGATGTAAAGGGAAGAGTTCATAATGTTCTGGCTCCAGATTATACATGAGGAATGGAGGGAGGCGACTCTCCGTTCTCTGTGTGTGCATATGTGTGTGAGTTTGTGTGTGTGTATGTGTGTGTGTGTGAATACCTCTGCATGCATGTGTGTTTTTGTGTGTGTGTATGTGTGCATACGTGTGTGTGTGTGTGCATTAATTTCAATTGCGGTTGCAGAGGAAGAGAGCGCACATGAGTGTGTGTGTGTGTGTGTCTATGTGCTAATTTTGGATGTGGCTGCAGGGAAAGAAAGTCTCTGGTGTGTGACATAGCAACTGATCATTAGTCATTCTGCTCCACATAGGGGAGAGAAGAGGAGGAGGAAGAAAGGTGATGGAGGAGATAGAGAAGGTAGAGAGAGTAGAAGGGTAAAAGAGGTGTGGTAATCTGTTCTCCACAATGACTGTTTAAGTATTTTAAAGGCGCTCCATGTAGCACTTTTAAACACCAATACATCATTGTCACTTTAATTGTGTTATCTTGCTATAATTACCGTAAACAGATGAGATTATGGTGGAAATGATTGGTAGCCTCTATCTCCCGCCAGCTGGATTGTTAGCGCTGGTGTTTCTCAAAATGAAGACCACATTTCCCATAAACCCTGCTGCTTCTGGTCAGAAGCAGATGCTGCTTCTTCAGTAAAAGGTTTTCTCTTTCGTTTTACTGCAGAGGATGAACATGTTGGAAGTGATTTCTCCGTCGACCTTTCACTCGCTCCAGCCCTCTGCAACCTCTGAAAGCTTTAGCTCAGTTTGCTCTGTTTTGTGCCATAAAGCAATCCAAAGGAGTCCCTGCTAAATCTGACCTGGCACCATACAATATAAAATACAGAGTAGAGGCTGATAGAAGCTACCAATGTCTCACAATTAATTTGGTAATGATTTATTGATGTTGCTATGCTACTTGTAGAGCCTTTTAGGAAGAAGTGCTTCTTCTTCTTCTTCTTCTTCTCCATCAACTTTTCTGTGGCATAGGTCAAGCGCTATAAAAGATGCAAGTAGAAGAGAGTAAGATACCAGAGTAGGGTAAGAAATATAGAAAACATGAGTGTTTGAGGTTATGGAGAAGGGGGAGAGCAGAAGAAGGATAAAACATGGAGGGGAGAGGGAAGAGGGAGGGTGATGAAACATAGTGGACAGACAGCACAAGAGAGAGAGAGACAGGCAGATAGAGCAAGAGACCAGGAGGATAGGAGGACTGTAAGCAATGTATATTCAGAGAAAGAGGAGGGGCCAGAAGAGACGGTCGGGTTTGTATGATAGAGAGAGAAATAACAGACGGGTGAAAAAGAGTATAAAAAAAGTGAAAGAGGTAGAGAGAGAGAGAATAGATGAAGAAGAATGGTAAAACAGGAAGGAGGTTTTGGAGGGACAGGGAGTGAAAAGAGGAAAGGTGATAGATGAGATGGGGGGGGGGTAGTAGAGGGAGAACAGATGACGGGTGACAGCAGAGGGAGGTGGGGGCAGACAGACTGAGGCATCCTGATAAGTGATGCCGCACAACGATATGTCCCATAAGTAGGATGGATAGACAATAAAAAGAGTCTCCCTGTTCAACAACTAGTAAAAATGAAATATTACAGATGGCTACCTGGATCGCGGACGATCGCTACCTCCGACAGATGGCAGTCTGGAGCGGGACTACATTTTTCTTCTCTCCCCTTTCCATCCCTCCAAGTTTCATCCCTATTACCTCCCTCCCTCCCTCTCTTTCTTTCTCTCCCTCCATCAGTGGGGGGAGCTGATAGTCTTGTGTTCCTCTGCGCATTCCCACAGTAGAGACGGATTCTGCTGTCAGGTTTTCAGCAGACATCACCTCGTTTTCACAGCTACAATGGGATTTCATTCAGGCTGTCACTCCTGTCTAAATATCCACAACGGCAGCTGTGTGTGTGTGTGAGAGAGAGGGAGAGGGAGAGGGAGAGAGAGAGAGAGAGACACACACACACAAGTAAACATGCCTGAAATACAAAGACTGATGTTTCATTCATTGCGTTGTCCGCATGAATAATAGATAGCTAATTGATATGCACTACACACACACACATATACACATATACACACACACATATACACATATACACACACACACACACACACAGACACACTCTTCCACGCGGGATCAAACTGTGAACTAATATTTGTGAGACTTGACTGTCATTTCACATTCACATTTACTGCAAGACACACGAGAACAAGAGACACAGGGAGGTCGAGCAAAGGTGGGAGAGAGACATAGAGAGAGAGCGAGAGAGAGAGAGAAACTTTTGATATCCTCTAATGATGCATCTCACAACAAGACAGAGGATAAAATAACTAAAACCACCATCAAAGCTCACCAACTCCCACACATACATACAGTACATATACAAGCACACACACTGACAACATCAACTACACTGATGATATCAAAGTTGATGAAAACACAGTTAACGTTTACATCGGAGTCACGGTTATATCCCAGATTATCAAGATTGTTGATCATCATGATTGACAATAAGACAAGTCGTATTGTCACAAAGTAAGTGAAGGTCTCTTAAAACCAGCATCATCATCTGCCAGTGCAGTAAGACTTCAAATATCTTGAAATTAGTTTGAGAAGTGTGAGCACAAGATAGAAATGTTGGTTAAGATCGCAGTTCTTTGAAAGTGGTATTTCCCTGCTTCCAAAATGGAGTATCTACATTAGAGAGAGAGAGTGATAGGAACGAGCTAGGCTTCAGGTTTCCCCAGGGCCCCACTTATAACTTCTGACAATAAACTGTCGTATATTGAATATTCTGTATGGGACCCTTTGGACCCCCGGAGAATGAAAGATGAGGAAAACAGATCTGGAAAAACATAAGCCATGAAAAAAGAAAGAAAGACAGAAAGAAGGAAGAAATGCTGGCTTCGGTGAGAGGAGAGAAAGGAATAAATAGAGAAATCCCACCTTTTCTTTGCCACAACTCTTTGACAAAGAAGAGTTGGAGGACAAACACACACAGTTATAAAAGTCTGGGAGCAGACTTCAGTCTGAATAACAAGCCTTTCAAAGTGTTTGTGCTCACTGTGCGTTTGTGCTCACTGTGCGTTTGAACGCCCCCTCACTCAGATACCTATCTCCTGGGAAACCAGTGTGAGTTTGTGTGTGTGTGAGAGAGTATGAGTGTGTGTATTCTGAGCATGAACTCCCTTTTATAAACCCCCCGCAGCTGCCTGGAAGACTTGAGGAGAGAGAGAGAGGGAGAGAGAGAGAGAGAGAGAGATTCAACATTAATGAGTTCAAACATGCATGTGCACACACACACACACACACACACCTATTTCCCTCCATCACACACATACTCCTTCCTCGACTCCCTCTGCTCCCTGTGTTTAAGCAGTAATGAAGTCTCAGCCAATAGAATGTCTCCGTTCCCCTGATGTCAGCCAATCAGAATTCCATATGCTGACACACCCACAGGAGGGTGTGTAGTGTGCAGCTGAGGTAGGTTCAGTGAATGTGTGTGTGTGAGTGTGCATTAGTGTGAGTGAGTTTATGTGTGTTGATGGATTTGAGTGTTTGTGTGGATACCTTTGTGTGTGTAGGCGGACTCTGTGTGTGTGTGTGTGTGTGTGTGTGTGTGTGTATCTGTCTCAGGGGAAGCTCCCAGCAGGTTCTGATGTCATGCTAATGTTGGTCCTTCTGGGGAAACTCACCCTCGACTGCTGCTCTCACCGTGAAACAGGAACACACACTTACCTCATGTCAGCAAAGATTTAATTACACGTGGACACACAGGAATTCAAAAGGCACACACACACACACACACACACACACACGTACACACACGTACACACACGTACACACACACCCCTGCGCCAGCCAGCCAGCTCTTTGAGGGCAGAGTCATGAACGGTCAACGGTGGAAAAGGAAAATGTGTCTCCTGCGGTCAGCTCTGCAGCTCAGCAGAGGAAGCTGAACTTTCCTCCATTTTATCACAACCAGCAGCTTCATTACTGGGCTGCCAAAATGGAGTCCTGATGGAGTCCAGTGATGATTAAAGGGGCAGTTCATCCAAACTGAGACAAGATATAGAAATAAAGACAAATCTGAAAGCAGCTGGATTTTCATCCGCCAAAGTAAAAACTGCAGGAGACGAGTTGATAGAGGCGATGCAAGAGTAGCTAACCCAGGGAAAGCTAAAATCAAAACGGCAATTGGCCGAATTTTACTGTGAACCAGCTCTTTAAAACATTATAACATTACTGAGGTCATTTGTGAGAACTGTAGGAGGAAAAACTACCAATACAGATTCTATCAGACTGAAATGAGTTGAAAACTAAATTAAATTGGGTTGAGTAATCCCAATCCATCCTGAATACTCATGACTGAAGAGAACACTCCCCATCAAAGAGAGGGATGAGTCGTGTAGCATTTAGAGACTCACGCAACACCAGAAATACACTTCCATCTGTTTATTGATTAACTATAAAATATTGAGTTACTAAAACGATCGAAAAGAAACACTGATAAACTTGGTTGCTGTCTGTAAAAAAAGAAAAAAGAAAAAACAAACAGTTCCTTACACATACAGTATAGGGCGACAGAATATATCCTGTTTCCGATTTATCTCTAAAATGTATTGTTTTGCATTTTTACAAGATTAGACGTGTACAAAGTATATTCTGATAGCTTTTCTCCCCTCCCCTGGTGAAGGATCATTTACAAAACTTAGATGATTTTTCTATTTATTTTCAAAATAATCTTTTTTTTTCTGTAACAGGACGATAACGATACTGAAGGAACAGCAGACGAAGAACCAGCCTCCAGTCCACCTCTCTCTCTCTCTCTCTCTCTCTCTCCCCCATTCTCTCTTTATCTCTCTCTCCCATTTCCTCTCTCTCTAGCAGCTAGCTCCCAGTGCCTGTCAGCAGTATTGCTTGAGAGGCGTGGATGATTGTTCAGAGAGGGGAAGTAAGGAAACAAAATGAAATGAAATTTAAAAAAAAAAAAAAACTAAAAAACTGACAGAAACATGCAAAAAACAAAACAAAGCAGAGATGAAACATTGTAGCAAAAACAAAACACGAAGTCCAGAGACATTTACAAGTGAGAGTAAAACATATACACTGTGACAAACAGAACAGAAACATGTGTACACAAAGTCAGGCTCTCAAAATATATGACACCAAAGCAAAGGGGAAGTTGGGAATAAATGTTCGGGTGTGTGTGTGTGTGTGTGTGTGTTGGACCCTGTACGAAGGCCTAAGGCTGGGCTTTGGACGGAGAATGGGGGCAAATAGAGATTGGAAGGAAATAACACACCCCTTAAGGGGTTAAAAAGGTGTGTGTGTGTGCGCGCGCTGTGTGTGCATGTGGTAATACCTCATACAAACATCACAGAAAAAAGTGCTTGAGCAGCTCCAGGGGTAAACAAACATTCATAACGGGCACTTTAACTTGTTCACTCTGCAAACACCAATACGACCTGTATATCCATTAAGCTCCGAGACCCCAACCCGAGATCCATTTTGTCTGTCTGTCACTCAAACTTTTGAGCCAATCATGCATTGACTGTTAAATGTGAGATTGTGTACAGAAATGTGAGTGTCAGGCAGGGATCTCTAGTCAGGACTCAAGGGAGCCAACATCAGAGCAGCAGCTTGAGGAGGATGGGGGGCTTTAGCAGGTAAGATTTTGTGGCATCGCTCACTCATTCAGGTTGAAATCTACACCATAATCTCAGAAAACAGACCATATAGTCACACTGTACCTGGTTACACTTAATATGGGCTCTCAATACTCAAGACTAGCAGCATTTAATCAAACTTTCCTTTACCGGGTGCTTATCATGTCTGGATTTTTTAAAAATATGTATTGATCGTAAATGATGACTGACACTTCAATCTGCAATCTTTTGTCATCTATCGGGAAAATGTTGCCCAAATATCAAGGATCCTCCTCCAGATGTCACACAGCAATCTCAGAGTGAATAGAAATACAATAAAACCTAATATAATTGGACATATCCAGACAAGACCAAACGATCTCAAGAGAGTAGAAAATATTAAACCTATTGAATATCAACAAGACAATCTTCAATCTCTGCAGCAAACAGAGAGAGGGCAACGTGGTAAGAGACATACAAGAAAATAAACGTGATAATCCCAGATATCTATATAGATACTGACATATCCGATACACACTCTATACACAATAGTGTAACTCTAAGTGGGTTAAAGAGCTCAGGAACGGAGAGTTGAGCAAAGTACAAATCAGGAAGAAGAAAGGTACTTCCCAAAGTCAACAGACAAAATACCAATCAGGTTATCTCTCTGCACCTATCAGAGCCGAGGATAGTGGCAGGGGGGTGGGACCTAAGAGAGATTTGGCGAATCGTAATGATAAGGCCTGGGAGAGTAAGGCCGCCCGAACGCTCACAACCCCGAGCACGACATTCAACAGTCTCCCCCCAAAAAAAACAGTCAAATTAGGCACATAGAAAAAAAATTTCACAAGCAGCGAAAAGAGCAAAACGGAAAAGTATGAACGTGTAAAAGGGACGTAGTACGTATCACGTGTGTGTCTGTGTGTAAGGGCGAAGGGCATCACTGGCATGGGGTGCAGAGGAGAGGCGGCGAGAGCAGGCTAGTAAGCACTCTGGGAAGACGTACAAGACTCCCAACCCAGTCGCCGAGTCTCCTCTGCAGCACAGCTCAGTGACTGCTTTATTCAAAGTGCACTCATGTCAAAGATACAAGTGATTGCTTGGAGGGCGAGGTGGGGGTCAGAGGGGTAAGATGGACTCCCATTAAACAGCAGAAAAACACATAAACAACACGGGACACGTTCCAGGTTGCGTACATTGCAGTGACCTCACCAAGATGAATTTGTAGCTGTTGAACATACAGCCGAACCTTGTTAGATGATTATTACAGTTACATTTTTATGTTTACCTACTCAGTGTTGGCGTGGTCAATGCTATGGCCTTGATGCATCTTGAAATCACTGTAATGTCTGCAACACTGAATACAAAGGAAAAATCCACCCTCTGCTACACTGGGATATATCATCAATCTGTGATGCTCAACGCAGTGTTGTAATTTACTTTCCCTCAACCCATCTCGTCTACTTCTACTTCAGTTAGTGCTTTCCTACATTTCCCAGAATGCCAGGAGAACGGGCGTGAACCTGTTGCATTCAGTACGTGTAGGTCGGAAGCGTGATAGTGATAGCATGATAACAGTCGAGGAAACGTCTCGTGGCTGCATTGCATTCTGGTCTATTGAGGCTACTGTGTCCTCTTCTTCTACGATGGATTTCTCCCTGCATGAGGGAGAAAGAATCCCTTGCTGTTTGATCCTGAGTGACTGACACCAAAACCAAAACCATTTCTCTGCTATCAAACCCCATTGTAGCTGCACTGGAAATATCTTGACGTGACGACACATCATCTGTGTTTGGACAGTTACCTGCGGGAATATGAAAAATACACCTCCACACAACAAAATGGGCCCAGAAATACAAGGTACATCACCAATAGCTGTTTTTTTTAACAGTGTTAAAGCGTTTTCGGGTGGATTTTTCCTTTAAGCTAAGGAACTCAAAGATGAAAACAGGAAGTGCTATAAGAATAGTACAGGATTCCTTCCTCTCTTTAGCCTGAGTCTTTCGGAGAGTCAGACGATTTAGTAGCACACAGACAGGTCGCCTGCCTGAGTTTGGATTGTCGAGGGAAAGTGAGGGGTTAAATTAAGGGAGGATCGAGTTTAAGTGTTTAAGTCCTCTCTGTTGGGTAGCAATGGAAGGATTCTCTCTCTCCCTCTCTGTGCGTCTCCCTTTCTCTTTGCGTCTGTCGCTCCTGCTGTTCTGTATACATTTATATGACTGTAACATGACTGTAACATCACCACGGCAACATCATAATCACAACGTCACACCACCGCAGTGTGTCTGTCTGTCCTGCCAGGGCAGCGCAGGGGGCAGACGGACAGACAGACACGCCCCTCTCTCCTGCATCATCATCATTCACAGTTCATTAAAGCTTCTTGTCTTTTTACCGCTTTAGAAAAAAGTACTCTCACATAAATCTATTACATGAAAATAAAACACTCGTGTTTTTGTCTATATATCTGTGTGTGTATGCAATGGGACTGAGTATTTACAAGCGTCTGTGTGTGTGTGTGTGTTTGTGTGTGTATGCATGGTATTTACATGTAAAAGGAGGAGACTGAAGTGCTCAGAAGTGTGATCCAAACTGTTCCACTCTGATGAGAATCTCCCTTTCCCATCAAGGCTGTAAGCAAGACAGTTGGTGTAAATGGTGTTTGTGTGTGTGTTTGTGTGTTCTAGGAGACGTTTTCCTTGTAATACTGTCTGTAGTGTCTCCCGTCTCTGCAATAGTAATGGTTCAACGTGACAATTCTTGACAGTCTACATCAACTGTGTCACGGGATCAGAGGAGTGAGTTCATTGATTCAGGGCTGTGAAAGATCCCTCCTGAATGAAGATCAGTGATTAGACTCGTCACTTGTAAAGACCAGGGGTCGGGTTGTCAACTCGTAGTGATGTCCGGGTTGGTTGGCGGGTCACGATCGGGTTTCACCGACTCGTAAAGCGTTTCCATTTCCGTGGTGCGTTCAGCAGATGACGGGGACCCCGTCGGTGTTGAAGATCATGCCGGTGGTGGGTTCGTAGGTGCCGGCCAGGTAGTAGAGGTCCTCGCTGTCGGCGTAGCGGCGGGTGTGGGTCATCTGCTCGTAATCCTCCACGCTCACCACCAGGCACTTATGGCTGACCGTCTGCACGTCGTTCTCGTCGCTGTGAGATGACTGGTACAGGGCACGCTGCAGAAGACATACAACCAAAGGGTTTCATTCTGAAACACTGCGTATATCCGTGTTGGGTGAAACACTGGTAACTGCATGTTCACTGCTCAACATTTCCTCTTTTCTCACCTCCATGAAGTCTTTTCTCTGGATAGAGGACTGGAGAGCCGCAGGCAATGACTGACCACACATCTGATCCCAGTTCTGGGAAGGAGAGAAGTTGCATTTAGGAAAAAATAGTCGTGACCGTGATGTGTTTACTTTCATAAATTATTAACCGCTATGACCGTCAGGCAAACCATATTGATTGTTAGTTGCATATCACTGTAGCACTCTTAAAAGTATATGCCCATGGTGCTCAACAAAAAAATAATTTCCAGTCCATTACTTTAAAAGTTGTCAATTTGACCTGTATTTAATCAAAAGTAAAACTACAATGCCCCACCTTTTTGTCTGAGAGTTTCTTGCCGGGGTTTGTCTCCTCCGGGTGATAGAACCAGTTGACCCGGACCACCATGTTGCTGCCCCAGGACTCCCACATGCTCTGGATCCGGCCGATGAAGGGCAAGTTGGGCCGGCCGGCGGACAGGAACACGGCGCAGTCGCCGATGCGAATCATCTCCCGGCCACGCACGATGGCCTTGTAGAAGAGCTTCTTAGCCTTGCCCTTCATACCGCGTCTCTGAGGGTTAGGAGAGACAGGCTGGTCAGAGTGTGAAGGGGAGGATGTGTGGACAAATACAGAGCAATACAGTGCTTTTGCCTCTCTTGTTTCAGTGTTTTATCATTTATATGTGCAAATAAATAACTACAAAAAACTAAAACATATAGTGCAGTGGTGCTGAAATGTAAAGTGTAATGGCTAAACCGTGTAGCTAGAAGGAATAATCACCATTCTATACTATATATCATATCAATATATATATAAATATAATTTAATAAAATACAATAACAATGTAAAGCATAGAGGCTGGTAGAGGTTTACAATAATTAGACTAATGTCTATATCTCTAAAATGTGGTAATGATTTATTGATGTTAAAATGATACGTAAGTAATAAGTAGCACCTTTAATGAAACTGAAATGTATGTGTATGAAAACATGAAATATGCTCGTGTGTCTTGTGTTTGTTTGGGAGCTCTCCCTCACCTGAGTGGGTTTTCCAAACCACTTCCAGAGCTGTCTGGCTGGAAGGAAGGCTGAAATTTTGGGCCTATTCTCCACACTGGGAAGCCTCTGGCGTTTGGCCAGCTCCTTGGTCGTGGGGAGGTGAACCCCCTCTCTGCGCTTGGGTCTCCCCACCTTCCCCTCACCTCCATTGGGCTTTGGCTTAGGAGGACGACCCCTTTGCCCGGAGCCCTTCCCAGTGGCTGGTTTAGCAGGCTTAGTAGGAGCAGGGGGAGTAGGGGAAGGGGAGGTTGGAGGGGAGGGTGATGGAGAGGGAGGAGGCGGTTCTTCTTCCTCCACCTTTAGCTCTGCATCCTTCTTCACCTCCTCTTCCTCTTCTTTCTTCTGTTCTTTCTGTTTATCTGGTGCTGGAGGAGAGGAGACGGGGGCTGGGGGAGGCGTGGGGGTCCTCTCCTCGTCCGAGCTGCAGGAGGAGTCATCAGTAGACGAAGAGGAAGAGGAGGAGGAGGAGGATGAGGAAGATGAGCAGGAACCAGAGGAGGATGAGGAAGAGGAAGAGCAGCTGGAGGTACATTTCTTCTTTTTCTTCACCTTCCCTTTCTCTCCTTCTTCCTCTGACTCTGAGCTGCTGCTACTCTGAGACTCTTCTTTCACCTTTCTCTCCTCTCTCTTCTCAACCTCCTTTCTTTCCTCTTTTTTCCCTTTCTCCTCTCTCTTGTCCCTCTCCTGTCCTCTACCAACAGGTCCACGGCTATCTGCCTTCTCCTTACCCAGCATTGGTGCCTTGTAGGTGGGGTCTTTCTCTGCTGCTCCAGTCTCTCTTTCTGGAGCTCTCACTTTGGCCTTCAGCGGCTTTTGATTGGCTGTGGTTGTGGCGATGGGGGTGTGGTCTCGCCTTATGCCCCGCCCCTCCAGCAGCATCAAAGCCTTGGTCTTCTTGGTCTTGGGGGAGGTCACACCTTCATGGTCTAGTTTCACCAGGGGCTCTGCAGACAGGGACTTCCGCCTTACCCCCGAACCCACATCACCCTGCCCCGGCCTGGGCTTGGGTCTGGAGATAGGGCTGGGTCCTGGGCTGGGCCTGGGCCTAGAGCCGGAGGATAGCTGGTCAGGAGGCATCTTGAGTTTGGGTCTAGGGGTAGATGATGACGATAATGAAGATGATGATGATGATGATGGAGGTCTGGGAGTCAGTGAAGCGCTGGGTTTGCCTGTGGATGAGCTGGATAGCCTGGGGATTGTGCTGGGTACCAGGCCAGAGCTGAGGCTGGATCTGGAACCGCTGTGGTGGTCTGGAGTGGGTTTGGTTTTAGAAGTGGAAGATGGTCTGGGGGTAGATGTAGCACTGGGTTTAGGTGTAGTAGATGACGCTGCCATATTGGGTCTGGACATCGGCCTGTTGGTGGTGGGACTGACGGTACTGTTGAGACTCACATTGCTGTTGTTCTCCCTTTCTCTGCGCTGGCTGTTGTAAGAACTGAGGTTCGGCTCACTGTACAGATCCACGGTCAAGACCTTTCCATAGGTGGAGGGGTAGAGGGATGGAGGGAGAGAACGGGCCGGTTTAGGAGGAGGCTGAGCTGAGCTGGGCTTCCTGTTGAGTGGAAGAGTAGGGCTGCTAGTGGTTGTGGTGGTGGTGGTGGAGCTCTTTCGGCCTGGTTTTGTCTGGGTTCCAGCTGCTGGCCTGGATGCAGGCAGGGGCCTTTCCTGAGCTGCTTTCTGGACGGAGGAGACCCTATCCTGGACAGACTTGACTGGAGGCGGGGGTCTTTCTGAGGGCTGGGTGGAGGAGGATGGAGGATCAGCTTTCTCCCGGCCATCTGGGTTCATTGAGGTTTCTGGAAAGACACAGAGAAACAGTCAAAAGTTTAATAACTCTGCTTTATGTTTGGCCAACACACACTGCAACTGGGTTTACACTGGATATGCTGAGGTTTTCATTGTGTGGCTTCAGGATGTTTGTGGTCTACAGCCTCACACGCTGTGGATAGTAGACAAATCAGCAAGGAAACAATTCTGAAAGAAAAACCTTGCATTTAAGAATTGCTTATCCAGTAGAAACAAGGCCAGCGTCAGCAAAACAGACATGCAACATGCCATATATTACAGCTAGAATCATTTGCTCTCTGAGCAGTGTAGAATAGCAGTGGAGCTGCTTGGTCAAATACATCAAACTGATAAAGACGACAGAGATAACCAAATAAAAAATGTTTCTGATGAAAGACGTTTCTAAGCTTAGAGCTATTTTTGTTGGTTTTGTTGTTTAAAAAGACAGAAATGTCAATGACTTTGTGAAGTTTTTCACATCAAAGGATGAACATGAGACTAAGGAACAGGCTGATTATGGCTCTTTAATGGCCTCAAAGACAAATATGTTCAAATAAGGACAGCACTGTCTTTTGACTGAATGTAACTCTGTAACTCTACGCTATTTTTAACTTTAATATCAATTGTTTTAATTGGATGAGTAAGGTACTTTTTATGACGGAATGCAGACACATTTGAGTAGATGTCCTTTACTGGTCTTAAGGAGGGAGGGAAGAGGGAGGGAAAAGGGTGCATATCTCAAATGCAGGTACAATTGATGGGGCTGCTTACTGCACATGCTCTTGAATAATTGGAATAGATTTGATAGCTTTGGCTTATGACTTTTGGGAAGCTCACTCTTTCTCCCCTAGCACTTTATTGATACAGTTGACACAAATAGCATTAGTGAGTAGTAATGATATTAAACTTAAAACTCATACAAAGTGTGGTTACATCTTCAATCAGTCAAAAAAGCAGTAAAGCACTTCCAGCCCTGATGTACTAGAGCAAACTTACACAACTCAGTCAATCACTTAATAAATCAATCAACCAATCAGTCCATGGGAAGATATCTGATTTGCTCACCAGGTTTGGGTTTGGGTTTGCGACCTGGTTTGCCTTTGATTTTAGGAACTGCCTCCTCTGGCTTTGGCCCCGCCTCTTTTCCTTCTTTACTGCATTTCCTGGCACGCCTCCTGGAGCAGCTGGCCACTAGCAGTGCAGGGGAGGGCTCAGCACCTGGAAGCAGAGGGTAGGGTTATGGTTCATACAGCTTGATGCACGTGAGTGCCATGCTTCTTGAACTGCCATGACGAAGTCGTGCCTGAAAACGCCAGTATTTTAGTGCCGCTGTAGGAAAATTCAGCTATCCCCCCCAACAAGAAAAGAAAACACTAAAATTGGCCAGTGGTTCGGGATCCTTTATTGAGGTCTACGTAACTCATCAAAGAACAGAGGTAAAGTCTGCTGAAGTGAAACTAGGAAAAGGTTAAGTGTGAAGGACTGATTGAAGTGTTGCTTTTACATTGCATGCTGTGTGTGTGACAGTGAGAGTGTGTGTATGTGTGTCTACTCACAGTGGATCTTGTAGTCTGGTGGCAGCAGTCTGATGTGCGACAGGGGGATGCGTCCGGTGTCTCCGTCGTCAAACTCCACCGTGATGAGGTCATCATTCTCGTCAACATCTGAACTTCCTGTGGGACACAAACAGACAAAATCCAAATAGAAGTTACTCACCAAACAAAAATCACTTTTAGATAAAAGTAAACTTTTTTTTTTGCTTTTAAATAAAATGAAAAAAGTGCAATATGGACAGTAGGAATAACACTTCCTCAAGGCACAATACCATCAGATAGTCACTGGTGTTCCATAAGAACAGAACCCAGGCCAGTTTCATTCCCATACCCATCATAAAAAGCAGGTATACATTTTATATACATTACTGTAGAAGTATGATTTTTTTAGTGTTATTATTATCAGGTAATATTATCAATTGAATATTGAGTTATGGTTACAATGACTAAAATTATACAGCTTTGTTAATTATCATTATTAAAAATTGCATACCTCCTTTTGAAACACAATGAGGAAGGGGCCTGCTAAGATCTTTTATGTTTGTTTGTGCTGCCTGCGAAATAACATTTTCCATGTAAGTAGATAATAAATCATATTTATATGGTGTTGTTGTACCATTAACAACAGTGCCGGGGTAGAGGCAGCGGTACTGTTGGCTCCAGTAGGCAGCGATGCGGCTGCCCTCAGGGAGATAGCGCACCGACGGAGGCTTCACATCAATGATCTACACATACAGAATAAATGCAAATGTAAACATAATATAGCATCACACACACACACACACTCTCATGCATTATTATTATTATATGTGAGCACACACACACACACACACACACACACACACACACACACGGATAGACGCATGCACATAAGCAGAGTTATCCAGTTGACTCACAGCCTCCTGCAGCAGTTGTTCCAAGCAGTAGATGTGCGGTCGGTTCCCTCTCTCCCCCTCCACCACCACGCTGTATCTGGAGTCACACAGGGTGGAGATACGTTAAGAGGGCAGGGGTCAACAGTTTGGGGTCAGAGGGCACGGGCTGTCAGACAGGTATTTCCTAAGAATGGTACTCTATATTGGTTTCCTGTTCTACCAGAATGACCAGTGAAAAATATCCCCCTATCCCTCCCTAGTTCTCAGCATTGAAATGTGTTCCTTGCAAAGATCACATTAATCATTCATTCTTAAAATATCGCTGTGCTACTTGCAATTCATCTTATTCCCACTGCGGACATTTTGAACTTACACTAAGTCACACTCAATGAGGTCGGTGACTTAGTGATTTATCAATAATGACTTACTCTTACTGCACTTATTTAAGTCACTCTGGATAAGAGCGTAAGCTAGATGGCTGAGATGTGCTGCAGTTGTGTCCCTATACATTACATATGAGTATTCCTGCATGTCGTTGCTGTCGGGATAACTCCAATTGATGATTTTCATGTTTTAATGCTAAAATTCTGCAGACCACGGACTTATGAAACCTTATGAAAAAAAGTTGACATTTTGGAGATACAAGGTTTTCACTCGACAACAGCGATGTGTGTGTGTGTGTGTGTGTGTGTGTGTAAGCCTGGGTTAGCATGCTTAAGTGTATAGGGGCGTGTTTGTATGTATGAAGCCTGGAGTAACCAGACCAAAATGCTTTTTATCTTTTAGTGTGGTTTGTACCTGGACTACAAGTGGAAGAGAAGATGTTGCATAGCAACACTTCCTCTTAAGGCTTGAGGAAGTGAGTAGTTCTTCTTCTTAATGTGTGTGTGTGTCTGTGTGTATGTATGTACTCACATGTCAGGGGAATGTACAGTGTTCACATGTCCAGCGTACAGTAGCTGGTCATCCATGGGAATCAAAACTCTGAGTCCATCCACCAGAGAATCCTTATCCAACACACACTGCACTGGAGCTGAAAATAAATAAATAAATAAACAAATAAGCATATCAGTAGTTATTAAACAATCCATTGTCATCTGTCATGCACTTCACTGGAGCTGGAGAATATGAAATATGTTAACACACTATTCAATATGTAAACCAATTCTTTAAACCCAAGTAAATATACTAGCACACGCTGCCTGTGTTGCTGCTAGTGTCTGTGTTTACTGACCGGGTGTGGAGGACCTCTCCGATAGGCTGTTGCTGCGCGGTGGGAGGAGCTCGTCTTCGCTGAAGCTGCTGTCCTGGTTGGGCTCAAAGTCTTCATCTGCCGCCATGCTCTCCATCAGCCGGCTCACTGCCCCCCTTGAAGGCTACACAAACATTTCAAAACACATTTATTTTTTTATTCAGGATGTGAGTTCTATGAAAAACTGTTGAACTTTATGTGGAAGGATAAAATTAAAATAGCAGAGAAATCAAGTTTGCATAAGTATTCAACCCCTTTGCTTCGTTCGGTAAGTTGCCATACTAGCAAAAATTTGTTCAACATTTTGGATTATCATTGTCATATTTGTTCTACTCAGATGTCATATTTAGATTGTATTTAGCAATTCTGAACATTGGTTTCCTTTCAAACTGTTTTCTAAACTTGTCTTTCTTGCTAACAAAGCTGAGACCAAGTCCCTTCACTAGACCTTAAGGGGAATTAATGGGATCTTGGGGTGTCGGGTGGACTCTCCATCAGAATACTTAAACACACTATGGGATATATGGTTCATTCATGGATGACATCACAGTCCAGGTCTTGAAGTTTAAAAGAAAATATAAATCATGACCCTCCCATCGCTGTTTGTGAAAGGTGAAATATTTACTTATTTTTTTTTTTTTTTTTTTCCTGTCCAATTTCTCCATTGATTTCGGCAGTAAAAATGGACTGGAGAAAAAAATGTCATAATTTCTAAATACAATCTAAAGTGAACAGTAACCAGTAATGTGTGTTAGTTTCATTTCAGCAATTGTTCTGTGACTAGGTGTCATTGTTTTTTTTAAATGGTGCAATCTAATTTTGGATAGAAACTCCTGCAGCTGATGCCTCCTTATGTAGAGTGATACCCAAACATAACCACAAATAAATTCCCCCAGTTAAACAATAACATATTAACAGCACTTGGTGTTGAATCTCTGCTGCTATGCGTGTCTTACACACCCCAGCCTGCCACTTCAGCTCCATTCAGTGTTTTCATTTTATTTCATACAAGGAGGTTTGCACTTCTGCTCAACAGAATCAGATCGGGTCAATTCACTACTAGCCAATCAACAATCGCAACATTGGAGTTAATATCTGCCAATATCACTCAAATCAAATCACATTTTATTTGTATAGCCCTTAATCACCGTTAGTCTCAAAGGGCTTCACTGTGCCCAAAGTGTGAAAACAATGGTTAGTACACGACATCTCCAACTCCAAATGTATTCCTTCAGACATCTTGAATGTTTGTGTGTATGCTTTTGTGTGTGGTTGCACGTGTCTAAGCATCACAGTGTGAGTGTGTATAAGTGGGTGTTTTGATGCATTTGTATGTTCTGTTTTTATCTACCAGTTTTCCCGACGGGATAATTAAGTTTACTTCGATAATGACTTCGCAACTGATCCATCATCCCACTGACCTCTCTGGGCTTGGGCTTGGCTTTTGGTTGGTTCTTGCGTGGGGGGCTGAGGCTTAGAGCCACAGGGCTTTCTGTGATTGGACTAGCGAGTGTGGGCGGGCTCATAGGCAGAGGGGAGTCCTTCAGCTTCTTTTTCTGCCAGAGGACACACACACAGTTAAAACACGCCTATGAATGCTGGCTCTACTGGATAGATTAACATATTCTTGCACACACGCACACACACACACGCACGCACACGCACACACTCTTAGGGTTGGATGCTGCCAGGCGGCATCCAGTTGTCCTTTCTTGTCAACAACACGACACAGACAGCGGGGGACTGCCGCAGTGACTGAAGTATTAGGAAACCCTGCTGGCACTCTGACAGACATATACGTACACACACACACACACACACACACACACACACACACACACACACAGACAGGTGTCAAGGGAGACAAAAAGATAAGAGGCAGCCACAGTTTGACGGACGAGAAGGGTGAAACACTAACAGATGATGAAGGGAGGATGAGCAAAGAGAGAAGGAAAAAAATGGAGACTCTTTGTTTCTTTTTGGCTTGGCCCAGTTGGTGAATAACAACTCAATGAATTATTGACGTACTTTCACCAGGTCTTTCCCCTCCCTGCTGGGCGGAGTGGCTTTGAGTCTGGAGGCGGGCTTAGGGGTGAGGGGTGGAGCTGAACTGGTGGGTGAGCTCTGACTGGTGGAGGCAGAGCTTGATGGTGAGATCTGATTGGCCGAAGTGGTGGCATCATGGAGGAATATCCTCTCGCTGCGTCGTCGATTCCACCCCTCATCTTCGCTGAACCCTCCAAACCCAGAACCAGTGCCAAGGTCAAAGCTGAATCGCCGTGGTGACCGGGGCGAGGGGCGTGGCTTGGGCAGAGGTTTGTGTTTGACTGGTTGGGCATCATCTCGCTTAGTGGGGCTGGTCTGGTCGACACGGCGGGTTGCCGGGGGCAACAGGGGGAGTTCTGGGGCGGAGCGTTTGCCGTGCAGCAGAGAGGGGAACTTCCTCAGCCGTAGGTCAGAACCTGAATCTGACCACTCACACTCTGACGAACCTGATGCAGGAGAGGAGAAGGTTACATGATGTTATAACACACACACACACACAACAAAAAAACACCCTATGCCTGAAAAGTTAAAGACTAACACACACATGCTTATTTGCACACATACACAAGCACACACAGTTGCCCATACACGCATTGATCCTATGGAGAAAATAGGGCTACTCCCACAAACACAAAGCAAATAAAGTAAGGTGCTAGATTCTTGACTCAAATCAATATCCCTGTGAATAGGACTATTGATTCATTTGAATCTAATAAATAATTCAAGACCGAATCATTACCTGCACCTTGACGTGACAATTAGAAATTAATGAATATTTAACCATGAATCAATAACATAATCCTGGGCAAATTCCCAAGCAGTGAACCTGCTCAACCGCAAAACCTTACAATTATAGTCAGCAATGTGATCAAGGCAACATGAGAAATGTGTAAAAGCAGGACAATTTTGTTTAAATTGGTTATTTTTGTGTCTATAGAATGAACAGAATTAGATCCCTGTGTTGTTTTTCATGTGCTCTTTCCACTTGTCTATAAAAGGGAAATCACTGAGCTTAGCATTTCATTCTATTTACTTGCATGGCCATAAGGGTAAGTCACTCACAAGTCTATCTATAACCTATAATCATTTTGTATGCTGTTGTGTTTGTGTGTTTGTTTGTTTACCCAGAGTGCTTTGCCTGCTGCGATGTTTGTTGTCATGGAGAAGGGTCAAGGGGGCGGAGTTGACAGGGAGCGCACTCGCTGCGAACCTTGCCAGCAAACCCAGCCCACTCTCCTCACAGCCACTGTCGTCTGAGTCTGTTTCCTCCTCATTATCGTCATCATCATCATCATCTTCGGAGGATTCTGTGTTTCACAGAGAAAAGATCTTGTTATTTCAGCTGCGAGACAAAGGTGATTGCACCATTGGTTAACATTGGGCCGAGGGTCAATTGACTTCCTATTTTCTCTATTGACTCAGGACACAAAAAGTACACAATAGAGAAGTATATTGAGTGATTTTACAAAGGAAACAAATAGGATCAAGACAAATGGCTGGTATGCGACCTTCCCAGAGCCGGGGGATAAATACAAAGGTTGAGCCCAGCCCTGTGACTCTGTAGCTGGGTGTGTGTGAGGGGATAGAGGGGTCTGCAGTAAATGCCCTGACCTTGCCATAAGAGACCTTTTTGTCAACACAAATCCACAAAGACGTACACAAATCCACTTGCATACATGCTATCAAACATCTAAGCGTTTCAGTATTTCTAGATGCTGGAGACAATAGGAGAGGAAGAGGGAGAGAGAGAATAGAGCCAAGAGAGATAGATTGTCTAAACCACCGCAGCCTGCCTTCACACTGTAATGCTGTGTAAGCAAATTACAGCAGGAAAAATTGGGCTTTAACACATGCATGTGAACTACACTGACACACACACTGCTGCTGAGGCTATCAGAGCAGAAACTGACTCAGATATCATTTATTATTAAAAACTCTTCACAGAATGTGACAGAGTGAGAGAGATAAGACAAATGAGAATAAGAAACCAAGAACTGGAAAACTGCAAGGACCCAATTCATCCTCTAGCTCTGCAGTGAGCATGACAGACCAGTACAGCGCACAAGTAGACAGGGGGGGCGCGTGACACTGACTCACTCAGACAGAAAGACAGACAGAAACACACACACACACACACACACAGCTGCAGCAATAGCATATTGTTGGTTAGCTGTGTGTTGGTAGTTAGCAGTTAGGTCCATAGGAACAGATGAACATGAGGAGCTCCTCTGGGGTTAGAATGTTAACATTGGGGGTGGATGCACAGTACAAGCTTTCTTTCACCACAGTTCCTATTTTTTTTTAAAGTCAGACTGAAATTAAAGTAGAACAAATGTGCCAATTCAAAAGGCAGTGGATGTTCACCAAATTTCAGATTATAATCAAATCACAAAAATGGTGTTTAATGCCAAAGAGAATCAACCACAACCCTGACTGCCTGATATGACGTTTGAGTGTACGAACTGCAAACACTTACAAACAAAATGTTTTTAATACGCATGTTCTTGATGCAATATGATGCAATGCACATTAATAACTTATTCCCTTGATCCAGACCAATCCAAGAATAACTTTAACCAAAATTGGATTTCAAGTTGCTTAGGGCCCTCCATGAAAGATTCTTATAAAAATAGTTGGACCAATTATTGTTCAAAATCATGTAGTGGCTTGTACTGTGTGCATCCACAATGTGTTAACTGTAGCAGACAGACAATACAATAGGCAGGCACTGAGAGGACAGCCCTGTAAGGCCCCTTAGTAATGACCATATGGGGTTTGAGTAACCATGGTTACATCCTCTGTCCAAGCTGGATAAGTCTTAACATAACTTTTACAAGCCACAAGGGACATTAGCTGTTTTTGGATAGAGGCTGTAAGCATGACTCTTTAAAAGAGCTTCAATTTGTGAGAACAAAAAAGGAAAGAAAAAAATAGCAATTCAGGCAAAATGATTAATGAAACACCAGATTCACATTGTAGTTCCATTTTTGCAAAGGATTCCATGTTAGCGGTCAATAAAGAATAGAGGGAGGGGCACTTCCTACTTACAGAGCAGGTGACAGGGGTGTGGCCTCAGGTAGGGCGAGGCAGGGCGGGGCAGGGCGGGGCAGTGCAGCGCTGAGAGCGCAGCCTAGCCATAGCGTAGCCTGGCCTTAGCACAGTCTAGCTTAGGCAAAGCTTTAGCCGCAGCATAGACTAGCCGTAGCGAGGTAGCATAGGCTCAAGGCTGCGCTAGTCCTTGCCAAGCTTCTGTAATGTGTCACGGCAGCAGCAGCACAAGCACATGGAACAGACTGAGAGACACTCAAAGCATCATGGGTAGGATAGGGGTCAGAAGTGAGGGGTGAAAGGTGAGAGGTGACAGAGCAAGGTGGCTGAGAGAGCAACGTAAAGGGAAAAGGGTTATTTGAAGGTTTAGTAGACAGGGAGGAGGAGCCCTATTGTCCAAATATCCCAACCAGCTAAGATCACTGGAATGCCATTGGTTCCATCAACAATTGATGTGAGAATGATTAGTAATGTGTTATCCCCAAAAACATCAGAAACCACACCTCAATATCACCAAATATTTAGCCTGATCTAGATATACATTACCAAATCCGAGGCTTTAAAACAGGAACCAAATTTAATGACAATTTCATTTTATGTGACCAGGAAAAAAACAACCCTCTTTGATAAGTCAAATCATATTCACTTCTGTGTGCTCTGAACTAAGCTGTGTTTCCAAATGCAGACTTAAAGCTAAACAAAGTGTTTTCCAACCTTGGTCAGGAAAAATAGGGATATTTGACAAACAGAGCGCTATAAGGATGTGTGAGGTGCAGTGGCAGCTAGACAGACTGACAGACGGACAGACAGATGAAGCAGACACAAGGACCACATCGCTTTGCTTTCTGTACCAATCAAATCAATACCTTTAATAAAGTTTATAGGCACAAAACTACAATACAACTTTATATGAAAAATCTCACAACATTCACACAATTCTTAATGTACAAATGCTACAAAAACTCTTTGCAATCCAGGCAAAAACAACACCATAGAAAAAGGTAAACTCTTTAAAAAAAGGCAACTTTGCAGAGGAGCCAGCAGCAAGAGAGGTAGGGATGGTCAGGCTAAAGCACATTCTAAAAGATGGCTGCCGTAGCAAAAAGCAAGCAAAGACACAACCTGTGACGATGCTCAAAGACACCTTATTCTCTGACTGAACCAGCTAGGGGCGAGGAGCTGTAAGCAGGGGGTTTGGTCAGTAACCTTGGTCAAAGGAGTCGTCAGAGGAGCTAAGGCCCGCTTCCTCCAGCAGCAAGGATAAGTGCTTGTGTTTCTTCTTCTGAGACTTCTGACTGGACAGCAGGGTTGTCGGCGACGTCACAGACCGCCTCTTCCTAGGTCAACTTGCCATGGGAATGCATCCCCGAGAGCGGGGGCCAGCCCCCTCGTGCTGAATCGTCCTCCTCCGAATCAGAGTCTGGTGTGGAGAAGAGTACAGTTAGTGATTCACACGGTCACGCGGTTGAAAACAAACATTGAGCCACCAAGAAAAGATTCCTGTTTGACCTCAAAGGATCAGCATCAGACTCAATATGAGGCTAAAGGGACTAAATTATATACCATGTAGTAGTCGCACTATGCTGCCAAGTTCACGTGCGTGCGGTCCGACAATATTTTGTTCGCGGCCCGGTGGTTGGGGCCCCCTGATATAGACGATCCATATCATTTTGAGCCTCAAAGCACACTCAGTCTTTAATTATGGAAGCTCAAATTACAGCGTATGCATGATGAGATCTGAAAACATCACTTGGACTATGATGGTTCTTCAGTAATGTCAACCAGGTAGTTGAGGGTATTTGTCAACAGGTACTCACTGTTGGAGCAGCTGCTGAGCTCCGATCTCATGGAAGAGAACAAAGAAGTCTTCTTCTGACCTTTCACCTTCCGGCTGGTCTCTGAGGCTGAAGCCTTGGAAGCCATCTTGTGTTTTCCTCCTTTGGCGGACAAATGGGTGCCTCGCTCCTTCCCCCGACCTTCTGCAGACTTGCCCTTTGACCTTTCTACTTTGGGGTCGGAGGTGAGTTTACGGGACGCACCGAGTGAGCCCAGTTGCGAGAGCGAAAGGGCTCTGTCAAGGTCTGACGCCAGCTGCTCCTGCTCACACACATGGCCACGCCTCGCCTTTAACACCTGAGAACACCGCAGACAACGGTTGATTAATGAGCACAATGGCTTGCATTGGTCAGAGGTTTAAAACACACACAGACACACTTCGGGATGGCCTACCTCTAAAGCATGACTGGTGGATGGCTCCTGGTCATTCCAGGTCTTCTTCTTTTTCTTCTTTTTCATCTTCACTCCTCCACTTCCTCCCTCTGCCTCCTCTTCTTCTCTGGATAGCCGGAACCTCTTCCTCTGCCCTTCCCCAGCCTCAGAGTCCTCAGAGTACTGCACCATCCTACCCAGCCTGAGACATGACAATATTAGCATTGTATGCAGTGAATGCACACAAAGCCGAAATCGAACATGCATCAAGAAAAACACGCACAAAGACAAACATCCAAGTGCAAACTCAGAGGATACACACAAAAATCACAGAAGATGGGGTCACTCACTTTCCAGGCCTGCTGTCCAGTTTGGTGGGCGAGGTCAAGTGTTTCCTCTTCCTGGGTCTTCCCCTTCCCCGCCTGGTCAGGCTCCGCCTCTCATCGTCCTGCTGCTGTTGCCGCTCACTGACAAGACATACAGTTGTTAGAGAAGTGTGTGTGTGTGTGTCTGGGAGGTGTGTAATGCAGTGTGACAAGGTGACGACGCATGTGACTTTTAAGTGTGTGTGTGCATGTGTTGTGTGAAATAACACTCACTGCCTGTCTCTACGTCTCTGCAGCTTGCTCAGCTCTCTCTGCTTGTCCTTGTACGTCTTCTGCAGCTCAGCCAGGCGAACACGGTAGTCTACCTCCACCGCGTCCAACACGTCCATAGACACCTTACTGAACAACTGCAGGGGGAGAGACAGATGAATGAATGAGAGAGGAAGAAGGATGAAATAAATGAGAAGAGAGAGAAAGAGAACTCCAGAAAGTCCAGAAAAGTCATCTTACCGGCTCCTCCTTCCTCTGCCTCCAACTATACTTCTTGTTGGGGTCCAGTTGTCTGGGCAGGTCGATGTGAGACTGTTTCTCTATGGCCTCCAATAGAACCTGTCTGCTGGCCTCCAGAAGACAGTCTAGACCCCCCAGTGCTATGTCTGGACAGGACGCAGACAGAAAATTAAGATATTAGAGCAATATAGAAGACACTGTGGGATAATTGGAAATGTGGGGAATTCTTAAATCAGGGATAGGATGAGAGCAACATAAGCAGGATATACTGGAGGTGCAAGGTTGGGGACTCTTCCGAAGAAATGAATGGGAGGGTCCTAGTTATTAAGTGAGCTCAGGCGCACACCATGTACTTAGTATCATGACTTTCAGTCCATTGCATGTTGCATCTTTTCTGTCTCTCTCCACTGGGCACTAACATATAAAGCAGAAATGCCTTGAAAATCATCATTAAAGAATTATGTGTCTAACTCTGAGGAAGAAAAAAAAAATCACCCCTCATATTTTTGCTATTTCTAATGCTCCAGGCCTACACTGAAGTGGAGGCAGTCAGTGACATTGTCGTGCAACCAAAGAGAAATGTGAATATAATCAGACTGAAATTATACAGTAGCCATCACTTGGATTTTCTGCTTTGAGAATTTCAACAGCCTTCCCTTCCGTTTCCCCATCTCATCCTCCTTTAGTCATCCCTCCTTTCTCCCATAATCTTTCCTCCCCTACCGTCCCGTTTAAATTTCACCTCATCTTTTTTCTTCCCTTCATTCTGCTCCTTCGCTCTCTCCTTTCTCATTCTCATTCTCCCTATGCCTCCACACCTCCCAACTCTCCAGCTCTCAAATGTACTCTTTCCCCCCCTCATTTTCCCTCCCTGCCTCTCACCTTGCTCCTGGCTGATGCGGTCCATCTCCAGCTGGGCCATATGGCTGAGCAGGGCCATCCCCTCCAGAGCCAAGACCTCCAGAGGCTCGGCACTGCTGCCGTCTCTCCCCAGGGAAGGGCCTTCGATCTGTGGCAAGCGTGTCAGGGCAGGGGGGGCACTTGGGCTGGCCTGGGGCATCTCACTGGCAGTCAGCAGGGCCAGCATCCCTGCCATGGGATCCTCAGGAATGATGATCAGTGGGAGAGGAGAGGTGGAAGGAGTATAAAGAGTTTCAGGGGCACTTTCTTTCTGATTGGGAGTGTGTGAGTTTATATGCGTGTCAGGCTGTTCTGGCTCACACACAGCGCTGGGGGTTTGCTCTAATGACCCACACATCTGAGCCACTGTCACTTCCTGTCCGTCTGTACCTGCAGTGATGCATGATGGATAGTGCGTTCGCTCTGATTTTTCAATAACCTCTGGTTTAGGCTCTGCTTCTAAGAGAGGAGGGGGAGGGAGGGGATATGCTGCCTGACAAGGGTAAGATGACACTTCCATTTTGATTTGCCCGGCTTCCTTCTCTTCCTCCCTGGCTTTTTCCAATCTCTCCCCTTGCTGGGGCTGAGGACTTGCAGGGACATGCAGAGATAGAGGCTGAGGCTGCAGCTGGGGGGCTTCCCTGTCTCTCTCCCTCTCCTGGCTGGCTAAGACAGGGCTGCAGCTCCGGCGAAGAGGCACCAGAGCTGCCGGAGTCATGCCGAGCTGGGGCTGCTCCAGGTCGGGTTCCTGTTTGAGAGCAGGCCTCGGCTCTTTTGGCTCCAGGCCCTGCGGCTTGACGTCTGTGTCCAGCAGCCTGGGCCGGAGGTGGGCCGACGGCAGAGGGGCACCTGGGGCTGGAGAGCGGGAGTGGTGGGGTGGGACAGGTTCTGTGTTTGCCCCCGTGGGAGGTGGCAGGTGGTAGGGGGGGAACGGAGAGCCGAACGGGGCGGTGACGGACTGATAAGAGTAACCTGGGGGGAGGTCTGTAAAAGCAGCAAAGTAAAAATATAAGAGGTTAGAGTCACTGACTGACACCGACTTACACAACGATGTTTTCTGATCGATCAATCTTTCACAAATTAATCTATATTGTGTTTTACTGGAGAGCCTAAACAATGTTTCTTCAGACTGACCTGAATAGATGCCTTGAAAGGGGGTGGTGGCTGGCTTCTGCCTCTCTCTCTGCTCCCTCCTTCCCACCTCCCCCTCCTCTGTGGCCTCCTGTTTAGGCCGGCGTGGTGAAGACGGGGGAGGAGAGGCTGAGCGGGGGGAGGGCGGGTGGGGCAGGGGCGTGGGAGGGTGAGACAACACTCTCTGTCCCCCTTCCTCCGACTTGAGGGTTGTTACCGGGGAGGGCAGTGGGGGCAGCGGGGTGAGGGAGGAGGTGGAGGGGGTCGGCGAGCGAGAGGGCGGGGGAGGTTTGCGGGGGTGCAGGATGGGCGAGGGAGACGGGGACGAGATGGAGCAGGAGCGGGGTTTTGCTTCGGAGTGCCGCTTGTCCGCTTTGTCCTCGAGCTCCGGCCTGTGCTCGCTGGCCTTCAGACGCTCCTGAAACACGGGGAGAGAGAGAGAGCGCCACGTATGTGCTGTATGAGTATGACGTGGCAGACGGCCTCAAGAGTGTGAATGCGATGTGTGTGCTTGCATGCTGCGCTTCAATCTCGAGACCTGCGTTCCCCTGCAGCTCAAGGATGTGTTGTGTATGTTGCTGTATATAAAGTGTGTGTGAGAACTGCGTCTCCATAATCTCACCGCTAGCTGTGCGCTCACACCTGTGCATCTTGCATTTAATTGGTATTTGTTTATGGCTGTAGGTGTGTGTACGTCTTCAAACTGGTGCAACTTTAACGCTTTAACAGATTTGTGAAAACAAGGTGTGTGGCTTCCCAACTTATCCCCTCTCTAACTGCCTGCTGTGTGTATGCCCCCTGGCTTCATGTTGTACAGGGTGTGTATGTACCAACGTATCCCCTCTACCCCTCCAAATGTGGAAGGAAGCGCAAAGCCATATCATGTAGGGGGGTTATTCAGTCAGAAAATTGAGTGTGTGTGTGTATATAAATCTACACAAATGCCTCTTACAACTACTGGTACATTCCTCTTTAGCTCCAGAACTTAATCCATGTGTTTTTGTTGATGTGTGTGTGTGTGTGTGTGTGTGTGAGCAAAGTACACATATATCCACATAAATATTCCTTACAACTAGCTGTGCATTTCTCTGCAGCTCCAAAACCTGTGCCGTGTGTTGCTGGATCATGAGCAGCTCGTGCTGTCGGAGCATCTGCTGCTGGGAGAGGAGCTGGAGCTGGGCTTGGGCTGCGTGCTGCAGCGAACTGCCTGTACTGTACACCCCCGACCACACCGGGGCGCTGCGCTCCAGTACATCGCCTCCTGCAGAGCGAGAAAGGAAAACTCAATTATAGATTTAACCTGATGTTACAGGTGCTACATGTAGAATTTTTTAAAACATCAATATATCATTGCCAAAGTAATTGTGATACGATTGTATAAGTACAATATGAAACCGTGGTGCCAGTGGTATTGTTAGTGTTTGTAAAAATGAAGATCCCATTTCCCACAAATCCTGTCCCAGGAAGCAACAGGAAGCTTCCTTTGCTTCTTCAGTTAAAGTTTTTCCTCTTTTGCTTTACTCAAGAGGGTAAACATGTTGAAGTGATTTCTCCATGAGCCTTTCATTCGTTCCACCATCTGCCATTGAGAAACTCTGAAAGCTGCCGTTGAGTTTGCGCAGGAAGAACAGCGCCCTCTTTTTTGTGCCGTAAATCAATCCAACAGATTTCCTGCAAAATCCAGCCCACTGGCACACAATGTAAGATGCCGTGTATAGGCTTCTTGCCAGGTGATCTCATTTGTTTGCAGTAATTATACTGATGACTCAAAATTTATGTTGTCATAATTTATTGATGTTCAAATGCTACACATAGCACCTTTAAATTAATCAGCTCAACATCACCAAGGTGGCAAAGGAGTCTCAATTTTCACAAACCAGCACTTATAGAGTTACACAACATGAACAGATACCCGCATAATTTAGATTTCACACACACACACACACACACACACACACACACACACACACACACACACACGCTTCCATACCGTAGTGTGGCAGGTGTTCAGTAGGGATGACTATTAGCTGCCCAGACTGTGGGTCTCTGGCGAACTGGTAGGGAGGGGGCATGGAGCCTGGCAGAGAGGGGGGGTAGCCTGGGGGTAGAGTCTGGTGAAGCGAAGAGGGACCCAGGCCTGGAGGGGGAGGATGAAGAGAGCGAGAAGATGGAGAGAAAGAGGGAGGGAATGGAGAGAGAAAGGAAGCGAGACCACCAGAGCGAGATAAACATAGAAAGAAATGGATGAAAATGGATGGAAAGAGGGTGTGGAAAAAGTGAGGTGAAGAGATGAGAGGGAAGAAAATTCAGTTAAGCTAAAACTAATGTTTGCTCAACATCTTCCGTCATCTAGTGTTCATCTCAAAGTTGAGGGTATAATAGAGTTCCATCAGGGAGAACACACTGAATTTTGCTGCTTGTAAGAGGTTTCTGTTGTTTTGCCCTCAGTGTCTAGACAGAGTTGGCCCCCAGGGACCTGTGTGTGTTTATGTGTGGGTCTTTATACATGTGTCTTTTCAGATGTGTTTGTGTGTACGTTTGTGTGAGCTCACACAAGCATATCAGTGCGTATGAGTGTGTGTGATTGTACTGTGTGTGTGTGTGTGTGTGTGTGTGTGTGTGTGTGTGTGTGTGTGGTGTTATTTCTGGACGACAGGGGCAATAGGAACAGTGCTGGAATGTCCTACAAAGTTCTGGAATGTCCTACAAAGTTCTGGAATGTCTGCAGCCCTTGACCCCTGGGTGCTGCTGCTGGACGAGCCACTCGAGGCAGCTAACCGCCTCCCTGTTCTGCTACACCAATGAGAAAAAGCTACGTATGCACATGTAGAATTTTGCTAGCATCCAAAAAAAAAAAGGTGCACTGGTCCTCACTGCACGCCACTTAGTAGTGTTGAACTGAGTTAGACTCCTACTTTAGCACAGGGCATGAGACAACTGCACTAGCCATGCTGTAACTACACCTGTACCTGTCCACATATGGCTGTGTCTCACTTACATAGTAAAGTAGCACTAGTACACTAACCCTAATGTGTTGATTAATGACTAATGTTGTTTTGCCCGATTTTTATCTGAGTCTCTGTAAAGTTTTTGTGATGACAATAGTTTGTTAGTGAATCAATGCACATAGTTTGCAACAACACAAATGATAAGTGTGATCCCAGCATAAGCTATTATATAAAGGTTGCACATACACAGGTACACGTGTGTAGTTAACAGCAAGTAAGTCTACAGTCACGTGTACATCCCATCCACATACCGTAGGGTGAGCTGGGGAGCCAGACTTGGGGGGCTCCGGGGCGGGGCATCCAGGGGTGAGAGGTGAGAGTTGAGGGGTCAGCAGGCCAGCGCCCCGCCCCTGCCAGGGCAGCCCCTCCTGTTACCATGAGATTGGGGGTCATCAGGCTGGGTGTCATCATATTGGGTGTCAGGCCACTAGACAGAGGAGCAGGGTGCATCTGAGTAAACTCTGCCAGCTCCTTGGACTCTCTGGGAGGACACAAGACGCATTTTTAGATTACACAGGTCTGGTTTTAGTAGTAGCTTTTGATGAAGTAAATAATTTAATTCAAAATTGAGTGCATACAATTTTGGCATGGGTGGCCTCATTGGGGTCAAATCCCTAACCTTAGTGCCATGTGTTACCCATCGAGCTATACAGGACAGGATGATTCTGAATTAAATCTCTGGCAGGGATGGGATGGAAGGACTGCGTGCTCAAGCCTAATGAGCATATTTGGCTGCCATTTTTGTACCACTTCTGTTGGCCCCCTTTCAGATACTAGCTAATGAGGATAATTTGGCGCTAGCCGACACTGGAAGGACTAGCCACAGGTTAAGGGGGTATTCAAATTTTCATCCCTGAATAAATGGCACAACAAATGATACGAACAGAAAACAAAGAACAAATACAAATAATCAAATCAAACACCAATCCAGTGAAGAAACTTCAGACTAGCAGGTTGTTTTATGGGAAAATTCAAATACGCACAAAATATAGAAACAGAATTACACAAGCCACAGATAACCAAACAACATGTCAAATACATCTCCCAAAATAATCATCAACAATTGGACTAAAATTAGACTAACTCTACATCCAAATTACCAAACTCATTGACATTGTTTGCTCATTGTTTTCTGGCAATCACATTTTGCCATCCTGTCCAGGTGCTGGCCACACCCTCTCACCTGAGCACTTTCTCCTGCTCACGCTCCAACCGGCCGGCCAGCAGTCTGTCGTCATGGTGACGAGCACGTTCCTCCCCTCGCTCCTCATCTACGACAGAGAAGGAGGGTCGACAGATAAGGAGAAAGGGAGACGGGTTCGGGCAGAAGAGGGAGAGAGAAAAAAAAAAAGATTAGATAAGGTTCTTTAGTAGCCGCATGACTACGGCCAGTGGAATGTTTAAACCCTGATACTACAAGTCAGCTGGCAACAGAATCTTAACATAAGAAATATGAGAGAGAGAAAGGGTAATAAGAGGGGAGGGTAGAGGGTATAGGAGAAGGGAGAGGAAGGGAGATATGGTGAGAGAAGAGGGGAGAGAAGGGAGCCAAGGTGACACTAGCCATATAATGGTGACATGACAGAGCATGTCAAAATGAGGAGATGCTAAAAATACGATGTTAGGCCACAGCCCCAACACTGAGAGCGTGCACACACAAATGGAGTGACAGCTCTCACTCTGAGTGTCAGCTCTTATCAGTTATTAGTCTAGTGCCACAGGAGATGTGTGAACATAACACTCCTGCCTCACACACACACACACACACACACACACACACACACACACACACACACACACACACACACACACACACACACACACACACACACACACACACACACACACACACCCCCCACCCCCCCCACCTCCATACTGTGATGGCCAGCCCCAAGAGACACAGATAGAGAATGAGAGCAAGAAAGAGAGACAAGGAAAGGCAACACATGCACCCAGTACCACTCAACCAGTCAATGCTCCCCACTCTGCCAAGCACTCCGGAATAAACATGAAGATCTCCTTCTCTCTCTCTCACTATCCCCTCTCCACCCCTCCCTCCTTCCCCTCCCTCTTTTCCATTTACCCCTCTCTCCCCTCTCTGCGTGCAGAGCAAGGCTGACTGAAGGTCCCCAAGCAGCAGAGATGGAGAGAAGGGTTTTATACGAGTGTATTGAACCCTTCATTTCTGACCTAAGTGTGTGTGTGTGTGTGTGTGTGTGTGTGTGTGTGTGTGTGTGTGTGTAGCCCGTAAAGGGACAAGAGATTTTAACAATCCCTGACATGCTCCAGAGGAAAGGTTTCAAGACTGTTACCAAGGTTACGGGGAGCCTGTCCCACATGCTATCCTTTCTGCATCAGAAAGCCAGCGATTAGTGCTGCACGCCCCCTCTTTCTCTCCCTTTCTCCCCATCTTTCCACTCCTCCATGCCTCTATTACTCTCTCCATCCTGTCCCGGTCTTCTCTCCATCTTTCCGTCACACTCTCTCTATCCACTTCTCCTTTACTCCCCTTCCTCCGCCTCTCTGGCCATCCATCCTTTCCTCCATCTCTCATCCATCGATCCATCTCCTGCTGTCAATCCCTCTGCCTCCCTCCCTCCCTCCATTCATCCATCTCTGTTTGTGCGTAAATCCTCTGGTGTTTATTTAGAGCTGTTCTTAGTGCGAGGGACTAATGCTATTAGACCAATCACTCTGCTCAAGCAAGGAAATGAATAAACGCCCCCAACAGGCACTCACGCACACATACAAATACACACTCAGTGGCACGCGCACACGCACGTCTACACTTTCACAAATATACACAATTGCTCATATACACTCTCTCCCTCTCTCCCTCTCTCACACACAGACAGTCCCTCACTCTCTCAAGACTGATCCATTGCTTAGCAACGCACCCTGGTCTTATTGTAATTCAGGGCTTGTTTGTAGCTTTTAGCTGCGCTCCGTAATGACATGTTTAATGCAGAGAGGCTGGGGTGGGGGTGCAGGGGAGTTGGGGGAGGGGGGAGGGGGGTGATGGAAGGAGGGCAGGAGATAAAGAAAAGAAGTGGAAGGAGCGGGGAGCCCGAGGTGGGACAAGGAACGAGCGACTCTAAAAGACGTTTAAAAAAAAAACAGAGAAAAGAGTGAGAGACGGAAAAAAACGAAGCTGAAAGAAGAACAGAAAGTGACTGAGAGACAGAAGAGAAGGGAGAAAACGAAGAGAAACAGTGAGAGAGAGACAGAGATAGAGAGTGCTGCAGCTGAATGACCTTGACATGCAAGAATAGAACGTGGTATGGGAGGAATTGCTATGCAGCACAGAGAGCCAATAAACACACCATAGGAGCCTTTCTCACAAAATATCCCCCGTGACAAAATTAGTGATGTGGGGAAAAAGTTGTTTTTAACCATTCCAATCACCTTACATGCGTGAACACCTCAAAGTCGAACACGGCCGAGGAAATCTAACTTTGATCCAACAGAAAATGAATCCTCCATTATTCATGACAACTAAAATGAGGAATCATTTGCTCTTGGTTCATTTAACTAAGGGGATCCACATTCTCTGCAGGACGATTATGAGAGAAGCCAGGAGGAGGTTTGAAAGCAGATCCGGGCAACAATACATTAGGAAACCATTTCAAATATCTGAACTACTTTGGGTGTGCTTGATTTAACATGCCAGAAACTATAAAAGATAAAAGAGCTTGTAAGATCAGTTTCAATCAATTTCAACTTTTTCCCCAAATATGTGAAACCCATACACAGCAAAAAAGTGCATATGCCACTTTGCAAAATGTAAACTAAAATTGGAGATACTTGTCACGTTGCCTATTAAGAACGCTGTCAGTTTGCTCTCTATTATGATCACAACAGAGATGAGACGTGAGATTGTGTTAGGATTAGTATAACAGAATGTATAACAGCATTATTGCATAACAGCCTTGCACATCTTCAGTGATGACAGGATGTCTCCAAGATGTGTTTCAAAAAATGCAGGTGAAGGATTTTTGATGCTTTTATCTTGCCCATGATCTGGGTCAAAGATCTTATTACCTTTGATGGCTGTTTGCAGCAGGGGTCTCTGTGTATCGGAGGGTCCGCTGTTCTGTTTACTGGTGCTGCCGCTGTCCCTCTGCCTGGCTACGGCGACAGCGATGCCAACAGGAGGGTGGCGCACCTCCCCCTCGCCCTCCCGGCCAAACGACCGGGCGCTGTCCGGCCGCTCCTGCTCTCTCTTCAGCTGGGGAGGCACCCTCAACGCCCCGGGACCTCCTGGTCCAACTCCAACCCTTTCCCTGTCTCTCTCCCGCTCCCTCTCTCTTTCCCTCTCTCTCTCCCGCTCCCTCTCCCTTTCCCTCTCTCTTTCACTCTCCAACCGCATACTACCCAGACCCCCGAAGGCCCCTCGGCCATCCGTGGCGTGCCTGGAGGACCCAGGACCTTCAGTAGGGAAGTTTCCGCTGTATTTGATCAGGCTTTGCATGGCTGAAACCTCAGCGGGATCAGAGCTCGGCCCTCCTCCTCGTTCTCCGCTACTGGGTCCTCCAGCTACTGACCCCCCAGGTCGGTAGAGTGCCGTGGGATCCAGGTAGCGTCTCTGACTCCCCTCCTCACCTCCACGCCCGTGTCCATGTTGGGAGTGGTGGGTATGGGGGGAGTGACTGTGGGAGGAGTGGGGGTTATGGTTGGGCTGGTGCTGGTGCTGAGCACCAAGGGCTGTGTGAGGGGAATGGGAAGGGTGTGTGTGGGGGGGCTGGTTGTGGGGCTGGTTGTGGGGCTGGTTGTGGGGCTGGTTGTGGGATGAGGGCAGTGTGTGTCCGTGCTGGGCCGCGAGGGCCGCCATGTGACTGGTGGCATAGTTGGCCAATGGGTTGATGCTGTTCCACTTAGGCTCCACCCCTGCCCGCTCTAAACCCAATCTGATTGAGTGTTTAGGCATGTCCCTGGCGTCCGGGCTGAACCCTGATTGGCTAGAGGAGTAAGCTGTGTCCTGTACTCGTTTACCAATGGAACCATTGGAACGAATCACAGAGCCTTCCTCTCTCTGATTGGTTGACTCACCAGACTGGGAGAGCCGACAATGTTCCATCAAGCTCCTCTCAGGAAACCTGTAGCTCTCTCTCTCCCTATCTCTCCCTATCTCTCTCTCTTTCACGCTCTCTTTCTCTGTCTCGCTCTCTTTCATGCTCCCTCTCTCGCTCCCTGTCCCTCTCTTGCTCCCTCTCTCGCTCCCTATCTCGCTCCCTATCACGCTCCCTGTCCCGCTCCCTGTCTCGTTCCCTCTCTCGGTCTCTGTCTCTGTGTTTGTCGCTGTGTTTGTTGTCGCGGGCCTGCGAGGCAATCTGGATGGGCCCCACCCGCTCATCATAAACCTCCACAGAAGGCACGTATGTGGGCGCGGTCACTCGCTGCTCTCTGATAAGCTCTCTGGGTGTGGAGGGGTGCGGCAGGGGGAGGGGCAGGCCGGCGGCGGAGGGCTGAAGCGAGGGGGGAAGGCCGTAGGAGGTGTGAAGGGTCCCAACTGACGTGGCCACAAAGTCGTTCCTCCTCTGTCTGTCTCTGTCTGTGTGAGAGGCGGTGAGGGAGTTTGCGTTATTGGAGTTAGCGTTCGAGTTATGGTTCTGGTGGTGGCGAGAGCTGCCTTCTTCCTCCCGACCCCCTCTGTCCGCCTCTGGGCCTGGGTACCTGGCCGTGCCTCCACCCCCACCTGGAGGGAAGGAGGGCTGGGGAGGGGGAGCCCTGGATCTGGGCTCCCCAGGAGCTGTGGAGGGCTGGGAGTGTGACTGCTGCTGGTGGGGGTGCTGAGGGTGAGGATGGAAGGACCAGCTCTGCTCCCTCTCTCTGTCTCTCTCCCTCTCCCGCTCTCTCTCTTTCTCTCGTTCCCTCTCTCCGCTCCTCGCCCTCCGGTCCTCCTCATTCCTCCCATCCTGTGTCAGGTCCACCACGCTGTGCGACCGCTGCTCCTCTCTTACCCGCTCTCTCTCTCTCTCCCCTCGGTAAGGCCTGTCCCTCCCCCCATCCCGGGACGTTCTCTGAGGCGGGGTAGAGCTGGACGGGGTGGCGGGGGGAGCAGAGGGAGGGTGAAGAGGAGACTGGCTCATGGAGGCTGGCAGGTAGAAGCCCTCTGAAACACACACACACACACACACACACACACACACACACGAGTCAAAAAACACACACACGCCACAAGACGCATCACAAGACACACTGTTGAACAGATAATAAAGACAAAGAGAATACTGACATACTGTAGCACAAAAGCAGAGGCAAGCATAATAAAAATATTTAAGTGTAGGGTTGCCAAGAAAACAAAACAGAGAACCAAGCGGGAAAACATCCATAACCAGGGAGTGGAAAAACACAGCATACATTATAGGGCAAGAACTCTGAATAGGAACAATAAGAAAAAAACTCCCACTCAGGCAAATAGACTTAACACCAAACACACTCCCACTCATCCCCATGCATCGCGGCTATGGGAGGATGTGTAAACGTCAACTTCAGTTATTTGTCTCCATATATTCTTGGCATCTTGGCTGGCATCCACTGACCTTTGTGAGAGTCGTAGAGCGGGTGCTGGGAGAGGGAGGGGGGATCTAGGTGCCCCAGGGGCAGGTAGTGGCTGGGGTACAGGCTGCTTGGCAGAGGGGGGTAGCCTGGAGACACCAAAACACAGAGCATGGCATACGTCACGGTTTATACAACATACATCACAAAACAAAAACACTGACTACAGTAACTTCCATGTAAACGCCCTAGATTTGACTGTCAGGGTCATTATCGGGTAACATCTTTGGATGTTTTCTGCCCATGTAAACATCATATACATTTTTTTTTAAATGTGTGTATGTGTCAAAAAGGTCACAGGAGGAGGAGTTTGTTTACACAGATGACGACATGACGAGTGGTGGTGGCAAAAGCCAACAATATTGGAGCAACTGAAAAACCCTTGGAAAGGATGCGTGTTGTGTGAGGATATCACAGCAGACATCACATACTGCTTGCATCAATGTGTGCATTAATGTGGAAAATAAAAATGTAAGTGTAATTATTCTCCAAGATTTTTAATCTGATGCCAAGGTGACCACAGATTGGATCTCACTGCATTACGTCCTCCCACCTATCGAATCAAGCCCTGTAAACCTGGGGTGTTGCACCACGTACATACTGAAACTATCAACCTCAATCTGATTAGTCACAATAATCAATAAGTATTGACACAGTGACAGCCGCATTTTTTGCTCAGTGTCACACTTTTGAATGAAAAGGACATGATATCGACTCTAGTTAAACCCATGTCATCTGCATAGAGAAAATATTTGAGGTTAGGTTGAGTGTTGAGTGTTGGGCAACAGTCTGCCTGACAGCAAAGTGCTGCTCTCAGAGACCAGTTCTTAATATAGACAGAGACCCCCCCCCCTCTACTAGAGTAACACTCTGGATTTCTGTGTCAGGACTGGGCTGGCTGCAACTGTGATGCCGGCTGGTGTCACAGCGCTAGGCCACAAGAAACGCCACCCGGACGGTGAGACATTCCTCGTCCCCACATCCCAGCCATTCCAAGGAAACATCAAAGACACCACTGCCATGCCAGCACGGAGCGCGGGGAATAGAGCCGTGGTATAAATCTGTCTCCTCGCCGCTTTGAGAGGCGGAGAGGAGACAGAAATGGAGACGCATGGGGTGGTGGTGGTGGTGGTGGAGGGGCAGATGGAGAGACGCAGAGGGAGTAAGAGAGAGAGAAGTACAAGAGGAATTATGTGAAGAAGGCAAAGGCATGCGGAATAGGTTTCTTGGAAAAGCTCCCTTTAACCACAGCTAACCTTGATCTCCCACGCCTTTGATAGGGGGTTCCTATCCAGCTACAGAGCATCCCAGGCATATCCAAAGTCTACCTCTTTAGCTGCAGCCCGGAAACATCTTTAGCTTTTAGTAACTTTAGCTGCTATTAAAGCCAGCAGCCTGCTCTTAAGAGTATCTATTAGGCTATAGAGGATTCTATTCATATCAGAGGAAGCAAAGTCTACGGCTACTTTAGGCAGCAGGGTTTTTTTTTAGCTTCTTTAGCTTTTGATATTCCAGCCCTTATTCTCCATTCTACATCTTCGGTCAAGTCTCAAAACTCCATCCATCCTTTCATCCTTCCCTCTCTCCTTTATCCTTGGCTGGACTTACACTGTTCAAGTAAATCATAAAAAATATCACATACAATCTGATCTGCCCTGTTTAGAGAGCACTAAAAGGGATCTGTGTCACATTGGCGATGTAATCAGTTTTAAACTGAATCGTAAATGAAACCCTCTTGTCCTTCTCCCTTTACCTTACCAAAATACACCGTGGGACAGCTTTCCTCCTATCTGACCTTCTACTCCAGTGAGATTTGATAAGGAGACACAAGAGGACACAAGGGAATATGGAGGGAATGGAGATTCAATCAGTTACTGCATAGGCCAGAAGAGGGGAGCAGAGACAGGGAGGACGGGAAGCTCCAGGGAGAAGACAAAAACAGTGGGGTGTGTGTGTGTTTAAAATAATGTACGCAAGCTAGGACAGGAGAAAGATGCTGTGGGAAAGTGGGCCAGGAGAGACGGACAGAGAGAGAAATAAAAAGATAGAATGGAGACAGAGGACAGAGACAAAGTGCAGATTGGACAGGAAGGTCAAAAACAACAGGACAGGAAGATGGATTACAGTAAAGCATGACAGGAGAAAGTAAGGCAACGGCCGAGGACAGGAGAAGTGAGACGCATATAGGACAAAGCCAGAAGAGACAGAAATGGAACAGTATCCCACTGGTGTAAGCAATGAGGAACAGAAAAGGAACAAGCCTCCTGGGCATTGGACAGCAGGACACAGGCGGACTGTGAGAAATGTCATGGTAATATGAAGCCATTTGTGTCTGTATGTATTTCAGTCATAGGTATAGCATGGGGAGAGGGGGGGGGGGTGTGCCCCTCAGCATCAGGTGATGGATGAATTGTCACCCCCCCCACCCTATAATGTCCACCTAAAACCCATATACTGTATTTTTACTCGGCCTGCGTTTTTAGTTTTGGAGTTTTACCAAAGCACATGTTGTGATCGGATTTGACCACAAGCACAAACAACCAGCCCCCTTTAAAAAATGAAGTCCTTCCCCTAATTGTTTGAATCTGCCATGTTTCATATATTGTTTGATGTTTGCCCGGCAGATCAGGGGTTCAAGTTTTAGCAATGTCTTACTGTATTTCACATTCATCAATAATTGTCCTCACTCTCTCTCATACCTGCATACGTTCCTCGTGTAAATCTGTATTTTGTGTTTCAATCTTGCCGAAAACAGAATTGCATTCAGGCTACTATAATGCCCATAGTGTGTCAGTGTGATTTGATGTCCAGGGTTTGATCCACAGTGCCCCGCCCCCAAAACTGAAATGAAATCTATGCAAGTTTTCATTTCATTTATGTGCTGTTATGCATAAGATGTGGTGAGGTAGAGAGAGAAAAGGAGAATGGGAGAAAAACAGTTCGTCGTCTGTTGAGGCGAGTAGTTTCAGGTGTACGCCAATTTACCTTCATGGGCATGTGAGGCCCACAGCTGAGCCATCTGCAGACTACTGGGATTGGCTGATCTGTAGGCAGGGTCAGAGGTCAAGGGGGAGGGGCCTGGATATCCAGACAGGAAGGGACTGGAGCCTGCTGGGAAGGCATCGCCTAGGAAACGGGAAGAAGACTGTAAGTCACCCTAGTAACCACACAAAAAAACCCAAAATAAACTGAAAACCACTCAAGGAACGGAGCGGGTTGATGCATATTTGCTGTCATTTCCCTGTCCAGTCTGTGTATTGGAAGGGGGAGCAATCGATAAGTGCTGATATTTCTATGCTGTAGCGGTCCGTTGTAATCACATTACTGAGCCACTGTGCACTCCGTTCCAACGAGACAAACCACAGACTGCAACCAGAAAGGAGGACACTTAACGTAACCACCACCATCACCACAACACGGGTGGAACCTAGAGGGAAAGCTGTAAAACTGTTCTGACTATGGGGCTTTCTCTACTGTAAGGCAGTGACTTGACGGGGGATTAAGGGGACAACATCCACCTTGTTAGGACAAATTGGCAAATGCATTCCCCTGGTGAGCTATAGATTGTCTGTTACTTGTCAGGGAGAAACAATTAACCAATACACAGGATCTGATCCAGCTATCTGTTGCAATACTAAACTAAAGTGAGCGTTCGGGTTCAAACCCATATGTGTTATGTGTGCATATTTGACCAGTTTCATTGTTCAAAAATGTACGTATTCAGTATTTCCCCCAGAACTGTATTCTTGGCAGGGTGGAAACCCCGCTGAAACAGTGGGGATATTAAAACTCTCCACTGGAACACAGGTAATAATAAAGAGTGTAGTAGTGAAAACTGCATAGTTTCCAGCTGGGCTTGTTCAGTTTGAACCAATAATCCATTCTGTACTGTGATCCCTCTATATCGCTCCCTGCTTTAAGTGTACTGCTACACATTTTACCATTAAACCCATCGCTCTTCAGCTCCACAAACTGCTCAAGTTGCAGTACCACAATATCACTGCAATAGCACAATGGAGTAAATCCTTGTGAAACATTACACATCCAAGCATGAATCCTTTCATTTGTTGTTTTCATTAGACTTGGAGCACAATTTTCATCTTGCGTTTCAGAGCAACTCCACTCCCTCTGTGCAATCTGACCATTAGTAAACTTTGAACCCTTGAACCATTACTGGCCCTTCCAATCACAACCTTCTAAGAGCTGGAAAAGGTTTCATGTTTAGCTGAGGTTTCCCCCCTACCCAGCCATTACTGAATGCATAGCACAGCCATTACTCTGATAAAACTAACCATGTGTGTAGGGGAAAGGGTGCTGTCTGTGTAGGGGAAAGGGGGAGGGGACGGTGTGTGTGTTCTGTATTAGTCCTGTGGGAGTTTGAGAGACATGCTGTGCTCACTGAGTTTCTCCTGCATCTAAATCAGTACATTAAAGCTGCAGTCCATCAGTGCCTGCACACACACATGCACGCGCACACCCACAGCATTTTAAATCAATAGTAAATGCAGCTTTCAAATTAATCACAAACAGAGGTGAGTGCACACACAGAGTAATGCAGTGTGCCTTTATTCTCTGCTCTGAAAATAGTATGTAGGTGGAACCTTACACACCCAGGCCTATTAGACACAGATTTATAAAGGTCTCCCTCTTCATGTGTATGTGTGTGTGTGTGTGTGTGTGTGTACTCTGAGTCTGTGTGTGAGTATAGCCTAAGTGGCTGCACTCAGTGCACTGCAACGCTGTGTGATCACTGACATGTGCAAACAGTTTGTGTGTGTTCGCCCTTTGAGTCAAAACACCACAACACCACAGGAGTTGCATAGATAGACACACACACAAAAGAAATCTAAAATACACACGTGCAAACGCACACATGTAAACACATACGTAAAAATACATACATACACGCACGCGCACACACGCCTGAGAATATACACACATGTGCAAACATACACACTCAAGAATACACACATGTACACTGAAGCGTGTGCGACTGATCTGCAATTAACCCTCAGTTAGTCTGAGTGTGTTAACTCTGCCAGAAAGCGCTTTCTTCCCTCTTGCGCTGAGGAGCAACAGAGGGACGAGGTTTTACCTCAAACACGGCGGGAATAGAAGAGAAACCGCTTGTTATCTGTGTACTTTTATTGTATCATCTATTATTCAATATAGCAGAGATAGATACATACAATAGATTATTGTTCACGTGTGCCAACAGTGTTACATCGATGTCCTGTGCATGTGCCTCCTTCATATGCCGCATTATACTGCATGTTTGTCCTTTTATGGCTTTCAGATGTCCTATCGGTCTCATGACTATTATATTTGGGCCATACGGTATCACCCCTACTACTTAGTGGTGTGAAGCTCCAGACTAAAATGCACATTGACCTGATTTGATACTGATACCTTCCCACTGCTAACAACATATGAGCCAGGGTACGACTCACTAGTAATGTCTAAGCAAATGGATGACATATCCACCACTAAAAACACAGATAAACATTTACCATCTCCTTTCCATCCTTCACTAAAGGGTGAGATCTTGAAGAGTGTGTGTGTGTGTGTGTGTGTGTGTGGAGGGATATAAGAACCAGATTATTCTCACCTGCAATCCACTTTCTAATTATTGATATATCTTGTGTGTGTAGAGGAATAGTGGAGGAAAGTGTAGACAGATCCTGCCACCCCCCATCACACACACACCTGTCAAGGATGTTGAGGTCCTGATAAGATGTCAGCAGTTTCCATTCCTTCAGGCTAAACACCAAGGTCTCTCTGACTAACACACACACACACACACACACCCCTCAAGAAGCACAGATGCCCCACTAGAGTACGGATCAATCTCTGCATCCCAGCCGCCCACAGGCACTTTATTTTTTGTGCGCACACACACACACACACACACACACACACACACACACACACACACAGAAGACTAAACTACATACAGGCCACGGTTACACTACATACTAATGACTGGGAAAAAAAAAAAAATACTATCCAGGAGGAGGGAGGGGTAGAACGAGAGAAAACGTTTGCAGAAACAACATGGTAGCTAAGAGGGAAACGTTTCTTTGAATGTTTTGGAATTACACTTTGATTACATCCCTCTTTCCTTCTCTCAGCCCCTTCCTTCCCATCTCTCTCTCTTCACAACTTTGCCCGGCTTTCCCCACACACACACACACACACACACACACACACACACACACACACACACACACACACACACACACACACACACACACACACACACTTTGGCTCCCGCATCACAAGACAGTAAGTTTGCCATATTGGGGTAAGCGAGTTGCCAAGAGACGCTCTCCGGCTCCCAACACATTTTCTACCTCCATTTTCATATCCTGGTAAGTACACATCTCGCCATCAGAGAAAGGAGGAGGCCCGCTGGAGATCAATTCTGAGAGAAACACCACCACAAATCACACACACACACCCACACAAAAATCAGCAAAATCAAACTCAACAACGGGGAGTTTTGATCACAAATCGATCGAAGACAGGCATATACAAAAACAACGAATACTGGAACATGTACAAAAGCACAAATACGCACACAAAAAAAATCTCTGGTATAAATGCCCGCCTGCCCGCCCGCCCGCCTACACACAAACACACACACACTTTGTGAACCCATCTGTTATCCATCAGTGCTACTCACAGCAGGGTTAGCTAGAGGGGAATCTCTATTGATCTCTGGTTTTTATTCCCTGCAAGAAAAACATTCTAACACTAAAACGCAGCCATGCTGGCCATCTACTGACTGACACACTGGCAGCCATTCATTCTCGCACCCAAGCAGCAGAGAGACCACAACCATGTACAAAAAGGGGACATGCATGATCAGGCAAACAGTGTGTGTGTGTGTGTTTGTGTATGCATTTATCAAGGCGGTGTGCATGTGACTTAGTGTGTGCATTAGTGTTTTGAAATGTAAATGTCTGGTTTTCCTGTATTCCTGCCACAGAACGGATGAGTTGTTCTGAGTAAACTTGCGATCAGCGTGTGCGAGCTCATGTTGAACACTCGGCTTGTCTCTCCTATACGGCTTGTCCGTGTAATGTTTGACAACCGTTTGTGTTGCGAGCTATCTTGTGTTGTCCTTTACAATAACCGGGTTTCTGTCAAAGTATTTTTGGGGAATTTGATAATATTTTCACAATATCATCCAAAACAAAGTGCGCTTTGCAGATTGTTTAGGCAAACGTTTTTTTTCATTTATGAAATGATATGATAATTTGCCGTGGACATGCTTGTTTCAATCTCATTGCACAATAGTTCAAAAGTGACTGTGGACATTATGAACTGTAGTCTGTAAAATATCTGTCCACTGTGACCTCCCAAAAATATGGTACAGGTTCTCCTCCCATGTATAAGGTCCCGCCCTGGTTGTATGGCCATTAGTTGGTGTATTAAAATAGTGCCAACCACATTTCATAGTTGTATTCACTAAAGAACAATAACAACTTCTTCCCAGCTAAAGGAAACGCACCTAATGGGCATTTTATTTTTGTTACAATTCAAAAGTTTGTGTAAAGTTTGCAGGACAGTTTGATGGAAGCTGCTGTCTAGACCTTGTGTGTATATGAGCCAGGCGATGTGTGTCTCACAGTGCAGCGTTGTTGCTCTAAATCTCCTGTGAAGACAGCAGGTGTTACTCTGACACACTCCCCGATACCAACAAATGGGAACACATTCGCAACAGGCATGCACACACACTCGGTGAAATTCAGCCATGCAGTCCTGCAGATACTAAGAGATAGATACAATGGAATGCACAGTTGCACGGCCACACAGATGCAATGACACACACACGCATTCAAACACAAAAATGGAAAGACATGTGACAGCCATGTACCCACCAATGTAACACGGGTGGGAGATCTGGGGTTCATGGTTTAATAATAAATCACAGGATGATTGTGAACGTCAGTTAGATAGCTGGCTAGATACTTTATTGATCCAGGGGGGAAATTCTGGGGTTGCAGCAGTATCACAAGAATGTACAAAATACATAAATACTAAAAAAAAAAAAAAATATGGTACTAGGTGACATAGAACCAGGCTCTACTGGATGTACAGGATATGCAGCGGATGGACAGCATGTTTACATATATACAAGTAGAGAAGAGCGGGTGTCTCCACCTGCATCCTCCTCATCTTCTCACCCAGCAGCAGGAGCTGTATGGCGTTGAAGGCACCGAGAAGCCAAAGAACATGACCGTCACAGTGCTTCCTGCTTTGTCCGGTTGTAAAGCAGGGTGTCTGCAGTTTCAGCAAAATGAACTTAACTTTTTAAGACCTGGTTTAATGCCAGTTAGAATGAAATATAAAACATTGAAACATGAAAATGAAAACAACGGTCGACCTATCAGAATATGTTGTACATGACTGGAGGAATTTCTAAATGGAAGAAAAGTACAAAAAACATTTTAAAAGATGTCTAAAAAGCTATATTTAACTGTATTGGAGGCCATTTAAGCATATTGAGTATTAAGAATATAATTTAAGACATTTTAAGACTTTTTCAGGACCTGCAGGCACCCTGGTAAAGACTCTGATAAGGGATTTCCTGGTGGCTCAGCTGGGTAAAGCCCTTTCCAAACAGTCAGGGAACCCTGGGTTGGACTTTGACTCATGAAGCGTCATACCTCTCTCTGTGTTTGTAACATTCATTCATATCATTCTTGCCACCTCCGACATGAAGCATAAATGTTGGGCAAATAACCGTACGTAACCAGACACCTAGAAACCAGACACCTCAAACATAACCCAATATGTGACCTTTGTGTGTTAGAGACTGTTTGAGTGAATGGGAGGGTTCTGGCAGAGTGAGCGAGTTAGCTAATGCTTTGGGTATTTCAACAAGCCAGGACACGCTCGTTTTCAAACACACACACACGCGCACCTATCCCTCTTATGCTTGACAGCTGTGTGTGTGTGTGTGTGTGTGTGTGTGTGTGTGTGTGTGTGTGTGTGTGTGTGTGTGTGTGTGTGTGTGTGTGTGTGTGTGTGTGTGTGTGTGTGTGTGTGTGTGTGTGTGTGTGTGTGTGTGTGTGTGTGTGTGTGTGTGTGTGTGTGTGTGTGTGTGTGTGTGTGTGTGTGTGGGGAAAGCCGGGCAAAGTTGTGAAGAGAGAGAGATGGGAAGGAAGGGGCTGAGAGAAGGAAAGAGGGATGTAATCAAAGTGTAATTCCAAAACATTCAAAGAAACGTTTGTGTGTGTGTGTCTCATTTGTCTGCCTATGACAGGTTTATTGTAGCGGGGCAGCAGGGCCTTGTGCTTTCTCTTAAGGAGCCTGTTTTCTCTCCTGAAGGATTCAATTAATCTGAGAGGCTACGCGTCCCTGCCATATCTTCCAACACACACACACAGTTCCGTGTCTTGAATATATATATATAAACACACACTCACCACATTAATTTTAACGTAAACAGTTACACTCACCAAGTAGCATGGAAGACAGAGTGGTATGGGCCAAGACACACCAAACTAAGACAAGCCTGCATGCTGTGTGCATTATGCTTTTATGTGTCTGTGTGTGTGTGTGTGTGTGTGTGTGTGTGTGTGTGTGTGTGTGTGTGTGTGTGTGTGTGTGTGTGTGTGTGTGTGTGAGGGAGAGAGAGAGAACACTTGAAGGGCTACCACATTTATCTAGCCGTGTATAAATGTGTTGTGGTCAGGATAAATGTCTTTGTTTCTCTCTGCAGTGAGTCCCAGGGGGAAACCCGGGCCCTAACTGCACTAAGCACAATCACATGCTCCCATTCCCATACACAAGACCTCAATCCTCTCATCTACAGTTTCTCTCTCTCTCTCTCTCTCATGTTATCCGTCACTCACTCTCTCTCACTCCCATAGACACTAACAACTTTTGCCCTCCAAAAAGCAAACACTTGTTTCCACCTCAGGGATCACGCCCATTTAGTTCTCTCTCTCTCTCTCCATTTGTCTTGTTTTCATTCTTTTCACTGGAACACATCCATCTATTGACCTCCCCTCTCTCCGCTCACTAATAAAACACCTACATTTGCCTCTGCGTCTCACTCCCAGATCAGGAAAAAATATTTTCAAACTCCATCCGCTCCCATGTGAACACTAAAATGTGTTTAGATTCTTGCAACCGCTTGCGTCTCAGACAGACTGACTAAGAGACTGTAACCACTAGAGAGAGAGAGAGACAAAAGAGCAGAGAAGTTGTTGCTTCAAGTGTGGTCCTTCATTCTCAGAGGAGGGACATCGCCCTGAATGATGTCTTGGCCTTGTTAAACACGCATCCATTCAGATTAGGACTCCTGTACACACAAGTCATTCCATTGACTTGGGTGCATTCCCTCACCCTCGCAACTACATGCCTTAACATAAAGGATAATTACGGCCACCGTGAAGGTTAAGCCCATTTTCCAGCGTGTCCTCCCTCCCTTCTAAAAATTCCTGTGGATTTTTACATGCTATTATCAGAGACACAGTTATCATGTGGCTTATTTCCCTTCCTCTAGACGCTGTTCACTTTCATTCAACTGCAAAAAAACAGATGTTCACATTGTTTTGTGAATGAAAAGTAGTTCCTATCCTAATACCTTTGAACGTTTTTGAAATAATGCCTTTCACCCAATACTCTGTGGTTTTTGTTTACATTTTTTTTGTTTATATCAGAGGTCCCGCCTTACACAGCACTCCTCACCAATCGCTAACATCCTCTGTGGTTACATTCCGCCTCATTTCAAGCATCTCAAAAAAGTAGTTCCTACGAAATGGACTTTTAAATTGTAGGACATCGACTAAAACGCCTCCAGCTACAGATAACAGGCTTAACATTCACCGTGCCGAAATATTAGAACTGATAAAACTTAATTTTTGGTAATCATACCATACATGCGAACATCTAAAGCTCATACACACATCGGACGTCAGTCTTATTTGACCGGCCATACGCCCTCTGGTCTTTTCTCCTCGACCTAGTTCCATTTCAGCAGGTCCTAACTCTTCTGCTCTCTGATGCGAAAGGGAAGAGGAGGGAGAGGACAGATGGCATCAATCTGGCGACGGAGGCTCCGGCAAACCTCCAATAGACTGAGGACCATTTACAGCCATTTTACATCTGTAAACAGTGACTGGGCCTTTATCCTGTTTGGATGCAACCCATGTGAATAAATAGAAATAGGTGTTGGAAGCTAGCAGGGATGTGATTGGGATATCACACACAAATAAATGCAGGAAATAAGACTATGATTTTCTGACGTAAAATAATGTATGCACCCTTTTGTAACTCAAAATACATAATACCTCTTGCTGCAGTGTGCACAAGCAATAGAAATTTCAACAAACTACTTGCAGCTTCAAAATACATTTAAATAAATGTCAAACTGCCACATGCACATTTCTGCCAACAGCAACTTATAAAAATAAGGGAGATTTTCTCTTCTATTAAGTCAAGTTGAAACCTTATTAAAATTGAATTCAGAAAATAAGGGAGACTCCTGGGAAATACGGTTGTGTTGGCAGCTAGAAATAGTCGACCCTGCTATCAAGAGCTCAGCCAAAATAAACAACAGTGCAAAAATGTGGAATTCAATGAAATAAAATGTAAACAAAAGCAGCAGTGGGGCGACCTTGGGTCTTCAGACTGCACACTGGATCTTTGAGCTCATGATCTGTGCTGTTTATCGCGATTAAATGGCGACATTGTGAACATTCGCAACTACTTTGTAATTATCATGTAATAGGGTTGTATACTGTTATTACAAGCATGGGGCTCAGAACCCAACCCAGTTGGTTAATGTAATGTGTGAGGATTTGGTAGTGAAGTATGCCATAAAGCTAAACGACCTGTATCACACAGTGGTGTGTTTTAGTGGGTGGAGGGTATGAGTGTGCGTGGGGCAGATGAGATTCAGAGAGCGAAAAGGTTACTGTGTGGGCAGAATAAAATGTATCCCGCTTTAAAAGAAGTGTTTAAACTACCAATCTGGGGTGGAACAGCGGTTGGGTCAATTCCACTTCCCAAACCCTTGGCTACACATCAAGTTGTTCCACACATGCAAGTGTGTGCACACACCACAAGCAGTTGTCAGCTCGTTTCAGAGCCACGGGAGGGGAAATACCATCCCTACTGATGCACTGAAATAAAACACTGCCACCCCTGCACAAAGACATACTTTATCCACAAATGGCAACTGCAGTTTACAGTAATTCCACAAATCTAATAATGCCACTCCAAAACGCTGCCATATTATTTTGGAGCAGCAAAATCAGTTCAACTTGAGATCACCTACAATAAACCCCTTCCCTTTTTTTTTCCATGACACACACGTCGATCATTCCAACAATCCTTGCTGAGTCGATTTCATCTCAGACAGCTTTTCATGTGCCTGTGCGTTCAGTGTGTGGGCTCTGCCAGCGTGTCAAATTAACGCTTCATCAGATCCCCGGCCCTGCTAGCATTGCTTCACTTCACTCGACCTCTAGTACTGTGTGCTCCAAATGCCAGGTACTGCATTGAACCCACGCCGCAACAATAAGGACGGGGAACACAGCTAAATTGGAATATTATTCACTCCGGGATATTCCTCTGAAAAGAAACTAGAGACGGCGTAACTGCATCTGTCTGCAGCTACATTACTTTGAGGGGATGCAAGTAACTCGACGGGAGCATTTGTCAAACTTTCCATTTTCTAAAAGATATAGCAGATCTAACTTTCCCAGACGCAGCTCATGGTTTAAACCTGAATAAGTGTAATAAGTGTTTTGACGTTGCTTTCGTCTGACCACAAAACTGTATGCAAACATAAAACGCTGTCTTTCATAATGTTTTTTCAAGGCTTCCATTACTAATAGCAGGAACATGAATCATTGTGCACCAGTGGAAGCAATAAGGAAATCAAGAACAGCCCAGCAGGGAATAGTATGTAGATGTAATGTACTGATTGGTCAGATGGTCAGAGGAATACAGGAAGACACACGGCAGGTAGGCAGTGATGTTAAGTAACACATGATGGGTCCACATTAAGGAGCCCGGGTCTGGTTAACACAAAACCTTCTCTTTATCAGCCGAACAGATAAAATCATGCACCACTGCGATCCTAAATGCACACTGGCAGGCTTGCTCATTTAAGCACACACTCAAACATCCATTTACACACACACACACACTCCTCACTGCACTTGAGGCAGCAGTGGGGGTACCCAACAGAATGGTACAAATGCATGAAAAGCACGATCAGCCGTTTGCCAAATGTTCCAGAAAGGTGGCTTTTACTCCAAATAGGGGTGACTTCACCACAGTCATTTCCCTTACTCTCTTCACACACACACCCTCTCTCTCATGCACATACATACATACATACACACACATCAAAGCCATTTCACCTAACAGCGTAAGGAGTGGCTGGTCTTCCCTTTAAGGTCACAACTTTATCAAAACTGCCTGCACCCCCAAACACACACCTCTGCTTATACAGCAATGGCTGTGTAATGGTCCATATGCAATCCAAGACCAATTCACCCTGACCTGCACTGCTGCAACAACACCCACACCACAGCCTTTAAAGTGTGTTTGTGTCTTAAAACCCCACGGTATGTGTTGCAAACTGCCAAGTTTTCTGCTTTTGCAGTGGAAGGGTTAGGGGATCATAAAGTGATACCATAATGTCAGATCTATTACTTGCCACAGTTTTATAACAGCCAGTCCTCTCCAAAGAGCTACAACTGGGTTAACGGAGAGCATAGCGACATCCAAACGATGACCGCATAGCCTACTTCAGGCTGGCATAAACCTTGCACATTTTTGCGCAGCGTTATTTCAAGTAAATATTTGATATTTTAAGGGTTGTGGTTCTTGGACGGTCACGGTGCATGCATTACAGCGCAACATCGTACACTTACTGTGGTGTGGATGTAGGTTAATGGCCGATGGCAAAAATTTTCCGGAGTGGAGAGGCGGCGGATGACTCGCGCCCAAGTGGCCGGGCGAGGGAGGGATCCTCCCGGCTGCCGCTGCTGCTCCGAGTCGGTGAGACTCCATTGCGAGCCCCGCCAACAACGGAGGTGGTACGTGGACGGATCGGGGAGGTCCAAAATCTCGGCCATCCATTATCCACAGCAGGGAAAGTTGGGAAAAGAAACTGTCCGTCCGGATATTCCGTAAAAGCCAGTGCTGGCTATAATAATGTCTTTAGTTTTCCAGGCGATTCAGTGTCCTTTTCAGCCATCCTGCTGACCTATAAAATAAAACAGGAAAATCGCTTGACATACAATATACAGTTTGAGGTCGGATTGAGCAAATTCTTGTGAACTGGTAGTTTTAGAATTTCTCCTCTTTGCAACGAACGGTCCATACGAGCAATGACGCAGTTTGGAAAACCACTTTAAAACTAAACATACAATATTTGCTGGTCCACGTGAACTGGACCTGGTGTTGCCTGTCTGTTGTTCTTCGCGTAGCTTTAAATCTACAATACTATTATCTAATGTTTAAGCGAACTAGCAGCACTCCACCCCCTTGCAACACTGAGCAAGCAGCCGCTCCAGGGCTCCCCTTCCCCGAGCAACACCAACAGGAGGCAGGCGGCTAGCAGCTCTGCCCCGGCCGTCCAAACGCACTCCAGTGGAAACACATATCGTCAAATTTTAATAACCTATTCTAACCTTTTGCGATTACCAAGCTGTTTTCCTAAACCGTAAACCGACAATGTAGACTATGGACCGACTCCCTATGTAAACCAATACACCATAAATACCTGAGGCGCATCAAATATAAATTTCAAACGGGTTAAAAATAAATAAGGTTGCAAAAGGCTGCATCATTAATCAGCGGGGTTAGCGGTGTTTTGTTGCCCACAGATGCGGATTTAGTCTTGGCTACTTCGCAAATGGACATGGGTGCTGCCCGTGGAAAGAAATCAAAACCCAGCCCGTAAACACTTAATTCCGCTGTTTAAAAACTACAACATGCTTTGCGACCCTTGATAACGACGGTTTGCCGTATAGACCCAAATTTAAGAGTAAAATTAAACTGTAACAACGTGTATTAACAACATAAACCGACAGATAATTCCGTTTAATCAGTGTTTATCCACCCGAGCTAGAAATGCGCTGTCTTGAATGCGTAAAGCGATTTTAATCATTCTTAACGGCAACTAGCTATAATTTTTTCCGCCGATATTTCTAAATCTTACAGTAGAGAAAACGTACTTTAAGCACGACAACAACAAGCAATTTCGGCTTCAATTCCGTGTAAGCGAAGGAGCCAAAATGTGAAATGATTTAAGGAAATGAACCTTAAAGATACATTGGGGTATTTTTGGACGCAGACCAAAATATATAATAAGTCAGAATCAATGTAACGGCATATTAATTTCAGTTTAAACAGGGCGAAAGTCGAATTAACCTTCAAGGGCTACAAGCAAACACACCACAACCATGACTCGTGATATCCAGGCGGGCGGGATCTGAAGAAAGGCTGGTTTAGAAATCACAATAAACCTTTGAAAACACACACCAAACATATTTTTCTCCAAGCGCCCTTAACTAGTTTTGGTAGGTAAACTGTATGCTTTTCGGTTTAGATCCATGCGGTGCAGCAGCAGAGAGAAGCAGCATATCAGCCACGTTTCAAACTTTTCACGGTTCCATTAACAAGACACAAAACTTTCTCGGAGGAAATATCCCGTGAGTCGTTTTTTATAATGCGAGCAGCAGCAAAACAAATTACCCAAAAGTATCTATGCATTAACCTCCGCGCCCTTTTCATTTATATAACAACCCATATTTATAGACATGTTTTAAAATACCGAGCACAGTGTCACTTTAGGGAGAAAAAAAAACATGTCGATCTCTTACTTGAATGGGAAAATCTGAGCAGGGAAAAAAAAAGTAAAGGATTCTCAAAATCCGAACGGGTTGCTGGGAGAACTGGAGTAGTCCATTACAGGCTCGTCCGGAGGTAAACTGGGGGGATAACTGGGGGGAGAGAAAGCCCCTGACGCGTCCGTAAACTCCTCAGCAATGAAACACAGCATTGTTTTACAAGCCCCGCCCCCCGTCCACCGCCACCCAACCCGACACGCTCTACACCGGCCTCTCTGATTGGCTGCGGGGAAGTGTCCATCAACGCCGTGTAAACACTTTGGCCGCTCGCCAGTTCTATAAAACCAATTATGGACCAAGGAGGTTGAGCCGTTTCAAGGTCCCCTCTTCCTTCAAGACTGAATGATCAAAACAAGCAGTGGGAATTTTTTTGGAGGGGGGCGGTTGGCAGGGCGGTTTCAAGGCAACTCCCCATTTCCACGCTGATTAAAATAGACGCGCAGGGGACGCAGGCAGTGTTGGGGTCGTTATTCCAAAAAAAAAGTAATGCATTACTCGTTTAAAAATAATATAATACATAATACATAAATCGAAATTGGCAGTACCCAATTTGGGGTGGGGTGTCACGTAATAGAGATTACTCAATTTCTTCTCCTATGATTTATCAGGGAAACCAAATAGCGCTGGTGTCCAAAGTTCTCTGTTATCTTTTCTGTTGATAACATCAAAAGGTAAAGTACACTTTTCTGCCATTTCTCATCTAAACTGATTGATTATGTTTGGATAATTCCATATCAATTAGAGGGGGGGGGGGGGGGTCACAAAAGTAGACTAACGCCGTAGTTTCTTACGGATGGACCTAGCTGTAACACCAGACCTCTTACTAGAGTTGTAATAGTAATTCAATAGTTACATTAGGAAAAGGAGTAACATTACAGTAACGCGTCACCGCCCAACACAGACTTGGCATTGACAAGTAGGCGAGAAGCGTCCTTGGACCTTCACAGGAGCATTGTAAGCACTTGTGAAGGCTGTGAAATAGTTCGTATAAACACAATTTAATCTGATTTGGATGGCGCCTTAACTAGGGTATTGGCACTTGTGCAGCAGCGAATTGAACCCTAGCAACCAAGACTCGTTGTGGTAATATAGGCCCAGTACAACCAGTTTAACCCCTGTATTGTCATCACTTAACGCTCTGCTGGGTTTACGGATTGTAGCCAAACCTCTGCTGGCCTAATAGACTCCCAAACTGTATTTTATCATATTAACCACTAATGCACTAATGCTCTGCCCGCCCAATTCCCATTCCCACGCCCATTCTGTAAAAAAAAATAAAATAAAACGGTCCATATTTTTCAGCAAGGGATAATGGCTGGCTTTCGTTATGCAAAAGGACACAATAGGTGAGGCAATGCTGGACGTCTCCTTCTGAGCGGGACACATAGATTTGCATCAGAAAAAAGTGGTGTACTCATTCAGTGCCATTATGCAGAATACAGAGGGGGTGGGGGTCGACCTCCTCGGTATGGAGTGGTGTGAACCGTGGCTCTAAAACCCCTCACATGAATCTACCACTCGGTGCTGTCCCTCTCTGATTTGGTATCCATAAGTTTCATTTGAAGTGAACCGCTCTGCAATCCGGTGTGGTAAAAATGTTGATTTAAAAAATAGGAGGCGGTTTCAAGCTGCCCATATGATCCCCCCCCCCTCCTCCTCCTCCTCATCCTCATCCCTCCCAGCTCCATTGAGTCGGTTTCAAGGCAGCCCCTGTAGAGGAAGCGCTACAGAGCCCATAACGCGAATGAGGCGCGAACATAAGCTCATCTGAATAACAACCCGGGACCCTCAACAACTGCGAGAGGCCACGCTGGCAGCAATACTCGCCGAACCTGGAGAAAAGGGGCGATATCGGTATTCGGTGACTCATTCGGTGCGAGAGCGCAGCGCACTGTAGGCCGTCCGCGCTGTCGTTTGCCGGACCGCCGCAACCACACCGAGCCGTGCAGATAAAGGAGGCCGTGCAGCAACAGCCCTCACCCCGCTGACCTGTCTGCTCGCAGCGCCGGTCACCCCTGACGGGACCCGGGGAGGGAATTACCAGGAGGAGATCAGAGTGATGTCCCGTCCGGGTGTCCGAGGGGACCAAGACTGCCTTTGTTCTCTTTCGCCTCCGACTGGGAATTCAGACAATGCCTTCAGATTAGGGCCCTATTGTTGCTTTCTTTTCACACTCCGAGCAGGAGACAGTTTCATCTTCTGATTGTTTTTCTTGTCAAATAACACGGCATTCATGGTGGTTTATCTCTAATTTGAGGTGGGTATTCTGCATATGTTGTGATAATGGTCGGGCCACTGAATTCCCTACAGTTTTCAAACTATTATGAAAACAGCTTAGCCATGCCTATGCTTTCCCTCAGATAAGAAACACATTCATCGAGCTTCAGTCTTTATTTATTTAAAACTCCAGTTTTCAGTATCAGTGTCGTCATTTGAATACAGTGTGGATATATTCTGATTCATAAAAAATGCTGTCATTTTACGCACAGACGTCTTATCCTGATTTTACGCACGGTTGTAATTTCACTGCAGCCCAATATAAAACAAAAGCCGAGTTATAGGTTAAATAAATATGAACGCCTTGGCACTCTTGACCTCTTCTAAATTATTTTAGACAAATAAGTGTATGATATTATGCACATCCCTGCAGTCTTTGGCCGTGTGAATGACAGCTACACCGCACTGCCTCGTCAGCTGTTTGCCTACAACTCTTAGCCAAATAACTCAATAAGGGATAAGTGGTAATTCAAATTCCTTTTTAGCACTTTCCACTCAAACGAACAGCAGGGCCTGGTTAATTGGCGAAACAGCGTGTCGTTTAAGTACAGGTCCTCACCTACGTGGTCAAACGGTAATAACATATAACTACTGGCTGTTTATTTCTAGGTTACGCTTCTCATAGGGATACGATACAGCAGGAGCAGATGGGAGCATTTGGTAGATTATGTCTTTTTATAGCCTATTCACCAAGTGGGTTCTTTGAGGAAGGTCCAACTAAAGCCCTAGCTCCGACCTCATCGTTTACGCAGAGCTGCAGTGGAAAAATACTGTAAAAACTATGATTAACAGTCTGGAACGCTGCAGTCCTGCTGCCGCTGAACCAATATGATAGACAACTTTTCATCCCACCAGCCAACATCAATCCGATATTGTTTTTGTTAAGATTACAGAAAGCAACCCATTGCTCAACATCCCACATTTAGTATCATTGATTCTGATTTAGGCTGCTGGCCGTTTATATATATATCTTTTTTTCTGTCTTTTTTTAATCTCTGATATTTGTTTCTAAGTACATATCTCCCACACGAGACGCACAGAAACCACTAGCTGTGCGGCAAATAGCTTTGTTGGGGTTTGGGTTAATTCTGTTAATTCTGGCCTATCACTTGAAAGATCAGGTGAATGATTTGATTTGGCGGCCAGACTATCTGATTTTCTGCGGGGCATGTGGCTGCATTAACCCACAGGGGGACTGAGCGCGGAGACAGAGATGATTAATTCAGCTCTGCCTCTCCGAGAAATAAATACATAAATAAATAAATACATAAAGATGGCCTTCACGCGCACTTAACCTTCTGCAACAGTACTTAAATTTGCACAACTGTACTTTCAGGTCAAAAGAGGAGCCCTATTGTTATAAATACTGGCCTAGTTGTAATTTGTATTATAGTATCAGATCAATTTCTGTAGTACTCCAAGAATGGCCAAATGAGAGGCTGGCAGCAATAAATCACATCAAAAGCCTTCACATATTTTATGTGATGCCCCAACCCCTACACATGCATGCACGCACACACAGATCCTGCATGCCCACAGGGCTAAATCATTCATCATACCTTATCTCATGCTCTACACAAGCATTCTATTGTTGTACTACAGAAATGCTACTGAATTGCAAGACAAATCCAGAACATGATTTGGATTGCTTATAAGGAAGGTTAATTACAGTGTCATGGTTTCAGACTGATGGAAACACACACGCGAGCGCGCACATACACACACACACTTCTCAAACATGCCTCTGAGATGACTGACATCAACTGCCCGCCCCCCCCCTCACTCCTGCATACATACTTGCGTGCACACAGCTCTCATGAGGTACCTGCCAATCATCGCAGATAGTGCCTTGCAGGGTTGTGGTGAACCACTGAAGGTGGAGGAGTGTTCTGCTGGTGGACAAACAGCTGGCCACACACCAACCTGACAGGCAGAATAAAAAGCAGCCATCCAAAGTCAGAACATCTAAGAAACATAATGTGAGGTAAAAAAAATAAATAAATTCAAAAACAAATTCCAGACAATTTCTGTTGGTTTGTTAATGACTGTGGACTATGGTCAGTTTTCCATGATTATGATCAGGTGATGGCTTTCACTTCTGGTTTCAGCATGACCAATTTCCATTACATGGGCTGTATTTAGACGTTTTGGGCTTGTGTTTGTGTAATGTGTAAAAGTAGTAGGGATACACATATGCAAGTGTGTGTGTCTGTGCATCAGTGTTTCCCTTACAATACATCATTTATTCATTCAGCTGTAGTGGGCCACCACACCTAGAACATTACCAGCATTGCTAGAGCAAGTCAAATAAACACACACAATATACATTTCCCCTCCAAGTCCAAGGCAAATGTTTAGAATTGTTATAATTCAATTATATCAGAATAAACAGTGTAATTTACAAGTATCTAAATACATCCCGTGCAACAAGGTAGAACAAAACAAGGGGCCAAGATCAAAATGATCCCCATCCACCACTGCTACAAGCAGCAACAGAGGAGACAGCGTCACTGTGCATGCATGTGCACAAGCAAGCTTGCATGCATATGTGCACATATTTGTGTGTCATTTTGTCGTCTGTTCCTGTGCCTAAAGTGTGTGGTTAGAGATCTGAGAAGCCGTAGGGTTTTCTTGAGCAACACCATACAGCCTTGCCACAGTGATAGGAAGACATGATGCAACAGCCATCTGCTGCTGAGGAAATGTACAGGCGCTGCAGCGAATGATGTCAAAACGAGAGCGAAGGAAGGAGGGGGGGGGGGGTTAGAGAGAGGAGCGGGTCTGTGGTTTGGGCAATAAAAATGAGAGGAGGGAGGGAGAGGGATGGGGCGAGTGTTGTGTCAAGGCCATTGAAACCACAAGAAAGGATACTGAATGCCTGGGGGGCCTCCACACCTCTTTACACCTCTGACACTGCTTCTCTCTCTCTCTCTCTCTCTCTCTCTCTCTCTCTCTCTCTCTCTCTCTCGCCCTCTCTCTCACCCCCTCCCTCTTTCTTTTTGTCTCCTCTATCCTGTCTGCTCTCATAACCTCCTTCTATCTATTCACTCCATCGTAATTCGTCTTCATAACAGGAGGTGATTGTAGTTGGAACGGGGCTTACAAAATATATTTCCTTTAATTAACTATAGGATACATGTAGAACACAGGGGGAGATAACACATTACCTCAACACTACCCCCTGGATTATACATGAACCAGCTGACCACTGTTAATAACCTCCTGTCTGTGCCACTGAGTAAAACAGCAGTCTGCAGTTGCTCCTATTATACACAATCAAAATAAAGGAAATACTATTCACAGGCATAACGGTGCGAAAGGAGCACATTACCCTCAGTGAACATGTCACCCTCAAATCTCTATGAGGCCTATTGCGAGAGGAGCTACTGTATATAAATATGATCTATTATTCTTTGCTGGCCTTCTTCTGTCAGTAGTGGTAGCCTTTACTTGCCTTTCACCTGGTTTCGCTGCCAAACAGACACATGTAGGACAGCAGCCCCATCTGTTGGGGAGAGATGAGAACTGCAGGCAGGGTCAGCCAGTGACCTGTCCAGTGGAGCTTCAGTGAAGTGGCACAGCTACTTTACAGCTAGTCGATGGAGGAACGCAGTCGGCCTTATTTTCTGACAAATTGGCTGCCCTCTGGGTCGTCTCTCAGGGGGAGACACTGTGCTGTAACAGACACTTTTGAGGAGGGCAGTCGGAGTGCTTCATTCACAAGCACACCTGCAGTACTCACACCTGCAAGCGCGCACACGTATACAAACGCACACACTCACACAGCTACGCACAAATACACACACATATACACACACATAGAGTACCTGCACAAATGTATAACATACACATCTGCGCGCACGCACACACACACACAAGTACTCTCTCCCTGGCAGTGGGTGTTTTGCTGGCGTGGCAGTAAAAGGATATCAGAGGGAAGCAGCCTCAGCACAATCACAGTGGAGCTGCAGTGAGATGGAATACATTTCCAATACCACACACCCTTGATTTTAAAATGTGTATGTGAATGCAGCAAGCCCTGACTGAATACATGCATATATGAATTCATATCAATGCAAGCACACACTTATGTATGCACATGCACACATGAACACCTCCACACCATCCTTCAAACAGCCCTCCGGTCTCATAGTATATCATCAGGTGTTCCCATGCAGTCCCAAAATACTGCATGAAACTGGGACAGTCTTTGGCTAATGGGCACAGCGTGGCTATGGCTAGTGAGATCTGTGCAGGATCTGTAGTGTCATAGACAGTAACAGGATATGACAGGCCAGCACTGATGCATAGAACATGAGGTTGGGACCAGACCATCCATCTTATCCTCTTGATCTCTGTAAGATGCAAATGTGGAGATCCGTTTTTAGCTCTGGACAGAAAATGTGCCCATATCAGCAGAGCATCTTTGGAATATTTTGCAGAACTCTAGTGAAGAAACTGAAACTATTAAGTTATGTTTTTTTCCCATCTTTTGCACATGGTCTCTTGCACATACAGCATCACACTGTCTCTCTTGCATCTCCATGTCCACATCTTCATCATCCATTACACCAGCCTAATGATATTTACCCTCTTAGACAAATGAACATAAACTCATAAACTACCATTCTGCCTTTTACGCTGACCCTGTGTGTTGAGATGCAGAGAAAATTCATGCATTGTGAACACATGGGACAGAAACCACACCTCACTTGAAACAACCCTAGCATTGAGCATGGATGTGCTTTCAGCGCCATCTGCTGTCGAAAGTGTGCAACTCTCACAGCTTCACAATCTAATATGTCTGTAGATGTGCCATAGTAATGGCTGAACCTATTTTATGATTAGAATCGGGCAACTGTTTTTTATGTGGCCAGTCTTATTTGCTTGGGAGAGACTGAGGCAAAGAGGGATAATGAAGAGTGGAGATCCACAGCCCTCTGTCTTTGTCTCTGTCTGTTGCTTATGTTTGATAGGGTGGTTTTATCCCTGTCATGTCGTTGGTGACCAAAAACATTTGTCTGTTTTATTCCTGTTTTGGAAAAACTCACAAGAGTTATCTCACTTTTCCCACATCATTTGATCCTCATCTTTACCTTATCATACATCTTCTTTTGAATTGCAATTGAGAGTGTGTTCATCTCAAACGAAGATGATGTCATGAAGAGAGGCTGGGGGACAGAAAAAACAGAGTTTATTTTTTAAATGATGATTGATCTAAACTGTGTTCTCCTCTGTTCTGTTCAAAACATTGTGTTCTGTTCAAAACAGATGATCTAAGACGGTCCTCTGATGGGCCAATCCTCTGAACCCGCCCTGACCTTTTGTTTTGCAAACTTTACACCCAGTCAGCTGAGCCAGGCAAGACTGCAACAGCAATGAGGTCACCATGAGCCCTGGAGCAGAAAATAACAAGAGAAGCTACAGACACAGATAGAAATGAGAAATGATGACTTCTGCTACAGCGACAGTAAATCAAAATGCAGTAGAAATCAGTATACAGGCATACACCATAAGCTGTAGCCTTTTTCAAGTGCAGGTCTTATATTTCTGCCAAATAACTGCAGTTTATTATTATGTGTGGCTCCTCTGGTTGCTGGTGAGGGTGATGACAAGGGAGTGGTCATGTGATTGGTTTTTGTGCATTGAAAAGCCACTTAGCCACACCCTGTGTAATCTTAGCTATTCACCATCTACTGCTCATGTTGGATGTGGTGTCATCAGACCAAGCTATCGAGCCTTTGAGCAGAAGCGCTGATTCAGGATGCTTGTCCATGTCGTTAATCATTTACAGTGATCTGAAAAATAAAACCTGATGAAAACTAGTGGTCAGCTGTTCTCCAAGATGCTTAATACTAGCTAAGATACCATCTGCAACCCAAACACAATGTACATTAGAGCAATTAGAGCATGAGGTCATCGGTTCAACCTTACACAACCGCTTATGACTCACTGGGACAATGAGTGGATGTTCCAACTCATTTCTGACAGGCCAATAGCATTAGGGCAATCATACGCAGTGCATTTCTCATATCCTCCGATACCACCGTCCTCTTGGATCTCCAATTGAATTTTGACCCTCTGATAACGTTTGGGTCCACTGAGAGCGAAGGGCAGGGAGTTGCTGACAGGCGCTTTGTGGTTCAGCAAGATGTTTGGGCAGACATCTGCATGTACTACTTGCAAAGAATTTTACTCTCTAGCCACGTAGCCTGTAAACTGACCCCACATTAGCAAGCTGCTTCCTTTTGGGCTTAAACTAGCGGTTATGTCATCCTGTTTACAACCACCATTGCAGTTACTGTAATAGAATTGGAGGCCTGACAGCTCAACTCTTGCATTGCACAGGTTCTATTGCGGCAGGTGAGACCTTCCAGAACAGGGTCCTGTTGGGGTCAACTGTCCTGAGGTAGTATCAAGAGGGCTCCAGGTCATATTTACATTGGCCTAAATACACCCAAGGATCCCAGTCAGATTTCCCCTCCCATAGGTGATTCGGGAAGTATGCTTTCTGGGTGTAGCTTGGCACCCTAACTAGATCTACCTTTACTTTAATGACAGGTATAAGCTCTATGGTGCAGCCCTCATGTAACTGTTTTTCCACTGTGTTGCAAGTTTCCCCTGCAGGGAATTATGTATATCTACAATCTGATCTTTGATGCAAGAAATGCTAAAGGTTTAGTTGCTTCAAAACTGTCCCCAGGCAATTAATGTCTTCCTTAACTTGTATTACGGACCTGAAGGTTTCTATAGGGGTAGAGACCCAATCATAATCTCAGTGGTGCAAGGTAAAAGCAGCCCTGTACTGTGGCAACTCACCCTCAGTCAACCAGAATTGTGGCAGTCACTCAAATGACTTGTTTAACAGTAAGGAAAAACCATGCACTCCACATATCATGACACTGGGCACCCTTCTGAGTCTGCCTCTGATTTTTACTAAAAATGTAATGTTTCTAAGACAGTAAGGCCCATAAGAGCACTACACATATTCAGAGATAAAGCTACATAGGAGGCACAGAACCAAATCACCTTTAAGACAAAAACTCAACTTAAAAGTGCAAAGACTTAAGGAGACAAGAGTCAGAAGTCATGTCGGAACACATGTGCACTTTATTGGGATTGTTTAGTCAGTGTACAGGTTGGCCCCACCGGTCTGGCACCCCATCACCTCGAGACCCCTTGCCCCACCGCCCCGGGGATGGAACCTCCAACAGGGGGGAGGAAGAGGTCACGATCGGGTTTTGCATAACAAAAACAAAAAAATTAACAGGACCAAGATATTTTTAAGGCTGAAAGTACAAAAAACCCAGACATAATTTACATACAAGCGATACTACAACCATGTTTAAGTATGCGCCAACCACTGGGCAGCCTTCACAGAGGCGAATACGTGTCTGAACAATGCAGTTAACATTTGGAATAATGTGTTTGAACAATGCAGTTAACAAACATTTGGAATGACTCAAAGAAAAACAAAATGTACATTTTTTTTAAGTCCTCAGATGCAACTGTAGAACCTCGGGGTGCTTTTTTTTTTTTTTTTTTACTTAGCCAAAAAAACATTACCGTCACCTTCACCGTTCCAGTTTTTTTAAAATCCTGAGTCAAGCGCCAAAAATAACTGAAGCCATGCCAATGAGTTGGTCGTCTAGGCTCTGCGCCTGAGTGTGTATGAGAATGTGTGGTGTGTGGTTGTTTTGCGCAGAGCTGAAGTCGTTGTTGGGCGTTTGGTCGGGGGGAAAAAGAGGAACAGTCTGTTTAGAAGCATTTGCGGTGGACGATGGAGGGGCCGGACTCATCGTACTCCTGCTTGCTGATCCACATCTGCTGGAAGGTGGACAGAGAAGCCAGGATGGAGCCTCCGATCCAGACAGAGTATTTACGCTCTGGTGGGGCAATGATCTGCAGGAAAGAAGTCGATTAGAGATACAAATGCATTGTTCTATCATTTCAATATGTATTAAATGCTAAACTTTCCCTTTCTGGGGTTTGGAATAAATCAGCTCACCTTGATCTTCATGGTGGATGGGGCCAGGGATGTGATCTCCTTCTGCATCCTGTCAGCGATGCCAGGATACATGGTGGTACCTCCAGACAGCACAGTGTTGGCATACAGGTCCTTACGGATGTCAACATCACACTTCATGATGCTGTTGTAGGTGGTCTCATGGATTCCGCAGGACTCCATACCTGGAGAGCAGATACAAAATGGGTGTCAATATACAGAATTACAGTGCAACCATAAGGGTTAAAGTACGTTTCAGAACAAGTGTTGCAGGTAGGGGGGATATTAGCAAACATACCAAGGAAGGAAGGCTGGAAGAGGGCCTCTGGGCAACGGAACCTCTCATTGCCGATGGTGATGACCTGTCCGTCGGGCAGCTCGTAGCTCTTCTCCAGGGAGGAGGAGGAGGCAGCAGTGCCCATCTCCTGCTCGAAGTCCAGGGCGACGTAGCACAGCTTCTCCTTGATGTCACGCACGATTTCCCTCTCGGCTGTGGTGGTGAAAGAGTAGCCACGCTCTGTCAGGATCTTCATGAGGTAGTCTGTGAGGTCGCGGCCAGCCAAGTCCAGACGCAGGATGGCGTGGGGCAGGGCGTAGCCCTCATAGATGGGCACTGTGTGGGTCACACCATCACCGGAGTCCATGACGATACCAGTGGTACGACCAGAGGCGTACAGGGACAGCACAGCCTGGATGGCAACGTACATGGCAGGGGTGTTGAAGGTCTCAAACATGATCTGTAGGGAGACAGCAGAGAACAATGAGTATTGACATTACAACATAAGAGTTTTAGCTCTGTGGGCACTGCACTCAGTACATGCATTAGAGTGAGCCTAAGAAGTTAGTTGAGTAAAGTGCAGAAATTCAACATTCCTTCACACTTGTGCATGTCAGATATTGCAGTCAGAGCTCTTTTATAGGGTGCTGCGCTACTGGCAGAACTATGTTCATTATGGCCACAAGTGCAGATAAAAAAAAGGCACACAGTCAAGAGAGACCTGTTGTTTCCAGAGAAAGATGATAGCTCATCTTATAGGAGAGAGGTCCTGGAGGAGAAGGGATGGAGGAGCAAGTGAGAAAGGAATAGAGAAGAAATTCAAGAGGGAAGAGGAATGGCCTGTAGTTTACCAGTCTGGACTACAGATCGTTAAATGTTGTACTGTGAGGTTAAATTGAGAAGTAGTCAAGATAAACTTTTAATTCTCAGTATGTGTATCAAGTTTGGGTTTATACCTGGGTCATCTTCTCCCTGTTGGCTTTGGGGTTCAGGGGGGCCTCTGTGAGCAGGACAGGGTGCTCCTCAGGGGCAACTCTCAGCTCGTTGTAGAAGGTGTGATGCCAGATCTTCTCCATGTCATCCCAGTTGGTCACAATACCGTGCTCAATGGGGTACTTCAGAGTCAGGATACCTCTCTTGCTCTGGGCCTCATCACCAACATAGCTGTCCTTCTGGCCCATACCCACCATCACTCCCTGGAAAAAATAGAGGTAGCGTGTTAGGTTTTATTTGTTCCTCAGTGTAGTACAGCCCAGCAAAGGAGTAACAAATGGCAAGTCATTTCCATTTCTGGTTACAAGTGAGATCTACATCTCATTAGCTGAGTCAATATGTTGCTGTGGACCAGGCACATCAGTTGTAAGTAGAAGTTGCTAATACAGTATCAGTGGAAATTAGTTTGGGTGTGGCCCATTGCCCATCTGCATTGTTATGAGTCAAACTTCAAAATGTTCAAACTAAATTAATAGTGTTCATAAATGAGATTTCAAGTTCAATCAGGCCTCATTTCTCAATTTCCTAGTAATAATCTCAACATTTGGCAGTCATTTAAATATAATTGTTGTGCTCACCTGATGTCTGGGGCGACCGACGATGGAGGGGAAGACAGCACGAGGGGCGTCGTCTCCGGCGAATCCGGCTTTGCACATACCGGATCCGTTGTCAACAACCAGTGCGGCGATTTCATCTTCCATGGCTGAACTGTAAGAGGGGAAACCGACGTTAATTCACACGAACCGCTACCACCACACCAACTGTCAGTTATTTCCCAACAGCGCCACTTTGACGCTCCATGTTCTCACTTCCTGTTCCTAAGTTGCAGTTCGCGAGTAGTGCCACTGGGTGGCGCTCGCTCTACACATTCCGACAGCCAGACAAAGGAAGTGGCGCTGCATTCTGTTATTACCATATAAGGACATGGTTTGGTTTGAGCAGCTTTGCGGCTACCGGCGGCGTGGCGCGCGGCCAGAGCGGCAGGGTTCAGCGAAAAGGAACATTCTACATTTCAGACCACGACGCGACCACTCCCTCAAGTTTACGACCCCTCCTTCTCCCACTGCCCAAGTCCCTGTTGCCCAATCCTACCGCTTTCGAGTATAAATGCCCCCTGAAATCTTTGGTACAATGTTACTGCGTCATAACGTTGAGTAAACCTCACCCTCTTCATTCATTGCACACAGGATTATCCACCCCCCCCCCACCATGGCTAAGCCCATCATGACTGATCATACAACCCCTTTCTCATAAAACACTGGATAAACTCAAGTTCTCCGGTTACTCAAAGGCAATAAATTGACGTTATGTAATGAAACTCAGATGTTGACTCATCAGTTGGTCATAAGTCCTCGACCGATTCGCCATTTCCTGAAAGCCACGCCTTTGTCAGTGACTCAATTGTCATTTCGCATTTTCGCCTTTTCTCAAGTTCAAGATAGCAAGACACTAAATGATAAGGCAGTTCTAGTCGATTAATCCATTAAGAAAATTATGCAGGCCGGGTTAACCTTTACTCCTGTCCCTCTGCAAGGACCAATTTACAAATGAGACTAGTGAGCTGTATAATAGGTAAGTGAAATTCACTGTGTCCAACTAGTGCTTAAGACAGATTTAATTCATGCTTAAATGCTACTCTTGCAAGGCTGAAGGGCGGCGTTAGCATGATGTGGCTAGGCTAACATGCTAAAGTAGGTCACACCCCGCCGCAACGGGCGCACAAAGGGAGCAGCCAGGATCCAGACCCGACCTCAAATCCAGAGCCTCGACCAGACTACCCTGTCCAGGGAAGATGAAAGTACAAACAGGGCAAAAGCCAGATGTTGCACAACTGTTCAGGTTTAGACTTGTACCACTTGAACTGCAATTCAGAGCAAATGCACCTGTGAACCGCATAAGCACCAAGTCTAGCGACAACAAGCCATTACCACCGCATGCTTTAAATGTAACCAACAATGTCTAGCTTAATCACTTTTAAGATCATTAAGTTAGCAGCATATAGCCAGTGTTTGACAGGACAAAGAGCCTCGTGGTTCCTGTCATCTTTTGCACTCAAAATTATTAAATTCACATTTGCAGTAAAAATTCGACGTTTACTTAGCATATAGTGTGCGGAATTTGAATAAATGTCTCATAAACCTTACCTTTGGGTGGGGGGGCTTTTCGCTTTAAGGGAACCGGTTTCAGGCAAATGATATCCCGCACAAGCTGCGTGTAACGGCGCTCAGAGTGAATCCGTTATTCGTGGGCGCTTGTTTTTTATACGTCGTCGGTTGCCCGGCTCGAGCCATAAAAGGTAAACTTTCGGATTTGGGCTATCTGATTGGTCAAGCGTCATGCACTGGGGCGCGTCGCGTGCACACTGCTGCACTACCAGCTCGCGATTTGGTAGAGGGAGAGGGAGTGTGTGAGAGAGAGAGAGAGCGAGATAGCGAGAGAGAGAGAGAGAGTAGGAAAGGATTGGAGAAAATAAAAGGGAAGCGATTGATGTTATGAGGCCTAGTAAAACTAATCCCATGATATACCGGTTTCTGTATAGGTTAAATGGTGTACAGATTCTGTAGTAATACTGAAGCTGTCTCATTTGCACCTGCTTTTTGCTGTGGTTTTGAGACAGTTTTGAGACAAGCACGCCTAGCACCAAGGACTCCACTCTGCAAAGTCTATGAAGGCCTAAACTCATCCGGTCACCTCCGCCCTACCAGGGCCTTTTCATTTACTCATTTATAGTCTACCCTGACCCTGCAAGATACTTTAGACCGGCCGGTGCATGGAGGTGATGTGAGGGGTAGCGATCTGTCACTGCTGTTGCTGTTGTTGTGCACTTTGGGAGTCACAGAGCCACTGCATCACCAAACGAAAAACATACAGACACATGCTGGTTCACCATGGGCCTGGGTACAGCCATTTTTATAGGCTACCCCCTGCTCATAATTGCCGGTGCCTGTTGATAATGTTGATTCCATGGTCATGTATTTGTGTTATAGGAGGAGACTTGCCTGCTTTGAGTTCACCTCTAAATATCCTGCCACAGGGTGCAGGTTCATAGTCTGCTGCCCTTCTTTCTCTGCCTGTGATGCAGTGAGTTAACAAAAGGTATGTTTTTTATGGGAGGATGAGATTGGATGACACACGTGTCTTTAATGCAACACATTTCAAGCCACCCATGCAGTAAGCTATAGGCGATAGAAAGAAAAGAGAGCTATACATTACTTTGCCCCCCCCCACCACCATACGCTGTGAGTTCAATTACCAAATTGTGGAAGTAGTAGGCTATAAAGCTTTCAGGCAGTGTTTCAGCTGCCTTTCTATCATGCACATCTCAGCTATTGTGTGTCAGTCCGAGCCTCAAGGGAAGCAGGAAGCGCCAGGGCTCTACCTGCTACCAGACAGACAATATTGTCAACCCTCCTCAGCCCCCAGCCTTTATCGGCCGCTTTTGGATTACCTTTCTTGCTCTGGCTCACACAGACATACACACTGCACACTAACACACCCTCATTGCTCTTATTCATCTCTATCCCCCACACCCCTGAAAGACACACACACACACACACACACACACACACACCGCTCTTGCTTCCATTCCCTAGCTGCCCCACTGTAATAACTAAGGGTGGAATTTAAGATTTTGGGGGCCTAGTTTGCTGACGTACTCATACCGTCACCATTAGCCCCATTCAAACTCTGACTAATGAGGACCATGTGACTCAATCCCAGATTGAAAATACTAGTCCTGGGCTAGCCGGCTAGTAAAAATTTCCATTCCTGATTCACTGCCACATCAAAGTCCCATAAACTGTCAGACCACAACAGCATTATCATAAGCTGTGTGCTCCAATGCTAAGCTCTCTGCCCCCCTCCTTTTTCACCTCTTCTGACCTCTTCCTCATTCCTCCTCTTTTTCTCCTCCTCCGATTTCTTCCTCATTCCTCCCTTTTCTCCCCCTTCTACTCCTTCTCCTTATCCTCCTTGCTCCTCTCTGTCCTCTATCCCCCTCGCCTCTTTCTCCTCCTTAATATATAACATCTGGTGGACGCGGTGCTACATCATGAGTGTGTACATTTGTAGCATGGGTGGCCCCGGTGCGGATCGAAGCCCTAGCTGAGGCAGCGTCAGTACCATGCTCTTACCATTGAGACACACAGCACCTCCTTCTCTTCCTTCTCTACCACTTCCTCTTCCTCCCTCCTCTGTGTCCACTCCTATGTCTCGTATCTTTTCCTGTTCTCGTCCTCTGTTTCTTGTCCTCCGTCATGCTATTAGATTAGACCTTAAAGGGACTGTATTTCCACTCACATCATATGACCCTTTTATGTTTGTTAGAAGTCTGTGGCCCCGCATTGGGAAAGGACACACATCTAATATGTAAAGAGAGGGCGACTTGTGGAACTTCCCTATAAGCCTGTGGAGTTTAGGAGGGGAAGCTGCTCATTTTGGTCCCACTGGGCCGTTTTTACAGACACAAATTAAGACTAAATCTGTTCCCGCACTAAAAAGACTTGTCAGTGTTGATCTGCATTCAAAAAGAGATTGATTAGGGATAGACCGGTCCATTAGTCCATGTGGAATCAGATTTATGACTACTGTGAGTCAGTCTTTGTGTAGCCGAGTCATATGGCCACTGTTGGAGGGTTTATGGTTTGAAAGAAGACCGTTTTGAGGAGATCAAAGGTCTACTAGGCCCGCTTATTTGAGGCAAATCTCAAACCAGGTTTATCACCAAGTGAGCCCACAAATAGTCTGTTCACATAAGGTGAAGTATATATATTTTCTGTAGTTTTGTTGGCGATTAAAAGTTGCTTTACTGTAACCGACATGTGAAAAAGGTTAGTCCCTGTGACACTGTGAATAGAGGTTTGAACTGAAACAGACTGTCAAACCAATGTTGACGCTGTGATGGCGCAAACAGGGATTGGTTGGAAAATGTTTAATCCAGCCGAAAGGAGTGCCTCAGGATCTGCAGTCTTTTGTGTGTGTGTGTGTGTGTGTTGTTTATGATTTTAGGCTTGCATGAGTGAGTGAGTCATGGTTCCGGTCCAGCCTATGGTAATTCAGGTGATAAAAACTAAACCATATGACGTGTTCTTGTCAGTTATCACCGTTTGCCTCCTGAGCCCAACTATTGGGTGGGAAAGGAACTGACCTCTCACCTTGGTGTGTCTTACTGGTAGTAAGTAAGAGGTCTCTGGTTAAGTGGTGTGTTGTCAACACTGTCACTGGGAATGTCTACTAGCAAGTGCTTGGAATGCTTTCTGAGGAAGACTCCTCTCATGTATCAAAACAGTGTGTGTGTGTGTGTGTGTGTGTGTGTGTGTGTGTGTGTTTATACCCTGGGTGCCAGCCCAATGCAGTCTCTCTGATCCGGGGCCTTGCTGCCAAGGTCCTCAGTGCAGTAAAACAACCACCTAATGAATATTTCTGAGGATCTTACCCAGACATGAATTTGTACACAGACACTTGAGGTGTTGTGTATAATGACCATAACTATGAGTAGTGGTTGTCTAAACAGCCCACTTGCTGCATTAAGTGACACTTTAAGAGTAACAAGTGGAAGTGCAGGATTAACTACAGGTTACAGGCCCAACGGCGGGCCTAAGGAAGGCAGTGAATGAGAAGGAGTTAGAGCTTTTTGTATTTTGTTCGCTGTAAAGGTTGTCTGTCCCCTTTGCCCTTTCTCATTAACAAAATCACCTGGTCTGGATATTCTTACAAAGGGATATTCAACAGATTAACCAACGTGCCACTTTTGGAAGCTGACACGGGGGCCAGGGGTCAGTTCATACAATTGTTTTCAGCCAGCTGACTTGTTTTGCTGTCAACCTTTCAATGGTTGTTGTTGTTACCACTCCTATTTGGTACTCATCATTCATCTTTTTCTGTTATTGGGGGTCGGACCTGAAGTATCACAGTTCTAACAAATCATTTTGACATGGACTGAGCCTCGGTCTAGTCCAAGATTTATTTTTTCAGTAGAGAGCTTTATTGGCTCTTAGTCTTCCTTTCAGCTTAACATTCATGTCTGTGCAACTCGCCCTGAGACCTTCACATCTGAAGGCCATACTGCACAAACAACTTCTTGTGATAAAATATATGGGCCACCAGCAGTTTTTTCATAGTGCAATTGTTTGTTATCCATCTTGGTTTTGTCCCACTTGTCAATCCCCATTTGTGCCGCAGGAATTATTGTCCATCTCCAGTTAAATGTGGCCTGTGTATCAATGAATAAATCTAACCACAAATGACAGCTAATGGATGAAATTCACAGCATTTTGTGTACTTTGTGTACTTTGTACACTGTGCGGGTTCTTCTAAAATGACATAGTGGATTATACTCACGCAGTTAGTGCTTTAGGTTGGGTAGAAGAAGTACTTTATAACTGTCCATTCACTTTATTCACATGGCGGCCATATTGGAATTACATCATCCTTGGGGTAGAAAAACAGAAGACTGTGAAGCAAATGGAAACAATGGCAGACTCAAGGTCCTTTGACAAAAAAATAACAATATACACCAAAATTATCCTTTGATATGGTCAAGAGATGATCAGAGCTGAAGGCCAAACGAGCCAAGAAGGTCCTAATGCAGCAGTAACTGGACTGAAGGAATATCCATGATGTTGAAGATAAAACCTGCTCATACCAGTACTTCACCTGCCCATGTTAGCAGTTAACTACTTTATGTTGTTAATGTTATATTTATCTCCAACCAACTAGGTCTAAATGTGTAAATTGGAGCCTGCAATTAGTTTTAACAGTAGCGGTTTTAACTGCTAAAGCCACCTAGCGTTAGCTAGCATACACAGCTAACATAAACAATTTGACTGTCATAGAAGCACCACTAAGGATATGAGGCATAGTGTTGGCATATTACTGATGCTAAATGCTAAATCACTGTTGTCAGTTCAGAAGATTTAGATTTAAGTGTAGATAATTATAATGTTAACAATATAAAGTAGCTACCATAGTTTACATCTGCGTCTTCCATGCCATGTTTCCAAAAATCAAATATGGCCACCATGTGAATAAGTGAAATGTTAAATAAGTGATGTATTTAGCACATGTTGCAATCTTGCTTTATATGAGTGAAGGCCAGGTGATGTCAGTGATGTTATACCTCCTGTCCGCTGAAGTCAGGCAACACCTTGGCCATGTGATGAGTCAATCAGTAACCCGGTGTCCTGTAGTGTCTGTGTTCATGTGTGTGAGTGACTCAAAGGTCAGAGAACAATTTGAAGTCACAACAGCTGATCATAATGAAGTGCTTTGTCTTTGATGACTATGTGTATGGTGGACCTTGACTCTAGGCTGTCCTCTCAACTCCCTCCTCTCACCTTTTAAAAAACACATTCACACTTTAATAACACATGCACACATGAACTTACACATTTTTAATGTATATGTTTATGTGTGTGCATGTGTGTGCGTGATCTCAACTTTTACCAATGGACTTAAGTGTTGTGACGCCCTCCTGTGATGTCATCAGACACATTATTTTTTCTCTTCAAATAAGGCAACAAGAGTGGAAGCAACACCAGAGTGGAAACACCAAAGCTGTGTAGTGGCGGCCTGTTGCCACTCCTTACATCAATAAACCCCTCCCACGGTCTTCCTGTTCCTCTAATGAGTAAAGATGCTGCAAGTTTCCCTCTGCTCTCTACCCAAGAAGGCTATAATCGAACATTTCACACACACTACCGCCTTTCCTATCTATGCACCTCTCCCTCTTCCTGTTTTTTGCTGTTATCAGTTATATTTTAACTGAAAATAGGACATTTTGGTTGTGGCTTGATAGCTTATGGGAAAACCTACTCCAAAATGGTCAAGGGGGTTTGGGTGTGTACGTGGGTGTGTGTTTAAGGGGGAGGGGAGAGCAGCCATGAAAGGCCTGTTGCTGCTATTGGGAAAAGGGGGTGGACATCATGGGGTTGACACACACACACACACACACACACACACACACACACACACACAGCTCCACATCTGCTGCCTTGGGTCCATGAGCGGGTGGGACCACTGGTGCTATTTAGACTGCTAGACTGCAGCTCAATACAAAACCCATTAGCTGCAATTAGTCTTGAGTGAGATCGAAAGCAAAGGCTTGGTGAGACGGATGCAAAAAGAGGGATGGAAGAGAATGAGGATGAGATGGAGAGAGAGAGAGCAAGAGAGAAAACCAAGATGTAGAGAGAGGGAGTAAGAAAATGAGGTAGAAAACAGGGGAGGGGAAGGGAGAGGGTGAGATGTCTCAGTGATGTTCTGGGTACCTCTCATTTGTCACCCACCTAGCAGGGCGTGTTTATGTCTCTGTGTGTGCATGCATGTATGTGTGTGTAATAGTGTGTATTACATATATTACATATTACACATACATTCCAGGTCATGTGGGGTCAAGTTGATTGCAGCAATCATAGGATTTTCTTTTACAACAGAAATTGAAATGTGTATCAAACTTTTGACGCAATGCATCGTGACTCAAAGTTTTGTCTAGCAGCAATATTCTGTTTTCCTCTCCTCCTCCTCCTCCGCCTCCTCCTCCTCCATTCTTTCTCTCTCTCCATTCATCCATTCCCCAATCACGTTCAGCAGGCATGTCTGTCCCCCCCCCCCCCCTTTCCACCCTCCCTCGCTGCCTCTGTCTTTGCTGCTTGTTGAAAAGTAACTGGCTGACCCATTGTTTCCCATCTGACTGGTCAGAGTTTCAGAGAGGGATCCCCCATTCACTACCACCCTTCGCTCGCCTCCCTCCCTGCCTCACTCTGTCCTTCCTCCCTTCCCCCCACCCGCGACACGGCTCGCCGATTGGTCGTCTGCAGCGTCATTGATCTGTGGGTCACCGTGGTGACAATCCGACTCCAGGGCATAGGCTAGTTACCAGCTGTGTGTGTGTGTGTGTGTGTATGTGTGTTTGTGTGTATGTGTGTGTGTCTGCCAGCTGGCCGGTGTGTGCTCTGATTGGATTAGCTACCCATTTACGGCCCAAATGGATCCTTGGATCCAACCCCCACTTCTTACAGACACACACACACACACACACACACACACTTTATCTTCCACGCCCCACCTTGGCCTGAGATGTAGGTTTACATATTGACCAATATCATTTGTCATTTATCGAACCTTCCAAGATGTTGCAAGGCTCCAGGTTTGAAGTTAATCACATTCTCCATATAAGGCAATGTTCAATCTGAGTGTGTGCTTTCCTGCAGTAAACTTGTGTTTGACTTTTACAGGAACTCCTTAGCACTTCTTCAAACTCCATCAACTTTGGAGGGGAACATTCAGCTTGTATTTTGTTGGAATCCCCCTGACACTCCTGTTCTGCGTGTGTGTGTGTGTGTGTGTGTGTGTGTGTGTGTGTGTGTGTGTGTGTGTGTTTGTTTGTGTATCCGTGTATCCGTGTGTGCCACATTTTCTCCAAACCAGTTCAGTCAGCGTAGTAGTACAAAGTAGTGCAGATTACATAGCACAAGATCACAAGACTGTTTAGCTGTCAGGCTTGGCACTTCCTTAAATCTGTGTCACAATGCCTGTGCCTGTCTCTCTCCACTTGCTGGCATGGCACTAAAACAAATCTGATTTGTGGAGTGCTGACCACACACTAATGCAAGGGTTATTTCACTAAGAGTGGATCAAAGTTGTCATCCCAGACAAATTTGCAAGATCCTTATGCTTGTAGATGTTCAAAAACAGTATTGGCTTTCTGCCCCAATTCTTGAGATTAGTGTGGGAGATAGTAATTGTGGCTAAATCTCATCAAACACTTGCAGTTTATAACCCAGTTTGCAGACTTTCCAGGAAGACGAGGAGAGCTTCCTTTCAATGGCTGAACCAATGTAATAACCACATGCTGTGCTCTGGGCTATAGGGCTTGTCTGAATGTGTGTTGACTTGTTTTCTGTTCCTCATAAACACACACTGCGCCCCTCTGTCCTCTCTTCACTTCCACTTCCTGTGCAATCACCTCACTTCCTCCCAGTGTTCTGTTCTCTTATTGGCCCACAAGCAGAAGTTCAGGTGCCTTTTAAGGCTGTGAGGGTTTACTGAGGTTTTGTGGAGACTAGGCATTGATGAGAGCAGCTTTCATCACCTTTACCTTTAATGGAGAGAGAGTGTGAGACTGAACCCACACCAGCAATTCTTCATCCTGCTGTGTTTATTATGTAACGGTTGTGTTGCAAACAAACACACACACACACACCTACTCACTACTCAGAATGCAAAGACAAAATTGCACACATACATGCACACACACACATGCATATACATACAGTATACAGCCAGGTCCATACTCGTAAAGGTGTGCAATACATAATACGCAATACATGTGTTCTTCATTTTTGTATATAAAAGTAGTATGTAAAATGTATCTTCATGACTATTGCTCTGGCTAAGAAGACTGAAAGACTCATATATCCTTGTATCTAATCCCCCCAGCCATTGACACACACACACACACACACACACACACAGACACACACACACATACACACACCTTATTCACCCCCTGCACGGGGCTGAACCTAGGGAGGCTTATCTATCCTCTGCCATCTGTCTCTGTCTGATGGGATGGGACAAGGCTTTTGATTGGCTCACTTGGGGAATTGTGTGTCGATGATTGGCTCTGTCCCTGTTTTTACTTCCTGATCTTCCTTATTTTCTCATTGCCCCTTAGCTCCCCTCATCGCCCCTTAGCTTGAAAGCATTGAGAGAGGTCAACCACCTACTCACGCCCATGCACTTTAGCCTGTAGTCCTTGGCAGTCAGCTCTGCTTGGTCATCACTTACATAACATTACAGCCTGTTTCCTCCTTGCTTCATCTCTCTCTGTCTTCCTCATTCTCTTCATATCTTTCTCTCTCAGTGTGTCTTTCTCAATCTGTCTCTGTCTCATTGTGGGAAAGACCAGTCAGGAAGTGTAGGAAACAAACAGCAGTGTGCCAACTCATACCTCTGTCTCCGCTGTCTCTTACCTTACTCTCCCTCTGTCCCCACCCTCCTCTCTGCTCTCTCTCTCTCTCCTCCTCCTCCTCCCCACTCCTCTCTGCTCTTTCCCCCCTCTGCTCTCTTTCTGTCCCCACCCTCCTCTCCCATGTCTTTTTTCCCTCTCCCTATCCTCCCCCTGATCTCTGCATAGTAACTGAGAGCCCACCCTCCGTTCGCCACCATAAACAAGTTCACTGCGGTGCTGCAGTGCACTCTGTACCCCTGAATCACTGAGTAAAGTTTGCATGCGTGTGCGTTGCTGTGCTTTGTTGTATTGTTTATCTGTCTTTTTTGTTTTCAGCCTGTGGGCAGGTGTGTGTGTGTGTGTGTTTGTGTGTTAGTGAGCTATATTGTTTTGTACGGTGTGTTGCTGTTTCATTTCTGTTTGAGGTTCCCACCCTTCTCTTCTCTCACACTCAGTGTTTGAATGAGCTGCCTGCTCTGTGCTGATTGGCTGCTGATGGCTGCCATATAAGGGCATAGGCCAGCAGCAGAGGCAGGAAGTGGGGTAAAGAGGAAGTGCAAAGCCGGCTCTCAGAGACTAGCAGCAGAATGTGCAGCCTAACGGCATTCATAAGCAACCACTCCCCCCACCACCCTCCTTCTCCATCTTTCCTTTTCAGCTCATAACCTGTCATCCCTTCATTTCTGACACACTTTTTTTCCTCCTCTTTTCCTCCTTTTTTTGTCTGTATAATTTATGATTGTTCAATTAATTTCTAACCCCCATTCATCCTCTCGTCTTTCGATTTCCTCTCGTCTCATCTGTTTCCCCCCTCCGCCCCCGCCCCCCGCCCCTCCTTTCCTGACTGTGCATCTGCAGTGTGTCCAAAAAACGTGAGTTGAGCCAGTCGTTTATTGGTAGTACCTGCTGTACTTGTAGTGTGCTGTGTGCGTTTGAGCCTCTAAATCACTCACAGTAGCGATCAATCAGCTTAGTGCAGCATATTAGCTTTACAGCTGAAGGTTGAGCAAAGTCCACTGGAGCTATGCAGCAGTACATGGTGCTGTTGTGCAGGTTGTTATATGAAGTAATGTGTCACTGTGAGAGATGGAAGGAAAGCATGGTCTCCATTCAAGCTCATCTGCCTCTGAAATCTGTTAAATATGAGTGTGCAGAGAAACTGAAGACATTAAGGCAATCCAACAGAGTGAGTGAGTGTGTGTGTGTGTGTGAAAAAGAGGGAGAAAGAGAGAGAGGGATATACACATAGATGCATAGAATTTAAGGCAAATAGAAAAAAATGGATAGATGGAAAGAGAGAAAGGACAAGACAAGGAGTACAGACAGAGTACCTGTTTGACTCTGTATACTCCATGTCTTTACTCAGCATCGTTCTGAAGACATCGCAGTTATGAATGAACAATTATACATAGCCGTGGGGGAGAATCACAGAGAGTTTAGTAAACCCTGAACGACAGGTAATGGAGATACGATATTTGGATCCAACAGTAAGTGCTATGTAATGCAACAGTACATTTGGATGTTGTGGCCACAGAAGTCTGACTCCACCTTAAAGGACTATGTCGACTTTTTGGGAAGTATACCAGCTGTTGGTCAATTTACGTGACGAGAGGATTGGCAGAAAAAAACACCAACTCTGAATTATTAAAAGGTCTATCTCCTTACATTAGATAATGTTTTGTTGCCTACAGGCACTTAACATACTGTTACCATGTGCACAGGAAAGAGACATCTGCCAGAGAGATGATTTTGGTGGCACTTCTGAACATCGTAACATGTAGAAGGTGACCAACAAGCCAATTTCCCATAAAGTCTGTGTATTCCTTGGTTGTGACTTGGTGGAGGACGGCACGGCCAGTCCTCCACACCTCTTCACCCCATTGTCTGCTTCTGTGGAATTGTTTGTGTGTGATTTGGTAAGAGTGTGTTAAGTGTTATGGTGTGTGTATTTTTCGTGTGTGTGTGTGTGTGTGTGTGTGTTAGTGAGGCCACACCCTCCTGCTAACGGTGACATCCATAAAAGGAGATCTTTAAGTGTGTCACATGACAACAATCTGAGGAATGCAAGAATGGTCACATGGGATGCCGTCTTAAGGAAATCAACTTCACCCCCCAGGGGTTGTGTGTGTGTGTGTGTGTGTGTGTGTGTGTGTGTGTGTGTGTGTGTGTGTGTGTGTGTGTGTGTGCTTGTGTAATGTGTGTCTAGTCAGGTGTGTGTTCTTGCTTGCATGAAATCTACCTGCATTTATATATCAGCGTGTCAGTGTATTTTTGTGTGTGCTTGTGTCTTCTTCTGTGTGTGTGTGTGTGTGTGTGTGTGTACTTGTGATCAGAGGGGAAGTCACAGCTCAGGAGATTTCACTTCTCTTTCACTCTTGTTTCAGAGTGACTGGAAAGTGCAGAAGAGGACGTTCCGATTTCCTTCACAGTAAGGAGATGAGCGTGCGTGTGCGTGTGCGTGTGTGTGTGTGTGTGTCTGTAACCCTTTGTGAGCAGTGGGGTGTGTTAGTCACTCACTGCGATGCTTTCTCTGTTGTCCCTCAGTGTTTTGAAGTGGGTAGGTTTAAACTTTTCCAATCAAATAGCAGTAAAAGGACCTACTTCAACTATTAGTGGTTAAGAGGATTGTGATCAATGGATCAGGGATCAAGGGTTTATCTGCGAAATAACAATTTTAATAAAACTTCAGTCATTATATAACTGAAGTGGATAATATAAGTTATTATATTATATAAGTGTATTATACGTGAACGCCCGCATTTCCTGTTTTCCTTCTATATCATCTATACATCTGGTATCACGGCCCTGTGTAGGATGGGGCATGAGATATGTGTGTGTTTGTGTTAGTATGTTCATGTGTGTGGGTTGTGCCTTTATGGGTTGTAATAAAATCTATTCTGTATAAACGAAAACGTATACCCAGTACCACACCACTTCCTAGCCTAGCGTGTCTGTGAGGCCCCACAGACCCCACACTGCTCCGTACTGCCTCCTACAGATGATGTCTGTAGTGGAACCACAGGGCTGAGGGTTGTCAGTGATGTCACTGTTTTTTTTTCTTATTGCACACAGTTTGTTGACTATAGGGCACCATATAAGGCTAACAGTCTGCAGGTAGACACATAGACACAGACGCTTCTAAAGAAGTTGAGACATTGCTGATTGGACAATTGCTGATGGGTATTTGTGGAGTAGCTGAAACCATATGTGGGCATACAGTTTGTCAACCTTCTGTCGTTGTTATGAACATGTATTTTAGTCATCAGGACCAGGAACCTTGAGCACTAGCGTGATGAAGCTGTTTGGCTGTCATCAGCAAACCTTCTCTGTTTGCCCCAATTCAAATTCTGTCTAGTAGGAAGTATATTGTATGTATGGGCGGGGTGGTTACACGTTGCCCATGCTTTCAGAAGCACTATAAGGAGCTCAGCACCTTCATATCAACACTGTGTCATGAAAAATGTCAGGTTGTAGTCGTCAGTATGTGAAGTTGTAATGCGCACATGACTTATTTTTATTTATTTATTGTTGTGTTCCAGACATGTCGGAAAGTCAGAAACTCTGACGTCCTACTAGGAAAAAACAGTGGAGCAGCCCTCCAAGTCAGTTTTCTCAACCCTGTGGTCGCCATAATGCAGCTATCTGGCGGCATTCACCATAAACGGTACACAGTGTTACTTTGAAGTTGTTTTGGGCATTTTGCCTTTATTAGACATTTTGAAGTGGAGAGCGACAGGAAAGACATGGAGATATTATGTGGTTTGATTCGAACCCAACGAGATGTTGCAGTTACACGTTATGCACCTTAGCCAACTGAACACCACACGGTTACTTTGAACATATTTATAATCTCTTAAATACACCTCAGTTCAATGTTCAGCGTTGCATGACCTTAAATGTATTAAACCTCCTGTGTGGTAAATGGTTAAACATATAAACATGAAATGTAATGTTATACATACTGTATGTTCAGTGCTAACTAGCTAGCTAATGTTGACAAATATCATCGACATAACGTCAGCTGTTGCACAGGAAACAGTATTTTAAGTTGTGGACGTCCGTGTTTCCCCCTTTTCTGACAGCAACGCATAGAGGCTGTAACTACGCCCCACCGGCTCTGAACTTCCGACTTCGAATGAAACGCAACGTAAGAATTCTGAATTCATCAGGAAGCATTTACACTTTGGACACAGAGAGTGGTGGTGATTCATGCCAGCTAGAATGCCAATGATATGATTTCTTTTGTACTCTTAACTCCTCAACCCTTGCCCTGAGCATGACCCCTGTGTATTTGAGGAATGTGCTGTACGATACTGTACTACTGGACTTGAATAAACACATTTCTAATTCAGGCTTCTGTCATCCCTGGGAGTTTGTTTCTCTGTGCATGCCTCCATGCTTCCTGCTCCCACTGACTCAGCCCCATAATACATTCCCACCACCTCACCCCTTACCTCCACCCCCAGGCTCCAGTCCACAGTGCTTTTATAGCAGGGAAAAGGAAGGGAGGAAGGGAGAGGGAAAGAGTAAATGCAGAAAAATAAAATGAGAGACTGGTGTGAAAGAGATAGAAAGAAGATAGACAGGGATATAAGGTGGATTTATCTGTTCTTGTGCAGTGATCCTTCTCTGACTCAGGCATAGCTCATTCCCACCATCCCCTTCCTGCCCACCCCGTCTCCCACCCCCCTACACCCCTGACCACATAGCTGAGACACCACCTCACCCCTGGTGCCCCGACCAGCCAGGCACCCAGTTCCCAGAGGAAATAAGAGCTGATGTAATGGATGTACTGTAATTCCCCTCCCAGGACACTGCCTTGATTCTCTTTCTACTCTCTTCTTTTTTCCTCCCCTCTGTTCTCTCTCTTCTTTCACTCCTCTCTGCTTCCTTCCTCTCCTTGCCTATCAGATTCACTCTCTCCTTCATTGTTTCCTTCGATCCTTATCTGCTCCTCTCGTCTCCTGGACTTCTGTACGTTTCTCTGGAATGGCAATTAACTTCTCTTCTTCCACCATCTGTGTGTGTGTGTGTGTGTGTGTGTTTCAGGCTAGCTTAACAAACCACTGTGAGAGCATGTTCAAATAAAATACCCCTTCCTCCTTCCTCCCCTCCCTCTCTTCTCCATCCCCCCTCCTTGTTACAGTGACTGACAGAGTTGTATGAGGCTGTGGCCCAGTTCCACTCTCTTCTTCCCTCTTCATGTGCACATATTCACTTCCCATCATGGATTTGAAATGGAAAACCCCATTTTAACCGCTATGCTGGCACCACGCTGTCGCCCATACAATGTAGGAACAGGAGTAAAGAACTGGCTCAACGTATCTGATTGGGCGGAGACAAGGAGAGAAAAGGGAAGGAGAGAAAGAATGGTGAACCAACATAGATAGAAGATGAGGAGATGTGTGTGCATGCATAGTTATGTGTGTGTGTGTGTGTGTGTGTGTGTGTTACACCTAATCATGTGGGATTCCCTAAGTAGTGGAACAGAGTGAAATGTAGGTCAAGAGGCATGCCGCTTTCCTCACGCCATTACATAACCATGCACAGACACACACACGCACACACACACACACACACACACACACACGAATATATATGTGTGTAGCTTGATCCCGCACAACCATCTGACTATGCTGGAGGCTTCCAACGTAAATGAATGTGAAGCCTCTTTATGAAATGTCTTCAGTTGCAGCTCTGCAGCAGAGGCTCCGCAACCGGATTGATGCAAATATGAAAAGACTAATTGTGTGTGTGTGTGTGTGTGTGTGTGTGTGTGTGTGTGTGCAAGTGTCAGGTCTCCAAATATGGCCTCAGTAGGTAGTAAAATAAAGAGGTTAGGCATTTACAGGTAGACACGCCCCCTCAAGATCATTGGCTGGTGGCTACAGGTAATCACCTCGACTGGATTGCCTTTTAAGGAGACTCTGGTCACAGACGCGCTGTAAACTCCCTCGTCCACTCCCTCGTCATAATTCTCTCTCTCCTTCTCTCTCTCAAATCTTTTTCTCCCTCTTTCTGTCCTCCAATCTTCTTCTCTTTGCCCCTTCTTCTTTCCCTATCTCATTATTTTATACCCTCTTCTGTGCTGGAGGGATAGAGAAAGCGAGGGAGATGGAGAGAGAGGGCGATGAGAGGAAGAGAGGGGGGTAAAGGGGAGAGAGAGGTGGAAGGGGAAGGGGGGGTGCAGAAGAAGAAGAAAGAAAGATGCAGGAATGGAGAGATAGATGGCGGACAGAGAGAGGAGAAAGGAGTCACGCCCTGCTTGGCTCGTCTCATTGTAAGCTGATAACCCAGCACACACTACCAAGCTGTTACATAAGGGATAGAAGACACCCTGAGAGAGTTTGTGTGTGTGTGTGTGTGTGTGTGTGTGTGTGTGTGTAAGATGGTCATCTCACAGTAAGCAGCAGGCCCAGTTCTGTCTTGTTTTCCCCTTGTCTCTTTGGTAACGCAGGGGTAACTGGGTTAGTCACACTGCTGGGGGGTTTTTGTAAAAGAAATTTGCTTGCATTTGCGTTGGTGTGTGTGTGTGTGTGTGTGTGTGTGTGTTGGTGGAGCGCTATGCCGAGAAGGGACCATACTGTTACTTAGAGGAAATGGAATGTGTGTGTGGGGCCCCTGGCTTTTCTACATCTTCCTAGAGTGGCCTGATTTCACAGTGTCACCATATATAAACTGATGAATTATTTCTTCTGGCCAGGATCCGGTCCTGCAGTATATCACAGTGTAAAACTCATATCATTTCAGAAGTGAGTAGTCACTGTCAAAGCTGCTGTATAAGCAGGGGGCCAATTCAACAGGGAATGATGCAATGACATGGTTTCTGCCTTGTCTGCATAAATGATCAAATGTAAAACTGAGGGGAAACATGTTTTTACCAACTCCCCTCCTGGTTCATTTTCAACACATCACTCACAGTGTATATGGAGTTTCTAGTTTCTATGCAGTCATACTAGTTTCTATTTAAGTGACTGGCCTAAACCACAGGGGACAAAAGGCTTTTTGCAAGTGATAATAGGGGGAATGAACGGTGCAGTAAAGTGTCACAATATGAGACATCCCATTCAGTATCTATGCTCCAGGGCCTCATATTGTAAAAACACATGTTAAGAGCTGGAGAGTCTGGGGGCTCTATATGCAGACCGACGTTTACATTTATTTTGTGACCTGATGAGAAATTTAACAGGTTTTCCAGCGTTTTAAAAAAAACTCACAAAATGATATAATAATACTTAAGGATGAGGGATAACTGAAGTTCTTGACTGGAACCGCTATAATTTAGTAATATTGTATGACAAACTTCAGGTAATTGTTGGAAAGGAGCTCCTCAACTCCAGGTCTGTACTTATATTCTATTCTATTCAGAACAGGGAGGGTTGAGGGCAGTTTGCGTTGAGTCCTGTCCGGCGAATGCAGTTCTGTCATTCAGCAGATAGGGGCCGGCCTGAGAACGATCTGTTTTCAGAGGTCTAGCTGGAATTAATCTTTGATCATTTTTGCAAACGTTGTGATCTTGGGTAATCGGTTTAGTCCATTTGGATCAGGAAATGAAATCAATACAATCATATTGTATGTCATGTAGGTGATATTGTCTGTATTGGAGGCTGAGTATGAAACCACCATACCCTCTTGTCTGGCCCCCCAGCCAGGGCAGTTGGCCAAGTGTGTGTGTGTATGTGTGTATGTGTGTGTGTGTGTGTGTGTGTGTGTGTGTGTGTGTGTGTGTGTATGTAAGATGGCCATCTGTGCCAGATGTTAATGATCCCTGTGTCTCTCTCTGTGTGTGTGTATGTATGTGTGTGTGTGTGTGTGTGTGTGTGTGTGTGTGTGTGTGTGTGAAAGCAGATGGTGTGTGTCTGTCACACACATGCTCTTTTCCATTATCAGTGACATCACAATCCTCCCAGTCATCAATAATTCACACCAGGAGATTGAAACTGAGGAAAAAGAAAAGTTTACAGTGAAATTAGTCAATTGAATGAAATGTCACCCTAAAGCTGGTAGAAAGTTGAGAAATGTGCAAATATTGTTAACTCATCAGTGGACTTTTGTTTGACATTTGAGTGTGTGTCTGTTTATTCTTGTTTAAAAAGTGTGTGTGTGTGTGTGCACGTCTGTACATGTGTGTGTGTGTGTGTGTGTTCAAAATGAAAAAGAACCAGGGCAGCTAAATCTTCCAGGGTCTGTGTAATAAGAGGCCCACAGTGAACAGCTGGTGTTTGTGCATGACCGTGTGTGTGTGTGTGTGTGTGTATGTGTGTCTAAAGAGGCTCTCTAAGGGGGAGCTACCCTTTGTTGTATGAGTGCATATCATTAGCATCTAAAACCCCTTATTGGCCATGAAGAGGAAGAAAGAGAGAGAAAGATAGAATGAGGAGGGAGGAAGAGAGGTAGAGAATGACAAAGAGAGAGAGAGAGGGGGGGACCCTGGGGATACAGTAGAAGAGTGGTGGCAATGACCAGCCACACCTGCCAGTAGAAACAGATGTACACTGTATGTGTGTGTGTGTCCATTGTGGATACTGTGGGTGTGACAGCAAAATGTGGGTGGACGACCTGAGTGGTGTAGTTTGCTTGTGTTGCCAGTGGGTGGAGCAACAGAGCTCCTTTAGACTCAGCGAATGCCTCAACCTCTCATGAGCGACAGCATCTATAGGCCTGCATGTATTTCAACATATGTGCATTCTAACTATCTGAAGACCATCAACAGACTTTAAACAGGTTTTATGGGTCTTATCTGTTGTCCCACAGTTGTTTGAAGTCAAATCCAGGAGCAGCTAAATGATCATATGAGTACATTACAATTTTAGTATTTATCAAATATACTTTATGAGCCTAAATCTGGGCCTATTTCTGATCTGTCCACACATGATATGAGTAGTAAGATATTTTTATGAGCCTGAAGCTCAGGGAAAGAAAACCCAGACTTAAACCACGTCTCCATCATCTACATCTGTTCAGTCCTACCAACTCAAAGATCAAAAAGAACTGTACAAGGTGTTAAAAAAGGAAGGAAGGGGGGAAGGAAGGAGGCATATTCAGGCTATTGACAACAGTAACAGTATGCATTCATAGGGACAGGATATGATGTCACAGGTCCTTGCTGAGAGACAGGAAGGGATATTTTTAGTGGCACCCTGATTGAATTTCCCTGCAGTGAGCAGTGGAGGCGCCAATCAGTTCCCCCAATCAATCTGTACACACACACACACACACGCACGCACGCACACACACACACACACACACACACACACACACACAAAAGGCAGGATCATGTATTGGATCATGACCTTGAGGGAGAAATCAACCTCTTGTTTCATCTCATCTGCTTTCCTCTCAAAATTTCTCTTCTCCTCTTCTCTCCTGGAAATGAGATGATGTGACAATTACATACATGGTTGACCATCATGCTATCATGCATACATGTAAACACAGACAGACAGACAGACACACACACACACACACACACACACACACACACACACACACACACACACACACACACACTCTATGATGCCCAACTCATGCCTCACTGCTCTGTCTCTCTTGACTGACCTATATCTGTCTGCTACAGGCATCACGGCCACACACACACACACACACACACACACACACATACATAAACACACGCACACACACAGAATCACACACACTTTGTGATGTGTTAAACAGAGGGAGAAGCTACAAGGTTGTTCTGCTGATGTTGGCTCGGCTGCTTTCCTGTCGCCATGACAATAGCAGGGTGGGGGAGCCAGAGGCCCCCCCAAAGTGCACACAGATACACACACACACACACACACACACATGCTGACCTATGACCTGTCTGCTGTGGGGAGAATGGAGAAGGAGGGGGGCTCCCCAGTGGTTCCAGCTTCCAGCTCTTTGTTGATGGAGAGGGGAAAGGAGGCCCTTGGTAGGGCTGCAGCTGTGTGCTGTAGAGACACACACACACACACACACACACACACAAAGACATACACACACATTCCTCATTGATTGCAAGAGACGCCAGCACACACTGAAACCACTCACTCATACAGCCACTTCACACTCTCTTCCACAATCCTTACAGCAGAGCAGTCCTGGTGTCTGTCAAGCAGTATTAGATAATGATGTTCAGTATTAGTATGTCCAAGTTTCCTACCAGGATCGACCCCAACTGATCTGGTTCTGTCTTCACATAGTGTTCACAGTTTCTGCATGCGACAATGTGTGTGTTTATGTTTTTTGTATGTTTTCCTCTGCCCACCCTTCTCATGTCCCGTCTTTCTTCCTATTTTTGAGGAAGTGTTAACAGCATCCTAACAGCCAGTCAAAGGTGAAAAAGAGAGAAGGAGAGAAAAAAACAAGAAAGGGATGGAGAGATGGAGGGAGTTCAATATAATCTATAGGAAGACCAGTTGTGGTCAGCGAGCAACATGATCAACGAGTCCCCGGAAGTCCATTCAGATTTCTGCACTTCCTTGTTCCCCTACCAATGTGACTTTATTAGCACTTGCTAGCTAGCTGTGTTAACTCATCAAGATGATGTAACGTTACAAAAGGCAATACTAAAGCAGCAAATAATACATGATTTTCTAAACTTTGTACCTGCCGACCACTACACAGATTCAGTCGGAGCCTCCCTCACCGCCCACAACCAGTCAGAACAGAACGACCCATCGACCAAGACGCTCACAGTGTGAACGCCCGGTAAGTCGAAGACGGTCACTGTCCCATCAGAGACCAACACAAAGCATGGGAATATCTTGGTTCCCACCAGAATACATCACATTAAGGAGTGAATGTATATGATGTAGCTGCATTGAGTGCAACAGCAAATTACCTTTGCACTATTTCTGTAGCACTGAGGAGAATGGTTGGAGAATTTTAATTTTGTGGGTTTTTTTCATCCTCAAAAACAGCAAAGAATGATTGTGCAACCAGCTGACTGAGAGATGTGAGTTGTTTTACCTGATACACCTTCACAACGCTTGCTCATCTACAATGGCTACCACAACAGAACATTTTCCAACAAATGCAACAAGTATTTCAGCCTGTGACGATAGGGCTGTATCCATTTAGTTTGAACAAACGGTCAGAATAAAATGTAGGTTAATGCATAAGAGCTGACACAGATTCTCATCCCTCATGTGTTTCGTAATGATTGTTCTCATTCTGAATCGGCCCAACCTCCCATGGACTCGTCCGCTTAAATTTGACACAATCCCAAAGTGACCCAGTATGACACATGTTGGTTGTGGCTGCCAACTCTGTACACACACATGCACATGAGGGGCATGCACACACTGACCCACACACACTCACAGGTTTGGCTTGTAGCTGCAGTTAACATGACCGACAGAGTGAGAGTGAATATAGGTCAGAGGAGAAATACAGACCCCCTCAGCACTCTCTCTCTCTCTCTCGCTCTCTCTCTCTCTCTCTCTGTATATACTGTACATCTCCCTCTCCCCTTTTTGGTTGGAACTTTCCTTCTCTCACAAGCTTAATGTCCACACCCTTCTCTCTCTCATTCTCTCTTCATATTCCACTCTCTCATTCTGCTGATATCCTTCCTTCCCTTCCTTTATCTTTCTGTTTGTTTCCAATGCATATTTCAGTCAATTCCTGAAGCATGACTAACAGCTGCAACAATATCACCACAGCTGCAGACAAGGACAGCGGATAAAGATATCCAATTTATTGCAGCCACTCAATTTAATTCATTGTAAAAACTCAGACTCAGACCCCTCCTAAATTTCTGGACTCTCCATATCAGGAAAGCGTCTCACACACTAGTCTTTGGTTGGCTGAGCTTGCCAGACACTTCTGGAAAGATGTGTTGTAATTGGTGGACATTCTAATGCAGTGGTGAAAGGGAGGTTCTGATTGGTTCCAGCTCAGAGGTGTGTGTTCTAAAAGGATGATGATTGGTTGGCTTTCTGTCTTCTGACGCAGTGCTGCAGTGCTGCACCGTCTGCAGGTGTTGGATATGTGAGTGCAGCAAGTGTGTCAGTGTGTCAGTGTGTGTGTGTGTGAGAGAGAGAGAGAGAGCGAGAGAGAGAGACACAGACAGAGAGAGAGAGATCAAAAGCTATGTTCACACGCTGAGCTCTGAGGATGGTTGCTATGGAGACAGGGCTCAAATCTCCCAGTTGATGAAGGGCAGGCAGTGTCTGTCTTTTTCTCTCTCTCTCACACACACACACACACACACACACACACACACACACACACACACACACACACACACAGGCCTTGACTTGATATGTACCAGCCAGGGACACAGAGAAGGCCGTTTTCTCCAGAGGCATATGTGTGTGTGTTTCTCTGTGTGTGTATGTGTGTGTGTATGTGTGTGTGTGTGTGTCTTTGCATGGAGGTGTGAAGGATGAGATGTGGTGTAATGTAATCACCAACCACTGCTAATCTCATCACATATCAGGATAGAAATCTCATCAAGGGATGCACAATCACAAAAAAGGAGGAAACACATAGCATCAGGAGTGTGTATGTGTGTGTGTGTGTGTGTGTGTGTGTGTGTGCGACGGAGACATGACAGAGCGTCTCCCTCCCAACACAAATGAACTTTCAGTTCTAACAATGAAGGCACCCATCTGGAAGGAGAGATAGAAGGAGAATAAGAGAGGAGGGGGGAGAACGCACACACACACACACACACACACACACACTACACACCACACTACACTGTCAGTCTTCAGGGATTGTGGCCTCTGTGGATATGATGTTTTGACTGGGAGCTCCCTACTGTGTCAAGGTTTCAGCAGGTTTCCCTGGTTTGGCTGATACAGAGGTGTTAATGACGAGCACCCTGACAACGTTCACACCACCGACACAAAGAAACCCACAGCTTTGAATTAACAATACTGTATACAACCCTTCCTGACCAGCAAACAAACAACAGAGTGGAGCATCTGTGAGCATTGACTGCCCACTAATCCCACAACAAAATGAATCTGAATCAATTATTAATTTAAATCCTCTTAGTTAATTTGAGCTGCAGCGTCAGTCAGCGTGGAGAAGAGGATGTGAGGGATTTGCACTTTTGAGGAGAAAACTAATTGATACTATTGTTGCCAGGCATTATCAATCAATGCCAAGTAGTTGTAGTCAATAGGTTTAAAGGATGCATTCAGCCCAGGTCTGTTCCAGGGCCCTTGACGCCATCATCAAGATAGATGCTGGAATGGTTCAACGTATCCTGAAACACTTGAGTGGTTTAGACATTGGAGGTAGAAGTTGTTATGTTATGGCAAATGTTTGTAGAAACATAGAAGTCTAGCGTTGAAATTGTCAGTTATGTTTAAATGTCCCCCCATTTGCTATTTTCTTATTTCAATTTTCTCTAAATAAATCCCACATAACACCTCCCAAACTGTTTCTCACATGTTTCACAACATAACTACACAGGTTGACATTTTCAGAGAGATGTTTTCCAGTATCTTATACAAGCACTGATAACAGCAATGACAACTTCTGCTTTTAAAATTTCAATAACCCAAAACACAAATGCAAATTCTTTTTGGATGGACTGAAAGGGTTGAAAGTCTCTTGAATTCACACATAAAATAAGGATTCAACACCACTTGAATAGCTTAGAGATGTTCATATAAACCTTTTATATTTCAGGTTTTTTTAACTCAGCAAATAGAAAATAGATATGAGAACATTAGAGTCTGATGATTATATTATGCTGTAATTTTATGCTCCAATCACATCTAGATCTGATTTGTTTGAAGATGTACTCTGTGAAGATTGGATTTATCCAGACAGCAGGAATAATGTAAGAGAGGGAGGCATGATTACCTTTGAGTAGATTACACTTTAGGGTCACATTACTCTGGAATTTGTTTTCACAAGCCATCATCCAGTCAGCACACAGGGAAGTGAACAAGACACATTGAAATATTGCAATACACGATTTATTAGTAATTGATACCGTATGAATAGACAGGAGGACGAATGAATGCAGAGGATACAGATCCTGGATAGACGTTGTTTGATACCCAGGCTCATATTCTTAGAAAATGTCTTAGAAAAGGGAAAAGGGGTGTTGGGTGTTGTGTCCCAGAGGTTCAGCATGTTTAGGGATGTACCACATACTTGATGCAATTACAGATGAAGCAGAGAAGCCATAAAAGTGATCTTTAAAAAGAACAGGGTGCTGATCTGCAACTAGGATGACAATTCCAGCAATTAAAGCAACAATGCTGAGGCAATCCTTGCCCAAACTTGCCCATTGGAGTTGCCCAGAATGTTACCCTGCTTCACTCCCCAGCAGGTATTTGACAGGTGCTGACGTGCAGCAGGCGGCCAAGTTCAACGGTAACCCAAACAAGCACAACATTTCACGGTAAAAACTCATCAAAACTTTGGAAAATGTTTTTGATTGATATCAGAAAGATAAGTAAAAACTCATCAAAACTTTGGAAAATGTTTTTGATTGATATCAGAAAGATATTTAGTTCTGGATTTCACAATTTCACTGGATTTCGCAGCTAGCAGCTACAAACGACGTCTCAACTTTTCTATATTTACACAGGTTTTCAACGTTGGTGCAGGCCGTCTAGTCAATGCTTGCTGGGTGTTAATGAGGTCATCCAAGCATTCAATAATAAGAAGGTGATAGTTTATTGATCCTGCTGGTAGGAATGGTAGGAATTCACTGTTTTGCTCAAGGACACTTCAGCAGGATGGATGCTTGCCGATACAGGGGCTTGAACTCTGCTGCCCAACTTCACATCGTCATCACTGTAAAGAATATTAAGGCTCTCCAACAAAGTTTCCCTGCTGCCTTAAAATTGCAAATTGACTGAAATAGTACAGAATAGCTGTTCTCATGTAGTAAAACTGAGGGAACTCAATCAGCAGCTGTCCAGTCGTGTTGGCTAGCGTCTATTAGATGAATCCACTAATTGCTGAACTATTCCAGTGCTAACTCTTTCAATAGTGAGAAGAGTCTGAGCTCATGATTATAATTAGCAATTGTAAGCTGAAATTGACCAACACCATGGTGAGTAAACATGGGTTGATCCCACTAAATTGCAGAGTTTGTACAGTGATAGATATATAGATACATTATTGATCCAATGATCCTAGGTTGGAGCCTTCCTTTGCATACCGGGCCAGACATAAATAATGTTTCCAACCACTGCTCTTACTCTCACCACTCACTTTGCCTAAAGATACAGACACAGCCGAGCAGCGAACAGGCAACATTCATGACATTTCACATTACTTTGTATACTATACACTGGGACTGTGTTTGTGCGTGTGTCTGTACTGAGAAGATGCCAATGTGATCTGTTTGGCCTCTTTGTTTATGAAGCTAGGCCTTTCCTGCCCTCTGATGTGCGTGCTCACATCATGAATAGAGCTTTTGTGTATGGATGCACACACACCCCATCCTCATGATTTGAATGCTAAGGATATTTGATCAGTGTGGTGGGGTTGTGGCGAGGCATAATGTTATCGGCTGTTGGGAAAGAGATCTGCTCTATGTGAATGTCGGTGAAAGGGAAGGTTATCATGGTTGATGGGGCCTCCTCACCTCATCATTCCTTGTCTTCCAACTTCCAAACTCACTCACTCTTAGCCTCTCCATGACAACATGATGAGTAGCATCCTCTCCTCTCCTTTGCTACCCCCTCCTACTCTCCTCTCCTTTCCTCCCCCCTTATCTGACATCTCTTCGGAGAGGGGAGGGGAGGGGAGGAAGGGAAGAGGTTCCTTCTCTTGACAAGATGGAGTTGTGTATCTGAAGAGGGGAGGGAGAAAGGTGACCAAAAAGGAACAGAAGCAGGGGAAGAGCAATAAAATTCACCTCTGACACATCAGTTCTGTACCCAGACTTCTCTCCGTTGAGGGGGCGCGGCCTTCAACGTCACCGATCGGTATATAGGCTGCAGCTGTGGCAGCGGGCTCGCGCTGTGAGACAGAGCACTGAGGACCGGCGGCGCGCGCTCACACACTCCTACTCAGCCACAGTCTCACACACATACACACACACACTCCCCAAACAAAGAGAAGCACGCGAGGCAGAGCATCCCACCCTTTCAAGCGCGAGCTCACTGTGCAGAACCCCCTCAGACCCGGTCCAGGCTCGAGCAGTAGAACCGACCATGTCGACTAACGGTGCTACTAACGGAACCAGCGACATGCTGCAGATCCAGTTCGGTCTGATCAACTGCGGGAACAAATACCTAACGGCAGAGTCGTTCGGCTTCAAAATCAATGCATCCGCCACGAGCATGAAGAAGAAGCAGATCTGGACTCTGGAGCAGAGCGGCGACGAAACCAACGGGAACGTGTTCTGCCTCAAGTCACATCTGGGCCGGTACATCGCCACCGACAAAGACGGGAATGTTACGGGAGACAGCGAGACCGCGGGACCGGATTGTCGGTTCATCATCACCGCCCATGACGACGGCCGCTGGTCGCTGCAGTCCGAGCAGCACGGGCGCTACCTGGGCGGTACCGAGGACCGGATCATCTGCTTCGCCCAGACTGCCTCGGTGGCGGAGAAATGGAGCGTGCACATCGCCATGCACCCCCAGGTGAACATCTTCAGTCTGACGCGCAAAAGGTATGCGCACCTGAGCTCCAAGGTGGACGAAATCGCCATCGACCGGGACGTCCCGTGGGGGGTGGACTCCATGATCACCCTGGTGTTCCGCGAGCAGCGCTACCACCTGCAGACATCCGACAACCGGTTCCTGAGGAACGACGGGACCCTGGTCGCCAAGACTGACAAGAGCACAGGCTACACGCTGGAGTTCCGCTCCGGGAAGGTGGCGTTCAGGGACTGTACTGGCAAGTACCTCGCGCCCTCCGGGCCGTCCGGTACCATGAAGTCCGGTAAGAGCGCGCGCGTGGGGAAGGACGAGCTGTTCGTACTGGAGCAGAGCCACCCGCAGGTCGTGCTCACCGCAGGGAACGAGAGGAACGTCTCCACCCGGCAAGGTAGGTGGCGGTCCTGTGTGTGTGTGTGTTTGCGTGCGTGCGTGTGTGTGCGGCTAGGCTTGATGCCACCGGCGTGTCACTGGCCATGGTGGCCTAGTGACAGCATGGTGTGTGTGTGTTGGCAGGCATAGCCCCTGGCAGAGGAAGGGTTAATGTGATGGTATGTCAGACTGCAACCCCCTGCAGCCTCCACACAGAGGATGTGCATGGCAAAGACACACACACACACATCCATACATTAATGGCGTACACAGCATTTACACAATGTGACAAGAGCACACATCTATACTGTACATGGTTTACCAAAGACTAGATGGCCAAGAGTGTGTATCACACACACGGCATCTGTGACATTCTTGAAAGGCAACATCATGGTTGGCATGTAGAGCTGCGCAGTTAGTTATGTATAGTGTGATTTTTAGTTTCCACAGTTTAGAATCCTAGAATATTGTCACATCGGCAATATTGAGCCATTTAAGATGTCCATTGGAGTTTAAAATGGTCAAAATGTTGATAAGACGCAAAAAAGGGCGTGCAATAAGCGTGATGTAGCAGAACAATCAGTGTTATTTTAGCCCTGGTCACAGCAGCCTCAATAGCAGGGCACCAAGAACCATGCAGGTCTGGTTTGAAACTAGCCAAAGTGTGGCCTTGGGAGACCTGAAAGCATCACTCATCTGAGAACCAAACAGATTCGTGGTTCGTCGTACAGGGATTCAGGTTCAGGTGTTGACTGGCCTTATGGTGGCTAGTGGGCGGGCACACTGACGTTCCACCAATTCCACCACTGTCAATAATGATTAGATGGATATGTGACGTACTCCGTAGAGAACCAGCCGAGGGAAAGAGGTGGGCGCGCTTTGGCTGAATATGAACACACACACACACACACACACACACACACACATACACTTTGATTTCATTTAGCGTAGTTAATTGTGTCCATGTGTGTCTGGTCTGCAGCTGTATCAGTGGGCAGAGATACAAGCTTGTCTTCCTCCTCCTCCTTCCTTTCTCACCCCTCCTTACTTTTACACTCTATCCTTCCAGAATGCCCTCCCTCCACCCATCCTCCCCCTTCTCTCCCTACTCTCCTTCTTCTGCACCCAAAGCAAAGCCCCCCCACCCAACCCTCAGGCCTGGTTGGTGTGTGTCTGTGGCATCAGTCATGACAGTAGCCATGTTAATGAGTGTCTGACTAGATGACCACCCTGGAGCTGAGGTTGTAGACCATGCGCACGCACACACACACACACACACACACACACACACACACACACACACACACATACACACAAATATATGTCACTGTATTAAGCTCTATATGATGCCTGCCTGGGGAGGATGAAAACAAAGAAAATAAAATGGCAAGAGTTATGACCCTCCATCTTGGGTCATCCCTATAACCGCCATGGAATAGTCTCTCCGTTGGGACGGGGATATGATTTAGAAAGAGACAGGAGAAAAAGTGAGAAATAGAGGAACCACGGTGCTGCCTGTCTGGTGTAATGAATGATAGGAATATAATTGATGCCCTCTGAGTCTATATTTAGTCTCTGGTCGGAGGAATACACTGGTGAGAATACACTGTGGTTTAGTGGTTTCTCGTCTCTTTTCAGAAATTATGATCTGCCATTCTCTTTTCTTTTTCCCCCTCCGTCTATTTCTCTGTCACACCCTCTACTTGTTTGGTCTGTCCCACTGGTTTATTTACTCAGCATAGGAATATTCACTTTCCTGGTGAGAACACAGCCACCGGCAGTGCTCTGCCTTCCCTTCTCTCCTTTCTCCCTTCTTGTTGCTCAGTCTGACACAAAATGGAGACCAATCTTGAAGGTGAGGAAAAAGGTTATAACATCAATAAAAAAACCTGGAGAGTTCCAGTAATTTCAAACTGATCCATTGAAATGAGATGATGAAATGCACTTTATTAATCCCCGAGGGAAAAATTAAATGGCTATTCACCAGAGACTGTTGCTCCATTAGATTATGCTCTCTATTATGTTCTGTGCAGTTCAGTGAAATGCCACAGCAACATTAGCTCATACAACTCTAAAGGTTAAGGTGGAGTACAAGCTAGCAGCACAGCTCTCTACTCCCAATCACATCTCATAGAATTATGGCAATACAGTCAACAATACATTTAGTTTATTTGTCACTGCATGTATACCGGAGTGGGAGGTCCTGATAGGAGGAGTTCTAGGATGACAATCAAAACTAATGTAGATACTGGGATATGTCTTATATAATGATGATCTGATACTCCGCTACAGAGCTACACCCCTGGAGCTGGTAGGGATTCAGTGCCTTGCTCAAGGACACTTCAGCAGGATGGATACCTGTCAACATGGGTGCTTGAACCCAGGTCCTCCTCCTTACTCAGTACGCCACCCTGCTGTCCAAATCTACACATAATGAGCAGACGGTCCTAATCTCTAGAGGAAGACTGGATCCACCCCGCCAACAACTGGATCATTGTAATGTGGATTAAATGTTGAGGGGAATTAAACTGGCTCCAGATGTTTTAAACCGACAGCTGCCGGTCTGGCTGCTTCAGTCGCTCTCTCTTGAGTGGCTATTTGGTTGGCCAAGATGGCGGTTGAATTCGGGTGGCTTACATTAGCTAAAGGTTTTTGACGTAAGCGAGCTCAACTGGGTCATAAGCTGCTTTGTCCAATCAAAAACGTTGCTTTTGTGATCAGACGTTGCTTTTGTGATCAGACGTTGCTTTTGTGATCAGGTTTCACGCCCTTTGCCGTAGAAGTCTGGTCTAGGCATCCTTCCATACATCTGAGGAGTGTTTGAGTCTGTCAGTGTGCTGAGTTTCTGGACTTGGAATCCATTTGTTCCCAGTCATGTTTACGTGAAGTAAAATAATAAAAAAGATCATCTGTGCAGGAAGACGACATTGTGCAAAGTTCAGAATAGTAATGACTACTATTCTGCGAAGGCTTCCTAAACTCTGTACCCAAATACAACAAGTTGGGACCCAGGCTCATTAAAACATACTGGTGCTCTTGTCTTGTGGGGAACCACCAGAAACAATCCTAAGCTTAACAAATGTAGGACTACATGCAAGTTGCCACCGCCCACGCCCTCCAGTTTCTGTGGTCCTTTGGTAATTGCACTATTCATACGTTCCATGATTCTGACCCTGGGCTGTTGCTCGTTTCCTGATTGTGACGTCCACTTTCTTAATCCTTGGAATGGCGATGGCCACAATTCCCTGGGAGGCCTTTTTTAACTACCCCTCACATGGACTGACACAATTATTAGTCAGTTAGCTTAGAGCTCAGTGGCCTTTTAAGTGGTCTGTCCTGCCCCTGAACTGTAGTGTGTGAGTGCTGGCTTGTTGGCTAAATGGAGAGGTCACCATATCCTGTTGGCTACTGGTGTGACTACTCTGTGTAACTTATCATCCTCATGCTCCAAGGATAGTGACTGGCTAGAGTCCTATGGGGATCGCATTGGTTTCCGTACCCAATTGTATGAGTGGATGGACTCGATCCCTCTTGGGACTGGGCTGGTTGTTAATGATGATGTTTATTGACCCAGATGCCAGTGACTAGACAAAAAATTCCTTGCAGCATTTGTTGACGTGGCAATATACTTTGAATGTGGAGTATTTACTCTTCCCAACTGACTGCATCATGTACCTAACCTGTCTAGTAATGGAAATATGCACAGTCATTTGGCTTTACAAGCATTGGTTGAGGCAAACTCTTACGTGTAGTCCCTTCAAGACAGCCGTTTATAAGCAGACTAGGAAAGAGGAGGCAACTGTGGCTCCATTTTGTGTCTGGCTGTGATTCAGCCCTGACACCCTTTCTGTCTGCCTCACCACCCGCTGGCAGGAAATGAGACACACACACACACACAGTGTTGTCACTAACTAGACACAAGCCTGACCTTGGCTGGTGTGTGTTGATCCCTGCCGGCTCGAGGGCGTTTATTTGCTGCCTCCACAACATATCAACACACTCGTATTTACACAAATGCGCACACGCACATTCACCCACCACTGTACAAAAGAAGCGAGGAAGCAATCAATTCATGCATCCTTGGTAGTGTTCACTGGCCTCGGCTGTGTGCTGACGCTTTAATATGTTTGTGGATCTTCAGTGTGTTTGTGTGTCAGTGTGTTTAGGTGCTCTCAGCAGCAGCAGCAGCAGCTGGGAGTGTGCCAGGGGAGTTGCCTCATGTCCTCTGCAGAGCGCCAGGCCTCCTTTAATGTCTTGCGTTTTATTATGCTTGGTCTTCAGTAGGTCTCTAGTGTCTCATTCTGCTCCACTCTGGGTGTGTTTCCTCACTAATGCCCTCCAACTCACAGTAAAACACTAGTTTAGGGTCGATTTTTCGCAATGTGGGGAACAGAGAGTCGTTTTAAATCCGCATTCCGAAAGACTCGGGTTTGCCTTGCCGCTGACATGGCAGCTCTTGTGTGTCTGACCTCATTCCAGCATCGTCGAACAAGCATCCATTTCATAATCCATACTGATAGGGTTGACGTCATCAGTATTGGTGCTAGTCCTGTTTTTTCTGGCCATCAGTGAAAGCCTGGTTACCGTTACTCTAACTGTCTTCGTTCTGCTCTTCCATCAACCATTCTCCCAGTGTGTAACTGGTTTTGACTGGTCTGGGGGAGGTGTAGCTTCTGGCCTTAGAGGGAGTAGGAGTCCATTACTGTGGTATGTGCTGGACATTCTCCAGTTTGATATGTGCTGCACTGTTCATACGGTAGACGCTGTGATGTGTAAGTCGGCACATATATGGTGTGTAGGTTGGTGCTGGTCATACTGTGTGTGTGTGTGTGTGTGTGTGTGTGTGTGTGTGTGTGTGGGATCAGAACAAAGACCGATGATCTGGCTCAGTGTTTGTGCCACAGCTGGTCGCCTCCTCGGTCCGGCCTGCTGAACAATAGGTCACACACACACACACACACACACACACACACACACACACACACACACACACACACAGAATGACACAATGGCACTTGATACAATCTCGTGCGCTCACACCAGCCCAGAGTCCTGCTGGCTCACAGTAACGGATGCCAACAATCTGTGCCTGCCACCGTCATCCTGACTGCGGTGGGTGGAGTGGACACAAAGATAGAGGGGTTGTTTTCAAGAGCTGTTTGGTGTGGCTGGCGTGTGTGGTGTGCTCTTCCTCTGGTGTGGTTGGGGAAGATTCTGCATGTGTGGCCACATCTTCTGGTGTGTGTTGCCGAAGAGGGACGTTCAGTGTGTGTGTGTGTGTGTGTGTGTGTGTGTGTGTGTGAGTGAGTGTGAGTGTGAGTGTATGGACCCTCTTCCCGCCTCCTCCTTTAACCCCATGAGCTTCAGATACGCCTACCCTGACACACACACACACACACACACACACACACACACACACACACACACACACACACACACACACACACACACACACACACACACAAAAACAATCCCTGACAAATTGCCAGCCTCGGCCTCTCTGGGGTCATGGTTGAGGCTCCACGGGCCTCGAGGGGGAATGTTTCTCTGTCAGTCATGTTTGTCAAGGGGTGTGTATATTTTTCTAGCCCTGTGCTAATCTGTGACCAGTTTCAAGGAGAGTGTGTGTGTGTGTGTGTGTGTGTATGGGTCATAGTTGCTTTGCTCTTCAGAGAAAGATGAGACAACAGCCCTCTGGCTATAGAGTAAAGAGCAGTACAGTAGATGGTGTCCCTCTCTCCCCTTCTCTCTTATAAAGTGTCTCTTTCTGTAGCCGCTCACAGAGAGCTCCCATTAATCTGTCCACTTCCTTTGGTCCTTTAAGTGCCAAGTGTCCTATCGGTCTACGCCAGATACAACACACCAAACGGCCAAACAAGTTCTGTGAAAATAACCTGCTTTGTAAATTATGTTCAGAAGAACTAGGAAGATATTTTTCTAGTCAGCTCTAGGTGGGATGGCCTATTCAGACACCTCACCAATGCAACGGTACGGGTAAACAATGCTACTTGTGTCAGTTTTCCATATAGTGAAATTCATGCTGGTAAATCCAAATGACTGTCTTCTCTCCACACAGTTTTGTTCCAAACTTAGCTCTCTGCCATTTGGGTGGAAAAAGGACACCTACTCTTAAAGTAAAATCCACTCTCTGGTACTCGTACACTGTTATATATATCAATCTGTGATGTTCAATGCATTCCAGGAGTTATTTTGTGATGGAGTGTAGTAATCTATTTAGTTTCCCAGAATGCCTTTCGACAACCTTCCGAGAAGGGGCATGAACTTGTTTCTTTCAATCCAAAGTGGATGCTAGTTTTTAACATTGGGGCGTGTCCCTTACTCAAAACACACCATGTCTTGTGGCTGCATTGCATTCTGGTCTATTGAGGCTGCAGTCGGTGGAGAAATTAGTATCACCTCTTCCTCTACGATGGATTTCTCCCTGTATGATTGCTGAGGGACTGACACCAAAGTCTGACGTTTACTGTTGATGTTTTAGATGAAACATGAGGAAAAGGTTTCTGCTTTTGAACTCCCTGGGAATATGTTTACTTGACATCACGTCGTCTACGTTTTGCCAGTCACCGGCACAAATAAGGAAAATACACCATGAACACTACAACAACATCAGCCCAGGAATGTGTTGTTTTTAAGGTTGTTTTTTCCTTGTATCATAATTTTTAAACAAAAAAACTAATTTAGGATAGAAACTCGTCCTCCATATTTTTCAGATTTTGAATGATGAATTAAAGGTCATGATTATTTCCCCCAAAATTGATATATGGAATTTTGTAGTAGAACATTTCCCATGTATGCTATTCACTAATCAAACATTAAGGCCCTTTGGATGGAAACATCCAGCAAATGGCATATGCTCTCTCTCCCCTGTCAGAGTAAATGAAGGGCTCTTGTGTGCTACTGTAGTGTCTGTGTTGGCCATGCAGGAAGCGCTGAGGGTTAGGAAAGAGTTCAGGGTTGTTTGATCCCTGCTATAAGTCACTGGTGATAATTCAAACACACGACCGTTCCAACAGAAGCGCGAGGAGAGCCGAGTCAGTCGACCTTTTCCTTCTTTTTCCCCCTTTTTCTAATGTGTTGCTTTAAAACATCTCGCTGCCAAATCTCCATTTCATCTTCTTGATCATCTCTCTCTCTCTACCTCTCTCCTCCTCACTCCTTGCATTTTCTCTTTGCCCCCCCCCCCTCCCCCCTGCTATTCATCATCTCTGAGCCTGGCAGTCGATTACTGCCATGTGGTTCTCATCTTGGGCCGTTATTTTTCTTTCTCAATCGTGTGTGTGTGTGTGTGTGTGTGTGTGTGTGTGTGTGTGTGTGTGTGTGTGTGTGTGTGTGTGTGTGTGTGTGTGTGTGTGTGTGTGTGTGTGTGTGTGTGTGTGTGTGTGTGTGTGTGTGTGTGTGTGTGTGTGTGTGTGTGTGTGTGTGTGTGTGTGTGTGTGTGTGTGTGTGACATATTTCTGCAGAAACTCAATCTGTCCACAGAGGCCAGAGTTCCCGAGTTGAGTTTAGTAGGCACTCGACGGGAGAGGAGCCATATTTTTTGCTTTAGCGACGGGCAGCTTAGGTAATACCTCCTCTGTCATAACAGACTTGATTTGCACGGTAGCCTACACACTCTTAAAATAACGTATCATTTTCAACACATCTGTGTATCTAGTTTGGGACAAAAAGCATTTGTTACTTTTCAACACAACTTATATTTAACAATACACATTGACACATTGACTGCTGATGTGTTGTCCCAAACTAGATGCGTCCTTTTTAAAGGGAGCAGGAGAAAATGAATGGCTCCTCTTTAATGGAGAAATCCACCGTCAGATCCTCCTACACTGTTACGTGTCATCAGTCTGTGACGTTCGATGTACTCCAGGAGTTGTTTTTGATGAAGAGTTGTAATTCTTTTTGTCTGTATTAACCCACTTTTCCCTCAACCTGTCTCATTACATTACATTACATTACAGTCATTTAGCAGACGCTTTTATCCAAAGCGACTTACAATAAGTGCATTCAACATAGGTAGGCAAGAAAACTACTAGTCACCAGAAATCGTAAGTGCATTTCCTTCCTAAACAAGCAACTAAGAGCAGAACTAGTGTTAAGGTAAGAGTGCAATAAGTTAGCAACCTACTTTATCTTAAACAAATGAGACAAATAAGAGAATCAAATAAACAAGAGCTAAGACAAATAAGTGAACCAAATAAACAAGAGCTAAGACACATAATTGACGACAAATAGGCAAGGCTAAGAGGAAGAGTCAGGGTAGTGTTTCCTGAAGAGGTGGGTTTTCAGCCTGCGGCGAAAGATGGGCAGCGACTCAGCTGTCCTGACATCAGTGGGGAGTTCATTCCACTCGTTTCCTACATTTCCCAGAATGCCTTATGATAACCTCCAGAGAACATGCCTAAACGTGTTACATTCAGCTGTGTGTTTTACGTGTAGGTGGAGAATAACAATAGTAAGCTATTGTACTGCTATTAAACTCAAGTGTAGCTGTAGTCATCCGTGGGACTACGGGACATTACAGCAGAAAACGGTCCTGAAGTATAAGATTGCTGCCAGTAGCTTTTTCTTAACAGTGTCAAAGTGTTTTAGGATGGATTTTTCCTCTTAATGTGGTCAGTGTGACCAATTTAGCCACTCTGGGGCTAGAGAGCAAAAGAAAGATGGAAACAGTGAGGGGGGGAGAGGGGGGAGGGCCGTGCATGAAAGGGAGACAGATAGGGAACACATGAGTCTGGTTTGTTTTCTGTCTCTCTCTCTTTACACATTTACACAGTACTGCATCTCTCTCTCAATCCAACCCTCTGGCTGTAGGTCCATCCAGACCATGACCTCACCCTCTACAATACAATGCATTGTACTACACAAAATGTGTGTGTGTATACGGGGGGGGGGGGGAGTTGTGTGTGTGTGTGTGTGTGTGTGTGTGTGTGTGTGTGTGTGTGTGTGTGTGTGTGTGTGTGTGTGTGTGTGTGTGTGTGTGTGTGTCACCCTATAGATGACTCATGTTTGTTTACCTCTTTGCTGCTCTTAACTGCTTAAGAGGGCTTGATGTGTTTTTAATGAGGTCTGGTGTTCTTTACACATACAGTAGGATGTATGGACACACACACACACAGGCTTTTGTACTATGGATTTAAAATGTGTCTCTATTCATTGTAGATGGCACTGATTTAAAGAGCCTTGGGCTTTTTCCATCTACAGTGTTTTGGGTCTGTCCACCATGGGGATTAACCCTTTGAACTATCGGTGAGGCTTGGCTGGAGTATGACAGATGTGTGGGTGTCGGCAGCTGTGTGAAATCCTCCTCTAATCCAAGCCTAGTCTGATGTTGCTCATTTAGTATGTCTGATCCTGACCAGAGGGTGGGTGGTGGGTATGTGTTGGAACTGAGGTGTGTGTGTGTGTGTGTGTGTGTCCGTGTGCCCGTGGCTATTCGCAGTCTCCGGCATGTGCGTTGGACTGATGGACTGACCGACTAGCTAATATTTTAGCTCATCACTCTCCGATCTTCTGACTCCTCCCAGGTATGGATCTGTCGGCCAATCAGGACGAGGAAGGGGACCAGGAAGTGTTCCAGGTGGAGATGTCTCGCGAAAACCAGAAGTGTGCGTTCCGAACCGCCGCCGGGAAATACTGGACCCTCACTGCTAACGGTGGACTGCAGTGCACCGCCTCCATCAAGTAAGGCATGATGCAACACACACACTATAATAGTGCCTATAATAACTGTGTGGGGGTGTGAAGATTACCTAGGCAATCACTAACAGTTGGTGTGAGAATTTACACACACATAATCAAATGCATACACACACACACACACGCAAGCAGTTACATCCAGCAAGTAATGGACACACCCAGCGTCACCTCATCATCCTTCTCTATTCTGCCCTGCCCTAGTAAGCAACTTAAACTCTAACAGCCGCTCTCTCAGACTCACTACACCCACACCTGTGCCCATCTGTCCATTCACTACCCTCTCACTAAAAGGCAGTGATTATGTGTTGCAGACAGTGATTTTGTGTGAGTGTGTGTTGATCTTGGAGAACCCGACACCAGCCGTCACAGCTCTTAGGTTGTAGTCCTCCTTAGTAATATGAGCTGAGGCATGACCTAGTAGTTTTGTGTGTGTGTTTTGTGCTCATGGCCCCATAGCATGTCATGGGAGGGGGAGTGCATTTGTGCCTAGCCTGAAGTGTGTTTTTTATGTCCAGTGAAATTGTGCCTCTGTTAAGTCCAGAGTGCTGCCGGTTAACCTTTGACCTCTGACCCCGTGCCCCTGGATGCTTCCCTGTGAGGCCCCAGACAGCAGGAGTGGAAACTTACAATGCTCTCCTAGAGAGCATTGTAAGTTTCTCCTTTTGAAACAAAAACTGAACCCAAATATCGAATAGTTCTTGTGATTTATTGATGATTGATTTGTATGAAAAGCATCTCAAGTCTCAAGTTGGGTAATATCTCTCAATTGTGTTCATCATCTCATCTTCATGAAGCGTAGTTGTGGTGCTCTATGGGAACTGCAGGCTTGTCGAAGGGCAAAGACGTGCGCCATAGTGATAAAGAGCACCGGCCCCAGAAGCATGTCTTCAGTTATTTTGGGGTGACCCCCACCCCCCTTTGTCTTTTAAGATAAGGGATAGCAGAAAGTCATCAACATTGAGGCATCACAGGGATTAAAGGGTTGCAGGAAGTAACTGAATTCCTCCAACACATTCTTAAGATTTGAATCAGTTTTCTCGTTACCGACAGCACCACATGGTTGCCTCCTCTCTGGGGAGAAACCTCCTTTTATTTCACCAGTTCCTCTCCATGTCTCCATGTCTCCTTCGAGGTAGGAGACATGGAGAGGAACTGGTGAAACCTCCTTTTATTTCACCAGTTCCTCTCCATGTCTCCTACCTCGAAGGAGAACATATTGGAGAAGGTTTCAGACTTTCTAGTAGCTTTGAAAAGGAAGCAAAGAGTGCAACCTGCTCTGTATGGACAATCTTATAGCCATGCTAAAAAAATATAACCCTTTTTTTGAAAACACACACCGCGTGTGAAAGGATTTAACACGCTACTTAATACACCTTTATCAAAGACTGCAAGCGAAGCTTATTCCACCTCCCATTAGGCCTAAGCCTCGTGTGTGTGTGTGTGTGTGTGTGTGTGTGTGTGTGTGTGTGTGTGTGTGTGTGTGTGTGTGTGTGTGTGTGTGTGTGTGTGTGTGTGTGTGTGTGTGTGTGTGTGTGTGTGTGTGTGTGTGTGTGTGTGTGTGTGTGTGTGTGTGTGTGTGTGTGTGTGTGTACTCGGCACTGAAGCAAGTTTGTAACTAGATGACTAACTGCCATGTAAATTTAATTATTTTAGATTATCCCTCTAAACCCCTTTTTGTGTGTCTGTCTGTGTGTGTGTGTGTGTGTGTGTGTGTGTACTCGGCACTGAAGCAAGTTTGTAACTAGATGACTAACTGCCATGTAAATTTTATTATTTTAGATTATCCCTCTAAACCCCTTTTTGTCTGTCTGTGTGTGTGTGTGTGTGTGTCTGTCTGTGTGTGTGCAGGTCAGCTAATTGCTACTTTGACATTGAGTGGCGTGGGAAGAGGCTGACTCTCCGGGCTGCTAATGGGAAATACGTCGCCGCCAAGAAAAACGGCCAGCTAGCAGCCACCATGGACTCTGCAGGTGGGTGTGTTTTTGCTTGAGTCACCACACCTTGAATCCGCCTCTCAGCGCCACGATGGCTACAAGATGACGGTGAAGCAAAGCAAACACTTTGGCTGAATTCATGAGTATAGGACTTAAATTATAGCTTGACGCTCCAGTTGTTTCTGTGCTCTTCACTCAGCACAAGTTTCCATGGCCCCGGCTGTTGCCGGCTTATGATCTGTTCGTGATCTGTTTATTCTCAATTAGTTGTATTGATTGTAAACGTCATTAGAAAATGCTTCTGTATGCTGAGGACCCCCCCCCCCCGAGTCCTTGCTGAAACCAGTCACAAGTTAACCAGTGCAGTGTGGTTTTTACACTTTGACATTTCAGCGACCGCGTTCCACCTAATGTGCCGCTTGTCTGTCTCCAGGTGAGTCGGAGGAGTTTATCATGAAGCTGATCAACCGCCCGATCATCGTGCTGCGCGGGGAGCACGGTTTCATCGGCTGCAGGAAGGTGACCGGGACGCTGGACTCCAACCGCTCCTCCTACGACTACTTCACTCTGGAGTTCAGAGACGGAGCCTACAGCCTGCAAGGTGAGCTACCTTTTAGCCACTGTCCAGAGCGCCTTAAGACGAGGGAGCAGGTCAGGCCTTGCTACCTTGCTAACAGATGGCGCCTACCACACACATGCACATATGCACACGCATGGATGCAAACATACACATGCATAGAAACATGCACACAAAGAAGCACTCACACAGCCAGCAGGTATTCTTTGTCACCACATGTGGAAGGACCTCCTACAGGCACAATCAGGGATTAAGTCATTCATTGTTTCAGCGGTTCTCAGGCTAGACTCAGATCTAGCCAGGCGCTGCTGCCAAAAAGGGGATTTGATTTAGCTAAGCTTTACATTATGTGTACGTATTAATCTGAAGTCTAACCGTGGTCCCTACCGCCTTCATTTTCCTCTTTTTTCTCCCTTCTTCCAACCACCCCCCCCCCCTCACGTGCTTTCCACCTTTCTCTTCTATCATCCTCCTCCTTTCGCTCCCATTACCCCCCCTCCACTTCTTGTCCCCCCCTTCTGACTTCCATCACATACCTGTCACTCATCTCTTTCCCTTTTACCTACTTTCCTTTCTACCCTGCGCCCCACTTCCCCTCTGCCTCCTTCTCCCTTACCCCAATCCTGCCCATAACTTCCTTTCCTCCATCCTCTCTTTCCCTTCCTCCTCTTCTTTCCTCCCTCCTCTCCTTACCTCCTTCCTCCCCCTGTCTCCTCCAGACTCAACAGGTAAATACTGGATGGTGGGCAACGAACAGTCGGTGGTGAGCAGCAGCGACACACCCGTCGACTTCCTCTTCGAGTTCTGCGACTACAACAAGCTGGCCGTGCGCCACTCTGCCGATGGCAAGTATCTCCGTGGCGACCACGCCGGGGTGCTGAAGGCCAACGCAGACGACCTGGAGACCGCCACGCTCTGGGAGTACTGAGGGGAGAGGAACCGTGGTGACGGTCGCTACCGTGGCGATGCAAGTGTGGCGACGCAAGTGTGGCGACGCAGCACTACCCGTCCATACATCTACCTATCCACCCCCGCCCGCTTGGCATTTCCCTCCCCTCCCTATATTATCCCTTTCTTTTGACTTATATGATGATGAACTGCACAGTGAGAGGAGGAAGGAGGAAGAGGAGAGAGAGAGAGGGAGTCAATTTCTCATCTCCCTCAACTTCTTTCTCTTCTGCCTCTTTCCTTTATCTCTTCCTTCCTTCCTATCCCTCCCTTTCCAGCTCTGCTCTGCAGTGCCGACCTTTATTTGTTGCCATAGTTACTGTGGGGCTGTGCACTTTTCCTGCTCCAATCTGGTTTGCTGCTCGACATGTCACTCACTCTCCTAGCCTTATGATCGGCCCCCTCTCACTCAGCTACCCCCCCCCCCCCAAGCCCGTCCCTTTCCCAGAGCAGAGCAGAGCCACCTTAAAGAGCCCCTCCTTTACAAATTACCCCCCCCCCCCCCTTATTAGTCTCTCTATTGTGAGCAGCACATGGTGGCAGTATTTATGGTGTCTGACCTGGTCTGGTAGCTCCATTTCTACCTGACCGAATCTTCTAAAACAGATTCTCTACTTGATCAAATCTCCTAGCTGACTGGATCTAGCTGGGCTGTTCTCTACGGGCTTGGAAAAGGGCAATGGTGAACTGAAGTCTGGGTCTGTTTCTGTGAGATTTGGTTATGTAGAAGTGGTTTTTGTATGTTGTCTGGAAGAACAGCGTCTCTCATACCAGACCTAGTGTGTTTGTTTCTAGAGCAGGCCCTGTTGCCTCTCTGTGTGATGATTATGTGATGTAACTGGAGTGGATCTGCTGATGATGATAAAGATATCGAAGATGATGTAACTAACGGGTTTAACCCCCCCCCCCCCCTTCATCTCAACTGTAAAATATTCAAATGTAAACCAGTTTCCTGTGTCGTTCTCTAGCTGTGTTCTCATTGGCTGGCTGGGAGTCTGATGTCCTGGACCAAGACGTGGACGTAGGAAGTAAAACCAGGAAGAAAACACTTTCCCCTCCACAAACTAACTATTGTCCCGAGCACAGTGTAAAAAAAAAATGGCGCGGTCACATATGTTTACTGCACTCCTATCTTACTGGAAGCTGAATTAATTTTTTTTTTTTTTTTTTTTTTATATCCAAGGCACAGACATTATCATCGGTAGGCGTTGGTAGCCATAGCAACTGGAGTGAAAGGATTTATAGACTCTTTAAAAGCTGCTTTTTGAAGTCCTCTACCAAACTTAAACCACACCTAAACCCAACCCCTTGATACTGGAAAAACTAACTGTCCTCTTGTCATCTCAATCACACATACAACTGACAGAACTGGAGTCTGGTGCTCTCACTAACTATCTCATAACACACACGGAAATGTCACAGTCGTGTTGTACATTCTGCCCGATGGCATCTGAACCACACGGCGTGAATTCCCAGCCAGTTCTGTGGTCTGAACTGTCACATAATGCACAAAGTCAGGAGAGGCCAGGCCGTTGCATTACTGCCCCTGTACTCAGAGAGGTTCGCCACAACCAAGAGACCTAGAGAATGCCCTAATAACCTAAAACTGCTGCTGCTTTGTTTTGAATCCCCGCCCATCTGCGCAGACACAGCTGACTCTTGTATTGTAGGGCAACCTCTAGAATTAGATCTGACTGAATCTCATTACGTGCTGACTCCTGACTCATCAGTGCAGGTGAGGAGGGTGAGAAAAAAGACTGACTTAAGAGTGTTTTGCGATGCGTGTTCTGCTAAGTTTGTCTGTCCGAGGGTGCGGCAGCCGCCTGTTTGACTGGAATGTTCTGTCCTGTGATGCCAATCTGAGTCATGTAGCACATTACGCCCATGGGTCCCAACCTCTGCTAGCTGCTCCCTCAGGTGGGCGGGCATGTTTGATTCTCTACCCTTCAGCGGCCCAGTTTCCCCTAAAGCATCTTTACGCAGGGATGATCTTTGTCCATTGATTTTTATAATACAGCAAAGATGATCTCTGCACCAAGATGTTGAAATGCGTTCTTCACCCATCATCACCAAGCATTCCGTTGCTGTAGAAAATCACTATGGAAAACCAATTGTTTTTGGTCCCATAAACAATCCCATTTTTCCCAAAGGTTTTGACCATTTCAGCAAAGAAGGGTTGAGAATCACGCGCTAATAAAGGGAGCGATTCTCCTTTGGAATCCGGCGTCGCCAAGGTAACAGAGACCAAGGTTTAGACAAACGGATGTGGGAGGGTAAACATGTGGTAATGACTGTGCCTTACTCTGAGTTTATGGGCAGTAGGAAAATAAAAGGAAAAAAAATAAAGTCCACATCTTTTGCTTTGTATAACTGGAACTTCCTTTTGTATTATTATTTTGTATAATTCTTTGATATTGTGGTTTAATCTTCCTCTCGTGCCATTGGTTCACCTGAAATCCAACGACCAATAAAACTGGGATTTGGAACACTACCGTCGTGTCTGCCTCTTATTGTGCTCTTTCATCCTCAGTGATAGTTGTTTTTCTTCCTCTAAGCTTCCTGATGCACTCTGTCCCCTCAGGTCACCTGACCCCTCAACCGTTGATCAGAGTTCAACCTGCATACTTCTGGAAATCACAGCCTTCCTTGCACCGCTCAGTGCTCATATAATCATAGCGCAGCATACTTGGTTTCCATCCAGTTTCTGACCACAGCAGCTCCATGTGCTGTCCCACTTATGCACACGCGCATGCACATGGAAACGTGCACACTCTTTCCTGTCTCCTGAATAGAGCCTTTGTGTTGAAACGTTTATTCTTGTGCAGGGAAAGGGCAACCCCCTCTAAAGAGAGACACACACACACACACACACACACACACACACACAGTTCAGGGTGGTAATGATAGAGCCTCCAGAGCAGGTCTCTAATCCATTTTCCCCTGTTAGGCTTGTGGATCCCAGAGGAACACCCAACATAGCAAAACAAACACCCCTCCCCCCCCCCCCCCCCCATATCCAATCTCTCCCTCCTCTGCCCCATCTTCCCCTCCCATCTGATCTCACTCTTTTCTATCAATCCCTCATACTTCTTTTTCACCTTTCTCCCACTCACTCTCCACTCCCTCCCCATCTGACTTGAATAATTCTGCTGAAAAGATGAGTCACTCAAAATATGACCCAGATCCCAGAAATGGGCGCAGTGGTTTGTGGGTAAAGTGTCAGGCTGCAGGCAGAGACTGCTGGTCGGTCCTCCCTTTCCCCACTCCGGCCTCTCCAGGCGAACGAGAGAGGGAGGGAGAGGTGGCTGGGGGAAGGGAAGAGAGGCTGTGTGCGAAATGGCCGCCGTCTCCACCCACATCGGAGACCCCGGTTACCATGGCAACACCAGCTGCTGGAAACCGGCAGGTCTGATTTGAAGAGGGGCATCAGAAAAAGCAAGTGAGGGTGTTGCAGTGGAGCGACACCCTCGTCAAAACCTTCATTATATCCTCCGGCAGATTGAATGGGCCTGGCAGGGCCCATGTGTGTGTGGTTTGCGGGGGGGGGGCTGGGCTCAGGGGGGTTAGGATCGGGGGCCCGGGCTCAGGGGGGTTAGGATCGGGGGCCCGGGCTCAGGGGGGTTAGGATCGGGGGCCCTGAGAGGCGGGGCGGTCTGCCTTTGATCAGAGAAGAGCTCATCATTGAGGAAACAGCACAAGGTCTGAAAAGCCCTCCCTCCCTTCCTCCTCTCTGTGAAGCTTCCTTCTTTTCCCCTCTTCTACCCTTCCAGACTCCTGCAGCCTTATCAGAGACTGTGTGTAAAGAATGATTCATGTGTGTACGCATGTAAAATCTTTTTGTCTTTCAGCCGTCGGCTTTTCTGACGGCTTTATTCTTCCTCTCCGTCTCTGAATCGCTGAAATCACATCTCTGTATGGCCATCTTTTCACACCAGTCAGTCAGTGAGTGATCTCTCTATGAGATATGAAGGAGCAACATGGTTCTGTGGTTCAGGATGAAAGCGACAGTGGGCTTTTTCTCATACAGTATGTTGCCAGTGTTGGGCGACTGAAATGTCTCCAAAAATGAACTAGCCTACTTCTACCTTTCTCTGAAATCTAGAACCATCGATCTGCGAGGAGAGTCCCCTAGTTATTTAACTGGGCAGTCCCGTCTTTTCCAAGGGTACGTTAGTGTTTAACATCAAAAGTAATTCTTTATCCTGTAACACAACTGGGTGCAACTGACCCCAGACTCCAAAACGCACAGACTACATGAGCAGCCGTACTGGGGTCACAACATTGAGCAGCACAGCTGTAACAGCACACACTCATTAAAAATACACACACAAACAATAACAGATACAAACAATGCCAGGGGAGCAGCAGATACTGTCTGGGGAGCCCTGCTGCCAGACACCAGTCCCTGGAGACCAGACAGCAAAGGGCTTTATTATGCATACACACACACACACAAAATATGTCTGACTCTGGGGGTGTGAAAGTTGTTTGGGTCACCACAAACGAAGCATAGATTATACAGCTTGTGTGTGTGAGAAGGGGAACAGCTGGAGACACTGATATGGAGGAACATATACTTTACACTTCCAGTCACACACACTTTGAACAGGAACATGGTCCCAGAATGACGGGAAGCCGAAACAGACGTATAATATTTGTGCATCTCGGGTCATGTCTGGTTCATATCTTCGTTAAAACAATTCACAGTTCCAGACAGAGCAGGCGGTCAAATCCATCTCAACACAAGCCATTCATTCACTGATTTTCAACAGGTCTGAATAGGGAGTGGTGCACAACAGGCTGCAACCTCCCAGTAGTAGTTGCCATGCTGATTGAGATCCAGCTTGAACTCTGAATCGGTCACATTTACATCCTGGCATTCAAGTCTGAAGGCAGATAAAAGATGTATGAGATTGTGTTTGAATAGAAGTCCCGTTCAGCTCCCCGTCTATAAACAATGCAGCTCCATCTTCTCATTGCGTTTCAATTTTAATACAGGCTGCAATTGGCCGCAGAAATACGTATGGATGACAGAATTGCAGTGGCAGACGTCTCCTTTATTGAGCCTGCATCACGTTGCTTAAGCCAATCCTTTGTTCAACAAATTAAATGAGTCATTAGCAGATAATACTCCTATCCAGTTATAATCCGTTAACCGCAAGCCGTGATCCGCACGCACGTCTGGCAGCCCCGGGGCTTCTTCAAGCACTAGAATAGAATAAAACACAGTAGAATAGGATCCGGGCGAGGAGTGGCTCCATCTGCCCCGGGCTGTCAGGGGACCGGCAGCAAGAGTCAGGGTTAAGGGTCACACGGTTTGGGGCCAAAGGTTACATGGCGATTACACTCAGCTGAGCAGCCATCATGCTGGAGGTGTCCCGTGACTGCTGCAAACATGGAGTCAGTCTCTCTCTCTCTAGAAGGTCTGAAGATTATTTACGATGGAGGTATTTTTCAATATCCAGCCTTTCATTCAGCATGAGTTTTAAGATGCTGTAACACAACCACACACTAAAAGGGACAATGTTGCCACGTACAAGCTGATTAAGGTCTGATTCTGACTCACCCTTTCTCTCACACAAACACAGACATGGTCTTACTCATACCACCCATGACTAAAACCATTAGGTCCCCCCAGGCTAGAATGGGGGTTCACTATAGTACTTCTACAGTCTGCACGCAGAAACAAGGGGCTGTAAGTGTGTGACTGAGTGTGTGAGTGTAGCAAAGTGATTTGTCACAGCACACTTGGCTGAACAAAGAAGTGCCCTCTCTCAGTAACGTCACAAAGCCCAGCTGTCTCTACGCCGCGATTGGTTGAAAGCAGCTCTTTCATGTGATTGGTGGATAGCCTGAGGGCTCAGTTATCATGAGTCAGCCCCTTTTTGCATAAATATATATGTATATATAAATATATGAGCAGAGAGAGAGAGAGAGAGGCAGAGAGAGAGAGGCAGAGGAGCAGAGAATTAGTGAGAAAAGTGAGGACTAGTTTTGATGTGAGACGTCTTGTTGTCTCCTTCCCTTTCCCTTATAACATACAACTGTCAAACAAGTAAGAGTCTAAACTTGTAAGAACCAAGCAAAAGTATATGTGAAAACAAAAACTTTATTAGAAAACAGTGTGCTCTCACACTTGTTACGCAAAGATACAGAACAGAATGCTTACTTTTTATGTATTCAAAAATATCTTTAGAAACAGTAAATAGACTGTCTCCAGATGCTCAATTATTCAGTTCAACCCCATTATTGAAATTTAAGATGAAATGCAGTAAAAAAAAAAAAAAAGATGCAATGCGATCCACATAGTTCTGAATTCCCAGGCTCAGTGGGAGAAGGCAAGGTGTCCGTGTGTGTGACTACAGATACACCTGTTGTTTCAATGTGATTTTTTTATCATCTGAACACCAGGATGCATCAACCAGTAGGCCCGGATGCTCCCGAGTGTTGGTTTTTGTTCAAAATGTGATCTGATGAGCCAGACCACATGCTGAAGTGGTGAGGCTTGCATTTTGATTGGAAGTCTGCATAGGCACATATGAGCTAAGGAAAGACATGGAGAGGAAGAACAGAAAAAGGTAATGCAGACACGGATTAGAAAAAAATACACCAACAGGAAAGGTGCCAGGCCAAGTGGCGACTCTTGACATCGCATGACATCAGATCTCAAAAATCTCATTGAAATGAAAAGTGTAACCATAGTGCGATTATGTTTGTGTCTGTATTTCAGCTGGTGAATCAGTTGTCGAATGACAACTCTCCCAGGAACAACATACACATGGCTTTCTGTAGCCGTGTGTAGTGAACATCAGCTGGCAAATCTGTCATGGAGCGATTCTCCAAGGAATAACAATTATTAGGCGTGTGCGTGCGCAACAACCTCAGCTGATGAATGGGCGAACTTGTCTTGAACAAGACAATTGTCCCAGGAACCTGGCTGTGTGTGTGTGTGTGTGTGTGTGTGTGTGTGTGTGTGTGTGTGTTAGAAGCGTCTGTAGTAGCGGTGTGGGGGTCCATAGTGCATGGGCAGGTCCATCACGTCTATGTTATGATGATGGCCATTATGATTGACAGGTGGGTGGTGGTTGTTGTTGTTGTTATTGTTCAAGGGAGGCAGGTGCTGCAGGGGGGGCACGTAGGGCGCCGGGGGCAACCGGGGTGGGATGATCTGGAACATCCTGGCCTGGGGCGGAGCCTGAGGGTAAATGACACGTGGAGGGACCAATAGGGGAGCTCGTACCGCTTGGGGGTGAGGCGGGGCCAGAGGGTTTGGAAGGTTCTGAGGGGGTGGACCAACGCGTGGTCTCTTGGCAACGGTGATGGGCTCAGGGGGAGGGCCAACCCTCTTTCCTGAATTATCTGAGAGAGAGAGAGAGCGAGAGAGAGAGAGAGAGCGAGAGAGCGCGAGAGAGAGAGAGATGCCAATCAGCGTTATACTGATAATCTCTCCTGGTCTTCTTGTCCAGTTCATCCGTGAATTAAACTGTTCATCTGATCCCTGGGGTCAGGCTGAAAGGCTTGCATCTAATCCCCATCTACATTGACCTGGACTGTCTCATACACTGGTGTTTGGATTTGGACACAAACACATTTAAACAACCTAAACACAGGAAGCCTCCTGAAACAGCTACGGGCCGTTTCTGTAAACAAAGGTTAACTTAAAAAGACAAAGAGGAAGCACCAGAGAGGAAAAATAATATTGTTGCTGTGCACAATAACAACTCCTCTTCTTCCACTGCCAGGGAACACAATCTACCACATTACATTATTAATATAGCACCTTTCATTGGATCATACCAGATGAGGAAACACAAACTTGACAAAGCCAATATGGATAACATGCTGAGGCACAATCAACAGTTTCACTGGATATATATATTTATACATATTATTTATTTATATACGTTGTTGATCAACATTTTGAAAGTGTTACCAATTTAAACAGCCTTGAAAGTAAAGTAAGTGAAGTCTAGCCAGAATACTGACCTGCACTCTTCTTATTCAGCTCTGCCTCTCCTTCCCTCTGGATCTCCTGAATGATGCGCTCATCATCTTGCTACACACACACAAACACACACACACACACACACACACACAGTTAGTCATTCCAGTAAGACACATCCAGTTTACTGCTCAAGAACATTCCAGACTGCAGAATTCCAACAAAGCATGTCGAGCCGATTTATCAAAAATGGAATTGTTCACTCTTGTGGTTACGAGGGGTTCATTACAGATTTTTCTCATTTTTTGTGTGTTTTTTTAAAATTTATATATAAATTATATAATAATATACTGCTGTGAAGAAAACTGGTAAGCTAGGTAGTGCTAGGTTAGTTGTAGGCTGGCTGCGGCTTGGTCTGGAGCAAACCGTCTCGCTAGGTCATGGCTACTGCACTTTCCAGTTAGAAACATTGGGTGTGGTCTAAACTGGCAGGTGCTATGCTAGTTTTTGGATAAATGTGTTAGGTATAAATACTAGGGTTATGTTGTAGCAGAGTAAACAGAGGTAGGTCCTAGTTAGCCTGGTTAATGCTATATTATTTAGGCCATAGCAATGTGTATTTGGTCAGGTCTCGGCATGCCTAGCACCAGGGGTACGCAGCCTAAGTGAAAGGTGATTCTCACTGTTCTAATTCAACAGCGGGTGGTGCAAACAAAAAATATTGATTTCCCTCATCTTTTCCTTCAAATCTATGATTGACACAGAACATCTATTTCTAATTATGTGTGTTAAGAAGGCAGCCAAACTCCTTCACCAACCCTCCAATGACCCTGTAGCTAAAAGTGTTTACCCATTTTTGGCAATGCCTTTCGGACTAGCCGGCCAGCTCTGGTGCCTCTATAGTGCTACTGGAGCAGCTCCAGGCAATTAGCTGCTCGGGGACTAATTGCTGCTTTTGGTTGCCAGCAATGCTATGGCCGGGTCACTGTGTCCTCCCAAGATAGTTAGGGTCAGTGTGTGTGTGTATGTTTGTGAGTGTGTGTGTAGAGGGCCACACAATGTTCTTGTGCAGATGGGACTGACATCGACCCTGAATTTACACTGGCTGAGGTTAGTGACCAGATACTGGATACAATCTGCCATTACCATAACAGTGTGAAAATCAATCTGTCGGTGTCAGAGGAAGTACTACATACTACGACAAAGGAATATATGTATTTAAGAGTTTTTCTCCAAAACAAGATATCTGGTGGAAACAAGCTCCTTCCGTGTGTGTGTGTGTGTGTGTGTGTGTGTGTGTGTGTGTGTGTGTGTGTGTCCGAGCGCACCGTGGGGTCGGTCCAGAGGGAACACTTGCGGCAGTGGCGGCAGGGTGCGCCGGGCGAGCGGGCGTGCTGGCAGAAGTGGTTGTAACCGGTGATGGGCTCTCGGCAGAGGTAGCACATGAAGCTGCCGCAGCGGCACGACATGCGGTTGCAGCCCTCCGACTTGACCAGGCCCGTCCCGCACTTCACACACTTCCTCACCCGAGCTGCCGTCATACGCTCCTCACTGGGGCGGAGAAGGGCGAAGATAGATAGATAGGCCATAGGAGATAAGAGTTGGGAGAAAGAGGATGCAAGGGAAGGGAACAAAAGAGAGGAGACATTAAGTAGGAAGACAAAGATGCGGGGGTGATAGAGCGAAGGGAAAGGAGAAACAGAGTGAAAGAGATTAACATTACCAGGAGCACATCTCTGACAAAGTGCTAGACTGTGATTGGAGAATTGAATCTTGAAATCAAATGAGAAATGTAGTTTTCTATTACTAATCTACTAATTCTGTTTCAAATTTCTACTCAGACATTCTAAACAGACATTGATTTTCTGGAAAATGTGTAAATTCCATTCATTTGCTGGGGCTTAATAGTATTAGAAACATGACCCGGAGTATAGGACTAAATGAAATGAAATGACAAGCTATAAACTGAAGCCTCAATCACTCTGAACACCCCACAGACACAAAGGTCAGCCAGGACTGGCAGGGTAACGAGAACATGCAGCGAGGCTACAGATCCTTTTATGCCAGTTATCATTAGGTTAGCATTTCTTAGCATCTACACTCTGTAGACAGTGGAGGCCGTTGGCATGGCTTAGCTTTGGTTCAGCAATGAAACTAAAGGAGGATCCCTCTCTGCGAGGCCCTTGCCAAGGTTTCTTCCATATTTTCCTACTGAGGTTTCCGTCTCAGTTTTTCTTGGGGGCGTTGTTGTCATTTACTGTTTCATAATGTGGGCGTTGTGAAGCCCTTTGAGACTGTAACTATGCTGAATATACAGTATCTACCACTGTGTATCCAGCTAGCATGTTTTTTCCACCTCTGTGTGTATCTATGCATACAGTAGACACAGTGTAGAAATCTAATGCTGGACTAATGTTACTATTCTGATTCTTTTAGATTTGTCAGGTCTGTGGTATTATGAAGGACTCTGAGCTGAACTGGTCAGGTCTGCTTCACTGATCTCTCTACCAGGCAGCTTCCTGCCTCTTTCAGCACCAGGAAGTAAGATGATCAGTGGACAGCTCAAAACAGGAAGTACTGCCTAAGTGCCTGCTGGGATACAGGAAGCAGCCAGCTTCTCTACTTCCTGGACTGTTGTCCGGGAAACTGAGCTGTTTACCCAGCATCCTCTATGGTGAGAGAGGAGCAGGACAGGAGAGGAAGGAGGAGGCCAGGGTCAGAAATAAACAGGGACTCGGGACAAAAATGCCTTTGAAAGTTCATAAAATGGCTGTGAAATAAAAGAATGAGGGGCCAGATATTCACACGTGAATAAGACTACTGTCTTGTGTTTCGGTAAAGGAGGCTGGGAGAGCGTGACAGAGGAGCCCTATCTGTTTCTGTCACCAACTTACAAGAGCACCCTCATGCGGATCTCATCCCTCTCCAGGACCTGTTCACATGTCTTTCCCACATGCTGCTTCCACTGGACATGGCACTTCCTACAGCTCTCCTACAGATCAGAGAGAGGGAGGGGAAGGCAGAGAGGTAGAGAGACAGGGGAGAGGCAAGGGAGAGTGGAAGAAAGGAGGGCGAGACAGAAGGAGAAAAAGAAGTGTGACAGAAAGAGAGGTAGAGGGAGAAAGTGGGGAAAGGGTGAGACTTGATTACCATTTCCTTCTCAGCATTTGGTCAGTTGCGGGTGAAACATTAAGCTCCTTCCTAAATATCCCATCCACCATTTATCACATCATCACCAGTCCCCATCCATCCATCACGCAGCCTCAGCATTATGAAGACACATTTGCAACCACAACCAACCCGTCCTCTAACACTATTCTAAATAATGCCGAATATGCCTATACTGCTACTACTACTACTCTATATGCTGCTGGTGCTACCACTGCAGGGACTGAAAAAGACACAGCTAGGTGTGGCTCTCTGTGCATATGTGTGTGTGTGACTGCAGCGAGGGTACGATTTATTCGTCACAGACTGCTTGGTTGCCTAGTAACAGCAACCCCGTCCTCCCACCGCCTCAGCCGCGCCGGCCCAAGACGTTTTGCCCCTCAGCTGAAGGACATCTGGGGCAGACAGTCTCGCTGCTACGGCTCGTAGGGCTGTGGATTTCGCGGGCACACATAATTTCACTGTAACGACTACTGGAACTGTGGACGCAAACACATGGACATGCAGTGTGCACACACATATAATCATGGAGTCTCATATGGTCTCTCTCTCCCTCCCACACTAGCTGACTTCAACCAGGCTAACCCTTAGCTAAGTGGTGTCATCATAAATATTTGAACCGCTCATCTAATATTGGCGAGCCTGGCATATGCCAGCTGATGCAGCACAGTATGATCCATGTCTCCACGGCAACCTTCAGCCTGACCCCTGGCCCAGGACGGAAACACATCCTTCACTTCCTGTGGCCCACTTACACATCCTTCATCCTCTAAAAGTGTGTGCTTTCCTTTATTGTCATCTACAATTCAGTCAAAGGGTAGGGAACTGGCAAAAGCCAGAGTGTTTTGCCTTGCCTTGCCTGAAGACTGTCCAAGGGCACACAAGGACCTTTAGAGACAGACATGACACTACTGGAGCCCATTTAGAAGCATCAAGCAAGGGAAAAGCACTATTGGAGCTCATTCAAATGTCTTATAGATACAAAATAAAGCCCAATAAATTGACATTTTATGGCATTTCTGAATTATCAGACAGTGTACTGAGGACAGAAACAGAAAAGATGGTGGAGAGAGAAGAGATGACATGCGAGTTAAACCCTGAAAGCCAACCGTGTAGTGCAGCTCTTTACTACCCTTCACAATGAAATATGTAGTCTGCACTCCCCTCTGTGTGTAAAATATGGTGAGAAAACTCCCTCTGGTCTCGTCTACGCCTGTGCCACTTTTCTGCTTTTACTTGCATGGGGGGAGTGATTACGTACACATTACTGGGAGTGAGCCAAGGGGTGAAGAATCGGACCTAACTGTCAGAAAAAGCAGGGGCACACAAAGACTGGAAGGGAAAGAATGAGAGGGGGAGACGAGAGGAGCAAGGATAAGGGGAAAGGAGGCTCAGACGATGTGGTGAGATCGCCCCCTAGTGGTAACCGAGAGATCAGGAAGAGGGACAGAGAAAGACTGCATGTGTGTTTTTGTGTGTGTCTGGGACTTCTTGGACAAGTCTCTGAATAACAGGATAACAGCAGACGTCTTATAGCACGGCTAAAAATACAGCTGGTGATGTCAGAGTCAAATACCTCCCCTCCTGTGCATAAATACACCTGTACTGGGCGTGTCCTACGGCCTCTGAACGCCTCATTTGAATTGTTCATATGTGACAAAGGTCACAGAGATACACACGACGCATAAACGAAAAGGTATGTGAAGGGTGCTGTTGGTGCCAGACAGATTAGCCTGCTCAATGTCTAATATGCACCCACACACACACACATCCTGCTGTAGTAAGCATATACTCCAACTGGTATCTGGGACAAAGTGCAAATCTAGCCACATTACTCTACTAGTCTACTATCCAAATACATCCATGCACTCACTCACTCAGTTCTTCTTCCTATATCTTCATTCATGACACTCCTTTCCATCCTAGCTCCTTTCCTCTCCTCCCAGCCACTCCCTCATTCTGCCATGTTCATTCATACCTCCCCTTTCCTCCTCCTCTGGATCCCTCTCTCTTTTTCTATCTCTCTCACAGTGCAGGCTGCAGCAGCCCTTATAAGGCAGCAGAAGCCGTTTGCAGAGCTTCTGATTGGGGGGCTGCAGAGCGTGTGTGTGTGTGTTAGTGCGTGTGTGCAGTGTGTTTTTGAGGGGAGGTGGCTCTTACTGCAATCAAATCTAGTTGCAGAAAACAGGGGGAAATGGAGAGGGAGAGAGAGGCAGGAAAAAAACATAAAAAAGGAGGATGAGAGAGATGTATGCCTAACATGACATAGCTCCACATGCTCTGATATAAGAAGATTCACTGGGGAATGGATGAGGGATGCAGCAGATGTGCTGACTGATGAGATGCCAACTGCAGCAAGATAACACTTATTGATGACACATTCATGCACAAATAAACCTTTCTTGTTCGTATCTACAGAGGTAGAGCGGAATCCTCTTATGATAGTCTTACAATGGCCCATTTCTACAGCCTCTGCTGCTGCGAACAAATCATACACAGGCCAGGAACAAGCCTGTCCAAATGCATTCATAAGCACATGTGGAATACATTAGCATCTGCAATGTGTGTGTGTGTGTGTGTGGGGGGGGGGGGTCAGACAAAGCCGGGGGAAGAGAGTGAGAGAGTAAGAAGAATCTGGGTCAAACATGATCTGAACCACATTTGAAATGGAGGGGGAAGTGTGTCCAGCCAATAAGGAACTAGTGTGAGGGGATTGGAAAGTGTGTCCAGCCAATGAAGGACCAGTATGAAAGGAGGAGGGTGGGCTTCAGGAAGTGTGTCAGTTACATAATGAAGCCCCTCCCCACTCTTAGACTGACCAGGCTGCAGGGATTACTGTATAACTTAGTGTGTTGTGCTGATGTGAGTAGGGACGCAAGAAAAATAAATAAATAAATGGGAGCCACATTCAAGCCAATGTATCTAGTGGTTATGTTCTCATGACAGTATCTGGGGATGTGAGGGAGTTTCCACTGCAGAGAGGGGAAATACAGAAGAACAGTCACAGAGTCACAAGATTAGAAACACATCCTGATTCTTTAACACACTAAAGAGGAAGTAACTTTTGTGCCCTTGGCCTACTGCTGACAATGCAAAAGCATGACTGATGTCCACTGTATAGTTCAAAACAGCTCCATTACAATAAATAATCAGAATACAAAGCCATAACCACATTTATATCTACTAGTTGCCCTAAAACTGCAGTTGTGACTCAGAGAGGCCAGGCTATTGGGAAGGAGCCGGCCACACCACTGGGAATTATTCAACACATTCAGAACAGGAACTGACCAAAGATACATCTGGAGCATGTCTAACTTTGTGTGCGTGTGTTTGTAAGTAATGGAGTGCAGCTGTGCAATAATGCTGCAGAGCAGCAGCTATGAACCTCTGGCTCCACCTAAAGGCATATGGACAAAATTGCAAGAGGAAGGATCAACATCAGAATGGGTATGAGACAGGGCTTCTCAAAGTCCGGACCAAACTGAAAATCAGTCCGGGATAATGGTCTGGGGCTGTTTTTCATGGGTCGGGCCCCTTAGTTCCAGTGAAGGGGAATCCTAACACTAGAGCATACAACAACGTTCTAGACGATTCTGTGGTTCCAACTTTGTGGCAACAGTTTGGGGAAGGCCCTTTGCTGTTTCAGCATGACATTGCCCTCGTACAAAAAGTGAGGTCCATACAGAAATGGTTTGTCGAGATCCGTGTGGAAGAACTGACCTGACCTCAACCCCTTCCAACACCTTTGGGATGAATTGGAACGCCGACTGCGAGCCAGACCCAATCGCCCAACATCAGTGCCCGACCTTACTAATGCTCCTGTGGCTGAATGGAACCAAATCCCCAAAGCAATGTCTAGTGGAAAGCCTTCCCACAGAGTGGAGGCTGTTATAGCAGCAAAGGGGGGACCAACTCCATAATAATGCGTGTGATTTTTGAATGAGATGTTCAACGAGCAGGTGTCCACATACTTCTGGCCATGTAGTGTATGTGTGGGGTGAAAAATGAATCCATGTAACAGCCTTGGCTGACAAAAACAACGCCTCCCCCTACATTCCTCAGACAGAGGGAGGAGGCAGAGAGATACAAACAGAGAGACAGCGTTCATGACCTCCCCAGATGGAACTGTTCCATCAACTCCATAAAAATGTTCATTGTTCATCAATCTTTATCCCTCTTACACACTTTGATCCATCTCTCGCTCTCCTGCCAAGACTGCAATGAGATGATTTAAGCACAAGTGGAGGGAACGCATTCAAAAGCCCAGGCTTTTCTATGTAAGACCAGGCTTTTTGTGTAATGATGGACTAAATCATCCATATTTCTTCTTGCCTTTTAGTCTAACTTCGCTCTCACACAGTATGTGTAACCTCTGACGAGTAGGATGTAGCGTATGTAATTTGTCAGAGACAACAGGTACTGTGCAAGACCTGAAGAGTTCATCTTTATTCTGATTTACAGTTATGGTCTGTGGGAGACGTTTGGCCCAGGAGAGTAGCAATACAAAAGCCTTGTTACCTGAATGTCTCAAAGTGTGTAATGGATCAACCAAGTACTGGTTAAGAAGCTCGGAGTACATTAATATGTCTACAGAGTGCTGGACTGACCTTGCGACATCGGGGGTTAGGACAGCTAAACAGGGACATGCCTTTGTCCAACAAAGCTGGGAAGTTGCAAAATGGACACCTGGAAAGAAGGTCAGAGAGGAAGGAGAGGAAAGAAGAAAGAAGAAGGACGGAGGTGGGTGTGAGAAAATGTAAAATACAGTTGTACATCAGACAGAGGCAACCCAGAGAATTGAGTGTTTCCCATACATAGGCTCATCTGTGGCACACTGCCACAATATCGGCAGGGCCACAAAATAAAAAGTTGGTCAATGTATAGAAATTGATCTAAATGGATGTCTAACGCATCACAGTACATTCTCTGTCACACCAGAGACTAATCTCACTCAGCCTTTTTTCTTCATCTGGTTGTGTGAGACAGACATCACCTGCTAAATGGAAAAGGGCAGTCTGACCTCAAACAAAAAAAGCTGTCTGACAAAAACTCTGCTAACAGAGTCTATACATTAGACAAGTCACGTAATCATACATCAGCGAGTGGAAAATGTATTTTCTCCCTAAATAAAAATGCTGTAAGAAAGGTCTCTCTCACACACACACACACACACACCCTTACCTCACTAGTTCATCAGCGCAAGTAGCCGCAACCGCCTCCTCTGCCTGTCTCTCATAGTATTTACATAGTATGTTGTCTGGCAGGACCTTCTCCAGCTCACACACTGGGTAGGAGCATGGACAGCCCCCCTCCATGCAGCTCAGCTCCGACTAAAACACACACAATTACCGTTACCGTGCGCTCATACAGTTGCAGATGTGCAGGTACAATCACAACCACACTAGGTTGTCCACCAACACACTGCTGATCAGTCACACACAAACGCATATACAGTCCAAGTCTCAATCTCACAGCGATACGTTGAAAAATACTCCAGACGAAAGACGAGCATTTTAAATGGCTATGCCCAAGGGTTTCCCTGCCCCTCCGCTCAGGCAGCCCGACTAGATGGGCACTTTTACAGCAACACAGTTACAGTAGGTCTGGCCTGAAACTAGAACGTAGACCTTTTAATCTCCTATGAGCCAGTGCACAGCTGTACATCATCCACCTGTCTGAGGAGCTTAGGCTAGCAGAATCGGCATCATCTTTAAACTCTCGTCTTAAAACGTATTTATATACCGTTGCTTTTATGATTTTGATCCCATTATTATTCCAATTCTATTGTTTATATCCTCTTTTCTAATCGTTTGACTGTATATTGTGGTGCCATCTCATATTATGATGTATGATGCCTGCTTTTATTTGATTGTGAAAGCCCTTTGTAAAGTCGGTCTTAAAAAGAGCAATGCAAACGTTTATTAACAGTAAACTAAAGGTGCAACATACACCTAAGCCTTTATCAAACCTGGGGAACGTTCTGTGTACCTGTCCGCAGCCAAAGACTGCCTCCTGAGCGTATTTGACCAGGCACTCTTTACAGAAGAGGTGACCGTCCGAACACTGAGTCATCTTCTCAAACGCAAACTCCCCGTAGCAGCAGCCACACTCTATCAACTGGCCGTCCTGGAGAGACAAGGGTGCATAGGCACACACATTGCAGCCTATTACATAGGTTAACACAGAAACAATTACTATGAATTTAGGCTACAAACTGGATGAGTGGATCAGTCTAGAGCATATTTTTCAAGCCAATTGCTTATCAGGGACTTGGGAAGGCTGTATTACAGCCAAAGACAGAAGTGACCTTCAGCTGTTTGAATTCAAGAAAAATACTCTGATGCCAAATTGGCCGGCGTAATACATTTTAATGTTTATGCAATTGACATCTAGGTCCCCAAACCGAGAATGCGGCCATCATAAATGCTACTAATAACTGATTAACCATCCTGTGTGTGCTTCACCATCAAACATTGGAGAGAGTTTCCACATAATAACAGGCCTTGTTGTGAGTAAATGTTTAGTGTATCCAGAAATCATACTGGAATGCATTATTGCATAACGAGCAAAAGGCCAGTACTTTACATTATGACCAGTATGACCAATACTAGGTTATATCAGTTTGGTCCAGTAATGTGCTGTTCCTACCTTTTTATATTCATCCTCATTGACCTGCAGTGCCAGGAGGAAGTCCTCATGCTGGAGAGGGAGACAGAAAGACCAACTGTTAATCATCGATAAACAGAGCAGTTCATTGTTCATTGAACAGAAGACAACGTGCCATATAGTCACATAGGAGACAACATTGCTGAAGTATCCTGTGACAGTCATCATGAACAATTCTTCCCATCTTTATAGTTATACAAAACAGAGTTCCTCTAATCGTGGTAGGTTAATCTTTAGCGAGAAAGGAGGATGTATGCCTATGTTATAGTACCATTACAGAGCCTACGACACCTCCCCTACCCAGTCCATCATCCCACCCTGTCGGGTTCAGTTCAATTCCTGCCTTCTTAAAATGTTACAGAACTTTTGACAATGCCTTCATGTAAACAAGAAATGATGCAGTATATTAAGATTAAAAAAAACAGAGGTGTTTCAAAATCTTTTAACTGAAAGTTCCAGCTGCAGAGTGTGTTACAGGGTTCCTACACCTTTTTGCTGAGTTTCATGACTTTTCCAAGACTATCCCATGACACACAGCACAATTTCCTTGACCAATATTTCTCAGAGTCTATGTTCCAAATCCCACATTTTTTACACTGAATATCTGATCTGAATGTCCCGGGTCTTATTTCTGTCTTATCACCTGTTGCTATCAGGCAATGTCTAATCTGGGTTTGTATTCCTCAAAGGGAAGCCTGACAACATTTACATTTCACTGGACGGAAAAGAAGAGTATCAAAAATGACATGGACATTTTCCAAGACCATAGGAACCCTGAGGTGCGACCCCCTGCGGTCCCTCTCTGCTGTCATGGCTACAATGGATTCAGTCCCCATTTTACGATATGTTTTTTTTTAATCATACCACCATATGTGGGTGGTGTGATATGAGCAGGAGGCAAAAGCGAATGGCATTCACCCAAAATGCATGTAGAACATTTAACCTCCCCACCACCCCCCTTTTTAAATCTGTACATATCAGCTGTTGTAGACAACTGAAATGATGACAAACCATCACAGAAACCACTTTACATTGTAGGATCCTCAAAGAACATGTATACCAGAGTAGTGTCTGTGTGTGTGTGTGTGTACCTCTGCCCACTCCTTGGCCTTTTGTTGATAGAACGAAAGCTCCTTCTGTACAGAAGGTTCCAGAGTACCGTAGGTCCTACAGTAGCGACGGTCGTTCTCCAAGAAATACATCCTCTTATCGAATTTCACTGAGCCTGGAAGACAGTGAAGGAACACTATTGAGTGAGTGAGACTACAAGCATTAAGACAGAAATACACAGGAAGCTGGAATTGTTTTCAATAGCCCAGCATGCATACACACATATTTGCACCTTGAAAAATAATATGATTGATCCTGATACTGATCCTTGAGGAGAAATTCTCTTTTTGTTTGCCCATTGAGAACAACGCCTCAGGTGCTGGCAGGGATTCAGCCTTAGTCTACTAACCATGCCACCTTGCTGCCCCCAAATCTGATTGTGCAAGCGTGTCTGAGTCAATTTAAGGGCACACACCTTTAAGTATGATACAGGTGAGTGTGCACAAGGAAGTGGCTTCTTGAGAATAGCATGTGGTGTAGCTGTATATGAGCAGCATGAGTGTGCACACTGAGAGTAAGTGAGAAACCTTACCGTGCTCAAACTGGAAGTCTATGTAACAGCGCTCAGAGGAGGCTCTACTCCGTCGTCTCTTTCCTGAGGGGTCGCCTGAATCCTGCCACTTCTTCAGAGCTTTGCATAAGGCCTGGGAGGAAGGATGGAGGTGGAGAGAGAGGGAGGGATTGGGAGGGGGGGGGGTTTAACCAGCGTGAGAAACAAGGGGGAATGCAGAGAGGAAGAAATGTAAGAAAGAGAGAGAGAGAGGGAAGGATAAAGAGATTTCATGCACTCATATACACACAAAAAACAGTTTTGCAAGCCCTACATGGATGTACTGTTTGCATTGTTGTGCAAGGCGCAAGATGTGTGTGTGTGTGTGTGTGTGTGTGTGTGAGTGCTACAAACTGTACAAGCTGCTGATCAGCAATACGTTGGGTAATATGAGACCATGGATACCTTGCGTGTGATTGCATAGTGTCCCTTGAGGGCATTGAGGGCCCATTTGATGTCCTGACAGCTGAGCATCCTGAAGTCTGCCATCAGCAAGTCGGCAGCCTGCATCACAGCCTCTGGTCCCACTGCCCCCAGCTTGGCATGGTCAAACAGGTCCTCAGTCACCTAAAAGGACACACCGCCATAGGCATAAACATGAGCAGGGTTCCCATGTACAGATGGGAACTTCAAGGACTTCTAAGTTGCTTTCAATGTTGACCAATCTTCGGTTCAGCCAAGCTCAGTGACTCAAAATCAACATGACTAAGTTCAGATATGCAGCTTATTTTGTTCCCTGTGATTTTGACAAATTAGGGTTTTGCCTAATTGCTGAGACGAGGCGGGTGGGTGGGGATGGAGTTGAGTAAGCAGGCAGCAGAAGCAGCAGGGGTCAAAACGTTATAGTTAGTCAATCTCCTTTCCAAGTGAAACTCTTTCTCACAGTGTGTCATTTTTCCACAGTGCGTTAATCCTCTGCTTAGAATTCATGGGCTGGTCCCTATTGCAAAGCACAACCCTATATAAGCTCTACCAGAGTCCAGAGTCATAATCCGCTGATAGAAGTCAAGAAAAGCTTTACCCTGTAAAATGATTCTCGTAGTTTGATAAGCTCGATCGATTATGTAATGACAATCTGTCCTTCATTATTTGTTAATGCCATTAATGCCATTACCCTCACCACTATATCAAAGCCTGAAAGTAATGCCACACACACACACACACACACACACACACACACACACCTCTGTCTGGGTGTCTCCAGACTCTAGCAGGATGCTGGTGGGTGCTGCTGTGGCTGCTGCAGTATCCCTCCTTGGATACGCTGGGTTCTCCAACAGCATATTACAGATACTGGAATCACAGCAAAGGGGGGGGGGGGGGGGGGTGTAATACACAAACAAACAAAAACATCCAGACACACGCAGTTACAGGTATGCAAACAAGCACTCTTTCAGTATCTGTCAGAAATCAGAATTTCACCTAAAACACATTCCCACAGTGCATTTGTGACCATGATGAATAGACCTAATTATCAGTCTCCCTGGCTTTCCAAGTTCAGGAAAATTTGAATTTCTGCAATATACTGCAGCCTAAGTAAAAGTACAAAGTCTCATGAAATGTATATATTTGCAGTTATCATCTTATATTAGGCATTTTTGATGGATCAATAAATCCTGAAATTGAAAAATAGGTATATAAGCTGTCACAAAAATGTAATTATTGTTAACAAATCAACTACATGAGTAAATCAAAAGGTGCAAAGACATTTGTCAAGTAAATAAAACAACTTCATAACTATATTATTAAGTGCAAAGACACACATCGGACACAGTTGTAGATATGGAGATGTAGTACTTCTTAAAAATTGCTAATGCCATCCCCTGGCACTATAGATCCTATACGGGGACTATTTGACCAAACAGGGTTATTGCCATAGTTAGCAGATCAAGTATGACTATTGACATCATATCCCAACTGCCCTCAGTCAAACATGTTTTAATGCAACTCCAAAAAGAATCACTCTTAAACTTTATGCACCAGGAGTACTTTAGCCAATGAAGAAATACAGGTCATAAAACACTGAAATAACTTTTATATCAGCTGTAAAACTGTACCCTTTATGGTGTCGAAATTTCCAGAATTTTGAGTTGGTGGCTCTATGGCTGGTGGAGAGCGTTCCCGGGGGAACTCAGGCTGGAAGCCAGACTGACTAATAAAAGCTCTGCCATCCTTCAGTGACATCTACAGGCGGAGATGGGCAACTGCAAGTATTTATTTATTTATTTATTATTTATTTATTTAGGCATTATTCTGTGAGTTTACAGGGTTGTTTTTGCAGTGCAGCCCAGTTTCAGTGATGCGATGTGAAAAAAAAAAGATTAAATGTGAAGATTTATAGTTAAATTTTCACAAGAATACATTTTTTACGTCCTTTTATTAATTACATACTGCTAAAAGATCAGACACGATTTGTAGCTAATTATTTTTACCACGCACCCAGGGATACCCTATCTGAGACCATGAGACCAAAAATAGGATTCTTTTATTCAACTGGACAAACGTCCAAAATTGTTTCCATCATCAGTTGCATGGCTGTGCATTTGATTTCCTGAGCAGCTGAATCACTAAGCATAGCCCTATCTGAAGTGCTGAAGAAACTTACACATTCAAGTCTTTCACATTGCTCTGTTGGATCATTTCTGCTACATAGGCTTCCTGGACATCTGGAAATAGATCCAACTGCAGGGGGAAGATAAGACAGATGAGAGTGGAGGAGACAGGGAGAATAAGGAGACAGGGTTGGGATAGAGGAGAGAAGTAGGGTTATACCACAATTAACAGCATTGAGCTCAACATTAAGTAACTCATGAGCTTAATGCTGTGAGTACTCTGTGTCTCTCTGTAACGTTGCTTGTGTGCAAGGCAGATGCCATGCATGTCTGGGTGTATGTGACAATTCCAATGTATGTATTTTTTGTGTGACACTCACCACACCGGTGATCAAGGCTCTAACATGGGGCTGGTACTCATGTCTCGCTGCCTTATGTCCCACTCGTGCCACAGAGGGACCAGGCCTTGCATCCTCTATCCTGGGAATGTCCTCTGGGACTGGAGGGACCGCGACTAGGGCAGGGGCTGGATTGGCCCCTTCTGGGTTTGGGGCTGGAGCCAGAACTAGGTGAGCCTCTCCTGTGTACGGGTTGGGGTTAGGCACCCTGGTGTTGGGGGGTGGGGGAACCTCATTCCGAGCTCCAGTCTGGGGTTGAGGGTTGGGGATGGCTTCCCCTGGTGCCTGGCTCCCAAGGATGATCCGGTGACCTGCCTCTGGAGGTCCCAGTCTCTCCGGTGCTGCAGCTATTAGCACCGCAGGGGGTATCACTGGTCTCACCTGTGGGACTTGAGGGGGCTGGGCTGGAGCCTGGGCTGGAGCCTGGGCGGGCGCCTGGGCTGGAGCCTGGGCCAAGGGCTGTGGCACAATCTGAATGAGGTTGCCCTGGGTGGTATATCGGGGCATGGGCTGGAGCAGGGCCTGGAGTCTGGGTTGCAGTGGGGCTTGGGTTATGAGAGCAGGGGCTTGGATGCTTGGCTGTTGGGGAAAGACAACTAGCTTCACCTCCGTCATCTGGATGAGATGTCGGACCTGTGGCTGTGGGTTTGGGGTCCCATTGGACTGAGACTGTGTAGATGTACCAGGCTGAGGTTGCGTCTGGGTGTGTGACTGTGACTGGGGATGTGCAGATGAAGTACTGGCCTGAGGATTGTCTTGTGCATGCGCACTAGTACTAGCCTTGGCTAGTATCTGTGTAGTGCTTGACTCAGCCTGTGTAATAGTAGAAGAATAGTGCGTGGTATAGGCAGAGGTACTTGCTTGGGGCTCCACCATTGTGTGTGTTGAAGAGCCAGGCTGCGGCTGTGTGCGTCCAGATGTGCTAGGCTGAGGCTGTGGCTGACACTGTATTTGTATAGGTGCTCTTGATGGGATGGCGCTGACCTTGGCATCTGTGGAGGTAGATGGAGCTTGGGTAGACGTACTTGCTTGGGGCTCCGCCTTTGCTTGGGGCTCCGCCTTTGTGTGTTCTAGCATACCAGACTGTTGCTGTGAGTTAGTATAAGGTTTTGACTGAGACTGTGTGTATGCTGAAGAGCCAGGCTGTGGCTGTGCGTGTCCAGATGTGCTAGGTTGCAGCTGAATCTGTACTCGTAGAGATGGTCTTGTTGCAATGGAGTTGGCCTTGACATCTCTGGAGGTAGAAGGGGCAGAGTCTGGGTCCCTTGAAAGAGCCCCAGAGGCCATGTTGTTTTGACCTGTGACTTGAATTATATTACGCGAGGCCCCACTCCATGTCGCTGCTGGGCGAATCACGTGTCTCCGTGACAGAGTTAGAGGCTGTGGGAGAAGACAAAAAGTGTAGAATAAAAAAGACAAATGGAAATAGAACAACAATGGTACTTTGGTTGCATCTGTGTGCTACATCCGGTGCTAGAACTTAAAAACATAAAGCTCTCACACAGTCTTGTTTATTTTACAATCATATTAAATGCCCATCAAGCCTTCAAATGACAATAACATAATATGTAGAGTGAAGAATTTAAGAAGATTATTCACCTCCAGTATGCTGACATCATCATCTTCATCATCATCCGCGTCATCCGGGACCAAAACAGGACTGCCAGGTACCAGAGTCACAGGTTCCTCATCCGAGTCGTCAGAAATGGTGATGAGTTCCCTCTGACGGGCCTGACAGCCTACACAAACACACACACACACACACACACACACACAAGCATTAACATTCTGTATACAGTGCATAGTGACGTGATGAAAGATGAACGTGAGAACATGCAATATATGGATATTTATTTAGGGACAGAGTGCTGGGGGAGAGTGAGAGAGAATGCATGTTAAAGAGCCAAGAGTGCTGCAGGCATGGGCCAGTACTGAATTGTCATGGAATGATTATCTTGGCCAAAAACATCCTGGTAAACAACATCATCGCTGTATTTCCCAAGCAAATCCCTGGATAGGCTCCAGCACGTTCAGAACTCTGCTGCCAGGGTTCTCACCCACACCAAAGCCTGGCAGCATATCACCCCCACCCTCATCCACCTCCACTGGCTCCCAGTCAAGTACCGCATCACCTTTAAAATCCTGCTCCTCACCTACAAGTCCCTTCACGCCCTTGCTCCCCAGTACCTATCGGACCTTCTCACTACTTACACCCCTTCCCGAAATCTCCGTTCCTCCGACACGGGACTGCTCACCACCCCCCACACCAGGTTGCGGACTCTCAGGGACAGAGCCTTCAGAGTGACTGCCCCCACCCTCTGGAACTCACTCCCTGTGGAGATCTGCAATGCTAGGTCCATTGAAGTTTTTAAACAGCGGCTGAAGACCTTCCTCTTCAGCCAGGCCTCTGGACCCAGCTGCTGAATTGTGGCCCTGTCCTTTTTTGCCTTTTGTCCTTTGTTTGTCTTACTGTCTTCCTACCTGTTAGCCTATGTGTTTTTTTTCCACCTCATCTAGTTCTTCTTTTCCATTGTTAAGTGCCTTGGGTACCTTGAAAGGCGCTCTTAAGTGAAATTTATTTATTTTTATTTTTTATTTTTTTTAAATCGGTCATAGGATTAGTTGAAAATCTGACATTAGCGCTAAAACATAGGAAAACCACTTACCTGCATATTTTGCATTGCAAAACAGACTGTATGAAGCTTACAACATTTAGAGCTTAGAACTTATGTTTCATTAAGTCTTGACATTTGAACTTGTTCATTCATTGAACAGTCTAACACAATGATGAAAAGGTCAGCAATTGTGGTAGTCACAACATAATAAATTAGTGGTGGTATTTGTGTGGGTGTTTCTATTGAGGCACACAGTGAATATGTATATTGGCCCACTGCCAATATATGGGGTGTGTGTGAGATGTCATTCATGACTCGTCAAAAACGATAGCAGTTTGAGCTGTGTCTGTGTTTAAACGAACAGATGAAGGTACCGTACCTTGGCTGCGGTGGACGTTGAAGCTTGCCAGGTGAATGACGTCATCATCGCCTCCTCCATCTGCCATTGTGATACTAAGCTAACCGGCTCCCTGAGTCAGCCCACACACAGAGACTCTACAGCCACTGATCAATCACCACCATCTACTCCGCACATACACGCACACACACACGCTCTGTCTGAGTTCTGGCATTCCCCTAGATTCAAACAAATACAGCTAGGGTTTCACTTTCAGGCTAAGATTTAAGACTGCACACAAAACTCGAGAAGGGCTGACGATATCAGTCGCACAATATTACTATCGATAATAATGCGCTAATAAAGAACATACAGGTTGCGATTGTCACTTTTGTTGTTGTATGTTAAGTTAGCTGTGGAGAGCCAGAATACACAGCAAGTAATGAGTTTGGATTCGTGTCACTTCAAAACACTCACCACGAGAAAGCTAGCTTAAGTTAATTTGATTTAGGCCAACTTGGTAACAAACAACAAACATAAACCAGGGATATTTGCGACCATTAGCTTCATCTGCTAACCAGAGCCCAGTTAGCGCAGATTTAACCTAAATTAATTAAATGATTTGAATGTAAACATAGTCTAACACTACGAGAAGCTGGTAACGTTATCTTATTTACTTTAATATTAGCTAGCGTTAGCTATTTTGTTATACTGTAATGTTAGCCTAGCCTAATTTACACTGGATTAACTATGCATTGAGACACTCTAAAAACAAACATGTCAGAACAGCAATTCATCATTTCCGCGGAAAACCAGTCCCACAGAGAACTAACCAGCGGATTACACGGCAGCCAGCGACGTTAAGCTAACTAATGTTAGTTAGCTTGGTTGGCTAGCACGTAGGTTAGCTCAATTCTGAGGGGATTTCTGCCCCAACAGTCAATCGAATCATCCATTTATAGTCAAAGATCGTGGCCTGAAGGATATTTTGTGCAGAAATGTACAATACCTCTGTTTCAAAATGTGTATAACCAGCACATACGACGTCTTGTTGTTGGACTGACAATCCGCGAATATCGAAACAAACTGCCCAAACAAGAGTGGCCGCTGCGTCACACGCATGTTGACTTTCCCTACGTAACGGCAGTGGTATTCTGGGAGATGTAGTATTTCCTGGTCTGGAGCTATTTTTCTTCCTCTGGACCTGGACAACACAACATTATTAAGGGAACCATGAATTCTGAGGGATACCGGGGAACCTGAAGCAGACTGTTCATGTGAGACGCCCTACAACCTCACTGAGCTGGCCGACTTCTGTAAGGAGTTGGAGAAAATCCCTCCAGGAAGTTCAAGTTCAAGTTCAAGAAGTTTATTTGTCACATACACACACGGGGTGTGCAGTGAAATGTAAAAAGTGGCAATGCTCAACAGAAATGTGCAAAGGACAAAATAACAGGTTCACACTATTTACAATAAAAAACCAACACAATATTTACAATATTACAGTAAGAGCTCTATATAAAAAACAACACAATATTTACAGTAAGAGCACTTTGGAAATAAAAATATAGTAAAAAAGGGAAATCGTATGTATGTAATATAATATAAATTATGTGTAGTTGTTACCTAAGTGTGTGTGTGCATAAGAGGGGCAGTGTGTGTGTCTTGGTGGGGGCCCTGGTGAGGTCGGAGTTCACAGTCCTGATGGCCTGAGGAAAGAAACTCCGTCTCAGTCTCTCTGTTTTGGCAGCGTGACTACGGAGGCGCTTGCCTGACCGCAGCAGCTGAAACAGTTCGTTGTTAGGGTGGTGAGGATCCTTCATGATCCTGCAGGCTCTGGTTCTGCACCTCCTGGTGTACAAGTCCTGCAGGGTGGGGAGTGTAGTTCCAATAGTGCGTTCAGCCGAACGCACTACTCTCTGCAGAGCCTTCCTGTCCCGAGCGGAGCTGTTGCCGAACCAGGCAGTGATGCTTCCTGTCAGGATGCTCTCCACAGCTCCAGAGTAGAAGGACTGAAGGATCCTCCGGGAGACTTTAAATTTCCTCAGTTGCCTGAGGTGGTAAAGGCGCTGCCTCGCCTTTCTCACCAGAGTGTCAGTGTGTGTGGACCATGTAAGATCCTCGGAGATGTGGACTCCCAGGTATTTATACCTGCTCACCCTCTCCACAGTAGTCCCATTAATCCCCAATGATGAGTACGTCTTCTGTTGTTGTGTCCTCCTAAAGTCCACAATCAGCTCCTTAGTTTTGGTGACATTCAAGAGGAGGCTGTTGTCCTGGCACCAGAGTGACAGATCAGCAACTTCCTCCAGGTAGGCCTTCTCGTCGTTGTCGGAGATCAGGCCCACCACCACTGTGTCATCCGCAAACTTGATGATGGAGTTGGAGCTGAACCTGGCCACACAGTCATGTGTGTACAGGAAGATGCCAGAGACTGATCAGTGACTACAGATGTTTAAGATTAAGATTAAGATTAGTTTTATTTGCAATTCGTGGTGCACACATGCACCAACACATGCAAGGGGGGAAGTGGCCGCCGAACACAACACACAGGTCTGAATTGAATGAATCCTCTGCATTTTCCCATCCCCACCGACCTTCCTCCAGGGACAGCCAAGGAGCAGTGGGCAGCCTCCTTTTTCCGGCGCCCGGGGACCAATTCCAGGTGTAGGTCCTCATCAAGGACATGACAGGATGTTGCATGTTTTTAGATGGGGTTCTTTATAGGAGGAGACCCATGTGAGCACGGGGAGAACATGCAAACTCCACACAGAAAGGCCCAGGAGATAACCCACCTGGGCACCCCAGAGTCAACAGCGCCCCAGGCGGGAATCGAACCCAGGACCTTCTTGCTGTGAGGCAGCAGTGCAAGCACTGCGCCACCGTGCCACCAGCACACCAGTTACTCCAGTCATCGCTGCTGAAGGAGGTGCCACAAGTTATTGATTGAAGGAGTTCACATATTTTTGCACACAGGGATATCAGAGTTTTGTTAAACTATTAAAGTATATCAAATATATAAGTATATATATATATATATAAGTATATATAAGTATATCAAATCTGCGTGTGCATGTTCTTTATTTGGGATGTCTTCATTAAGATTTGAAGTTTAGATAAGGATTTTATAAGGTTATTCCTGTTTGAAATAATGACCACTCCCTGCAGGGTTCACAAACTTTCAAGCGTGACTGTATGTGCTAATATACAGAGACGTTGCTCTTTGACAGATAACAAAGTACATAACACAAGGAACATATTTTCAATTTAGTTTAATATAATCTTATTTACATTGTATTTTTTCATAAATGTTTAGTACATAGTAAGTTACAATACTCTTGCATCCATTACACAATTAACTCAGAACCTAGAAAACGTAGATTGTAATGATACTGCAAAACAGTCATCTTCAATCTACAATGCATCCCAACACTTTCCACTGTATTCACTCAACATTTAGTTTTTGATTTCATTCACTTCTATGGAGGCTTAATGACTGTTAAGAGTTTTTGTTCATTCACGGCGGTCTTGAGGAAGATGACTACTAGACAAAAGAAGCCTTTTCCTAACCTTTGAGCCATGGAGAAAAAGATGGAGAGAGAAACATCAGGGCCACAAAGAGTGACAGCAAAATGCAGGATCCAAAAATGTATGAAAGGCTTTTGAGATTTTATTACACATATCACATAAACCGAAGAATTCTTGAACTCTGACTCTTTCCTTCCATCCTCATGGCTCAAGTGGAACGATATCCAGGTCATCCCCTCCGACCTCTCTGTAACATCAGTAGAGTAATTCTCAGATGGGAGTTTAACTTAAAAACTTGGGTTAGGATCAGGCCTCAGGGTTGGGGTTGGAGAGGTCAATCCACTTTCACTTCAATAACTGTAACATGGAATTCAAAACACCAACATACAAAGACACTTCATACATTAACAAGAGCATTCAGTCTCAATTATTTCACCATAGATGAAATACTAGAAAATTCTTATTGAAAAAGTTTTTTTTCTTTTCCAATTTTTGAATTTGTAAGAAAATCCACTTCCTGGATTGCTTGAATTGCAAGTGAATTGACCTTTCAACCCTAGTGGGTGAGAGTAGTGGTGGTGGTGGGGTGGACAGATGAAGAGATTAGTGTGGGCTCTTGGTAGAGCAAATAGCAGCATGGTCAGTAATCACTTAGTAATAAATAATAAAATCAGACATTAAACGATCAATATCAGAGTGGATCAGAGTGGTCGCAGGTACAAACGGAAGAGACAAAAAGTAACAAAACAGAGGAGCAGGCTCATTTGATCATTTACAAAGAATAACCAGGTGCCAAGCGCAACACATACACATACGCTCTCAGACGGACACAAATACTCTCACTCTTACTTTCTCACATCACACACACGCACACGCACGTACACACATTCTGATACACAACAGTGGTTACACATGAAGCATGAATACTAGTCAATCAATCTGCTCATCAGACAGAAAGACAATCAGTCTCCTCCTTGTTGCTCAGACGTCTGATTAGAATGTCTCTGCTCACAGGCTAGTATTTGATTGGCCGATTCTGTCCAGAGACTTGAGTGTGATTGGAATATCGTTGGAGACCCGAGACAAAGTTTTTGCTGTGGTAGGTGTTCTGAAGAGTGACATCATAGCTTGTTAAAACTGAAGGATAAAAATGCTTCTTCAAAACAGCTGAAAAATTCTAAAATACTTTTGTTTTTTTCGTCCCCTCTTGCTGGGCCTCCTTTAACCGCCAACAGTTCAGTGGTGAAGACGTGGCAAGAGAGTGTGTGTGTGTGTGTGTGTGTGTGTGTGTGTGTATTCTTGGGATGCTTGGCCGCTCTGTATACTCGGGGTATACTGTCTCTATATTCTGTGTGTATGTATATATGTAAAATGTCACATAGTTGTGTGCAAGTGTAAGCATGAGTGTCAAGTGTGTGTTTGTGTGCATATTTGTTTGTTTGTGGTTTCATCACTCCACAGCGAAGCCGCAGGTCTCCTCCACAGCCGTCAGCAGTTTCTCATAAAGCTTCTCGTACGACTCGTAGGGAGGGATGTCTATCCTGTTAAAACTGGAGACAGATAAAGAAGATAAATCACAAATTTCATCACAGAAACCCAACATAAACTGGGGAGCATTTCATCTATTATTTGTGTGTGTGTGTGTGTGTGTGTGTGTGTGTGCGTTTGCGTTCCTTGCTTACCATGTGTGTGCCTTGGGCAGGTTGTCTGTGTTGGCATCTATCAAATGGATGGTAAAGAGTCTTGGTCCTGCAGAACCTGTAGAACCTTACACACATACATTTTAGTTATCACTGCTCTACTCTGGTACACCGATCAGAGTACATTCTCTCAACCATAATACTCTAATAAAACCCTCAGTACTCCCAACTGACTAGTTTGCGGAACAAATTAGTTGGTGGTGGGAGAATAACTTCCTTTAAACTGCGAGCAGATAGGATTTTCTAGTTGAACAATACAACTGAAAACATTTCAACTGCATATGACACTGTACAGGGCCTTTGTGTGAATGTGTGGACATACATGTTTCATATAGTGAATATGGTTCAGCGTGGTATTTCAATGTATTTCAGCCATGTGAATCATTTGAATCACGTCAATTCCTAAAAAGGTTTGGAATAAGTGAGGCATGTATTTTCTTACTTAGCTGTTACTTAATTCAGATAGACCTGATATTGGGGTGCATATAACCTACTCATGCTGCAGGATATCTGTGTGACTACGTCAAAAAAGTGTTCATTTCGACTAGCTGAATGTCACTATTTGAAAAAAAGAAAACAAAACGCCCACCCCTAGTGTGTATGAGAGGTCTTCTATCCACATGAGGACCAATTGTGTGAGTGTGTAAATGCGTGTGGTTTCTGAGCCAGTGCGTGACCCACCCTGCAGAGCCTTGAACCCCTGTAAGGGCACCCTGGTGGAGCCGGTGACAAACTGCAGCAGGCGTCCTCTCCTCTCCTCACTGAAGGCCTCCACTGCCTGCCAGAACCACCGCACCACGTTGCTGTCACACGTACAGTGCTTTAGGCGCGTGTTGGTCTTCCAGTCTGCAAGGTCAATCTTCCCCAACCCGCTGATGATCAACTGGAGTGACAGGGGAAGGAGAGGAGACAGAAAGAGTGGGATGAGATGGAGGAAGAGGAGGGGTGAGGAGTAGATGAAGAAGAGGCAAGAAGGTGAGCCAACACAAACATAAATGCAGACTGCAACAACCACACCATTATGCCAGGTGATGAGCTGGCAGACGTTTACAGTCATCCTGGCTATGGGTTGATTGGATAAAGACACACATATGCCTCTAGCTCTTTATGTGACTAAAAACTAAAAAAAAGACGGACTAAAAACAACCACTGCACTGTGAAAAGAGATGCCAGCACACACATGATGATTGATGGCCAATTTTATGGCCATCAATCATCATGATTACTAGTTTATTGATCATAGACACACATACCTCGAGTTCTTTGTGGTCGAAGGGTTTGAGGAGGTGCTGGGGGATGAGCTCACTGAATCCTTTCTGCAGAGCCAGAAACTGGGCCTCAATGCCACGCATAAACCTCCAGTTCACATAAAGCCTGAGAAAAACACAAAAACACACATATTTCTACACAGAAACAACTAGTTATCTGAGCTGGTAGTCTGTTCTATTCAGCTGGGTTACTTTGACGTGACAGCATATGGCATGTCGCTAAGGAAATGGTCATGCAGGAGGAATTTCTGTATTAGGGTAAAAAAAAAAAGCATGGAATAACTGGGGGTGGACTGTCTCTCTCCGTTATTACCTGACGTATTCCTTCTTGTTCTCCTCGGTGACGGGGATATTCCGACCATTGGGTTTGAGTTCGTGTTGTAGGAACTTCCCAAAGGCATTGTGTTCAACACAGAACGTATGGTCTAGGACGGACGTGATGTCGTTCTCTCTGCACACAGAACGGAAGATTAGAAGAAGCACAACACCGACATGAGTGTGTCCTTGTGTCAATCAGAATTACTTAATTTGTCGAGTACAACAAGTACAGGAATGTGTCTTGGTGACGTTGGTGCAGGAACATATCAGCAACTCCCATAGTGACATGAGTTCATACAGACAGCATAGTACAGGCCTGCATGATTATGGCAAAAAGGATAATCCCATTTATTTTGCTATGTTTTGTGACTGTGATTATTAATAATGATTATCTGTCTTGGTTTCAGGAAACTAAATTATTTTATTGCCCTTTTGCACCTCAACATATATTTTCACTTTTTCCAGTGCAGCAGCTTAAAAGTCTTGTTTTCACTCTGTCTTACTTTTATTGTGGTCCTTTTTTACAAAATTCAAATAATACTAATACTACTTTATTACTTTAGGATGCAGCTACAACCCTAAAGCAAAGTTTGTACTTTGTTTGTTGCGTAATGGAAGCACTTGTTATACTACACCGGGTCTTTCAGGGGAACTGAAAATATACAATTTTATCGTGGAAACATAAAATGTTGATACACGATTATCTACTTCTTTTGTGCGAGCATGTGTGCGAAAATCTCTACTTTTATGTGTCTGCCTGATGCATGAGTGCGTGTGTGTATTTGCTCACAATATCCAGACGAGACTCTTGTGTAGTTCGGGGTCGGTGGTCTCCAGGTCATTGAGCTGGATAGGTTTGCCCAACAGCTGTTTGTAGAAAGGCAGCGTGAAGCTCCCGTTAATGTAGTGGCCGTGGAAAACCGCCAGGCCCATCACACGGCCCACAAAGTGGAAATACGACAGGTGGTCCTGGGAGGGAGGAAACCAAGAGAGATAAAAGCAAAAAGAGAAAAAAAACACATACTATTATTCACACAGGTCAGTGTATATAATATGTATAGTATGGATATTTCTCAATTCTCTATGAGGCTGCAGGGTGGCCAAGTGGTAAGAGAGACTGCCTCATAACTGAAAGGTTTGATCCCCACAACAGCCAATGTGCCCATCAAAGGCCAAGTGTCCTGTTGAAGTGCCCTTGAGCAAGGCACTGAATCCCTACCTGCTCTTTACGTTGCTCTGGATAAGATTCAACCAGGATGTGCCCTTTATTTACACACTCATTTGTGTGTGTGGTTGCATGTATATGCGTTTCTGCGTACTCACAGGGTTGATGGAGGAGTCAGGGTTGATCTGCAGTGTGTAGATATTGTCTGTGGAGTACTGGAACAGGCCGTAGTAAGGGTTCAACATTTCATGACACAGCAGGTACAGCCACTCCCTACAGACAACCAGCACAATGTTAAACCAATGTTCAAAATTCACACAAAACCATGGCAAGACGTCAACATCGTCAACATGAAAACCACTGGATTACATGATGCAGGCCTCGTGTTTTTACTAGTGCACAGCTTTAAATAGATGCTCACTCACAGGATGCTGACTACCTTTCTATTACGAGGATGAAGAAGAAATCAGGCAACAGAGTGTTTACGTATTGAGCTCCCCATCTCTGGAACCAACTCCTTCTTTCGATTAGGGGAAGCCTTAGTTTTAAAATGTCATATGATTCTACACTCGTAATCTTACGACGTCTTTAGTTTTGTCTGGTTCGGGATCGACACAGTCTCATTACATCAGCTTAGACTCAGACGACGACGGATACCAGCCTAGGGTGACCTTGACCCGATCACATCAGTACAACTGATTGTCTCCCTGTTTGTGTGAGTGAATGCGGAAATGGCTGAGTGTGTCTGTTGACTGTGTGTTTTCTCTCCTCCATTCAGGCACCTGCCGCAAACATTACATTACATTACAGTGGATCTGGGACGTGGGTGCTGGACCCTGGATGAACAGGGATGTGTGTTCTGATTGTATTTGTCATAACTGATAGCCTCTATTTCAGCATGCGTTTTGTTGTCTACATTCTGCATCAACTGTGTCATAAATTTGATTGTCTATCTGCCTGACCTAGCTAGGCCTGTGAAGTCCGTTGGGGCTTGTTCGTGATAAAGGGCTATATAAATAAACTTGACTTGGCTCGTGGGAAGCGCTGGTGGTTCCTGTTGGGGCTTAGCAATGAGGACGTAGGTCCTCTTAGCGCTGAAAAATGCTAAGCTCTCAGTGCTGTAAACAGTGTATAATGTTTATGTAGGTGTAAGAGATGGGGGTCATTTTGGTTTCAGTTTCAGCTGTGGGGTCAGGTGTCACCACAGCTAAATTAATGTAAAGGGAATAATGGATGTAAATAACAAGAGGCGAGTGCTGCAAAGAAAGCGTTCAGGTGGACGTGCAGCTGTCGGCTAGGCTGGTCAGAGATATTAAGAGCAGTCACCTGGCCACCCCACCATAGTCCAGGCCCTCCTCTCCCCTGAACTTCACCATCAGACGCTTCTTCAGGTCTTTGGGCCTCATCTTCATTATCTGCCGATACGACTCCTACACAGACAAACATACAAATATATAAACATACAGACAAACACACACAGATTATCACAGTCACAAAAGTTAATATTGCTTCCATGACCCCAAAATTGTATTCCTTCCTGATTCGTTAGTGTTGTTTTACTGCGTAGAGGAAAATCAGCTGAAAACCACCGTCTAATGCAATGTATGTGTGAAACAAGTACTAGAAAATACATTCTGGTACATGTCTGTGCATTTTTATTTTATTTTTTTAAATATCCTGATATTCCCTGATTTACCAAGAGAATTCAAATCAATCAATCAAATTTCCTGATTTTCCCTGTGTGGAATACACCTCTCAAAATCCCATGAAATTTCAGAAATTCCTGACCAGTGGGAACCCTGTATGTGTGTATTAGTAACAGGTGTTAGGTTTACTTGCATATCCAATTGTGTCTACGCATACACCCGCACCCAGGGTCCAAAACCTGCTAGAATTTGTCATTGGTGGATAAATCAAGGCCACCTGATACACTGGCCGGTAACTTTTTGAGATGATAACATTTGAATGCCTCGGTCATATATAGTCTTCGGTCTTTGCCTGTTGTCAGACTTTGCCCCTTGCTGACCCCTGTACACTCTCTTTGAGCCAATCAAATCAAAGCAAAACAATGGCTCTGTATCAAACAGCCTCCTGACTGGCTGCCTGTTAGACTGCTCTACACAAAGCGGAAGTGTTGAACTTAACGTTATTTCCAATGTGACGACACATAGCAGGTGTGAGGCCAGCAAAATAAGATGACAAAAAAATATTCATTGTGTAAGTGAGTGAGCAAGTTTACAATTAAGACTCTATCTGATTCTGATTCTGTACACATATTTTGTCCGGCAAAGATTATTCTTTGCAGGTAATTTTTCACGAATGAGCCACAAAGTTCATTTTGGACACCGCCTGAACCCACCTCAAAGATCTCCTCGCGGGACACCTCTATACGACAGTGGCCTGCCTGAGGCTGCTGCAGGGACAGCTCATGGCGGAGCAGCTTCAGCTTATGGACCAGGTCTCTCTCATAGCGCACCGCCACATCCCCATCTCCTCCTCCGCCGCCTCCCCCCTCCTCACCCCCCACATCCATCTGGGGGGCTTGGGAGGACTCCTTTGCTTGAGAGTGCTGGCTGGAAGGGGGAAGGAGAGGAGGAAAAGGGAGCGAGAGGAAGGGAGAGCATAGGATAGAGGGAGAGATGGATAGAATGTAAGAGTGTGCCAAAGAGATGAAAGGTGCAAGATGGAAAGACGGCAAAAAGTAAGGAGTCAACAGAGAAAGATGATAGGGAGGAAGAGGTTAACAGAGACTGTTTAGGGAGCCATTTTTGAGAACCAGATTATATACTGTATATTCCTTCTGACCAGCTAAATCTACTGTAATCCCACATCACTGTAAATCATTAACAGAGCTGATTACTGTTAGTAGGTCATATTCAGATCCAGTCAGAGTTCAGCATTACAGCAGTGACAGAGATTAGATTAACAACAGATTAGTCTAGTAAACTGTTCTGTATGCATGTGCATCAGGGTATACGTCTGTCTGTGCAGTGACTGTGTATGTACCTGATAATGGTGTGTAGGCGGGGGTCTGTGAACTGCGTAGTTCGGTTGTTGTGGTCCACAAAGTAGATCCGACCAGACACGGTGCTTCTGACCTCCCAGCCCACTGGCAAAGGACCAAGCTCCTCACAGCTGACACTGGTCAGGTCCCTGTACCAATAAAAATTCACCATACCGAGCCTTCAAACACCAGCAAGCCACCTTAGTGACTGTTGAACTAAAAACAATCCTTTATGTTTTGTTTATGCCCTGTAAGCGTTGCATAACAAATGTTTCCTTAACTTAAAAGAAAGATTTTCTGAGAACAAAATGGAAGACAACATGGGCTCTCAAGCCTCTTAGCCTAAAGACACCTGTGGTCGGATGGTTATTTATGTACCAAGGACCAGCATGCTGTGGTCATAGTTCACATGGAAATGTTCAGTAGTGTATAAGGAAATGCTAACCAGGAAGTGAAGGATTTTTTTTTGAAGAGTGCTCTCACGTGGAAATGACTCTATAATGCCTGTGACTCATGAAGAATCTCATGATCAGACCCTGCTTATATCATCTCAGATTATGGATCCCTCGCAAGGGGTTTTAATAACTGTTGACAAGCTCTATAGCTAATATGTGAATTAAACATGAAATCACCCTTAAACATAACACAGCCTTAAATCATCTTTAACATACAGTAAATAGCAATGATTGCCTATGCTACTGGGAAACCAAAGTAAGGACGGCTCTAGGTTAGACGGGTAAGAGGCCGGGGGTGGGAGGGATGCTAAAGTCTAGGAGTCACAAGTGAGAGAGGTGAGTGAGAGGACAATATGACAAAGGGGTGAATTATTTGTAAATGTATTAGTTTACAAATGCATTAAGAAGCGGTTGCGGTTCAGTCTGTGTTTTGGCACCTCAACTTGACCTATCAGTTGTAATATGCTCTATTTGTTGTTTTTGTTGCATTCTCGACTATATCCTGTTCCTTCAGCTTAAAAGACCCAATTTCTCCAAGTTGGATCAATTACATTTCATCTCATCTCTCTCATTTCAGGTCAAGGCTTGGACTAGACGCAAGTGAAGTTAAATGGTGGATAATCATACCTAGGTATCCGTGGGTCATGCCAGGTGCTGACCCCTGTCTGTGTGTGAAGGAAGTACACCTGGCCCTGCACTGTAGTTCGCTGCTCTGTTAGGAAAAGATATCAAGAGAAAAAAGGTTTACAACAAGAAGTGCCTGTTCCAGAATGAAGAAGAATGGCATTTGGTCAGAGAGTATTGCTAGACATATCAGAATCAAAACACAGTCACACTCACCATATCCCTCGGGCAGGTCAGGTGATTGGTGCCCATGCGGTCTGTTCTGAGGGGTGTGGCCATGGCCTCTGGAGTCCTGGCCTCTGATTCGCTGTGTCTGAAGACGGCTCTCCTGACTGGGTGAATCAAGGCGGCAGTTCCCGCCCCCCGCTGCACCAGTGGGGTCTGAGTAGGGCAGTGGCTCTTCACTGAAACATCCCTCAAACACTGGCCTAGAGAGACACACACACAAAATACTGAAGTGCTGTTTTCTCTGATTCATTGCAATCACATGATTGGTAAACTGTTTTTTATTTTGTACTTGGACTAACAGAGACTGATGACTATCAAACCAAACTCTAGTGTAGAGTTTGTCCTGCAACACCTTTTGTTCTCTACCCATAACCTGCAGCTCGGGACCCAAAACGGGTCCCACGCCTACTTCTGGTGGGGTTGCGCATGATAAGAGAACTAAAGAGTCTAGGTGGCAGCGTGAGACTACATTTATACAGTTAGTGTCAGTGTCAATATCATTAACTGATATTTGGCTATTTTATTTCTATTGGCTGATAATCAAATATCATTGGTGCTTGACGATTAGGACGATTCCAAGAAGAAAAGCATCAAAGGTCCCATATTATATCAAAGATGTTTAATGAAGACATTGTTAAAATTAGATTTTGTGTGATTGTGTTATTGCATTTTGTTTTTTAAAAACACACTTTTTTACTTTCAGACTAACTCCAGTCATGTATTGATTGGCTCCTCTCACTAAATTCCTGAAATCCTTCCAATCAGGCCAGTTTTGAACTGCACCCACTGGAAAGCATCCAGTCAGCAGGTTTATCTCATTAGAGGAGCTGGTGTTGTCGGCCAATCAGGATTCAGTATTGTGACTGGTCTTCAAATCTATTTAATTCAATCCCATATTATTCCTTCATGAAACCTGAATAATATGGGACCTGTAATTGTGATGTTAACAGAGCAATCACAGAGGGTGTTTTTTCAAATATGAATGAGCATCTTTTCTGCACAATTTTCCTGGTAAGACACTCACCCTTCATTTTCTAATAGACCTCTGCAGTCCACCACAGGGCCCCCGCTGCCGATGCGGTCTCGCGTCTGTAAACTCACTAGAAACAAACGGTAAAAGTTAGAGAATGGACAGTGTGTGCCTGTGTATGGCAGAAAGGCAGGGGAGAGAGAGAGAGAAAGCAGAGAGAAAGCAGGGAGCTTGAGAAAGGGAGAGAATACACACAGTGAAAGAGAAGAGACATGGTGAGAGTGTGGGTGTCCAGTCTTACCTACAATCTGCCCCCGCACTGCATCGCTGTCTGAGGGGTTCAGCTTACATAGATCCAGACGCTGGTCTGAAGGGAGGAAATACATTTAAACCAAGAGCCTTATCTTATCTAGCCTTAGCTTCATCTATGAATTGATACAACCGTGCTTCACTGATTAATAGTGCATCAAAATGGACATTACGGACAACAAAGGATAACATTGCAAGTCGTGTCAGCATGTATGTATATAGGTGCATTTTAAAGTAGAGGATCCAGAGTGAGACTTACATCCTGTGTCCTTTAGCCTGCTGATGGCATTGGAGAGCAGTCGTATGCAGCCCAGGAACCCTGCCCCCTGTCGTTTATGGATCTTCTTGTGGTTCCATACACTGATGGTGATGGAGTCCGCCTTCCCAATGTAGCTGAAAAGCCCAGACAGCATATTATAACATATAAGGTGAAAAAAGATAAAGCTGTTGCCAGTCAAAAGCAGGGTACTCTTTTCTTTTAGGAATTCACTTCCTTGAGGGGAGGAATCAGATGTTTTGGCACTAGACCATTAGTGAGATTTTCCAAAGGTGTAAAATTCTGAAAGTGAGCATAGCTTGTTACATGCATTGCTTGATACATTCCTTACAATTACCCTAGACTGTGCAGTGCCGAACTTCCGCTTGTTATATTTTAGTCATGTAGCAGATGCACAACAGTTACAGCGATGATTATGGACATCATTTTAGAGGACAGATATAGTGAGATATATGCAGTGATGGGCATGTGAAACACTTGTGGGAAGTAGTTGGCAAAAATATATAAAATGGGCTACATTGGCAAAACTGAGCTACACTGTCCGCCAACTAGGGACAAGTTTAGCTTCTGAGGTGCTGTGTTGCAAGTGTGGTGGCGAAGACTCACAGGTCGTAGTGCTGATTCCATTTGGGGTCCAGTGTGCTCTTGACTGTGTCTGTGGAGTGGCATTGGCCTGATCCGTCCACCACAACCTTGGCAAATGGGTCCGGCAGGCCTAAACACACATATTTTAAACGCATTTAAACACATTCCACACAAGTAACTGGAGGACATACATTTTTGGCAGTCTTCGTCATGCCATTTTTTTTTACCCACTGAGCTACGCAGGTGCAGCTAGTGTCTGATATTTGGTCGCACACAGAGACACACATACACACAGGTCAATCAAAACAGGTCAATACAAAACAATTCAGCTACACAATTCACATGAGAATCAAGTCACAGAGAAAAAATTTATACTGACATGAAAATGAGCACAAAAGGGTACTTACGAAAGAAGTCTTTCTTTGCGAGGTTCTTGGCACATAATACTGAAATACAAAAAAATCATTCTGAACAAAAGTGCCACACAAACCAATATGAAAATGATCTTAAAGACAACGGTGCTGAAGATTATGATTTACATTGGACATTGGTTAGGGATAAAGAGAGTATGTGTGTGCGTAATGAATTCCTCAGTGTGTAGGCCGCCACAAATGTATGCTGCTGTACATAAAAAAACGACAGAGTGGGTCGAATAATGGTTAGGATAATATATGATTGCTCGAGGCTGGAGCTGACCAGGAGAACTTGGATGTGACACAGAAACAGTAAAACATAGGTTACTGTCATGATCACAACTCACACACACACACACAGACACACACAGGCTGCCCACAGTGAGAGTGGTAGAATCCCTTCTCTGCCACGTCTCTGGGGATTCAGACCACAAAGCTCATACTGACCTAGACACTGTGACTCTGTATGTGTGTCCTCGGTATTTACAGTTTAGAGTGAGTGTGTGTGTGTGTGTGTGTGTGTGTGTGTGTGTGTGTGTAGGTGTTCTTGTTAAGCTTTCTGAGTGTCGGCCAGACAGTCTGGTAGGAGAGCAGGCCTATATCAGATCAGATCAGCTCAGCTCAGTGAGCAATACTGTAATACTAAAAACACCACTGAGCTACAATAAACTGACTTGGTGTGTTTATAGAGTGTCTAAGTTACAATAAGAAATACAACATTTCTGTGTGACCTTCTGTGTGACATCCTGGGGCACATCTTCAATCAACTGCCTGATTTGTAGCTCGATTTTCTCTGCATAGTCTAAAAATGCTTTCTGTAGAAATTTGTTTTTTAAATGAATCAGGTTTGTCTCCAACTCTGTCTCCGATCTGGACATAAGTTATGGTTTGGAATATAAAGTAAGGTAAATCTAATGGTTGGGAAAAATGGGAACATTTTTAGGGGATGGAAATGGGCAATTTTGTCTTCAGCGGGGGGTAGGAACATAGTGGGCTTAAACGAACAAAAGAGATCCCGATTGGTCCTAATTGATGTCACTTTGCTAAACCACCTAAAAACGTTATCATGGCCTTGAGGTCCTATTAAAAACTGGCTTGAGGTTTGGTCCAGGCAGTTATCCAGTCAGCCAGCCAGTCAGGAAGTCAGTCAGTCAGTCAGTCAGCCAGCGGTTTAGGATGTGGTGACTGTGGCGGTGTAGATGTGTCTGGCCTAGCCTGGTCTATTTCCTGTGATTAACCCATGGAGAATGGCTCCAGGATATCCTTCCCTCTTCCTCATCCTCCCCTTCCATTCCTCCTGACTCACACATTCCACACTTCGACCTCATCTTTTCTGCAGAAACGGAGAGAAAGAGCGAGAGACAGAAGTGTCCCTGCATCCTCTTCCAGACTAGCAGTGGAGGGAGGCTTTCTTTGTCACAGTCACCGTTGTGCTATCTGCCCCTCTCGCCCTTCATTCTCTGAGACACCCCTCATTTCACCCCATCTCTGTCTCCCTGCACTCCCACCCTTCCTCTTTCTCCTGGCTGGCCAGGCCTGTTGTGGCGGTGAATGTGTGACAGGCCCTTTCTCGGCGTTAAGAGGAAACTCCTCACTCTGCCAAGGTCATAGCTGGCAAAGAAGCACACAGCAGCACCCACCGCTTCGCTCTTTTTTGGCTCTTGCCACTTACGTCTCGCTCTTTTTTTTTTTTTAATCCCGAGTGTTGGAGAAAGCCACCAGGAGAGCAATTCTATTCATCCAAACAAGGAGAAACGGTGTAAGATGATGAAAAGACATGCTACTTCTATACCAGGCTAGCAGTGCCTCTAGGAATTTGCAATTACAACACAATCAACTATGGTCCACAAATATTGCAAAGGTTTGCAACTTTGCTCTATTCATGCACTTGGAACCATGGAACATTTCATATTCTTTAAGTAAATGTCAGGGACCTGGATTTGAGCAAATATCTGCAATTTTCAACTAGCAGCTCATTCACACTTTTTATATGACAGATAATAGTCAAGGTGTTGATATAAGATGCCAAATGTACAGTAGAATATTGCTGCCTTTCAAGACTAATAATTGTGACCACGGATCTAGCAAGACAATAGGAAATATAGCCGTATGCTGAGATGCTGGGGTTGAAGCCCAACTGTTATGAGCACCAAATTGTCAAATTTCACAAAGCCATTCAGCTCATTTAGCCATCCAAACTTTCACTTTCCTGTTGTTCCCTTCTTATTTAAGTTTTCCCTGGCCAAACTATCTACAGGTCAATTTAAACATGCTTTTGCACACATGTTTGAGAGCCTATACTTAACATATACACCAGGTTTTGTGATGATTGGACAAAGGGTCAATGAGTTCCAGACAATTTTGTGTTAGGCCATGTCCTATTACAAGTTAATCGGTTAATGGTGGCCAGATTTTTCATTGGATCGGCCGTGTACCACATTTGGTGTTGATAGGTCAAAAACTGAAAAAGCCTTAGAGGAGAAAACTGTTACCAAAAAACAGTATGGTGTACCGTGGTGACCCTTGATGCAAATTTAAAGAGCAACGACAGCTTTGTAACTGCTACAAGATACATGTCAATTGGACTGATGGTATAGAGGTTATGCCCTTTCAAATTTTTTATTTTTCATCATTAATTATAACGCCCCCTAACTGGCAAGTTGGGGTTTACTTTTGTTCAGAAGCATTTGCACGCCATGTACACTAAGGTTCATAGGGATTGTGTACACCTACTTTGACTTATAAGCAATTTTGTCGTATGCCACACCCACTTACACCACATCAATGCCAATTTTTAGATCTTGACTAGAATACTTTGGGATTTAAGCATGTGCACCAAATTTTGTTGAGATACACAACGAACATCACATCATGAGATACACATTTTTGGACTATGTGGTGCCCTGTATAGGCCAACATGCTTCTGCACACCTGTTTGAGGGCCTATCCTCAACATATCTACCAAGTTTTGTGTTGACTGGACAAAAAATCCATGAGTTATGGCCAATTTTGTGTCAGGCCACATCCTTTTACAATTTCATTGCTTAAAGGCGGCCGAGTTTTTCATCCAATTGGGCATTGGGCATCCATATTGCGTTGGTGTATCTTGGTCCCCTTTAGCTGTGTACCAAATTTGGCGTTGATGGGTCAAAAACTGTAAAAAAACGTACTGTTTTGATGTTAATTATAGCGCCACCACCTGGCTGATTCGAGTCACATTTCTTGGGAAGAATTTTCACATGATTATCTATCATTCTGCCAAATTTGATGTCTCTTTTATGTATCATCTAACAGGAATTTGTGAAACCGAGTATGAAAGAGAAGAAGGATACACCAAAGCAACAATAGGGGTTTAGCCTTACAAGCTTTAACCCCTAATTATCAGTAATAGCCATAATCAGTCATAGTCAGTCTGCCAAGCTATATGGTTTCAGTGGACACACAGATCTACAGGTGAAATAGTATTGGCAAGGTGAGGTTACAATGGTGTCATTTCCTATCCAACATTGTCCTTTCAGATCCAAGAACAAAGCAGTGGCAGGCAGGCGCGTAAGCAAATATCTCACCTACTTAATAACACACACACTGCACTAGCATCCAAACACACACACACACTCAAGATGACTAATGGTGTTCTTGTGCTCACTGCCATCCAAGTACAAAATGTAGGCCTAGGTTTAATATCCACAAGCCAAATCCAAACTAGATAAGCAAAAACATCACTTAGCCACACACACGCAAACACACATACACACGCGCGCAAACACACGCGCACGCACGCACACGCACACGCACACGCCTGCCCACGCACACACACACACACACACACACACACACACAGCTTCTCCAAGATATCTGCCTCATTGATGTTTGATCAATAGTGTTACTTTCTCCTTCTCTCTATCCTCAACTACTTCTACATTTAGTGTGTGTGTGTCTGCATGTGCTGCAGGCTAAGTCAGTGAGAGGATTAGGAGTGTTAGTGCTCCTTCCTAAGTAAGCAAGATTCCCTCTTTTCCTCTCACTTTGGCTGCCTTCTCTTTCTGCACTTTCCTCTTACTTTTTTCACTTGTTTTTCCTCTGTTCTTTCCTCCTTCCTTCACTCCTTAGCCCTCTTTCCAGGTCTCTCCTCCCTCAGTCATGAGTATCAGTCGCTTGTTGTCCCGGTGCTCCCCTGTGTTGTTGGTGTTCAATCTGAACCTGGCACAAGCTGGCCCAAACCCCAGCAACACGTGCCGCTGCCATGAGCAAATCAACATGATCCTACTGAATCACCGATACACTCATTCACAGGGAGGTGATTTTCAAGTTAAACCCACAAAACTCCCATTCATTTCTTAATGAAAATATCCTTTTAGTCTGCTTTTTGACCCACTTATTTTTCGCTTTTTGTGTTGTCCTAATCACTTCCCCTGCATTCAAACCAAAACTAGAAACCACAGTGGGAGAACAAATCATCGCAAAAACACACAACTAGACAGAAAAGGCTTTTGGGAGAGCTTTTTTTCTATACAGACTAATATTTTACATTCATATCACATTAGACCAGATTAGATTAGGGTGGTGCTTTTCAGAGCAGGCTTTGCAGATAATGCATTTATAACACACTTTTCTCATACCCAAAGCACTAGTCTTTCTCCTAACTAAAGCTTATCCATAAAGAGACAGAGGATACAGACAGAAAGACACAACAATGTCTCTTTACGAGCTAAAACATGTCCATATAAACACAGCCTGGTCTGTGAGATCTAAAACAATGTAAAACCTGCATGGTCTTTGTCTGGGTCTCTCTGCCATAGACACAGAGGCCTGTCTGATCTTGGCCAAACAACCTCTCTCTGACAGACTAAACAGACCGCTGGCCAGCCAAGCAGCATTGCACTCCCATTGGCTCATCGCACATTCCCCACCCAATTAGAATTCCACTCATACCTGTGGGGGCGGGGCACAGTTGGGGGCAATAACCTCTGTCTGCATCCGCACAGACATAATGGGTGGCTGACACACACACAAACACATATATACAGACACACATTCTCTCTCACACTCACTTTCTCTTGCATCCATACTCTCAAGCAAACACAGACACACAGACGCACACTTGAAACAACCCAGCTATCTCTGTCTGATAGCTTATTGTGTGGAAGTCAACGTACAGACAGTGTAACAGAAGAAATGCGTCAGATTTATGTGTCTGTCTGCTGTCAGAGATGATGCATGCTCTTTTCTAATCCAACTTAGAGAAAGAAGGACAGAGGGGGAAAAGGGACAGCAGACACTTTTAGACAGAGAAGAGCACATCAGCATTTTGGACAGCACTACTATTCATAAACACATCCATCACAATCATACACTTGACTGCCCTAGTCTGTACCCACCACCTCTAGAAATATTTAGTCTGCCTGGCCTGCTTGGTCTGGTGTCTGTGTGTATGTGTGTGAGTGATTGTGTCTGTTTGCTTGACTGTGAACCAGGAGAACAGAGGACAAGGCGTCTGCCCAGCGGCACAGGGTGGTCATTTCCATCTGAATAGAGGCCCCTGGATGCCCAGCGGGGTTACAATGGCAGCTACAGTAAAAACCATTGTTCCAGCTGTGTGTGTGTACCCCCTATCTGCCCTCGGAGCATCGACTAACAGAGAGTCTGACCCGAAAGTGAACAACACAGTATTGAGTTGAGAACAGGGCGATTAAAATAACAAATGTGTCAAGCTTCTCTGTCTAACGTTAAGTTAGATAAGCCAGACATCTGTCCGGCTAAAGCTGAGAAAGCGAAATGCCAATCAATACCTATGGATAATCTAGGTTACCATGTCAAATCTACCGACAGATCGATTTTCAGAGAGGCCGTTGCTCAACAGTTGCTTTCACCCACTGAGCACAACTCGTCGCATTCAGGTCAAGCGATGGGTTCGGCTGGTCAGCCAAAAATGGGTGTAGCTAGCTAGCCTTAGCGGTCAACGTTCACCAGACTAACAAAATAAGCTAACGCTAGCAAGTAAGAGAGCGTTGGCAATTAGCAAAGTTTCTGGAGATCGGTATTAAGTTGTGTGATTTGTACTGCCTTTCAAGCTTCAAGGTTTTCAGTGACTAGAAAACAGCTGCCCTGTCGACTGTCCCAGTTGAAAATCCGCTGGGTAGCCGACTGCTTCTTGCTTGCCCTCCTCTCGGTAGCTATCCTTAGTTTAGTTAGCACTGCAGCTAACGCGCTAGCATCGCTGCTGCTAATGTTTGCGATACAAAAACCGGATGTTTAGACAAGCAGTAGCACTGAGAATCTTCAAAGACACGCTCGGTGGCCTGTTTGATTTACTAAATATCAACAGTTTGCCATATTGGTTTGTATATACAACATTTTAGCCCCCGTACAACATGCACCGTAAGCGCTTTCAGTCCCGTTTTTTACCTGTCAGACGGATTTTGATGCTGGACCCGTTCCTCCGAGTCCCAGGATTCGACATCACTCCGGGAAAACGATCACACAAACTTCCCACTAGGGTCACCCGAAAAACACAATTTCACAACTCAGTCGGAGTATAACTAACTACAATTAAAAAATCTATGGTTTGTGTTCGTCTTCTTCACGGGTAAAAATGTATTATTTCATCGCAAAGTCCCCCGTTCCTTCGAAATCCAACAACACAGGAGAACATTTTCGGGCTGGCTCAAACACGTACTGACGTCACATTCTTCTTACGGCACTACGTGCTCGCCTCCGGGAAACGTGGGTGTGCTGGTGAAGTTCAGGAAAGGCTATGGCGAAAGGAATGGAAACATCGTCTTCCTATCCAGTCCATTCTTTATTATGTATAGCTTATTAATTAACTTAGTTGGCAAACTTTCAGTAAAAATTGAAAATGAGATGCTGAGCTGCTGGTTAGCTCAAGTAAACCCGTGAATGATGTTTACCCTTAAACCTACCTCTAATCTTTTTTATTTAACTCTTCCCTCCTGTCAACATCAGCAGCATCAACAAGAAGAGAATGTACAGTGCACCTCAAGCAGATTTTCCACCTTTATTAAACCGTCCTGCACATCACCAGCACTATGCACAATCAGGAACAGCAAGTTCAGGTAAGTACTTTAAGTAAGGTGGGATGTTATGGAGGATGGAGACTGAGTTAAGGGTGAGGGAGAGCTAGGGGGATAGTGGCTGGAGGGATTTGGCTTTTTAGGAGCATTATAGGGTTAGCTGGCTGCAGTATTAACTGGTGGAACAATGGACCCTCTCATCAGCCTGTTTACAGGTCACAGTAAATCCACATAAGCAGAGAAACGGGTTGCCAGTCACTACACACTTTCTGGGGCTTGAATAGGCACATACACTCACTCTCTCTCTCTCTCTCTCTCTCTCTCTCTCTCTCTCTCTCTCTCTCTCACATACACACATATCTTCACCCGTTCCCCCCCATCTTGGTCTCTATTCCTGTCTGGCTCTGTCTTTCTTTCTCACCCAGACACACACACGCAGACACATGATTTCTGAGCACACAGGTGAAAGTGAAGTTCAGTTTTTCCAGTCTGCCTTTCTCAGTCTGTCTTCATGAAACCCTCTGTCTTTCTGGAAGTGTCTCTCTCTCTCTCTCTCTCTCTCTGTTTTTCCCCATTTCCCCCTCTGTTCTCTTCTTCCCTGTTTTTGACTATACCTCCCCACCACTACATCTGTCCTCCTCCAACTTGTGTTTGTGTGTATTTGTATGTTTAGCTATATCAACACTCCACAGGTGGCAGTAGTAACGCCAGAGATAGCTTTGACAGACTCCCTTCAACACACACACATACACACACAAATTAGCTTCCCCCTCCAAAACAGTCGTGTACAACTGTTGGTGGGATTGTGTGTGTGTGTGTGTGAGTGTACGTGTGCACATGCTTACTCATGCACATGTGCGCGTATGTATGTCTACGTGAGGTGTGTGTTCTCACAGTTGTGTGTGTTATTCAAAGTGCTGTTGGAACCCCTGGGACCAACTGAGTGTGTTCACAGCTACTTAGAGAATTCCAATCATAGAGACAAACTTAGCAATGCCTCTGGGTACACACACACACACACGCACGCATACACACACAGTTAATGAAGATGAAGTCATTCTTTGCACCAGACAGTTGGGTAAAATCCCATTGGGAAGCAAAATGAGTTTGTTTTGCACAAAATTATTTAAATAGAAGAAGAAGTAGAAGAAGAAGGACAAGAAAGTACATTACCAAAAGAAGGAGAAGAAGATCTAAAAAAGGACGGGGAAAGAGAGAGCATGTATGAGTTACAAAATGGTTTTGCTATTGAGACTAAATCTCATTTCAGAAACTTGGAAAAGTCCCAATTAAAACAATTAGAAATAATTGAAACCTGCGATAAATAAAACTTTAGAAAGCTGGACAAATATTTACTTATGAGAAAGATAAAAATGTGAGGACTAGGGAGAGACATAGGGACTGATTCCAACCATGAACTCTCCTGAGGCTGTGTGTGTGTGTGTGTGTGTGTGTGTGTGATTACCAGTAGTGTCTGTCTGTCTCTATTAGCGCCCCCTTTGGGGAACAAGAGGAACAGCTGCTTCAGTTCTAAGCAAGGCCAAGGTCCAGAAAATGATGGCAAAACTATGAAATTTCCTTGACAGCAATGTGACATTGGAGCAAAAATCCTCTTAGTACGATGTGTGTAGATTGCTGGACGTTTGCTAGAACATTGAACAAAAGTTGACTCAACCAAGCCCAGCTCTGCCTCAGCCTCAGAACAGACAGTTTCAAGGTGACTCAGTGGACGAGTACTGATAAATGTGTCCTTTAATATAGATGTAGTTGGTTGCAAAACATACAATGATTTATTTGTTAAAATTGCATTGTTTGAAGATGCATGGTGTTAGGTGAATCATACTTAAACTTTTTAGAGGGGAGGGGTTAGAGCTAGCTTTAACTAGGGTTTGAAACAGGGCAATCTGTAGAATTATGATCAGTTTAGAACAAAAGAGTGAAGATTAAAAGTGCAAAACAGCTGTAAGAAAGAAATGGTCTCTTTTGCTGGCAGTCCACTCTGTCTACATGAGCAAATAGTTTTAACTTGAGATGCCTTAGTCATCTCAATCCCACCGGAGAGACAGGGAGAAAGCAATTGATGGGTCGGAGCAGAAGCATGGTGGGGTGGAAATCGAGGAGTGGAAAGGGTGGAGAGAGTGATGGGGTGAAGAAAGGAGACGGTTTGAGCCTGGGCGATGGCTTTCCAGGGAAACCTTAAATGGACGGAAGCAGATTGAAGAATTCCCAAATCTCGGGCTGTCAGTGGAACGAACAGACAGATCGGAGGGATGAGACCTCAGGGTAATGGCTGGTTTTAGAGTTGTGACCATATCAGGAAGGAGACGGCTTGGTATATAACAGCCTGGCCTCAACACGCACACCCATCGTCCTCCTGAGCCTACCTCTGCCTCCTGCATCGTGAGTATGTGTCTAATGCACACTAACCCTGTCTAACTAACATAGAGGCAAATTACTGAGACAAGTAACTGTTTTTATAAAACCAGAAATGATATCACTGTCAGTGGCTGGTGTTGCAATATCTTGTCTGCATGTTGTTTATCTGCTTGCTGTTTTGGTGCTCACTAATTGTGCTAATGAGTAAGTACGCTTTTCGTGAGTCAGAATGGCGGGTCATATGTTTCTGTAATATGATGTACAAGTACACCACCTAGACAGAACATGGACCCGATGTTCTGTGTCTTCTCTATCCCCAAAGCCTTCATGTAGCAGTGACTCTGCACCATATAATCACTTTTCAGCATGGAAGCCACTTAAGACACTCGGTCTCTTGCCCTAGGACTCAGAATCAAGATATTACCACTCTTCTCGTGCCCGAATTTGGATCCTGACCCATAGTTTAGGAAAACCAGGATCTATAAGATTACTAGCCAGTGTCCTTCTTCTCACTAATGTTATCAATATCGTTTGATTGTTTTCTCTCTCTCTCTTTGTTTTCAGCCTCTTGCTACAGCAGCCAGTGGGTGAGTGAGTGCTTCAGGCTGGTCAGTCACTTGGTGTGTGTTGATCGCAGCAGCAGCAGCCATGCCGGGTGGATATAAAGGGGAGTGCGGGGACGATGTGGACCCCATGCCGTTCCTTGCTCCAACTGAGAAGGAGCGCCTTGACGTCATGAACAAGCCATACGACATCAAGCGCTCCTGCTGGGTCAGAGACGAGAAGGAGGCTTTCATTGCCGGGGAGATTCAGTCTGAGGATGGGGACAAAGTCATTGTCAAGACTAGCAAGAACAATGTAAGAGGAACAATAAAGCTAAACATTTTGTCTTCAAGATCTAGGATTGTTACTGATGTTCAGACATTTGATACGAAGTAAAATGAATGTAAGATGAAGTCAAGCCATTACAAACAAGTGATGAACTATTATTTTTAAAACAGCTCAGTTGTGGTGATGATGTTAATGATGATGATGATGATGATGATGGTAACGTTATCCTCTGCCTTCAGACGGTGACGTTGAAAAAGGATGATGTTCAGCAAATGAACCCTCCTAAATTCTACCAAGCCAGCGACATGGCCAACCTCACCATCCTCAACGAGGCGAGCGTCTTGGAAAACCTGCGCAGCCGCTACATCAACTTGAGGATCTATGTAAGGCTGCCTGTCATCTAACGCTCAACACAGTATAACACTCAAAACTGTGTGCACGTTAGACGTTGTGGGTAGCAGACACACTTGAAACATCCACCCTAAAGACTCACCATTTTACACCGACATTCAACAACCACCACAATCTATCTTCAGATTTCTCCACAGACAGTAGCGTCAGTAGACCAGAATGCAATAAGAGGCGCAACTTACTATCACTATCAGTATCAATCTCTCCACCTATACATGTAACTCACAGCTGAATGGAACAAGTTCAGGCACGTTCTCTGGGGGTTGGTGAAAATCATAAAATGTAGGAAGTAGAAATCACTTCATCACAAAATAACTAACAATGTAAGAGCATCCCAGGGTGGAGCACCAGATCATATACCCCTAATGCCCAGTTCATATATCACATCCTTTTTAAGAGGATTGGTTTCATAGTATTCCTGCTTTAATAGATAGGATACATTGGACAGAAAGGCAGGAAAGATGCACAAGAGGATGGGAAAGGATGACATGTGAGTCAGACGAGTCATGAGTCAGATTCGTACCCACAACATTGAAATTACACAGAATACATGTTAACTTGCTGAGCCTCCAGGAAGCCATTCTAACCTCTTGTTGTTGTTTTTTTTGCCCCTTCCTTCCAGACCTACTCGGGCCTCTTCTGTGTGACCATCAACCCGTACAAGTGGCTGCCCATCTATGGAGCTAAAGTGGCCCTGCTCTACAAGGGGAAGAAACGCAACGAAGTTCCTCCTCACCTCTTCTCCATCTCCGACAACGCCTACCATGACATGATGATGGGTGAGGAGAGGAGGACGGTGGGAATTTGATGTTAAGAATGCAGAGTTTGGGAGTAACGGGGGAGGTGAAATGAGGAGAAAGAGAAAAATGAATAAGAAGGGCGGGGTATGTGGTGGCTGGAGATGAGATGCTTGAAAGTCATTACCGTTTGGGTGGTGTGTGGTAATTTGTTCAGGGAGTAGAAAATACTTTAGGGTCATTATGTGGCGTCGGGGGAGAGTTGACACCTGCCTGTGTGTTGGTACTGCTGACAGGCCTACTGCCAAGAGAGGACAGCAAACATCAACAGTCCTCTGATCTGCTCAAGGGGAAATCAACAGTAATTATTCTTCTGTCCCTCTTTTTATGGCCTCTCCTCCCTTCCTCTCTCTTTCTCTCCTGTCGTCACAGAGCAGGAGAATCAGTCGATGCTGATCACGTAAGGACAACAAGCTTTTTTTCTTTGACTTTTCTTAGAAGAGTCCGCTACAAGTGATTTATGAAAGTCCTGCTATTATTAACTCAACCTACTTTTATCCGTGCCTGAGTCACATTTTATATAGTTATACTTTATTCACACATTAGATATTGCCCCCTTATAAATATTATAAGTAACTTCATCTGACTCAACCTGCTTTTGTTGCAGTACATTTTAGACTATGTTACTCGTTCTACTTTCAGTACTATGAAATCAGTGTTGCTTATTGTACCTTTACTCTATGCTTATCTGTCTCCTGTCTTTCTCCTCCAGTGGAGAATCCGGTGCTGGCAAGACTGAGAACACCAAGAAGGTCATCCAGTACTTTGCCAATGTTGGAGCGAGTGGGTCCAAGGCGCACGACTCCAAGGCAAGAGTGTGTGTGTGTGTGTGTGTGTGTGTGTGTGTGTGTGTGTGTGAGTGTTTTTGTCTGAGATACTGGATGGTGCTCTCTTTTCTCTTCCCTTCCCTTCTCTTCTCTTTTCTTTTCTTCTCTTCTCTTCTCTTCTCTTCTCTTCTCTGTTACTGTACTGTTTTATATGTCATTCTACTCTGTTGTATTCTACTCTCCTCAGGGTTCTCTGGAGGACCAGATAATTCAGGCTAACCCAGTGCTGGAGGCATTTGGCAATGCCAAGACCACCAGGAACAACAACTCCTCACGCTTTGTAAGGACACACACACACACACACACACACACACACACACACACACACACACATTCTCTCTTCATAATTCATGTTTATGTTTGTCTCTGTTTCAGGGAAAGTTCATCCGTATCCACTTTGGGTCGACAGCTAAGCTGGCCGGTGCCGACATCGAGACCTGTGAGTGGGATTCATGGATCTATTCTTTTATTACTTTGTATCTCGCCTTATCAGTATCACCAAAGCTTGCTGGAATACCATGACTTAGTTTGTAAGTCCTATGTGTCCTGAAAAGAAAGACACTAAGCCATGAAAAACATCATCAGTGAAATGAGTAATCTTAGTATAATTTAGGGGAACGTTTGTATGAGGATGGCTGGGCCCTTATAGACTATGTGTGTCTTTGTGTGTATGTGTGTGTGTGTGTGTGTGTGTGTGTGTGTGTGTGTGTGTGTGTGTGTGTGTGTGTGTTCATCAGATCTGCTAGAGAAGTCCAGAGTGATTTCCCAGCAGGCAGCTGAGAGGGGATACCACATCTTCTACCAACTCCTGTCTGGAAAGAGGCCAGAACTCATAGGTGAGACCGATATAGGAGACAGTGCCATCAGTCAATATGCAATTAAAGTACATAAGTTGTAAACAGAAATTAGAGACACGCTTCACCGGTGTAGACACTGCTGGAGACATCTCAGCATTCCACCACCAACGTACCATGTAACCATCACTAACCTCAGTTTGCTCTCCAATACGTTTGCAACACCAGAAAAGGGTTTTCCTATTACGTTTGCCTTTCAAAAACAGATATTTTACACTTAAAAGCGGTTTACCTGATAAGATGCCACACATGTCTCCAGTGATGTCAGTTGTCTTGAAAATGTTTTGAAATATATGAAATTTTAAAATATTATATATTGACTGATTTTGTAGAATTTTGCAAAAAGCAAAATGAAAGTCTTCTTTTATTATTGTGTCTCCCAGAGGCTCTGTTGCTGAGCCCAGACCCCAAGCAGTATGTGTGGGTGTGTCAGGGAGTCACTGTGGTGGACAACATGGACGATGGAGAGGAGCTAATGCTCACTGATGTGAGTTGACTCTCATTCACTTTCACTTCACATTCATACCTCTCCTACTTATTCACTTTGACCTGTTTGAAACCTATAAGATTCAAAACTTGATGCACTTAGGGTTCATCCAATCAGGTAAAAACATGATTTATCCCCTTGATGGCGCTGTTGAATGATGCCTCTCTTTGTGGTAACGTTAGTGTGTATACAGTTTTTCTCAGTCGCTTTGGTCGCTTTCTCAAATCAGAATTGAAATTCTCAAAACTACTTGTTCAACCTCCACATCATCTAGTCACTTGTGCACATCATAAAATCAGCTTCTCTTTTCTTTTGAACAAATTGCAAATGCTTTGGCACATTCATGCAAATGATTATGTCCAACCGTCTGCTGTTTTCTACATTATCAATAGTTTATGTCATGTTGATCAAAATGTATTATACTGGTTCTCTGTTGAATAGTCTCACCCCCCAGAACATCTAGGCATTAGTTCATTGAATAAGTCATTACATGCAAAATGGTTGAACCAGTTGTCATAATCTGTCAAGCATATTTTCTATACATTTCTATTAGACTTATTTTGTAAATGTGTCCTGAATTGATGAATTGCTCTCAAGTAAATCTTGACTTTCACTACAGTTTTTCTCAGTTGCTTTGGCTCAATTCTCGAATTACAGTTGAAGTCGTCAAGACAACATTTTGTTACCTGAGCACAACAGAAAGACCATTTCTCTTTGTTACCATTTGCAAATGTTTTAGCACATTTAGGCAAATGACTAACAATTATGACTGACAATTTGAACAATTATTGGTTGTAAATGTCTTTTGAAATTGATATGTGCCAGACAGAAACAGTGCAGCCTTGTGCATTTTCAATCATTGTCATCAAAACCTTCACCATAGTTTCCATCAGAGTAACTGTTATAAGCATTTTGACTATCTTGTACTCAATGACACAAGGACTTGTCATTCTGATGGCACTGACATGTGCGTTGACGTAAAGATTTACTTTTGAGAGATGAACTAAGGATTTTGACCAAGTTACGGGCTTTTGCAGGTCCATTGTGTGGTGCTCTTTGTACCAATTGTTTCGAGAAATGCGTTTACTGTTTAGCAAATCTTAAGGATGATTCGAGAAATGTACTAAAGCGACTGAGAAAAACTGTAATACTGACTCTTTCTTTTTCCACCTCTTTTCTGTGTGTGTGTGTGTGTGTGTGTGTGTAGGAAGCCTTCAATGTGCTGGGCTTCACTCTTGAGGAGAAGATGAGTGTGTACAAGTTGACTGGAGGCATAATGCACTTTGGGAACATGAAGTTCAAACAGAAAGCCAGAGAGGAACAGGCTGATGTGGATTCCACTGAAGGTATACATTTCTCTCTCTCTCTCTCTCTCTCTCTCTCTCTCTCTCTCTCTCTCTCGCTGGCTTTTGCTTTCTATCTACATGCCTCCCTCTATCATTAGGCTACCTCTCTGTATTTGTCCATCTATCCTACCTTACTTTTCTCTCTCTTCTACCCCTCTCTCTCTCTTGGCCTTCCCCTCCCTCTCAAAGCCTGCTTCTTCTCTAGCTCATAATTGTTGTTCCATCAAACCCCTTCTCCCCTTGTACTTGATACCCCTGCACATTTTTTTGCGGCAATTACAAGGCACTGTTAAAATCATTTAGTTAATTCCATGTCCCCTCTCCTCCCTCTCCCAGTGGCTGACAAAGTCGCCCACCTCATGGCCATCAGCTCTGGGGAACTGCAGAAGGGTCTCACCCGACCCCGGGTCAAGGTCGGCAACGAGTTTGTGACCAAAGGTATTACTAAGACATTTTTACTAGTCATATTAGTTATATTAGTCATATTACATTATGACTCAAAATGACACTTTTTAGAGCATCTTGTTCGAGTAGGGCAGGACATAATTTAACTTTAAATGTTGACCTTTGAAAGGTCAGAACCAGGACCAGTGCTTGTACTCCATCGGTGCTCTGGCCAAGGCCGTCTACGACCGCATGTTCAAGTGGATGGTGACCCACATCAATAAGACCCTGGACACCAAGATGCAACGGCAGTTCTTCATAGGAGTACTGGACATTGCTGGGTTTGAGATCTTTGAGGTAAGATATAGATGGATGGATGAATGGGTCAAGTATATATGGATGGATTGATAGGTGTATGGATGGATGGATGGATGGATGGATGGGTGGATGGATGGATGGATGGATGAATGGATGGATGGATGAATGGATGGATGGATGGATGGATGGATGGATGAATGGGTGGGTGGATGGGTGGATGGATGAATGGATGGATGAATGGGTGGATGGATGCATGGATGGATGGATGGATGGATGGATGAATGGGTGGATGGATGCATGGATGGATGGAGGGAAAGCTACATGGATGATGGATGAATGGGAAGATGGGTGGTGAACTAGTAAACATATCAATTGTATGAATGGATCAGTTGTATGAATGTATTGGTGATGCGATGGGTGGATGGATGGACAGATATGTGGAGGTTGAAATGGGTTGATAAATGAATGGATGAATGATAGATTGAGTGACAGTATCTTTTAGACTGATTCTCACTTTCAATGATCCCCTCCTCCCTCCCTCTCCCGCCTCCAGTTCAACAGCTTTGAGCAGCTGTGCATCAACTTCACCAATGAGAAGCTGCAGCAGTTCTTCAACCACCACATGTTTGTGCTGGAGCAGGAGGAGTACAAGAAGGAAGGCATCGACTGGGTCTTCATCGACTTCGGCCTGGACCTGCAAGCCTGCATCGAGCTGCTGGAGAAGGTAACACACACACCTATGGGCACACATGGACACACTGATACACTGGAAGACAGATGCACACATGCAGCCATGTCCATTAGTGCACATACATGGACATATTCCAACTTGAGTGACAGCTGGAGTAATATAGTGTATTCTCCCTCACTCCCTCTTTCCTTCCTTCTCTCTTTCCCTCCCTCCACCCCTCCCTCTTTCTCTCTTACCCCATCTCCTTCCCTTGATCATTCCCCCTCCAACTGTCACCCCATCCCTCATCCCTTGTTTACCCTTCTCCCTCCCTCTATCTCTCTCTTCCTCCCTAACCCTCACCCTCCTACCCTCGTTCTCTCCACTCTATCTCTCTCTTTCCACCTCCCTCCCTCTGTTTCCTCTCCAGCCTATGGGGATTTTCTCCATCTTGGAGGAGCAGTGTGTATTTCCTAAGGCAACAGATGCAACCTTCAAGGCAGCCCTGTATGACAACCACCTGGGAAAGTCTGCCAACTTCGCCAAGCCTAAAGGGGGGAAGAAGGGAGCTGAAGCCCACTTTGAACTGATGCACTATGCCGGCACTGTGAGTACTGGATTGTTATAGGACCTTATGAGGTGTGTAAGACTTGGTTTTGTGTCTTTGCAGTATCTTTCAGTGTATGTTTAAAGTATAATGTGTAGGAGTTTCCTCTATCCAGGTGTGTATTGCTTATTGTAAGGTACAGTAGCTTAAGTGTGCCCATTTCTGTCTACACAATCAGTGGTATTTCTGAATGTACAGTGTGTAAATAGTAAAGTGTACACCAGTGCAGTGACCTGTTTCTGCCTCTCCAAGGTGGGCTACAACATCGCTGGCTGGCTGGAGAAGAACAAGGACCCTCTGAATGAGACGGTGATGGGACTCTTCCAGAAGTCCTCCATGCCCCTGCTGGCTCTGCTCTTCAGAGAGGAGGAGGCCACCACGGGAGTCAAGAAACAGAAGAAAGGGTCTTCCTTCCAGACGGTGTCCAACGTCTACAGGGTAACTAACGCGCACGGATGCACATCTATCCTCACCAGAACCTTCCATTGGTTACATTTCCTCCCTGACTCCAAACCCTTAACCTTCACCACTACATGCCTAAACTTAACTTTGACCCTAACCTACGAGCGCATTTATGAACATTGCACTCAGTCACAACAAACTCACAGGTACTATTTGTGCACAACAGGAGCAGCTGAACAAGCTGATGAGCACCCTGCGAAGCACTGCTCCTCACTTTGTCCGCTGCATCGTGCCCAATGAGTTCAAGCAGTCAGGTCAGTGTCCATAGAGTCTGTTTGGTGGTGGGCTCCTGTCCGCTTCTCTGTGCCATCTTACTGAAAGCAAATTTGTTTTATTGTTGTCCCTCTCTGTGTCTCTCTCTCTCTCTGTCCAGGTGTCACTGATAATCACCTGATCCTGCACCAGTTGGCCTGTAACGGCGTGCTGGAGGGAATCCGTATCTGCAGGAAGGGTTTCCCTAACAGACTTCAGTACCCAGAATTCAAGCAGAGGTCTGACTCCATTATCTCTTCATCTATAACACATGACGATGAATACAGAGAAAGGTTGCGCACTTAATAAACAGAGGTGATGATTAGAGTAGCAGAATTTGTATCATTAGCAAGAAGTAGAGAAGAGGCCTGGTTTCCTCATCATGGAAGGAGATCTCCTGCTGAGGAAGCCCTCTTTCCCCAGGACACAACAAAATGTATCAAATCTCTCTCACTTGTCAGGAAGTGTCTTTCTTAGATTTCCACGTCTCACTTGTTTCGCGTCCCCAGATATGGTGAGATTTGGATGTGCTGTATCCGAGTCCAGAGTCACATCTACTGCATATTGCTGCCGGATCCTTTTCAGCTTCACTTCAGGCACCTTCTCCATTTCCTTATGTAGCTTCTCCTCCAGCTGAGCCACAGCGCTCCAGACAAGCCCTGTACTCAGATCACGATTGATGCTCACCCCAGTCCAGTCTCTGACCTGTGGAGGAGGTGGAGATGAATGGAAAGCTGTGGAGGAGGTGGAGGTGGTCCTCAGTGAGTGAGAGCTGCTCCAGCTCTGGAGCTCGGTGATTTCCTGCTCCATTAATCCTTCAGCCTGTTGCTCGGCTGCTCTCTTTTTCAGCTCTGTCATCTCAATGAAATCTGCTTGGTTTCTTTGAATGGAAGCAACCAGTTCATTGAAGACCTTAACAGCCTCTGCTTTCTCTGTCTCTGCGGCAGTTTGATTTGCTGAATTTTCTCCTGACGCTCCTGGATCTTTTGCTGTACTTTTGTCTTTCTATCGGCCAACTGAACTTGCCTCTCTTCATACTCTTCCTCTAAAAGGACCATATCATGACCTTTATGGTCCGTTTGCAAGCACATTACACAAACACACACCTGGTCGTTCTTACAGAAGACCTTGAGTATCTCGTTATGCTTCTTACACACCCTGTCCTCCAGGTTCTCCACAGGGTCGACCAGCTTGTGTCTTTTCCACATTTCAACTCTCTGGTGAGGCTCCAGGTGAGTCTCTGTCTGCAAAAGAGGAGACAGGCAGAGAAGGAAGGAGATGAGAAAATAGGGCCATTTTTAATGGGCCATACTTATGACAGAGACCTAAAGCTTCTGTATTATAAGGCTGCGATTAGAAATCACTCTTGATTAGAGCATCAGCTAAATGGCCACCATGTAAATGTAACTGCAAAGACAAAACCCACAAAATACAGCTGCACCGATACTAATACTGCACCATGCTTGGATGGAGTTGCCAACAGTGAGCAGTTTCATAACAAGCAATAGATGGAGTTTAGACATTCAGTAAGACCAGACAAAAACACATCAGCACATAGGAATGCTGACCTCACCTGTGCTGTTCCTCAAATAGAGTCATAGAGTCACAGTTTCTGTGAAACTGGGCTGAGGTTTCTGTTTCATTTCAGTGAAAAGTGCAATGTTCCTCCTTTCCTGTCAAGGTTAACTCTTTACAGGGACAGATGGAGATTCTGACAAGTCTATCTGATTGATCATGGACCAAGTCTTCATTCAGCCCTTACAAAATGTATTAGTTTCTAGTTTTTTAGATTGGCAGCATTGATTGGCAGATTGGCACCCTTACTCTGTACAATCACCATATCTTAAAAAAATACCTCTTCCTACTCTTCTTTCTCATCCTCCTTCTTCTCATCCTCCTACTTTATCTCCCCCATCTCCTCCCCTGTCTTCTTCCTCCACCTCCTCCGATCTACCAGGTACTATATCCTGAACCCCAACGTGATCCCTAAGGGATTTGTTGACAACAAGAAGGCCTCTGAGCTCATCCTAACTTCCATTGGTCTGGATAGTATGGAGTACCGTATCGGGCACAGCAAGGTACACCACAGTTAAAGTAAAGTGCTTTAATATCCACTGTGAAGAGCTTAGGTGGAAGTCAAGTACACTTTATTCTGAAAGCGCTTTAACAAAACACAATGTTTTACAGAGCAACAAAGGACACAAATATAAATTAATATTAAAAAATATATATATTACAGTACAACTCTTTCTCTTCCTCAGTCATTGGACTTCATCATTCAGTCCATAATCTAGAGTCTGTAACACAAACAGATTTGGTCAAACAAAGACCTTAAGATACCTACAATCCTCTACAAATCACTATAATGTTGTAGGTGTGTTCCCCATTTTTCCTTTTCATCTTCCTCTCCTCCCTTCTTTCACCCGTCCAATGTCTTCCTCTCGTCGGGCCAGGTGTTTTTCCGTGCGGGTGTCCTGGCGAAGCTGGAGGACATGCGTGACGAGCGGCTGGCTAAGATCATGACCATGCTGCAGGGTCGCCTCAGAGGGACTCTAATGAGGATTGAGTTCAAGAAGATGCTGGATAGACGGTCAGTGTGTGTGTATGTGTGTTTGTGTGTGTTGTGTGTGTATGTAGAGTGTCTTCATTATCCCATAGTAGGGCCCCTGTAACCTGTAAGTGCACGTTTTTTGTGTGCTAATAGTTTCGGCATGTGTGTGATGCAGAATTGCACTGATGGCCCTCCAGCGCAACGTGAGGAAGTTCCTTCAGCTACGCTTCTGGGGCTGGTGGAAACTCTACACTAAGGTGACACACACACACACACACACACATATACACACACTAATGGTTCATGTACCTGAATTATTAATATATATCAATACATAATTCTAGTTATAAAAATATAACTATTTTCTCTGTCCATCCATCATCATCATCATCATCATCATCACCACCCCTTCCTCCAGGTGAAGCCCCTGCTGATGGTCGCCCGTCAGGAGGATTCCTTCAAGGCTAAGGAGGAGGAGCTGAGGGCGGCAGTGGAGAAGGCCACGGAGCTGGAGGGCAAGATCAAAGATATGGAGGGGAAAGATGGTCACTCTGTCGCAGGAGAAGAACAACCTGGCCCTGGCGCTGGCTGCAGTAAGCACACATCCACACACAGTTCAGTTACGGAGGTACTTCTTGTGACATTCAGTTGTGTGTGCTCAACTGGGTACTGATTTGTTGAAGTTGAAGAGGTTAAGTTTTCAAATGAAAAACTCCAGTGATATACCTTACACCTATCATCACACCCATGCATATAAAGACACACGCCATACACACTCACTTTACCCGCTTGCCTCCCCACAGGACCAGGACACGCTGGGTGATGCTGAGGAGCGCTGCACCCAGTTGATGCACCAAAAGGTCCGACTGGAGGAGATGGTGCAGGTAATATAACATACAGAAACTATAGCGTACAATATGTGTGTTTATTTATTTATTTTCATAAGAGCCCTCTGTCCATCAAGCAGTTTTAAAGCATTCACATTGAGAAATAGTCATTTTAGAAGTTCCTTCATGCCTGCGTCTATCTTGCACTGCAGGGTTATTAACACGGTGTAGCAGTAGATCAGCAAACATGTTAAAGTGGGATTTCTATTATTACTACATATGCACGTTACTCAGTACCTAAACAGTTGTGGCAGTTTGATACAATGAAATCTACAATGTAATCTAAAAAATAATATTGTAATATTTCTAATACTAAGTGACCGCTGACCGTGTGACATGTATTATGTCTACAGAAAGTCCATATATGAATTTATTTGAAAATCTAATCTAATCTAATCGTTTTTTTCTTCCTTGGACACAGTAATAACTTGAACTGTGCTGTATTAACGAATACAACTCTGAATGTAGGATCTGCATGAGCGCCTGGAGGAGGAGGAGGGCAGCGCGGCCTCCCTTCATGCCCAGAGGAGGCAGCTGGAGGGGGAACTGACCGAGCTGAAGAGAGACCTGGAGTCTCTGGAGTCCACGCTGGCCAAGAACGAGAAGGAGAAACAGGTAGAGGGGAGGAGAGGGGGGCTAAGAAGGGAGGAAATGGAGGTGTTGTTGCTAAGGGACAGAGAGAGAGAGAAAGAGGGAGGCAATGGATGAGAAATGGGTAAAAGGAGGGAGGAGGGAGAGAGAAAGAGATATTGTTTATCACATATGAATGTAAGGTTTAGAGTTTAATTGTTTTGAATGGTGTGTGTTTAGGGTCTGGACTTCAAGGTGCGGACTCTGACAGGAGACCTGGGCCAGCGAGACGACCAAATCGCCAAGCTGCAGAAGGAGAAGAGAGCTCTGGAGGAACTGCAACAGGTGGACAAACACCTCACATGCACACAAGAGCAGGAGGACACGCAGACACACACACATTCATAAATAATAAAATTGAAATAGCAATAACCATTTTACCTATTTGATTTTGTTCACATACACACAACATATACATTATAGCATTATACACAGTGTTGATTATTTTAACAGGAAAACAGTGGAAAGGATCTAGTCGGTTTCTCTCGTTTGTTTCCTACCTTGAAGGGATTCCTTCTAAATTCATTATGTGAAAAAATGCTGTGGCTATCTCATTTTGGAGCAAAACCCTACATGGCATCTAAGACAGCCATCCCTTTACATCCCCCCATGATTATACAGTACATATCTAACAATTTCTTTTTTTATAAGAAAACTCTGGAAGATCTCCAAACAGAGGAGGACAAAGTCAACCATCTAACCAAGACCAACAGCAAGCTCAACACCCAAGTGAATGAGGTACATCACTTGCTGTATGCTGATGAAAGTGTATTTAGCCTGAACGATCCCCGAAGTAATGAATTGAGAGGTACAGACTTGTGTCCGTTGTCCGTGTGTGTGCGTAGCTGGAGGACAGCTGGGAGCAGGAGAAGAGGATCAGGGCGGAGGTAGAGAAAGCGAGGAGGAAGGCAGAGGGAGACCTGAAGATAACCATAGAGAACCTCAACGAGATGGAGAACGCGAAGCTTGATCTGGAGGAGGTCATCAAGAAGTGAGAGAGAAGCGTCTGCACACACACACACACACACACACACACACACACACACACACAGAGAACAGTTGATCAATTGATGAAACTACACTACAACTTTGTGGACCACACAGCTTTTTTTTACATGTGCCTTTTGCACAGTACTGTACATCTATGTCTCTCTCTCTCTCTCTCTCTCTCTCTCTCTCTCTCTCTTCTCTCTTTCTCTTTCACACACTGTCAGTCCCAGTGGAGCTTAACCCCGCTGTATGTCTTTTCTGTGTGCTTCTCTAGGAGAGACTTTGAGATCAACAACATGAACTCTAAGCTGGAGGATGAACAGTCTCTCAGCTCCATGCTCAGCCGCAAGCTCAAAGAGCACCAGGTAGGGAGGGGCTGGGCCAGTACAGCAGAAATTACTGATCTTAAAAGCTCAACCATGTGCCATGGAGGCCCAGTGGTCTGCAGGTTTCCATTCTAAACCAACACTTGAACAGCTGATTTCACTAATCTTTTCCCTCCTCTCTGGTTGAAGTCATCTTGATTAGTGAAATCAGATGCTGTAATGTTTGTTTGGGATGAAAAGCTGCAGACCACTGGGCCTCCGTGGCACATGGTTGAGCATAACTGCTTCAAAGTGCACCAAGTAAACTGGGAGAAGGGGAGGAGAGGAGGGAGAACAGAAGAGGGTGAGAAGGAGAGGACTGAGGGTGGGTGAGGTGAGATGGGAGGCGGTGAGGGAGAGGAGGGCATAGGGGGATGCAGAGGTAAAGGGGATGGGAAAAGGGCAGTTTTTCGACGCTGTTGTGTTTTTCTCTCTATTTTCTCTGACACATTACCCCACTTTGTCATTCCTTGCAGGGCCGCGTTGAGGAGCTGGAGGAGGAGCTTGAGGCTGAAAGAGCCATGAGAGCCAAGGTACAAATCTGGAGCAAAGTCAGTTATAACATCATCATTCATTTCAAATCTATTATACGACTGACTAGAAGAAATGTCTACAGCCAGATGACGTGAAGCAGAAAACCTGGCTGGGTTATGGATTCACTTTCTGACAAATATTCACACAGGAGGGATATTATTTATTGCATTAACAGATTCAATGAAATTAATGGATTCTTTGACCCTCCTGCTGTGTTCACTGATAGGTAGAGAAGCAGAGGGTGGAGCTGTCACGAGATCTGGAGGACCTCAGTGATAGGCTGGAGGAGGCAGGAGGTGCCACGGTTGCCCAGGTGAGTTTGACTGACACCTGTCAATCAATTACTCTCTGACTCTTCACAAGGTTAGCACTGCAGCTCAGTGTTGGTCACTTTGTGCTGGTTTGGAAGTAGAAAACCTAAACTCCAATCCCTCCTTTGTTCCCTCCACCACACCTTCTCTGGTTGACCCTCAGATTGAGCAGAACAGGAAGCGCGAGACGGACCTGCTGAAGCTGAGGCGGGAGCTGGAGGAGTCAGTGCTCCAATCAGAGGCCACGGCGGCGGCGATGAGGAAGAAGCACTCTGATTCGATGGCGGAACTCGGCGAGCAGCTGGAGAACCTGACCAGGCTGAAGGTGAAACTGGAGAAGGACAGGCTGAGCATGAAGGCCGAGATCGAAGACCTCAACGCCACCATGGAGGCCACTCAGAAAGCTAAGGTACATGAGAGAGGTGAAAGGGTGTGTGTGTGTTTATAAACAGATGTAGCCTCTTACATGCATAACTGCTCATAACCTCATATGACATAATCCTGTTTTTTGCATCTGTATGTGTGTGTGTGTGTGTGTGTGTGTGTAGATGAACTCTGAGGCCCACGTCCATAAGCTGGAGGACAACCTGGCAGAGGCCAACGCTCGCCTGGCTGAGATGGAGCGCACTCAGTCTGAGCTCAACACCACCAAAATCCGCCTGTCAGGTAGGAACACGCACACACACACACACACACACACACACACACACACACACACACACACACACACAGCTCTGGTGCTGTTTCTTTAAGGTTTGTGATGTTGTGATTATTAGTTTATTGTATTGACCATCCTGACATTTTGAATCTGTTTTTGTGTCCGTTGTTGTTGACATGCCTTTTTGTTAAAACTGTCTAATACATAGACTAATACATACTTTACGTGTGTGTGTGTGTGTGTGTGTGTGCGTGCAGCGGAGAACGGGGAGATGATCAGGGAGTTAGAGGAGGCGCAGAGTAAGCTGACCCAGGTGACCAGGCTGAAGGCCTCGCTCACCTCCCAGACTGATGAGCTCAAGAGACAGGTGGACGAAGAGAGCAAGGTATATATCCTACCACACACACACACACACACACACACACACACACACACACACACACACACACTCTTTTTTTAAACCAGCTGAGAGTCAGCTGAGAACCCTTGCTGTTTTTGACACCTTGCTTCACATTCATAGTTACACATGTTCACACATATATTACATACACATACTCTCTCTCTCTCGCTCTCTCTCTCTCTCTCTCTCTCTCTCTCTCTCTCCCTCTCTCTCTCTCTCTCTCTCCAGGGTCGTAGCACAGCGGTGGTGTCCCTGGCCAACGCCCGCCATGACCTCTCCCTGCTGAAGGAGCAGCTGGAGGAGGAGTCGGAGGCCCGCAGTGAGCTGCAGCGCCTCGTCTCCAAGCTCAACGCTGATGTCACTTCCTGGAGGAGCAAGTACGAGACGGATGCCATCCACCGCACTGAGGAGCTGGAGGAGACCAAGTAGGTTAAAAACCTCGATAGGAACGATGCTCTCTCAACTGAAAGAATACTGTACCTCAGCTACTGCTGTTTGAGCATGAAAGTTCCTCTTGCTCAGATCACAAAATAAGATGAGCCAAAAATATATGATTTGTAAAATTGTTGTTGACATCAATACATCAATCATTCTAATGAGATATCGTGGTTGCAAAAACTGCTAAACTTCACAGATGAATTGATGCTTTAATCTGGTCAGATAGTTTTGAATTATTGTGAGAGAAAACTGATGATGAAATGAAAGCACTTTGTAAATGAAATCCCACAGTCTGACCCCCCACCCCTCTCTCGCTCTCTCTCTCTCTCTCTCTCTCTCTCTCTCTCTCTCTCTCTCTCTCTCTCTCTCTCCTGCAGGCGTAAGCTGGCAGTGCGTCTCCAGGAGGCCGAGGAAACGGCGGAGTCGGCCCAGGCCAGAGCTGCCACCCTGGAGAAGGTCAAGCAGAGGCTGCAGGGCGAGGTGGAGGACCTCACCATAGATCTGGAAAAGGTACACACACACATACACACACAACACACACACAGACACAAAGGCATGCACGTACATCACCAAGGTAAGTAGATCAAGATAGAGTAAGAGCAACTTTCTTTTTTTGTTCCCTGTAGCTCAAACTCTGCCTGGGTTAGGGATTCAGTTGCCACCAGGCCCACTCATGTTTCCCTTTGTATGTGTCAACACAGTGTACATTTATTAAAAGTAACATTTAAAGTAAGGTCATTCCTTTTCTTTTGTCTGTATCCGTTTAACTAGTCCAACGCAGCGGCGGCGGCTCTGGATAAGAAGCAGAGGGTCTTTGACAAGCTGGCGGCCGAGTGGAGCCAGAAGAACGAGGAGCTGCAACTGGAGCTGGACAACAGCCAGAAGGAGAGCCGCTCCTACATGACGGAGCTCTACAAGCTGAAGACGGCTTACGAAGAGAGCCTGGATCACCTGGAGACCGTCCGCAAGGAAAGCAAGACCCTCTCAGGTGAGCGGCCACAGACGTGCATACCCACTAACTCACCGGTAGCACAGAGGATGTAGAGGTGTAGAGACATAGAGGTGTAGAGAAGGGAATAGAGGGGATGTTAACCCACGTAGGCTTTGAGCTGGATTCTAACTCGCATCACAAGTCCATGGTCCACTGACACACAGCGGGCCCTTTCTTGACAAAGTCCCTCCTGCTTACAGAGGAGATTAAAGAGCTGGTTGACCAGCTCGGGGAAGGAGGCCGCAGCTACCATGAGCTGCAGAAGGCCAAGAAGAAACTGGAGGTGGAGAAGGAGGAGCTACAGCTCGCCCTGGAAGAGGCCGAAGCTTCACTTGAGGTACAATAGAGAGCTCCTGTGGGCAAAAAAAACTTGGACATGTAATATTAATGTAATATTCCAACGTAGACGCTGACAATGTTGCTATACATAATGGAATCACTATTGACAAGTGATGGATTTGTTCAGAAAAGTTTGTAGTTACACTGGAGCTAGTACTATAGGCTTGTTAAAACACAAGGCACTCCTGCTTTAGTCTAGCTATGCATTTGCCAACATTCTTCATGTCCGTTCTGTGTGTGTGTGTGTGTGTGTGTGTGTGTCCAGGTGGAGGAAGGTAAGCTGGTGCGTGTACAGCTGGAGCTAGCTCAGGTCAAAGCCGACATCGACCGCAGGATCCACGAGAAGGAGGAGGAGTTCGAGGTCACCAGGTTAGAAAATAGACATACACACACACATCAACACATGCACACACACAAGACAAGAAACTTAAACACAGAAAATGCCTCATATGCCTCAATGTCATATGTATTTAGGATGAGGTATGCCCATGTTGTGTTGTTAATGATTATTATTGTTATTATTGTAGTGGATTTTTTTATCTATCACTTGTTTTGTGCCACTAACCAGTCACATAACCATCCAAACAAATGTTGGAAGTTATCCGCCTGTGTTGTTTGTGTTTTCCAGAAAGAATCATGCGCGTGCAGTGGAGTCGCTGCAGGCCAGCCTGGAGGCAGAGGCCAAAGGTCGTGCCGAGGCCCTGAGGATGAAGAAGAAGATGGAGGGAGACCTGAATGAGATGGAGATTCAGCTGGAGCACGCCAACAGGAACAATGCCGAGCTGGTCAAAACCCTCAAGAAGCTGCAGCAGCAGATCAAAGTAGGAGGATAGTGTGTTAGTCCCACTGTTCATATGCTTATTGCACTGCTGTACTTCTATTCCATATCTAAGAGGTGGAATAAGATGCACACACATGCGAAAATGACAAATGCATAGATGCACACATCCAAACTAACACATGCATGCATACACAAATACAGACACACACACACACATAAAAAACTCTTCACAACAGTTTATAAACTCAGAGGAATTGTTTGGAAAATCTTGCAGTACTAATATAGGATAGATGCAGATTTGGGGGACTTCATTGGCTATGACTGTAGACCAACAATAGATCCAATACGCTTCTAGTAACCTGAAACAGAATGCTTGTCACCAGCATGATGTCATTCTTTCTTTTTCTCTTGATTTTGCCCTGGTGCTTCCCCCCCTCCAGGATCTGCAGGTGCAGATGGATGAGGACTGCCGTGTGCATGAGGAACTCAGGGAGCATTACAGCCTCCAGGAGCGCCGTCTGGCCCTCATGCAGGGGGAGATGGAGGAGCTGAGAGGCGGCCTGGAGGCCTCGGAGAGGGCCCGCAAACTCATCGAGCAGGAGCTGGTGGAGACCACCGAGAGGCACAATGAGCTCTGCATCCAGGTGGCTGGACAGGAAGGGCAGGCGGCCACATCGATGCATGCACACTTATACATGGAAGACATGTACAGAGGCACACACACACATGCAAAACAGACACACCACACAAACATACTGTATACACACACAGACGTACAGACAGAAACACAAAAACGTAATTAACCTGTAACTGTAATTAACTGTAGTTTTATAATCTCAATTTATAATCTCTGCACTTTCATAATGTACAAATCTCACATCTGTCTTATATCTCAATACGTTCTGCTGCTACACACACTGCTGCTGTTCTGCACATCCTGTCAATGCAGGAATCCATACTTCTTTTGAACATTTTATGTCAAAGTGAGTTCACAGTTTGAGTATATTTATTTAACCCTCTCTTCAGAACCAGAGTCTGATTATCCTTAAGAGGAAGTTAGAGGTAGACCTCGCCCGACTGTCCAGTGAGAACGAGGAGCTGATCTCAGAGTTTCGCTCTGCTGAAGAGAGAGCCAAGAAGGCTGTGATTGATGTGAGTACCCTGACCAAAATGGGTTCAGTGTTAGAAACACAAAAAGTTTTAGTCAAAGCATAAATCATCTGGGTTGTGCTGTTGGTGTTCAAAATTACATTTGTGTGTGTGTGTGTCCCCGTCCGTCTCCAGGCGACGCGACTATGTGAGGAGCTTCGCCAGGAGCAGGTCAGGAGCTCCCACCTGGAAAAGATCAAGAAGAACCAGGAGCAGAACCTCAGAGATCTCACAATGAGGCTGGAGGAGGCCGAGCAGCAGGGTCTGAAGGCTGGCAAACGCATCATCCAGAAACTGGAAACCCAGGTGAGGATTTAGTTTCTTTTTGTTGAACCAATATTTTCAGAATATACAAGGGTACACACACACACAGACACACACCCGCACAGACCCAGCCACTCACCCATACACTATGCTGATTCTTCTGCTCCATCCATCCTAGATCAAGCAGTTGGAGAATGAGCTGGACCAGGAGCAGAAGCGCCATGTGGAGACGGTGAAAACTCTGCGTAAGGGAGAGCGCCGTCTCAAGGAGCTGGTCTTCCAGACGGAGGAGGACCACAAGACCAACCAGCGCATGCAGGAGCTGGTGGAGAAACTCCAGAACAAGCTCAAGTCCTACAAACGACAGATAGAGGACGCTGTGAGTAGAGAGCACATGTGATTTAAAGTGAGGTTGGGTGAAGAGACATCAAGCTGTTTGATGGAGTAAAATAAGTGGCAAGTGTTTGTTCATGTTTGTGTTTCTAATTAATGGTTTGGATTTGGACTGTCATAACCACATAAGTCCAATTGTGACACTTTTGGCAGTGTTATTGTGGCATGGGTCTTTCTGTGATGAGCATTTCTGATGGTGCTGGGTCCATGAAACCCATTCAAACCCAAATTGAATAAATCCCAAAATACGTCATATCTAAAATGAGGTCAGTTTCTTTTAATCAATTTTAATTAATTAACGTTTGATTGCCGCTGCAGGAGGAACAGGCCAACAGCAGCCTGTCTAAATACAGGAAGACAATCCATGAGCTGGATGATGCAGAGGAGCGTGCAGACATGGCAGAGATGACAGTGAATAAAATGAGGACCAGGAACCGAGCCTCGGCCACCAAGGGCTTCACCTCGGTGGAGATCGTCCAGGTCACCAAGCCTGCCAGGACAGGACAGGACGACTAGAGGGGTTAAAGACACACACACACCGCAAGCAGGTGGGCAATTTAGACACACACAAACCGACATGGTCAAGATGAGCATCTGTACATAAACACAAGCATATGACACGTACTCATCCATCTGAGCATATGTGTATATACAAGCGCCTACCCTGCACACACACACACACACACACACACATACTGACAAAAAGCGATGAAAGAAGACTTTTGTGTTCAAATTCACATAATTGACACACAAATTGTTGCTCAAAGTCTGTTTCTTTTTGTCCCCGCAGAGTGACACACACCCATTCGTCCCTCCAGAGGACACTTGACCGAGGGAGCACGAGCTCACACACCACTGAGAAAGTCTTAAAAACCCCTAGACAAAAGTCTCAGCCCCCCTTTAGAAAGTCTTAAATAAGTCTTAAACATCACCAATAGTCTTAATCCTGTGTAGTCTTAGGAACTGTCACACTGTAAGCTGTGGTAGAAGGTTTTAGCCTGCACGCTACGTAGGAGTATATGTTACTGTCAGCATGTGTTGAATATATGAAAGTGTGTCTTACTGTCTTTGTGTGTTGTATCAAGAATACCCCTGCAAGTGTATTTATTTGTGTGTATCTCAGTGGGTATAGTTACTACCAGGTGTAGAGCCTTGGTAGCTACTGGCGTCACTAGCACCATAAGAATGTATGGTCACGTTACTGTAGAATACTTTGGATACAAACATCCATCATGTTGTCTGTGGTGTGATGTGTGTGTGTGTGTGTCATCTCTCTGTTAGTGTCTTTACACTGCGGGATGAGCGGGTGAAGCTGCGTTCTCATGTCAACGATAGAGAGCCCACCTGTGTGTGTCGCTCCTGCGTGTGTTAGCGGTGTGTGTAGCGGAGTCTTAATAAACTGTAAGCAAGTGATACTGAGTCCCTCAGTCATTATTAAATGAATAGGACGGTCAATGCATCAGTGGTCTACTCAAACCTCCTCAGTTCGGTGAATCAATCTAGTTTATTTAGGTCCTTCTCATATCTAATAGATTGTCCATATAGGCATATAGACAGTGTACATATTCATATGCATTGTCAATAAATGCCAAAGATCAATACAACCTTATATATTCCTCCATTGAGATAAAAGCGGTATAAATTGTTTAACATGGTGTAAAATGATGTGAAACCCCTATTAGCCAAAGCCTGTTGACCTCCGCTAGCTGTCCCATTAGTTAGATTTTAATTGTCATAGCAAGAATGAGCTTTATTTTCATCAATGGTGATCTCAGATCAACTTCTTCCTACACACACATTCCTAGGGTATGACAGAGATATTCATTTTCTCATGTTCCTTGAAATGATTGAGTGAAATCTAGGAAAAAGTTATGGGTAATCTTGCATGCAAGTCTAAATGAGACCCTCGGAGCCTGGATAGTGATACAGACACTTGAATTGTGTGTGAGTGAGTGGGTTGCCAGAGTAACGAGAAAAAAAAGGCACCCATCTCATACATCAACTTGGATTTTATTTTCATTTTAGTTTCAGGTGAACGTTTCACATTTTATAGAAAATCATTAGAAAATGCCTGACACGCCAAATTCCCACGACTAGTCCTCCTTTAGCGGCTTCTGCCTCACACAGCTCCAGACCAACCAAATTAAAACCCACAGTTCAATCAATGGCCAACTGTATACTATCCCAGAGTTTCTAAAATCTTGAATTCATGGTCATTACCTAACAATACGGTACAGTGATATCTTGCCACATCTAGTAATGTACAGATAAGAGTAGACATGGGTTGAGGACGACTCAGGGGATGCAGCCTGAAACTATCGCTGCAATGCTGCCAGCTTCCTTCCTTTCTGACCAGATTTCCTGTCTGACCAGCCAAGTACCTTCATTGTATGGACACATTACCATGTCAACAACACCATGCATGTTTTCTAACGCATGACACATCATTGGTTACGATTGGTTATGTAGATTTAAAAAAAACAAAAAAACGTTAATATCAAAGTCAGAGTTCGAAATCAACCAATGACTGCAGATCTCAGGGGGAGAGGGGCGGGAAGGTCCACTGAGCCTTTGTTTTGATTGGGTAAAAGTGAGCAGACAAGTGTAGGCTAATTTCTAAACGTTTTGCTAATGTACATGCCCAACACACACGCACACGCACACGCTTGTTCGCAAACACCTCTCATGCCAAAACTTTTAAAACATTCTTTTGAAGGCAAAATTGAGAGAAAAACAGATGACTGATGCCACACACAATATACTCCTCACAGGACAGTGTGCGTATGCGAGAGAGGAGTGGGTCAGAAAAATACACACCCTAAATTGATATAAAATAACTGAAAACAGTTTTTATTAAGCCAATAGGTGGAAATCACTCTCTCAAACAGAAGAAACCATGACAATGGGGCAGAGAGGCACTTACACATTCGTCATCACTTTAACATAGAGTGCATCTGTGTTGGTGTGTGTGTCTAAGCGGAGAGACAGCTACATGTTTGATAGGACGTCCAACACGCACGCTCACATATACTCTTTTTCACATTGGAGCATGTTTTTAGCGGTTGGCACATGTACATGCAAAGCTTCAGTGTTACCTGCACAGGTAAACTGAGAGAGAAGGAAGGAGGGAAGGAGGTAGGGGGAAAAGGATAGACATGTGAATAAACAAACGCACAGATAGACTGGCAGACAGGCTCTTGAACGCTTGAGCGTTTAAATACACCCCCCGTCTTTAATCCTGCCCCTCCCCCCCTTGTGTCACATGTTCTTAGCAGCACCAGAGGAGCCCTCTGATAGGTGGCTACATCTGTCCCTCAGTCAGTCTCCAGAATGAGTGGCGGCTGCTCATTCTCCTCCTCCAACCGTAAGTCGTTGAGGTCATCCTCCAGCCCCGCCCCTCCCACGGCGCCCTGCTCTTCGCAGTAACCTAGAAAACATCAAGGGTCAAATCCTATACTGACACTAAACTTTTTCACCATTGCAATAGATTTCACAGCAACTTGGTATATCCCCACTGACAGTCCATGACAAACAGATACATTTGTTTACATCAAAACCAAATATCACAAAGCAGAATGTTTCTTCTCGTCAATCAAATGGTGACAATTTGTGACAAAGACTGGTTAGTCATGAACCCAAACTTGAGTTTCTTACTTTGCCAGTGTGACCCAAAAAAAGATTACATCTATCACTGAACTTCCAGCTCACAATGATAACAAAGAAAACATGTGAATATTACTGAATATCACCTTTAGTAACAGCAGCACTGTAGGTTTGGGTCACAAGCGGGCGATCATGTGACCCCTGCTCCAGGATTTCATTGCCCGGCTCGGCACTGCCGTCCAATCTGAGGACAATGACAGTAGAGATTCAATACTTGTGTGTCTCAAGAAAGCAGTGTGTTGCGCTCTATACAAGTTTAGATAACTAGTATGCAGTTATCAATGCATCTTTACTTTTACCATATTGACTCTGTATTTACTGTGTGGGCGTGAGTGTGTGTGTGTGTAGAATCCAGATCGTGTGTAGCATTGTATGTAAGCATGGTGAAACAAGTGTCTAGATAGCACAGCATGTTATGTGTGTGTGTGTTACCTGTGCTGTTTCATAAGTGTACATTCTCCTCCCTCCTGAGGATCCAGGTTGTACAGATACAGGTAGCCATCAGCTGCCGCTACCAACAACCTGGGGATCTTCTGGATCCTAATTCAAAACAATAAAAATGACACCCACAGACATCTTACTGGTGTAAAAAAGGGATCAAAAGAAAGAAAAAAGAATCCACAAACTATTTAGAAAAATGCTCCCATAACGATGAAGGGCCTGTGATTACCAAGCACCTTGTTTAGCTAGCAGGCTCTCTATTGCCGATTGATATAACACAATAGTGATTCAACCTTTAGCAAGTCACACACACACACACACACACACACACACACACACACACACACACACACACACACACACACACACACACACACACACACACACACACACACACACAGCATGAAGTCAGGCATGTTATCTTTGGTTTCACTTTCAATGCATCAGAAACCGTCTCTGCTGGTGTATCATGAAGCAAATGGGTGTGCACTGTGTCCAACATTATGCGTTCAGTGTGTCTGTGTGTGCACACTCACACGGCTAAGGCGCAGATGTTCTTGTGTCCGCAGAAGGGCAGTCGTACGGTGGCGAAGGCTCGCCCCTGGGTGAACATTTCTGTGACCTGGGCCGGCAGGTAGGTGGTGGAAGCCATCAGGACCTTGCCCAGGTACCCTCCCCATGTGGTGGGCTCCTCTGCTGGCCTACACACAAAAGACACACACGCACAAAATGTGAGAAGCCCATGTTTCTAGGAGGAACATGGAACACAAGTAAATGAGTAGGAAACACCAGCCTGGCTGCCTCAGAAGCCTTGTCCACTTTGTCAAGACTATCTGGTGGCATGAGGAGGAAGCTGGAAGGTACGTACACATACTTCTCCTTCTGCGTCTCTAGTTTGAAGATGTGAACCGTCTCTGTGTTGCTGGAGGCTGACAGGTACAGGCCTTCCATACTGAACGCCAACGAACAGATACTCACACACCTAAAATAACAAGCGCATAAACAAGTGTACAGGAAGGCAGGCAAACACAAATGTACCTGGGCACACAAACACACAATCTGGTCAGTCTACATCTATCGGCAGAATCCCAGTGAACTCAAGATGAGGGCTGGTCCGTCACACTGAAGGAGTTTTCATGACAATGAAAAATTAAATCATAACTTTATGAGTCAGTGTCAGTGTCAGTTGCTACCTCTTGACTCCTCGTCGAAATTCAAAGAGCTTCTGTCCCTCTGGGATGGAGAAGACACGGATCACGGTGCCCTGGGAAAGTGGAATACACAAAGCACACAGTAGAGAAAAAGACAGTATAACACAAAGGGGAAATCAGGTGGAAAATAAAATCACAAACAAATAACCCAAGTAGACAATAGGCCAATGTAAATGTCCTACCTTCTCTGAGGCTGTGGCCAATTTGGTTCCACTAGCATCAAAAGCCAGAGCAGCTAAGGGGCTGTCATGGGCTGGGATCATATTAGCCGCCCTCTAGAAACAAAGGGAGATACAGGAGCACAGTGTTACACACAGTCACTGCCAAATACACACAACAGTGAAGCAAACAAGAAACCAAGGTCTGCAAATTATGAGGCTGAGCTGTGATATGTGGAAGTAAACAGTGTATAGACTGACATGAGAACAGCGTCCCACAAGACCAGTATGCCTGCTGGGCTCAAATTCTGATCCGAGTTGACAAAAACTAGGCTACAGCAGTTTCCATTTACATTTCAGGCACTTGCTCAATGGGTGCAATATCAGAATAACCTTCAATTTCTACATCACCAACATTATAAGGAACCAATAATAAGGAGCACGATGATAGGTATGACAGATAAGTGCTAGGTAATGAAATAAGAGCCGTGAAGAAAGGCGCAAAGGATTTCTATTACTTGATGAAAGGGGCATATTAGAGCAAGTTGAGGAGAACATACATACAGCAGTGGGGAATGTTATACTGTGTGTGTGTGTTGACCTACCAAGTTGACTGTATCGAACACTTGGACCTCTCCTATCGTGGCACTGCCAGGATACGCCAGGTAACAGTTATCATTGCTGATGGAAAGGGCACACAATCCTGGAGAGAGCGTGCACACACATAGAAACACACAGACACAAACGCACACAGCCAGAGAAAGGTGGAAGGTTACAACAGAAGCATGTTTATCTGAACTTCAGAATTACAAACTGATCGATTAACCAAACAGGGATAATGAATCAAATATGTAGTGATGCATCACTATTCTACTGAATTGGGCACCATCTCTTCCAGGTTAAAATTACAAGCATTTCATGAGTAAACCAGGCTGCAGTGAGGGTTTCCAGCACTCAGGACAGCAGTAAATAATGGTGAAATGGTGAAGTGGTGAGCCAAAACATCTGAGGAAAATCACATCCCTTGTTTTAGAATACACACGTTTCAATAAAGGAATAACCTTTCCCCCAGTATTTCAATGCATTTCACAAGTCAAAACCACCTCTTTGCCGAGGGACTTACTGAATTACCCCACCAGGTAACTGGCGGGCCAGGTTTAGATTCTGTTGTTAAAGTGTCAGACATGACAAATTGAGATCATGCTCGTCCTTGTTCAGTCTCACCTGAGGGGTTGGGTGGGGTCTCTCTGATGGTGTGCAGCACTTTCATGTCTCGGATGTTATGGATGTACAGCGACTCCTCCAGACACACTATCAGTCTCTGCAGAAGGAACACAAACCATCAACATCATCGCTATCAAATTAACCACGGCACTGAAATGATTCATCAGCCAAATATAGCATTTGCACAAAACAAATAAGTCATCTGCTTTGTGAAGACATGACTGTGTATATGCTTGTGTTTGAAGTTAAAAATAGCGAGACAGTGTGTGCCTGAGTGTGACAGAGAGAGTGACACATATTGTGTGACATGTTCTGCGCCGTATCCCTACCTGTCTGTTGAGTTTGACAGCCAGTATGGTGTTGGAATAGGAGTAGTTGCAGATCTCGGTTCCCTTCTTGAAATGACAGACTTTGAGCTTCCTGGGGGCCTTCAGACTAACGATAGCCACCAGGCTGCTGGAGAACAGGCGCTCCACAATACACACATCCTCTGTGTCTGCTGCAGGGACACACAAGATAATGTCAATGCATTCATTTAATGTTGCATCTCACATTAGCTGCCTTTTTGTGGCCTTTGTGGTAATCATTTGGTTTCATTGTATTCCTTTACGGGTACAACCTGAGTCACCCACTATCTGTTTTGCATTGGATGTGTAATATTGAAAGGATGGGCATTAACACATAATAGTGTTTATGTATATCTATTTTATTTGGACCTGCAGAACTACTGAGGAGGTAATGCAATGTTAGAACCCATGTTAGTTCCAGTCTACGTGAATTCCCGCAGTGAAAGTAGAAAAGGTGTTTGGACAAACTTTATTAATATTTAAAGTATCAGTGATGCTCTAATGGACCAGTGATTGTGCCCTGTCTTACACAGCATGCATTAAATATGATTAACCATTACAGCATACTGGTAATGGCTTCTGGAAAATGAAAGTTGCAAGTTTATGATATAACAGAGCAAGTATTAATCAATACTCCTTTGAGCTCATTCTGCCCACTGACAGAATGGATGCGCATACAGGGTCAGGGGGCATTAGAGGGGAAGGACAGAGCTTAGAGGGATACTCACTACATTCATAAATCTGTTCCAATTTGTCCACAGACGACAGGGAGAAAAACTTGTAGCCTGATTTGGTGCCAACAGCTAAGGACCTATACATAAGATAGAAATAGACATACCATCAGCATTTATCGATGAGAACAATTACATACACATATTGAAAACTGCTAGCCTCCAACATTATCATTAAAGCCAACAGAGCAGTTTAAAAAGACACTATAAAAGAGATCATTTATCTAACTTAATCCCAGTCCCTGTGGTCTCTGGCCGGGTCACAGGACGTGGTCAGGTTGTGACAACGGTCACACTACAGGAGTTGTGTTGCAATAGCGCCAGGCCTCTGTTGGCCAGGGGAGTCACCAGCAAACCTAGCGGGACTGCTTATGCATTGTAAAATAACATGTTTGCATATTTGACAAACACAAAGTACCATAAAAGGGGAATTACATGTAACGTCAAAGTAACCTAATGAGGGTTGTAACTCTTTCACGTCAGCCCACAAAATCAGCTAGCGCTCCCAATCAAAAACAAAACATGCTAACGTTAGCTACATCCATCTGCTGTTATTTTATTAATCGTAACTAACCTCACTTCAGCTAGCTCATCCGTTACATGACACCTGCGTGTGAATGTTAGCTAAAGTTAGCCCCAGACCACAGAGCTCCATGCTGGTATCGCTAGCTAGTTAGCTAGGTTATTGACGGGTGAAATAAAACATGTTTAGACCGTTTCAATTAGCGTGTAAATACTAGTGTCTGGCTTGACGGTTTGCTTAAATCTGAGGGACCACCTCCTTAAAAAATTCACATCAGGCTTGGCCACCCATAAGGAATCCAAACAAGATCAGACTTAGCGAGCTAACGTCAGTTAGCTTGTCAGGATAGGCCATCCTTTCCTCGGTCACCCTCCTCACTCCCCGGCCCTTCCTTACGTGTTGTCCTGGTTGAAGTTGGCGAAGAGGAGCTGGCTTCCGCCAGCCTCCCCGCTTTGACTGGCCAAGTTCATGGGCTCGGCACCATCGATATGTAACGCTTCGGTAGAAATAGCAGCAGTTGGGCTGAAATTTGTACTGTGAATAAAGGGAGGGCAATTGGGTTTCACGGAGCCATCGCTTTTCCCTAGCTTGTAGGGATTGTTGTTGTTTTTCAGAAGGGTTGTTGCTGCCTCTCTCTGCGCAAGCTCTGAAGCCGCAGTGTGCGACACATTTAAAGAGCCAGTGTATATCTTAATTATGCGTCAGTGATTTTTTTCTAACAGTACAATTTGGAGGATGATTAAGTTATAAAATGTAATCATGTAAGCCAATATCCATGCGAATACTATTTCCGTGTGAGATACAAGAGAGATATGAAGTATGAGTGAGTTAACTGCTGTGAACTGATAGATTGCATGTTCTTACTAGAGAGGTGGGTCAAAGCATGTACAATAGCGACCTCCAGTGGTCCGGAGCCGCCACATCCGCGTATGAACGTCAGAGCGTGGGATGGAGCGGGACTCTATTGGTAGTGCAATAATGTGACCAAGAATGAGTTCATGTGTGAGTCAGTCTTTGTCTACTTGTTTGCCCATTTGCAAGTCCAGGTTTAAGTCTGAGCATGTAAGAGTGGGTTGTGTAACCTCTGCACTAGTACTGTTTGTGACCTGATTGATATTCTACAGACAGTTGCTGATCCTCTGTGTGGATCTCACAGTACAGAAAAAGGATATATACTAAAATTTGAGGTGGATTGTCACCTTGACAAAAGCGTCAACAACAGTAGGGAGGCCAGGAGTACCCACACAAGGTCCACCATGCAGATGAAGCCTATGTAGGCCACCTGTTTATCACTGGTATTATAACTACAATTTTGTAGTTAACAAATGAGTTTAAACTGATCCTTTTAACATCTTATACTCAACAATTATTTTTTTCTATTCTATTTTTGAATGTGAAAACTTGTAGTGAATCTAATGAAAATTCAAAAGTTGATGAATTGAATCAATAATAGACTACATGAATGGGCTTGAAATCGTTGCAAAGACTTAGTATGCTTTATTGAATGTAGCTACAACTTTAGTTGTACTTTAAACTTTTCTAAACTAGAAGTTATATTCTCCTATAGAGTCTGATCAATAACATCATGTTGGCCTCAGGTCTGCTTCATGCCCTGTAAAGTTGCCAACATGTGAGAGAGTAAAAAATAATTGTTTGTCCATTTTCTATTACCTATTTGGATGTGGTTAAAGGAACAACTGACAACCCACTATGACTGGAGCCAGCCAAGACTATGACCAGGTAGGCAATTAATGTCACATAATGCAAATAAACCAATGTTTTCATTTGATTATGTTCATGACGCAGCACCAGTGATCAGGAATCTGTTAGTAAAGGAATTACAACATTCATTAGCATGTATATTCATCATTTCTATTATTTAAGAATCAAGAACCAATAAGGAGCATTTACAGATCTACATCCCAAATTATTATGTTTGAATTGAATCTTGAAATTAATCACTGTGACTAGCAAAAACCTTATAAAAATCCATCCATCCATCCAATCCATCCATCCATCCATCCATCCAATCCATCTATCCATCCATCCATCCATCCATCCATCCATCCATCCAATCCATCCATCCATCCATCCATCCATCCATCCATCCAATCCATCTATCCATCCATCCATCCAGTACCTGTACCACTGCGTCAGCTGTATCCTTTGGCCCAGTTTACTGTTTTCAGGGAGTCAATGGCTGCATCTCCCTCATATATCCAGTAGAGGTCTGTCAGCATCAAAGTACCATGTATTGGATTATGGCCTTTGGTTTACTTTAGCTTCAAAATATAAGAGACGCCTTTTTAAAGGCACTTGTCTTGGAAGAGTTCATGTGTTTCTTTATTTTGATGATGAAAACAACAATGATGATGATGATGTTGATGAAAGGCATTCTGTGTACATTTTGGGTCAAGGGTCAAGTTTTAAGCTTGGCAATGGTATCATCCATCACACCCATGGTCCTTTATCAACTCAAACTCTGTCATTCAACATTCACCTCACACCTCAACAAGACTCTTTTCACTGGACACCAGTAAACACTGTTACATAACACTGATAATAGATCAGACTTAGCAGGGGCAAGTTCTCTTACCAAAGAAGAACTATAGTAACCCTCTGCGAAATTTTAGAAGGACACTATTACAAAACATGACAGCAAAACTACAAACTGTATCGAATATTCTCTTGGACTAAGGATGTTATAGTGATACCATAAGACAATACCATTAAATACAGTAAGGTGATGATAAACTCACTATTGAGTGCCACAGACACACTATGAGTCTATTGAATGAGAATATTACAGTGATTTTGTCAGTGTAACCGATGATGTGCATCATAACTGTATGATATATAAGTATAATGGACATTCCTTGTGAGACCCCATATTGGTTATTGGTTATTAATTTTTGAACCCATAAGGAAAAAATAAATACATTTACACATACTTTAGAGTATGTTTATATAAAAAAAAGCCATCAGTGTATGTGAACATTTGAAAATTATTCAAAATCTGTTTTGAGTGGACAAAATATAATCTGTATGCAGGTTATTAGCAGATATTATGGCCAATGTTTGTATCTGTTGAAACATATCTCTAAACATATTCAGACATGCATTTTGTTTTTTTTGGTCTGTTCATTTGCATCGGCTGCCTTCTGGCCACTGTTATTGTTGGGTAATATTTAATTATCCCTTCAATATGAGTGTGGGAGCCGTTGTTGTTGTCTGACGAGAAGCATGAGTGTGGCTCTTCTAACGGAGGTGGAGGAGGTCCGTTTGAGAGATAGGGGGGGCAGAGAGAGAGAGAGAGAGAGAGAGAGAGAGAGAGAGAGAGAGAGAGAGAGAGAGAGAGAGAGAGAGAGAGAGAGAGAGAGGGAGGGGGAAATAGGGGGGGGGGGGGGTTGTTGTGTTGTGCTGGCTGCTGGTGTGTTATCAGCCAGGGGAGGGGAAGAGAGGAGAGAGGAGGGGTTACAAGCCCAGTCCGCGGAACATCCTGCAAACACATCTGACTCGGAACAAAACTCTTTACTTTTCCCCCCTTGCTGGCTGCGCTCACATCGCCTCTCCTCCACCACAACTCTTGTTTTCCTGTCGGGAGAACTCTCCAGTTGTTCTCCGAGCCAGTCGTAACACTTTAGTAACTGTAGCTGTGGTTGAACCAGGGGGCTCTGTGGTCGATGCCCCTGCTGGACGTATTGTGTTTATGTTTGGACGCGCAGCGCCGGGACATCCGGAATGGGGAACCCGTATAGGAGGAGGCGCACGTTGGTGGGCTGTCTGTAGATAGAGCGCGCGCGCGCGCGCGCACACACACACACACACACACACACACACACACACATGCTGCCGACATGGACTTAAAGAAGACACAATTTGCAAGGTAGAGTGGAATTTTTTTCTCATGAATTTAAATCACCGTAATGTCTGGCACCATGTTTTTTATGTGACAGTTCATGTGCAGCCATGCGCACTGACGCGCTGGCACAAGAGCAATCAGACTGATGTTATAGATTAGTTTGGTGTGCCCATGTGTGTGCATGTGCGTGAGAAAGCGAAAGAGGTTTTGAGCATAGAGAAGATTCATCTATAAAACTATTGAAGTATGTTGATTAACATTTTCATTTCCAGGTTACTGTCAGAATTGGCTTCTATTCATCAATGTCTCTGTGTTGTGATACCCCCCGCCCCCCCCCCCCCCCCCTACACACACACACTCCTACTCACATATCACACACCATCTATCTCTCTGCTGTCTAAGCCCCATGCTGACTTCTCTGGAAGTCTGTTTTACAGTTTTGCATCCCACATTGCAGCATTTCACTACACAAACATGACACATAAACAACAGCTACACGATATGGAAATCTGTCTGTGTTTGTTTGTCTGTGGATCGGCCTGTCTGTCTGTCTGTCTATTAGGAGTGTGTGTATGTGCGTGTCTGTCTGTCTATCTGCCAGTGTGTCAGTCTGACACACTGACTGAGTAACTGGAAGTTGGTGATGATCGTGAGAACCAGTTTGAGTCCCAGAGGAGATGAACTTGATCTCCGCTGTTAAAGGAACAGCCCCCCAACCCCCCCCCCCCCCCCCCACACACACACACATTTCACTCACAGTGCAGCATAATACAACAGCATAATACAAAATGCACATGCACACACACATGCATTCCTGTACTGTTTATTACCCTACCAGGGTCCGAAGGGACCGATCCTCTTAGATGCAGCGATCCTATTAATATATGGAATGTGCTGTAATTGGCTGTTACACATACACACACACACACACACACACACACACACACACACACACACAAGCCTTCACACACACACACACACACACACACAAGCCTTCACACACAGACACATGGCACACAAAGTTAGGGCAGAAAACAGGGAGTGAGTGTGCAGAAAGAGAGAGTTGAGATAGAAGAAGACGGAGAAAGAGAGATTGTGTTATGATGATGATGATGACAATGTCCTCTCTGATGCGAGCTTCTGAACCCCCCCTCCCCTCCTTTTAGCTCATTGCACACACACACACACACACACACACACACACACACACACACACACACACACACACACACACACACACACACTGTTCTGTCATAACCGATTAGTGGACATCAGAGCACTACATTCAGGTCTGTTGAGAGGGGTACAATACTGCAACAGTGCCCAGAAAAATACTGTTCTCTTATTATGCAGTTGGCTCGGCCCATAGAACTACCAGGACAATAGTCTTATGTTGCATCACTCTCTGTAGAATACACCTTGAGAAAGTCATAGTGTGTTACCAACCGCACATGAGATGGTGAAACCATTCACTTTGATTTTTGTTGTTGTTGTAACAGACATTCATAACTTGGTAGGAATTTTGATAAACGTGGTTATAAAGTCTATCCAGACAGGTTCAGTGAATGTGGAAGAGAAAGAGAAAGTTTGACTTGTGATATTGCCTCATGAGACACCTCACAACAACATAGGAACAAATAATTAAAAGCATCTTTTGTATAAGAGCAAAAAAAGAGAAACAGAGTAAGAGAAAGTGTAAGAAATAGAAAAGGAGATGTACACGTGTGTGCACTTCTTGAATCTCCAAAACAGAAGAAGCACTCCTTTAAGTTTTATGATTTCATTATCCCTTCTCTCTCTCTCTCTCTCTCTCTCTCTCTCTCTCTCTCTCTCTCTCTCTCTCTCTCTCTCTCCACAGCCACAAAACCATAAAGTATTATATCTTTAAAAGAATCTTTGATCAAGAATATTTTTTGCTTAAAGCTCCACTGTGTAGGTTTAGGAAAGACATTTGTTGTTTAGAATGTGAAAAAGGTTTGTGTTATGGCAGCTTCAGCACCAAATGAATGCAGTGTCTCAACAGTAAAATCAGACCCTTCCTTCCTACACCTTCCTTCTAGATTCAAACAGTGCTGGATCAATCTAGAAGGAAGGTGTAACGCTGTATTTACAATACAAAAAAGCATATTCTCAACTTGGTATGTCCTTTAGTTGAAGTCAGTTGCAAAAGATTATTACATGCGTCATTATTCCTCCCCAAAATGTCCGTTTTAATTGTATTTCAGGTTAGTGTTAGTCATAAAGTCTCCAGGGAGGTTAAGAGGAGAGCTGTGGTAAGGACTGGGTTGATAATCAACTTTGTAGGTGAGGAATATGACAAGTTGTTGCGTTGTAGCAGCCACATCGCCCTCCTTCATCTCCCTCTATCTCCTTCTGCTTCACTTTCTCCTGCTCTCTCTCTTCATTGTGCAGAATTAACAGGCCATTACAATAAACAGCTATGAGAGTGTGTGTGTGTGCATATGAGTGTGCATGTGTGTGAGTGTGTGTGTGTGTGTGACATGAGCAGTAGACCTACATGTGTAATCAAATAACACAGCTGACTGACACAGATACACCTGGGGCCCTGCGTGAGGAACTACAATCAAATTGGTGTGTGTGTGTGTGTGTGTGTGTGTGTGTGTGTGCATCTTGTCGTATAAAATGTGGTTTCGTAACATGTCCAGATGTGTTTTTCCCTGTAAACTGGGATTGAGAGATTTACTGCTGATTAAATACTCAACACACACACACACACACACACACACACACACACACACACACACACACACAGTTGCATGCAGTTACGTATTTTGTGAAGTCACACAAAATTGAGTTTAGGTGGTGGTCAGTGGTTAGACGTTTCCTGTGGTTGTCGTAGAGACAGTGACATCACTGGTGACCATAGCAATGCAGACAATTGTGGTGAGGCACACTAAAATTCAGATAACGTGATGTGGATTATAGACTGCTTTTCTGTAAATCCTCCAAGAATGACCATCACACACACACACACACACACACACACACACACTCTAGCCTTCAGCACACAGTAAGTTATTAACCACTAAAGCAGCAATTTGTTTTGGCTCTAGATCCCCACTTATTACCTGAAACTCTCTTTCTCTCTCTCTCTCTCTCTCTCTCTCTCTCTGTCTCTGTCTGTCTGTCTCTCTCTATCTGTCTGTCTCTCTCCTGTATCTCTGCCTCTCTCTCTATCTCTCTTAGATTCATGAATGGAAGGGTGCCATCCAGTAAGAGATACCAGCCCACTGAATATGAACATGCTGCTAACTGTGCCACACATGGGGTGAGGCACACACACACACACACACACACACACACACACACACACACACACACACACACACACACACACACACGTACAGAGTGAAAGAGAGAGAAGATGAAGCTAGTAGCTTTTCTCTGTCGTTCCTGGAGTTTTTGGTTACTCTCTCTCTCTCCAGGCCTTCTCTGTGTTACAGCAGGTCAGACAATCTATCAGGAAAGGCATAGAGGGAAAGAGGAACGAGGCAGGTGGATTTTTGGGTGACTGTGCATTGGTAGCGGTGGGCTATAATCTGTGATTCAGCCTGTAGCTCCAACTGCTACTCTCTAATCTGCTTTAATCCCTGATTGCATCTGCCTCTGAGAGAGAGAGACAGGCAGACAGAGAGAGAGAGAGACAGAGAGTGAGAGAGAGAGAGAGAGAGAGAGAGAGAGAGAGAGAGAGAGAGAGGGAGATAAAGAGAGAAAGCATGGATATAATGATTATATAGCATCAAATGCAGTATGTTTGCTTTAAATCACATCCATTCATAATAGATATGGTGTTTGAGGGCAGGGAGAGGCAACAGGCTGCAGATGAGACACAGCATCACACCCACAGAACTGGGCGGATTCATTCATCCATGTCAGTTCTGTTGCCATTTTGCAGGCCAGTGTTTCCCAAAAGCATCCAAACATTAAGATCATCATACCTGTTGAGGGACATGGGATTTCTTAAAAGAGGTTGCAGCTTGTGGCGAGCTATGCCTCCTGGTTTCAATGAGGACTGTTGACAATGCCAGGAAACCGTTTTAGGGAAAGTGAAGGACGAAGGCAGAATCTTTTTCCCACAATGCGACTGGTGAGGAAGAATAACCAACTACAACCTCTTTAAAGGCACTATTCATCATGCAAAAGGCTAGCCCCAATAGTGAAGAGCAAATAATGGCTTTCGATAGATTATTTCATCCTCACATTCCTGGACTGAGCTCTTACAAGGTTTCACAGCTATATAAATATGTGGTTACATTTGTAATATTTGTAAACACTGGAGTTAGTCAGAGCTGTATGATTAGTTAAGAAAGTCATTCTTGCATCAGTTCATTCAACCCCAAAGTTTGCTTTCCATCTACAAATCAAACACCTCAAGTACACATACAGTATATGTGAACACAGTCAAAATTTCCGTTCAAAAACTCAGAATAGAAGCTTTATGTTACAGACGACACTTTTGGGCAAAGGTCTGTTTGGCACACTCAGGCAAGGGGGAGAAAATCCCCACCATCATATCTCAGATATCAAAAATGAGATTAAAAAAATGCCAAATCTGTAATCTGCCCTAGATTTTTCATCCTAAAATTATGAAACCCATCTTGTTTTTTTTAATAATAGTAATCCTCCTGACTGCATGTAGGATCTGGTCAGAAATCCTAAATAAGGCCAGAGGGTGGAAATTAGATAATAATTTACAGTTTTTGTAATAATCATCCTAGGTTATCTTCTGTCTCACACATCAGAAATAGTAGCTTGCTTGTAGCTCACGGCTTCTCCCTTCTGCCCTCTTCTATCCATAATCACTTATATGGTGTACTGGAAGGGAGGAGAGGCAGTTGTCTCCCATTCATATTACATTTACATCATGTGTAGAACAGAAAATAACTTTAATAAACTTTTAAGTCACATTAAAAAAAAGTCTAAGACAATGTGACGAGGCTAAAACAATCAGCAGTGTGTGCCAATGTGTGCCCAGTGAGAAAATAATAATTCATAACTTGATCCTACATAGTTCTGGATCCTCCCCAGCCTGGTGGGCGGGTCTGTGCTCTACTTCCTGTCTGTGGACCAATGGCATCGTGTTACTGCCTGGCTCTATGGGATGGGGCTTACCGGCCTGTTTGTCACCTCAACGCTCTTCCACACCGCTGCCTGGAAGATCAGCCATCTCCGGTGTGTGTGTGTGTGTGTGTGAGAGAGAGGGAGTGTGTAGTGTGTGTGCATCTTGAACTGTGAAAAAAGACGTGTATTTACAGTATATATTACATGTTTATGTACTCTTTATATTATTACTATTTACAGTTCAGTTCACGGTGGATTTTCTCCAAAATACAAAAAACTAAAATCTTTTGCCATAAAAAGTGTTATATTTAATGTCTTGTATCCAGTTTACAAGGAAGCTATTCAGTGAAGACCCAATCATTATTAAATTAATTGCTGTTTCTATTTACATTTTGAATTGAGCAAAGTGAAAGTGAATAGACCCCAACCCTGTCACACATGACCTTTCACTCCTGCTCTTTCGCTTTCCTTTCCTCCGCATGATATTGTTCCAAAAAGACACAACAAACACTGTCATGTGTTGAAAGACAGAGTGAGGGGGAGTTTTAACTCTGTGTGTGTGTGTTTTTACCATTACAGAAGAAGTTTTATTCCAAAATGAGATATCCTGACACCCACTCTTACCAAGTGATCGATACCACAAAACTAAAGCAAATTATAGTACTTTTAAAAGGGTAGTATGTAACGTAAGTCCCCATAGTTTTGACAGACTGGGTCCTTCATATTTTAGAGATTACGACTGATGAACAAGTTAATGATGTTTTCCTAAAAATGTCATGTTTTAGAAATGAACTCTCATTGCTCTTCGTAGGAAAGTGGAGCAGCGTTTCCACATGTGCGACAGAATGGCCATCTACTTTTTCATTGCTGCGTCCTACTCTCCCTGGTAGGTGTGAGCTCTTGCTCTGCTCTCTTGTGTTGCAGCCCATAGATTATATGTGATCTGGCAGAAAACATTGCTGGTTAACAAGCTTATACTGAATGCACTGTAACTATGCATGTGTGATATGTTTCATCAGGTTGATGCTGAGGGAGCTGGGGCCCTGGGCATGTCACATACGCTGGCTGATCTGGGTTATGGCCTGTATAGGATCTTCATATGTCTTCTTCTTCCATGAAAGGTAACTCTCTCTCTCTCTTTCTCTCTTTCTGTTTCTCCTTGTTCACAAGTGTTTACAGCAAACACTGTTGGAAGGAAAAACAATCACACAGCAGACATATAAACATATAACATTTGTGGTAAGATCCTTTGATATCACGCTTTCACTACCTGCAGGTACAAGCTGGTAGAGTTGCTAGGATATGTGGCCATGGGAGCTGTTCCTGCTGTGGTCATCCTGTCCATGGTAAGAACCAGTTTCAATCCTTTCCTTTTGGCCTTGTCATTCCATGGACCACACACACACACACACACACACACACACACACACACACTCTCCTCGTTTTTTTTTTTTTTACATTTTCAATTGTCTTGTTTGTATCTCGTTATTTGTGTTTGTTTCCTTGGATTTCTGTAAAGCACTATAAGACAATTCTGTCTATGAATAAAGTTGACTTGGCCTTTCCTTCCTCTGCCCACTATTTACTGGTATACATCTCTGTCTGAATGTGACACTTGGTATTTACCATTACAGCTCATTGCGGTAAGTGTATGTGTTCCAGGTGGACCGTGCAGGTGTGTGTGAGCTAGCGGTGGGAGGTGTTTTCTACGTGGTGGGCGTGGTGTTCTTCAAGAGCGACGGCCTCGTCCCATTCGCCCATGCCATCTGGCACCTTTTCGTGGCAATTGGAGCAGGTATTCATTATTATGCCATCTGGAGGTACCTGTACTTGCCTGGGCCACTGCTTCAGACATCTCGGTGACTAGCCGCCCTCACCGGACATCGTTCTACACCAAGTGACTGATCGCTGTGTTTTGACCACGTGAAACCGTACTCTACTGGTGTAGCTACATCTGAGAGAGATGATCTGACCATCACTGTTGACAGAGGACTGACTCCTGTGGACTGAATGAAATTCTCCCCAGCTGGTTCTACCGGGGACCAAACACCTGGACCAGACCCTGAATTAAGCACATAAGTGAATGATGAAATAGATTGATCAGTGAGTGACATCTAGTCAGATATACAATCCACTCTCAAACTGCTAGGTGATGAGGACTGGCTGGACCAAACCTGTATTGACTGATCATCACCTAAGAAATAAGATTATCTTTCTGTAGGTTATTACCAATCACATGTGCTAATTAAAGTCTGACTGGCCAATCGGTGGAGGCATAAGGAAGAGTTCTATTTACTCTTCTATTTTTGTCGTAACCTGCTGGATGGGCAAGGTTTGCCAGACAGGGCAGTGTTTAAAAATCAATCAAGTTTACTTCTCTGTGATTGACAATTTACCTGATTCTTTCTGAATTGTCCTCATGCAGTACACCCCACCTTTTTGGTACTGCGAGCAGATTAAGACTATTCAAACCAGGTAGTGCCAATACTAGCCATGCAGGTCCTTTACCATGGTGCTAACTTAAGAGTGGAGATTAGAGTCACCATTACTTTGATTTTGTTTTCCTTTTCCTCAGTTTTACATTACCACATAATAGTAAGATACAGAGTTGGCAATACAGCCTAGAAATATTGCTGTCTCTGTTCCATGCCAGTCTCAAAGGCTCACTGTACCACATCTTTGCTGCCAGTGGCATTTCAAACAAGGATACCACATTCTTGGGTTGTTTTGACTACATTTGTGGTCAGTGGACAGACTATACTTTAGCTCACCAGATCTTAATAACACCTGGGAGACACATTCACTCTGGACTTCTCCAGTCTCCAGACTGCAATGTAGTTAAATCTGAACAGCTTGACCCTCTTTTGGTCAAGGTAAAAGGTATTAATTTTTTGTTGAGGATAACATTCAAGCCTTAGTAGGAAAGGGATGTGATTCTGTTGTGATTTATGATCATCATGAATGGGTCAGTAGATCAATGACTCAATAGGATCTGATAGCTGAAAAGTCCTATCTACAATTACCATAGAACTACTATAAAAGATGACTATAGCAATGCTCTAGGCCTTATGTTATCATAAGGGATGATTACCTAGACATGTGTTACGTCTAGCGTTACACAATATATTTTGTGGTGATATCCACTGATTTTTTTTAGTTGAGGACTATAATTGACAATTGTCTAGTTGAGGTAATGCACTCTCTGCCTAGAGCACTTTTCTATCAACAGCAATAATATATTTTTAAACAAAGATTTTCCTGAAATCCTCCACAGATATAGTAGTTTGTCTAACCAACACATGGGAATTGTACTGTATATAAACAGCATCATTCAAACTTTCTTATAAAGGTTTATTTTGATCTTTACACTTCTTAAAGCACTGTATTAAATAGATGACACTTTCACATTTCCCCTTTCCTCTAGTTAAACCTTCTACTGTCAGAAAATGCTCACTCAGGAAGTGAATGATTTGTATCAGAGTTTCTATTTTGTAAAATTCTACTATTGTATTAAAGGAGAGACACTATATGACACTGTGAGGGATCCGTGTGTTTTGTTGGTTTTGAGTGCAACGCATCAGATTCAATCAAATAACTTCATTTATTTACAAAACCATCTGACATGATTCCTCAATTTTGTGTGTGCTCAGCTGAGCTCAGAGGTGTGTGTGTGTGTGTGTGTGTGTGTGTGTGTCTCAGTGTGAGTGTGTGAGGCTGGTGAGGGCTCGCAGTCGCAGTGGCATGGCCACGTTGGTGTCTCGGTGCCACTGGGGGGTGGTGACATGAGGAGGTGGAGTCAGTACACTCTGAGCCACACTGGGAGCCTTCAGCAGTGACCACAGCTCCTCCCCCCGAGTCACTATGGCAACAAGGTCCTCCTCGTTGGAGCACCAGGGGACCGACTTGCTTCTGGTCGCGGTCCGTAGCTTGGACAGGAACAGGGACACCCTAAAACACACACACAAACACACCACACACCACAGCAATGACCGCTTTGCACCAAAAATGTTGCCACAATAAAAAACAACAAGAGTGTGGGATGAACAAAAGCACAGAATGAAACCATGCTAGCTGACCTTCGAGGAGCAAAACTGTACATTGTGTCTGCTTTGTACTTTGGTTAAAATTGAATAACAATGGTGGTCTGTGGCATGAATGTGTGTGTGAGAGCATGTATCTGCCCCAGGAGAACTACCAGGGTCACCATCAACCTGTCTTATGTCTGTCACCTGGGTATGAGGTCATGTGATCGTGACGCCAGCTTAGCAAGTGCGCTCATCAGAGAGGTGATGACCCTGGGGGCGGGGTGTGCCTCTCCAGGCGGCGGGGCAGACGAAGTGACCTCAAACAGCACCGCCTCCAACGCCTCAAAGCAAGACGTGATCAGCTCCACGGAGCAACGCGAGTCACATGACACAGAGAGGTACTCCCCCAGCACCCACACCTGAAACCCACACGAGTTAAATATTATTTCAGTGTCATGTTTTACTGAAACACAAAAGGAAAACAGCATAGTCCGAAAGTCAACATGATGTTCTTTCTCTCTCATTTACTCACGCAGCTTTCTTACCACGTTTGTGAAAATGTCTTCTTTACTGTAGACGTTGGCTGTGGTTCCAGCGAACTCCAGCAGTTCGTGAGATTGGTCCACCACTAGAGAGGGGCGGAGCTTGCACAACCTCAGCAGGTGGCAGCTGAAAACTCTGGAGAGGGAGAGAGAAAGAGAGAGAAAGAGAGAGAGAAAGAGAGAGATAGAGAGAGAGATGATCCAGCTTGCGAGAGTTACAGTAGAGTCACACTTCTGCTCTGTGTGTGTGTCTGTGTCTGTGTCTGTGTCTGTGTGTGTGTGTATATACCGGTGTATCTCTTTGATGTATTTAGGGATGTTGAGAAGGAGGCTACTTCTCTCCAACAGCACCAAGATCAGGTGGGCTAACAGCTTCTCATCAGCGACCTAAAAACACACACACACACACACACACACACACACACACACACACACACACACACACACACACACACACACACACACACACACACACACACACACACACACACACACACACACACAGTTATATATAATTTACTGAAACTACTCTTCAAAATAGTGAAATAACTTTAAATTACTAAAGGTGAGTTCTGTGCCACGACTGAGCATTTCTATAATTTTAAGTACATTTGTAATGACATTGTAAATAATGCAATTCACCGTGACGACTGTGTTTAAATAAATGTGCAACAGCACAGGGACAGTCTGGGCGCATTGGATGACTCTCGGCCAATCAGTAGCCTCAGCTAGCAGCTCGTGGACCGTGCTCAGCCGGTCGATGGTGTCACCTGTGGATGGAGCAGGTAAAGAAACAATGGAGTGATTCCATTAGCAATATTTCCTGGATGAAGGCCCATAATTCACAAGCCAACTAGGTTTTTAGAATAGAAAAAGAACGCCCAATGGTCCTGAATGGTTAGTTACCTGCCAAAGTGACTGGTAGAGTAGAAAAACTTACCAGCTTGGACAAAATGTATCACCATTTGTCTGGCAATATGCCATACCAGTCAATAGTGTGCACACTAGCACACTAGCACACTACCCTAATGCCCAAAAATGAAAGCCCTTTTTCCCACATTGATTACTTCAGAAGATCCAACAAAGTAACACCAGTTACATGCCATGCAATTAACACAAAACTACATATTGAAACTGCTTGTTCATAACAGCGTGTCAGTAGAAGTATGGAGGGATGGATGGATAAATGGATGGATTAAAGCATTAATGGATGTATACTGAGTTTAAAGCACCATATTTTATTGTGTGACCATGATTACCTGAGCCTGCCTCCCCTCGAAGCAGGAAGAGGAAGAGCCCTCGGTATGTGGGGCTTCGGAATACCTCCAGTGACAGCAGGCCACGCCCTCCTGGCTCAGAGATGGGGAAATATGTTGACCTGCACACACAAACACAATGCAAAAGTGTTGGAAATGTGAATGCAGCTGAAGTCATTCTGGCAGTTTGGGAATTTATTATGATACAATTTGTAAAAGTAATATTAGTAATTGGTAACAGGACAGATTTTGATGTAGTTTTCCCCTATCTGTGCGTACCTGAGCTGTAGGACCAGCGTGGCAGAGAGACAGGGCAGGTCCAGCAGAGAGTGGAGCAGCTCTATTGCAGTACCAGCTGTCACCAGAGAGGGCAGCAGATCCACAAAGTCATCCACCACCGCAGGGGCTGTCCCATGCTAAGAACTACAGGAAGGGTGGGAGAAAGGGGGACAGAGAAACGCTGAGTTAAGGTATTTGTATCTTCAATATCTTCAGTGTATGTCAATGTATATAAATATCTTCAATTATATCTTCAAAATTTGGCCACATAAATATACTGTTAAACTGTGTATGTATGTGTGCGTGCGTTCTCCAGTTCCCACCTTGAGCAGGTTGGGGAAGGAGTGAGTGTACTGGGGAACTCGGAGCTGCAGGTTCCCAAGGTTCAGTCGGAGGAAGCGTAGCAGCTCGTGTGCCAGGAAGGCGTCGTTGAACAGCTCAGCAGGGAAACGGCTGAAAACCAATTTCCACATACACTCACAGTCCACTGCCGCCATCTCACCTAAACAAGAGGCAGAGTACATGGTCACATACAGATGGCAGCCACCGCAGAATTCCCACTTTTTTTTTTTAATGCTTTCTGCATTAGAGGTCCAAGGAACTGAATTGTCTGGGACTTCTATGCTTCTATAATTCCCTCTAAAACACATATGCACATAGATAAATCTCTCATCCATCAGCTAGCATCAAAATCATTATACATCAACAACACTTTAACAGTAAACACAAGCAGGTTTTCCGTGTTTGTGGAGACATACAGCACGTGTAAAAACAGAGCGCGTATGAGAACATACACATGCCCATGCGTATACGCACCATGGTTGAGGTAGAACTGTGCGATGGGCAGCAGGACCCTGGCGAAGGACAGGTCGGAGCTCAGGCGCCCGTAGAGCGCCTTCACACACGGGAACGCTCGGTAGACCAGGGACACGTCTTCTACACACACACAGTCCAGGATACACATCGCCTCCGCCAGGCACTGACACAGAGACAGAGGAAACAGCACAGAGACACTGATGAGTAAAAGTAAGTATACATGTTTGGTTTATAAGATAAGATAGGTTAGCATGAAGGGAAACCTCCACCCTCTTCTGTTTGATATCATCGATTTATGATGTTCAATGCATTCCAAGAATTATTTTGTGATGACATGTTGTAATTTACTTTTTTTGGTGTAACCTCTTTCCCTCAAACTGCCCCATCTACTTCTACTTCAGTTAGTGATTTCCTACTTTTCCCTGAATTACTTTCGACATTCCCCAGAGAACAGGGCGTGAACTTGTTGCTCTCAGCTCTGGGTTATACGTGTAGGTGGAGAGAGCAGTAACGACAGCATAGTAAGAGTTTTTCCAGTCAAGAAAGTGTGAGAGTTACACCCCTTACTTGAAACGCACCATGTCTTGTGGCTGCATTGCATTCTGGTCTATTGAGGCTACAGTCGGTGGAGAAATTGGTGTCTCTTTCTCTTCTACAATGGATTTCTCCCTGTATGGTTGTTGAATGTCAGTGCAAAATGGTGAGTCTGCTCTTTGATTCTGAGGGTCTGACACCAAAACCTGACGGTGTTTTAGATACATGCTGGTTAGGAGGTGAAGAAGGATACTGCAGCTTTGGGCTCTGTTAGTACCAGGAACTGAACCGGCAAACCAACCTTCTGTGTGTGTGCGCTGTGTGTTTCAATAGTGGTAATAAATGGAATATTACTGGCTCACCGCTTTCTGCAGCTCTGTATCTGTTCTTTTGTGTGCCTCTGAGACAGAGAAGAAAACACATTACAGTAGCTCACACTTACACAGGATATATACGGTACATTTACAGATGCAGAGGGATAGACGGACCCATACATGCATAAAATATTATTCCAAAATTAAGTTACAAGTGTACAACCATAGACACCACTTCACACACCCACATGCAGACATAAACAAACATACAGACAGACGAGCATAAAACATTCATTAAAAATCTACAACTCTTTCTCTCCCTCTCTCACACACACACACACACACACACACTCACTGCGGTCGCTCTGTTCGATGAGGCGTTGGCAGTACTGAAAGGCCTTCTCTCGCAGACGCTCCTTGGGTGGAAGCAATCGGCTCGAGGAGGAAGTAGCGGAAACCATAGAAACCACTGAGCCGTCCACCTCCGACCGGTCATCTGCAACAGCGGAGGTCGGGAGTTAGAGGCAGAGACTGTGCAAGGATGATTGTATGGTAATAAAAATCTACATGAGGTGTTCTCAGAAGTTTTGTGTTACAACAAGCCTGACCAATTATACTTCACAGCATTTATAATAGACGGCAGCAGCTGCTGCAGCACTAATAGAGGAAAGATGTAAGAGACTTTTAGAATGGCTATAACTCAAATATACAACCAGAAAAGTTTTGAGACAGTAAACCAGTTCACATCCCCCTAGATAGTGAAATGAGATCATTTCTGTTGGAATTATGATTTAGATTAGTTTTAAAACAGCCCCATGCTGTTCAGAAGAAGGCTGGAGATCAATAAGGACTGATCCTAGTTAAGCCTGAAAACCACAAGCAACCAAAACAGTTAGAGATGTCAAGAGTAAACACTGGCAGTCAGAAGACCCACTCACTGTTAAAGGAGCTGATTATTCATTCACCACAGTGCTTCATGTTTATGTTTTCATCAAGAGATTTGTGGAAAGACAAAGTGAGAAATCAGTGTAGTAATAAGCAGTCACAGATTAGGATGACTGGTTAGACGGTTTGTCAGATCAAGCATGGTTATGAGTCACAATAATAACAAGTGTTGTGAGCTGACCTGTGCTGCCATTGAGTGAAACAGAAGATGTCACAGTTTCTTGTGGCCTCACACATGCACATGCAGGGGCAGGCCCACAAACTCACATATCTTACCATTAGAGTGGGAGTGGGAGTGGGAGAGCGAGAGACTGAGGTGTAGCCTGTTTGCTGGAGATGATGAAAGCACAGAACAGGTCATCTGAGATGAAGTGCTAATATGAACGACTTACAGTCTTCATATTTGTTTCTTTGAGGGCAGATTTTCCTCACTGGACCAAAAATCATAAATGTTTTCAACATGAAAGGCCTAATGAGGTGAGTTGAGGAGTGGCTCATTAACATCGCCTGCTAAATGCCAATAACTGGATATTTTTGCGTCTGGGACAGGAAGTAATGACCCTGACAAGGATGAGAAGGTAAGAGGGCATGATCAATTTCAGACTTGAGGTCATACCAGTGTCTGATGTGGTGTTGCCATTGGAAACAGAGTGGTAGGTGAGCAGCCAATGGCGCAGCATGGAGAAGGAGTAGACGTTCATCCACTGGTCCTCTGTGAAGCCCTGCCCCACACAAAGCACTGTGAAAAAATCCCCTGACACAGTCCCGTCCAGCTCTGCTATGGGCCCAGGCTGAAACACAATGCATAGAGAAGCACAGACACACACATACACAACCAGACACACACACACACACACACACACACACACACACACACACAGCACACAGCACACAGGTTTATCCCAGGTTATATTTACAAGCAGCAAAGCTTTGAAAAGTTCTGAACAAATTTCTATAACTTTACCAAAAGTTTTTACATGATTGTAAGACCTCTATAAAAAGCTTAGTGAGTGTTTCACAGATCAGTATTCAACATAAATATAGGTTGCTTACCTGACGTGACCTGGGCCCTGTGAAGAATCCTCCCGAGGACGCCCTGCATCCCTGCTGGATGCTGGCATAACGCAGCCAATCAACAAGCTTCTTACTCAGGAGGGTCACGTGATCTGCAACCAGTCAGATGTTGAGAAAGAACTTTATGAATGGCCTTCCTCATGCACACAACTTTACAAAACAAACCACATGCTCAGTCGGTAGAGCATGAGGCTCTCAGTCTCAGGGTTGTGGGTTCAATCCCCACATAGTGTCAACAATCACCTTTATAAGTCTAAAGCATCTGCTAAATGTATGTGTGTACTGAATGTGTATATCTGTGTCCTTGGGGTCCCTTGACCACTGACAATGGACTTCAGTAGCTTTCCCCTTTAATTTTCCTAGACTGAAACATTAGTGGCGAAATTGCTAAACTAACCTCAGCTTTTAGGAAACCCAAATGTGTGTTTGTTACCTTCAGTAAGGCACTCTGGGCTGTGTGTGAGGATGGTGTTGAGGATTGGCAAGGTGTGTGTGAAGGAGTGAGCTGGTCCTTCTGATGATCGACTGTCCAGGCTACGAAGGAGCTGAGCGCACAGAGATGAGAGATCACTCGTGGAACCTGTCTGTAGGAAGGTAGGTAAGAAGGAAGGAAGGAAGGAAGGAAGGAAAGAAAGAAAGAGTAAGCCGAGGCTGGTGGTGTGAATAAGGATGGAAACAACAAGTGCATTGCAGCGGGGTGTGTCGGCATAGAGGATGAGTGCAACTTCTGCAACCTCTGTGTGGTTTCTTCCTCTCATTTTCAGTATTGAACTAAGTCTGTCTTGCCTGATTCATTACGTTGCACTCTCCCTAATGAAAAATCCATCTTAGATGGCATCACTATAATATTCTTATTATATTCCTATCGGGACTAATAGTGTGTGTGTGCAGTACTCAATATTGAGTTTTGATATTCTTCAATGAAACATCTCACAAAAAACAGGACAAATTAACTAAAATGTGCTTAAAAACTCATCCAACTAATACAGATGCCTGGGCTAAGGACAATGGGCCCCATGTATGTGTATGGAAACCATTTTAATATATGCAACTGAAAGCGATGCCGCTGCAATAAGACAGTTGTTTTTTTAAGAAAAACATTCGGCATGCATTTTACATGTATTGAATACCTACTGGCCCAGCATTTCAGCCTCTTTCAAACTTTTACATGTACGGATAAATGAGGCCTAATGTGAGTACCTGTGAGAGCAGTAAGGCCGCAGCATGGCTGTTCAGCGGGCTGCTGGTGTCCTGGTTGTAGTTCAATTCCTGCCCAGAGGGGGACAGTGTCTCCCTGAGCACAGCGGAGCTCAGCACCTGAAGTTGCTCCACAGAGGAGGACAGGAGGAGGGACAGCAACCTCTTCTGAAGCTCTGAGGGCAGCCTGGGGTTGACGGGAACATAGAAGACACGATACTGTAGGCTACAGTTGGGCAGAATGGTAATGCATGAAAGCTCATACTGCATATTACCTATTAAACAGTTTGCAGCAGAAATAGACTGAAATTATGTAGATATTTATCTCAACGAACACAACGTAACCATCTGTCACTACATCCTGTACTGCAGTGGTTTTGCTTGATTTGACTTTCAAATGTTCAGAACTAGTCAGCTAAAAATGCATTACTAAATAATGGCCAACGGGAGGTTTCAGACCAACCTGATGACTCAAGTCTGGCTTGTGGTGGAGCAAATCAGAGAAGAGGCTTATATATCAGATGTAGAAAACACAGACAGGATGGAAATATTGATGATTGGACAGATTAATCCTAAGATTGTGGCTCTTTGCATAGGCGTTATCTGTGTAATGAGGTGAAATCACCAACAGTAAATGAAGAAGGGAGGCAGGCAGGCAAGAAGCAGAGAGGGAGGAGAGAGGAATGGGGGGAAGGAGGGAGTTGGGTAGTAAGAGATGGAAGAAGGAAAAATAACAAATCTGAAATTAATTCAACAGAGTCTAAATGGAGATTGACTCATCCATGTGCAGAGATCCAGGTTAGTGGTCCTTACGTCCTGGTGTACTTAGTGGCAGACAGGATGAGGTGCAGCCTCTGTAGGGAGTCGATGGTCTCATGACCAAACTCCTTCCCCTGGAGCAGCTTGACTAATCTGTTGTAGAACCTCTGCAGCTCAGACTCTTGAATCTCCCTAGAAATGTTACACACAAAAATTTGCCCAGTTCAGTTTACATAAAATGGCTTTGACTTGAGTAATTCACATATAGTGAAAATAACCCTGAACAGCTGCAACTGGTAGCAAATCAGTGATGGAATAGTTTCAGATGAAAATATTGTATCCTTTCCATAAATTTCATTCTTGCTTCTTCAGTGGCTGTGCTAACCATTACAGAATAGAGCATATAGCCTATCAACTTTATTGGTCACTTCTGTAGATTATACCATATAATTAACCTAACGGGACATAACGTCTTCTTTTATTCTGTAAACTGACTCCAGCAAACCGGAGTTGTAAAGTACTTTGAACACACTGACTGCATTTATTGATCATTTATTTAGTTTAGTGAACTGGCTTGGCGAAGAGGCTAGCTAGCTTAACTTAGCTAACTGAGTCGTTAGCTCAGTAAAACAGCGACACGTCAGCTGTGGCGCAGAGCTGATGATGACAGAGAAACTTTAATTTTGCGTTTTCTTACCTCGCTTGTTTAATCAAACTCTCTGAACCGTGCGAATACATTTTTGAGAAAAGTCAAGCATTCCCCCTCTGTCAAAAATCCCCAGTGGAAAGTAAACATTGCGATCGCTAAAGATGTCCTGACTGAAATCACATGACCACTACTTCAGTTCCGCTTTTATTATGGGGCTGTTATGATGTTACGCTGCGTGCCGATGGAAACTCACAAACTACGCTGATGAACATGTAGTCGTAAATAAGAAGGTAGATAAACCATAACTTTCAGACAAACTCCCATCGATATAAACAAAAACCAAATACATTCTTAATTAGTGGGCTTTTTCCCCCTTAAAAACCCAATAATCATGTAACACACTTAATGTAACATAAAACATACTTGCAACATACACCACTTTGAGACTGCTTCCTGTAATGCACACTATAAATTTACCTCATAAATATGTATCTCACTCTTAAAGTATCGGTAAATTCTTTTCACCAAATAAATAGGTGAGCAAACTGATTTTAGGTGGTTTTACCCTTTACTACATCCCTGGTCATAACAACGGCCATATCATTTTGCTGATATGCATGTGATCCTCCAGGTTGCATTTCCTTCATCCCATGAGAAATAGGACAAATTGGGTCAAACAGGAACTAATACTGTCTTTTAAAGGTGCCTATGTCTGTTCTGAAACTAAGCCATAGGAGGAAATACACCTGATTAAAAGGTTTCACTCATATAAGCCTGTTATTTCGTTCATAATAGATTAAAGAACTATAGTAATATTAGATTTTATAGATTTTATTTTTAGATTAGATACTATAGAAATATCACAGAAAAACTTTAAAATACTTTAAAACCATGTAGGTACTAATAAATATGATACTATAATCCTACAGTAACCCCATAGGAGATAAAAGAAACACTATTAAGTACGATGAGGTCACTATTAACTCAATATTGAGTATCCCAGACACACTATTAGTCCCTATAGTAATATTATAGTGATCTAAGATTACAAAAACAAAACAAAACCAAAACTTAATTATAAGGTCACTATAAACTCACTATTGTAGTCCTTTCAGAATATTACAGGAATATTAGATTAATTTTTCGTTAGGGAGAGGGCAACGTAATTAATCAGGCAAGACAGACTCAGTACAGAACTGACAATGAGAGCAAGAAATCAGACAGAGGTAACAAAAGTTGCGCTCCTCCTCTATGTCGGCACACCCCGCTGCAATGCACTTGTTATTTCCATCCTTATTCACACCGCCCGCCTCCGCGCGCTCTCTCTGTCTGTCTGTCTCTCTCTCGCTCCCTCTCTTATACAGTGTGTGAGTTGGGACCACAGCTCGCAATGCACTCGCTTCTGTGAAAGTAGGCCTAATTTCTCCTTTGGACCATGGGGAAAACTTGAGCATCTGGTAGTTTTAGTGAAACAATTTGGATAAAAATCAAACGGTGGTGATAAAAACAAGTAGGCTGCCACTTCTGAGGCAAGACTGATTTGCCTTCGACCTTTCAAATTAATCCGCTTCTCAGGTAAGCAAAATAAACTTAATTGTCCTTATTCAGAAGTCTGCACATGATCTATTTAAGTAGGAAAACTTTCGAAACAGGCTTTTAAACGTGCGCCAAGCTGAGTGGAAAAAATGACAGACATGTCATTGCCGTCTCGTAGCCTTATCTTCTCAAAGCACAGCACCGGCGAAAATAATAATGTAAAGCCAGACTAACACCGGCTTGCGTCGGTGAAAATAGCCTGTTTACTAGTGATACGTAGTGGTAAATAAATAAAAAGGTGGGTAAACTATGACCTCCAGTCGGCGATCATCATAAGGCAAACCAGACAAAAATCAATTATATCTTCAGAAAAAGCATTGATTTGTGTTTCCCCTTGAGATTTCCTCATATAACTTACAGCAGTTTAATGCAACTTACTATGATGGATACTATTAATGTATATGATAAAAAAGGTGGTTAAACTCTAAAAAGGTGGTTAAACTCTAAAGAGGTGGTTAAACTCCATAAAAGTGGAGGTGACGTAGGCTTACCCTCCACTACTTTCCTGTTGTTTACACACCTTTAACATAAGCTGAATGTTGTTTACTTCTAGGAGCAGATCCTGTGTTTTATCAACTTGTATCAGTGCCATATTTGACATTCCTTTGGCTTGGTACAAGAAGAAGATTATTCATTGGGTAATTCAATAGCCTAACTCCTATCATCTGGTTGTTATTTGGCATTATCAAAATGTTTTAGTTGCCAATACCAGGTGTAGCAGACAATGGGATCCAGTGAGAGTGTGTGTGTGAGAGAGAGAGAGAGAGAGAGAGAGAGAGAGAGAGAGAGAGAGAGAGAGAGAGAGAGAGGGAGGGGGGGGGACTTGCATAGATACATAGATACATACAGATAGACAGAGAGATGTGATGCTATTGTAATGGTGCGATAACGCTGTAATGGTAAGACAGGAATGTAAATGATGGGTAACACTCAACCAGCAGCTCTCAGAAATTCAACAAAAATGTTATTCTGCTTATTCATTACCAAACATTGATCTGCAGTCATGTGGCATAAATGACTTATTGTCTTTTTAAATGTCAGTGGTGTCCTTGTGCTGCAGTCAGACTGGATTGTAAATGTTACAGTCAGAAGATCTCATGCACCCTTTAAGGAAAAGGGGAAGGACAAGCTCTCCACCACCCCCTTCACACCCTTGTTTAAGGTTTCCTTTTTAAAATTAGCAAAGCAAAACTGTTACTTACAACCAACGTGCACAAACTAGAAAAAGCAAGAAAGGAAGAACAAATTCAACTACTCTTGCAGGGCGATGATTGTTCTAAAAACTGTTTCATTGCCACAGAGAAAGTGTTGGCTTTTCTGTACCAATAAAGACAGTTCTTTAGAACATCAGTTGGCCTCCAAGTGTAGCAGAACTGGTTCTTCCTTTTTAGAATGACGCAAATTGTGCAAACTGCACATGGCTGCCTTTAGAGAACAGCTGGATTTCTCTCTTTCTCTCTCTCTCTCTCTCTCTCTCTCTCTCTCTCTCTCTCTCTCTCTCTCTCTCACCTTCTCTCCCGCCCCTCTATCTCCTTGGTCAGAGCCCAGATATCAAATTCCTATAGGCTCCAGCTATTCTGCTGGACAATGGAGCCTTTATGATGGTCTGTACACCTGAACCAATCATATCTGCCCATCAGCCAGTCCAATACACCAACTGTAAGCCTGGACGCAGGCCGGCTGTAGGATCACTGGACCACATTGAATTGTCATAAATGATTCCTGTAACTTTTCCTCAGTTTTATTGTTTGAATTAGAGTGAGAGTTAGGGAAAACATCTACAAGGAAGGAGGAAATATTCTTCCAGCCTATTCAAACATTAAAATGATTATATGATTCAAACCAATAGACAAGACCTTGTGAAAGATACGCCTTTATGTAGTTTCATGGATGGAACTTTTGAATAGAGTAGAATAGAACAGAATAGAATAGAGTAGCACTATATATTTTTTTCTAACAGGGAATTTAAGGTCAGTTGGCTACAAATCATTAGGGCATGATTTGAAACCACTTGCTAGCACAAATGTTTTTGTCTGTCTAGTCTGGGTGTGCAGACCTACTTCCTTTGGCAGCAGGGAGTTGCATTTGATACTAATAGGTTTTAGGAGATGGCACTCAAATGAGTAAAATTCGACACCATAAGTTGCAAAACATTTTCTATGTCTACATTTTCACTTTTTAAATCACCCGTTCAGTGAATCTGGTACACCAATTTATATTTGATGACAAGTAAACATTCTGTGCATTGTAATTCTGGTTCACTGCTAGTAAACCACAAGCATGAACGGTCAACAGAAACTAGCAAACCTTTAAATATCCCAAATGTGTCCACTTTACAATAAGTATCAAAAACATTAAGATAACAAAACATAAGATGAAACTTTATTGATTCTTGTGGGAAAATTAGGTTGCTGCAGCAGCAAAAGTAATGGGATTCAGGAAGGGAAAAAGACAAATAAAATAAAAACAAAAAAGAAATACAATAAGATACAGACAATTGTGGGGTTAAAGTACAGATTAAGGAGTATAAATTAAAGTATGGATTACTTACATGTATGGATTAAGTTACAGTTCCTTGCAGGTGTTCTTTACAGATGTTACTGCCGGTCATGGTTTTCCTCACATATGGATTACTATGGAAGTAGCAGTCCATCCATCCATTCACTTGAAGGCTTTCATTCCCCAATGCAGTCAAATAATTATCTGGCAATCTTTACTCAGCATTTAGAAAACATGATTGTGTCCCCAACATGTTCCTCTTTTTAAAACAAAGGTCTTAAGATAACTAATAACTTGAGTAATGTTGCGTGTTTACTTTTACTGTCATGACAGTAGTCATTGTGTTTTTTTTCCAAATCTTGGAAATGTGATGATTTTTCAGACAGTAAACTGACGTCACAACAGTGAGGAGAGAGTGACTTGGCAGCACAGATGAAACCACAGTCACAGTAGGTGGACATTTCTCAACAAGCAAGAGCATTTGTCCCCTTACATTTACATTACAAAACACTGCAGGTGCTTAGCTAATACTCTTATCCAGAGATAATACATGGAGTGTTTTATTCCAAATTGAGACATCCACCATTTGAAAAACTGACACCTAGTCGCTACCAATTTAGAGACAGAAGGTATCTTAAGTCCTTTGTTGACAAAATGGTGGTTGAAAATACTTTTACAGACTCCATCTTTTATATTAAATGTCTGGTAATGACTTCTCCAAAATGGCAATGCAAAGTTTTGGAATATAATAGTGTAAATACTAGCGTAACTAAATACTCCTATACAGTAACACTATCATCAGTAGCCTAGTAATAAAGATGAGACAACAAGTCGTAAACAGTCTTTCACTGTGTGAGAACTGATGCAAATCATCATGACAAAGTCATGGTAGTCAAAGTCTCCTCATGGCACCAGCTAATGCAGGTGTCCCACGAGACACGAGTGCAAAGTGTGTGTGTTGCGTGCAACAGTGTTTGTGTGTGTGTGTGAGAGAGAGAGAGAATAAGACTTGCTGCTGAGCACAATGTTGCTCTTTAGTTTGCGGTTGATTGCTCTAAAATCAGGACACTAAAGGGTTTAGTGAAGAAGAGAAACACACACACACACACACACACACACACACACACACACACACACACACACACAGAACACTGTTCTGACTAAATCCATTGAGGGACAGCTCCCCTGACCACAATACTATCGAGATAGAGAATGACTGAGAAGGGGAGAAGAGAATAGAGTAATTGAGTTCATATTCACATCTGGTTTGAAAAGGAGGAAGCGAGGACAAGCTTTCTCAGTAATGAACTCCAAAATAAGAGAAGAGAGAAGAGGAAACACGTGTGGTTATTGAAGGGGTCTGTGTGTGTGTGTGTGTGTGTGTGTGTTTTTACACGTGTGTCTGAATGCATGATGCACTGCATGTGCGTGCATGCATGGGTTTGTGTTGGTCTGAGTGCTGGTGGTTTGTATTCTGTAGTCTCTATATTTATATACTTTGTCACTACAGACACAGAGGTGTGATATTTCTGTCTGCCTTAAAAAGAAACTTTTCATTGACCCACTGAATGTCTGTGACATTACAAAATGTGGAAAAAGTTGCATTTATTTTCTGAACATTTTGAACACCTTTCCAGCCAGATGAATGTTATTTGCAGAAATATCAGATAGTACAGCAAATCCTGACAAGTTGTAATTTTCTTATATACTTTGAACTGTCTGGTCTCCAGGGCAAAGCGGACTCCATGTTTGCATGAATACCACATATTTGTGTGACTACTTCCTCTATGATTTTCACGTTTTTTCCCCTCGACGTTGCATTTGAAACAAAACTGATGCCAGTGTCTGAACCCCGTCTGTCTGCGAGGGGTTCAAATTCAAAAGTTTGTCGTAAACATGGAGGATGTGATATATAGTAGCTCCTACACCAGTCAAAGGCAGTCAAATGCACGAAGACAGGGAGTGAATGCGACATCAGAAGAGAGCGCACTAAGCCAAACTCTCTGGGGTTCAATAAAGTATATCAATCAAATATCAAAAGACACAGAAAGAAGCTGAATTTGACTACGACATGAGTTATTCACTGACTGACAAGAAGTCTGAATCAAAGAAATTCATCGCTAATTCATTTCGATGTCTTCTTGACTACTCTAAAGACCTTTATCGGTCTAAATTTACCTTCTCAGCTGTGTGTGTGTTTGTTTATAATACGGAGGCATATACTGAAATTTTCACATGGACGGAGCAGATAACAGTAGCATACAAAACTGTGTGAGTGTGTGTGTGTGTGTGTAATGGTGTGAGATAGGGGCTTCATTTGCCTAGCGGTAGGCTGAGCATCACAAAGCACCGACCAGCCAGACCGTATGCAAATACCACAGAGATGCAGGGACAGCGTGTCTATGTGTGTGTGTGTGTGTGTGTGTGTGTGTGCAGGTGGGTGTGAGGAGAAGAGTTGGAGAGAGGAAGTCAGCTAGGAATGAGAGGCGGATAGGGAGACTGTGTGTCTGTGGAAAAGTTATAGAAAGGTAGGAGAGGGAAGGTTTGTGTGAGCAGAGGAGGAAAAAAACAGCAGTGGGAGAGAGTTGGTAAATGTTTACATGTTTATTAGAGAAAAGAAAGGAAAGTGAGGAAAGGAGGCGTGGAATGCAAACAAGGTCAATAGGAAAAAATCATGATGCTGTTAAAATCCATTTTTTTTAGCCTGGGAACCAAATGAGCAAAATCGTGTCATTTCGGGAGCCATAAAATGTAGGCCTGTCCATTCAGGGTCCTGACCCCATGCTTTGTGAAGCCTCAGACTGTTCCCTCTTAGACATACATAGGTCATTATTATAAAGGGGCATGGTGTATCTGGTTAAAAGGTATATCTGAACATTGAGGGGGGGTTAGCTAGCCTGAGTCCAAATTAGTAGCCTCTCCAATCATAGAAATTTCACATAGGATCCTCACCACCCCAACAACGGACTGTTTCAGCTGCTGCGGTCAGGCAAGCGCCTCCGTAGTCACGCTGCCAAAACAGAGAGACTGAGACGGAGTTTCTTTCCTCAGGCCATCAGGACTGTGAACTCTGACCTCACCAGGGCCCCCACCAAGACACACACACTGCCCCTCTTATGCACACACACACACTTAGGTAAAGACTACACATAATTTATAATTTATATTATATTATACATACAATTTTTCCCTTTTTTTACTATATTTTTTTATAAAGTGCTCTTATTGTAAATATTGTGTTTTTTTTTATATAGAGCTCTTAAAAACTGTGACATTGTAAATATTGTGTTGGTTATTGTAAATAGTGTGAACCTGTTATTTTGCACATTTCTGCTGAGCATTGCCACTTTGCATTTCACTACCAGTTTTCTGTGGCTATTCTATTCTATGCAATTTGATTCTCTATTCTATTCTATTCTATTCAAGGGGCTGGCTTACTCTGGCATTTGTTTTCACTCACTGCTTTGTGTATAGGGATGTGTATATTTGGCCGTGAACATGCCGGTATGTATTTTTGTGTATGGAAGTGTGTGTAGACCTTCTGTATGTTTTTGTGAGGACTGTGTGCATGTCTGCTTGCTAGCTACATCCTCAGTATCCTAAGCACGGCCTCACACAGAGAATCTACCTAAGTGGTTTCTGTGTCTGACCACTTCTACCTTGCTGCCTACATTCTAACTTCCTCTGTTCTCACGTAAAGGAAAAACCCACACTAAAAAACAGCTATTGGCAATGTACCTTGTACTTTGGGGCCCATTGTGTTGTTTGGTGGTGTATATTTCTTATTCCCACGGCTAACTGGGCAAATGTAGATGATATGATGTGATGTGATGTTGTTTCCAGGGAAGCTACAATGGAGTTTGATATAAAATGTCTAATTTATTTTATAACATCAAAATCAACGGTAAACATCAGGTTTTGGTGTCAGTCCCTCAAAATCAAAGAATCCTACAGTAACCTCAATAGATAAGAATGCACAAGACATGTTGTGTCTTGAATAAGAGTGTGTCTCCGATGTGAGTCACGCCCCAATGTTCACAAACTATTTGGCTAGCTAGCTATATTTATATACCCATAGGCCCATTGATTGAAAAGAAACAAGTTGTTCAAGTCATTCGATGCAGGTTGAGGGACAAGTGGGTACACGAAAAAAGTAAATTACTCATCATTCCTGGATTGCATTGAATGCAATGGGGGAATTTAATCTAATCTAATCTAATCTAATCTAATCTAATCTAATCTAATCTAATCTAATCTAATCTAATCTAATCTAATCTAATCTAAATTTTTGGCTGGTCAATACCCCCCGTTGGTTTTGCTGTTTTTCAGGCTGTAGGAGATGGAGAACGACGATGACGACGTGGAGGCGCTGTGGGAGAAGGTTGAGTGCAAACGCTACGAACTGAGCTGCTTCATCACCCCGGCCAAGCTCACCCCTTACCTCCGCCAGTGTAAAGTCCTAGATGAACAGGACGAGGATGAGATCCTCAACTCCATGCTGCTGGTCTCTAAAGTCAACCGCACAAGTAGGAACAGGAGCGTGTGTGTGCGCGCATAGCATACCTTAATTTATCTACAATGTGTGTACTTTTGTGGTTGTTGAATGTGTGTTAATCTTGTATCAGGCCGTCTACTCGATATCCTCCACACTAAAGGAGAACGGGGGTATGTGGCTTTTCTTGAGAGTCTGGAGTTCTACTACCCCGACCTCTACAAGCTGGTCACTGGAAATGAGCCCACACGGCACTTCTCCACCATCGTAGGTAAGACACACACACACACGTTTGGACACACAGGTTTGAATGCAAACACACTCACATGTATGCACGGACACATGAGGGAGTGCAAGGATACATGCACATGCAGACACACTTAAATACCTACCTACACCTCCCCTATACACGCACTTTCCACTACCAGTATGGGTTTTTTCCATTTGACCAGTATGGTTTTACAAAAATAAAATGATTCAATGTTGAAAAGCCTCTGAAATAGAAGTTAGACCATGGGACAATAAAACTCTCAATTGAAACAAATACAAATCACATTTTTTAGCGTTAGCAGATCCTTAAAGGGGAATTCTGGTATTTTTAAACCTGGGCTCTATTTGTACTAATTTGTCATTTATACCGCAAAATAGGTACAAAAAGTTTTGTAATTGCTCCGGTAGATTGCCTCAGTCGGCAGTTGCGAAACAGGCTGCTATTGCTGCAAAGTAATCCGCAGGGGCAAGTGCGCCGATCAAAGTACATCCACTAAAAGTGCTTGTTTTTGCCACTGACAGGCTCAGATTGTTATTCCTGTGTCTGACAAGTGTCTGACAACATTAGGGAAAGGATCGCTACAGAGATATGCCTTTTTTTAATCAGGAACCTTCGTTTAACCTCTTCATGCAACAACTCACCTCATCTTTCAGATTTCAGAGTGAGACTTCTCCTTGAGCGAGACTTCTGTTTCTGGTTAAAACAAAGGTCTATCTCTGTAGGGATCCTTTCCTTAATGTTGTCAGAATGTTGCTCAGTTGCTTTGGGTTAGAATAGTCTCTGGGTCTTATCCACAACGAATACACACCAGTGTACAGTCCAGTTTATGGCATATTATACGAAGTGGCTGACTCTGGTGCTCTGCCACCTCCCTGTCTGTGTCCTATCTTCCCTGCCGCCCTCCTTCTCTCCCCTCTCTTCGTCTCTACTGTCTACCTCCCCACTACAGTAGAAGAGGGTCATGAGGGTCTGACCCAGTTCCTGATGAACGAAGTGATGAAGCTGCAGCAGCAGACTAAAGCCAAGACCCTCCAGCAGGCTGAGCTCAACAGGAAGAACTGCACCTTGGAGGATGAGCAACAGAAGCTACGGCTGGCCAACCAGGAGCTACAGGCCTTCCAGCAGAGTAAAACAATATCATACGCATAGGTCGTCTTGGTGGCACAGCTAGTTGGGCTGCATACTATGTACACGTTGCATTCCAGCTCCTCTCCACCTGTCAGTCTCCATTGAATACTGTCTACTGAAGTAATTAAAGTAACTCTAGATGTTTTTAGTGTCTCAAATTTTTATGTTGGGGATTGGTGGTAAAACCCACCCAGCTGTTAGACCAAGCACCTTGCTATTCAATACTATTCAAATCTGGTCTACCCTTTTTTAGAATAGGTTTTCTTAGATGTAGTCCAAAACAAATTCAATCTTCCTGCTGCATTTTTCATCTGAACATCACCAGGCATGACTTCTTATCCTGTTTCAATTCCTCTTTCTGAACTTCTATATTTGTTAGTTCAGCTATTTATGATAATTTATGATAATGTATCTTTTACTCTAAATTAGGAAATTGCTCAATATCTAATTAGTAGCCAAACATTTAGTAAGTAAAAAAAATCTTGTAGGTTTGAAAGTATAGAAGGTGCAGTTTATACGTTTATTAGGAATGTGCAGCCTTTCGGTCGATGTTGATGTTATTGCTAGCTTTTTGGTGATCAAATCTTTCAGATAAACAATTGTATATGACTGTGATTATCTATGTCAGAGATTTGCAAGATTCAAAATTGTTTGTGTCAAACCGATTTTGAAAGCACTATAGCAGTGTTCAATTAGTGAGGAACTAACAGCTCAGCAACTCAAGTTTCTTAAGGCTTATAAACTTTCATTATTCTAAAGTGCTACCATATTTCGATTTTGAAAAGACAAAATGTAACATAAAAGTTTCTATAGGTTTCACAATGATTGATAAAGTTCCTGGCTCCTTATCTTCTAACGATGATACTGACCATGTACAGTTACTGAAAATGTCTATGGTTGGTTCTCCAGGATACAATAAGATGAGAGAGGAGAGGAACAGCTACAATGATGAGCTGCTGAGAGTGAAAGATGAGAACTACAAACTGGCCATGAGGTACGCCACGCTCAGCGAGGAAAAGAATATGGCTGTGATGAGGAGCAGAGACCTGCAGCTAGAGGTACTTATGGACACATGAATGCACGAGCATGTATGCATGCCCAAAAGCATTCGCACTTGCACGAATGCCCACAACTTGTACATATACACGTATGCATGCATGCATGGAGGCACACATCCCTAGGCAGACATATTCACACATAGACACACACACACCTACTCACAGATCCCAGATAAAAGCGACCAACACATTCACAGCTACATGCCACTATCTAGCTCTCTGTTCATTGTGTTCTCCCTGTATGTATAGATAGACCAGCTAAAACACAGGCTGAACAAGGTGGAAGAGGAGTGTAAGATGGAGAGGAGGCAGAGCCTGAAGCTAAAGAACGACATTGAGAACCGGCCCAAGAGAGAGCAGATCTTTGATTTGGAACGAGAGAACGAGGTGCTCAAGATCAAACTACAGGATCTGCAGTCCATCATACAGGTATGGGCTGACTGAAACACACACAGACACGCTCGCATGCACGCACGCACACACACTCAGGGCCAAGTTATTGAAGAGTCAAATAATTTATTGCTGCTGTGTTCATGTCTTGATATACCCTTGTAAACAAGTGAAAACTATCTTAGCAAATAATGACCAATAGTAACTCATTACTTCAACTTAATAGCTCGCGTTACTGTTAACATATAGTTAGCAAGGTCTACTACGATAACATTACATCCTCAACAAAGGATTAAGGATTAAGTCCAACAAACAATACGCACGGGCAGTAACCTACAGGTCATCAGCTGGCCTACAAAGGTTACTACCACTGGCATTTCAGACATGCACAGTTCAATATGGACCTAATGAAAATCCTGCAGTCTAGAAGCAACATCAAAATGAACATTTTAAAGTGTCCAATACAGTATTTAGCTATTTGGGGTCCATGGAATTACATTTTTAAGAAATTCTGGTCCATGTCTATACATCCATATTTCTGTGGGTTTCTGTACACCCAGCCTGGCCCCCTACCTGCATCAGACAAGGCCATCCTGGACATTCTGGAGCATGACAGACAGGAGGCGCTAGAGGACAGACAGGAACTGGTCAACCGCCTCTACAACCTCCATGAAGACATCAGACAGGCCGAGGAGCTTCGAGACAAGGTAACACACACACAGAAGTGCACATGCATCTAAGCATAGCAGGTGGCAGTAGCCTAGAGGTTACAGAAGTGGGCTTAATCCCCAGACTGTCTCGGAGATTGTTCATTGTTGCAGTGCCCTTGAGCAAGGCACATTACCCCCAACTACTCAGGGCGTTGCTGGAAAAGAGCAAGCATACTCTGTCAACTTTAAACAGATAAATACAGTTTTAAAAAGTACATGCATATGCACAGACACAGTCTCACACAAAAACAGAAACACACACTAGACCAGAAAGCCCAATACCCTTGAGACCATCTGTGAAACACACACATCCTTGTCAGAAACCCCCATCCCGGCCCAAACATGCCTCTCCAACATTTCATCTCTGTCTTTTCCTCTGTAATAAACTCTACTAAATGACTCCATTGGTGGTGTGCGTGTATGTGTGTGCAGTACCTAGACGAGAAGGAGGACCTGGAGCTGAAGTCCTCCACGCTGCAGAAGGACTGTGAGATGTATCGCAACCGCATGAACACCCTCACAATACAGCTAGAGGAGGTGGAGAAGGAGCGGGACCAGGTGAACGTACACAGAAACACTCAGACACACACCAAACACATACACACACGAGTGCATGCATACGTACACACACCCAAAACTACTTGTGCTAGCATTACATGTATGCAACTATGCATTGTATTGCATTTGCAAGTTTGCTTATATTTGTGTGTGTTTATGTATGTGCACGTGTGCGTTCATATGTACGTGCCTGTGTATGTGTGTACCTCCACCCTCCCACCACTATAGGCGTTCCGGGCCAGAGATGACGCTCAGCACCAGTTCTCCCAGAGCCTGGTCGACAAGGACAAATACCGCAAGCAGATCAGAGAGCTGGAGGAGAGGAGCGATGAACTCCACATTGAGAGTGTACGCAAAGAGGCCAGGATAGTCGCCCTGGAGTCGCGCCTACGACGGGTGTCCAAAGACATTGTTCTGGACCAGGTTAGATAGATTAGATGAGTGTGTTACTGTGGTGCACTATGTATTATAAATGTTCTCTCATGCTGACTCTCTCACTTTTTTCAGAGTCTGCCGAGGGATCTTCCCCCTACTATCATCTCTCAGGGGGAGGGGTTTAAACCCATCCAGGGCCAATCAGAATGCTCCAGCGATGAGTCGCCCGAGGAGAAGTTCTTACTTGAGGAGCCCCGCCTCAGACGCAGACCCAACCTGAAAGCAGCAGGGGTCAGCCCACATACAAACACACACACACACACACACACACACACATGCACACATATGTAGGTGCACAGCAGCACAAATGCACCTGCATACACAAACTACATACTCACATACGTGCATGTTGACATGTATGAATGCTAGCGGTTGTGGTGTTTTCAATTGTAACAATTAGAATTACAACACTGTAAATTACCACAACAGCCATAGAGCAGTGTTAACAATCATGTGCCATATTGGTATAAGTGTATGTTGACATAAGAATACATTCATTCTAACTAAATTACGTTGTGTTTTGTGTCTTTCAGAACAGAGTCAAGTCTCCAGTACCTACAATCAAAATGCTGGACCTGCCAGTTAACACAGAGGCTGTTCCTGTACGTGCAGGTAACACACAGTCATATAGATTAATCATAAATTCAATCGCAGAGCATTTTATATATTTATAGTTAATTTTAGTCAATGCAAAAAATATGTATGATATATGTATATATTTATGCTATATTATGCTATATTTTATATATGATATTTTGTACCTCTGTTTCTCTCAGCTTTGTCGGTCAATGGAGGAGATTCTCCGGAGATTCATATGTCATATGTCAAACTCATCAACAGCCCCATCCCTTCCTCCTCCCCCGTTCCCACCTCCCCCTCAGCTCCCCCTTTCTCCTCCTGCCCCTCCCTGCTCCCCATCACTCTGGTGGAGCTGTCCAACAGGGCCAACATGGTGAGACTGTGTATCTGTCATTGTGGGGTCAGGTTAGGCTAAGGTCCAGCTGAAGTTACACCCCAACCCCTACATTTCCCAAAGGTGTGCAGATTGAGCTTTAGTTATACAAACATTTCTCAAAGGCATAAATAATCTTATTGGTTGAGTTAGACCTCAGTGGGCAGGGCCAAAGAGCCACAGTTTTTAGTTAGCTAGTCAAGCTAGCTAGTTAACTGGCAACCTTGAACGGCATAGAATGATCAAAATCTAAATAAAAATATGAATGCCTAGGACTTTTTTCATTCATTCATGACCCGAGAATTTGTGATCTTGGAAGGTCAATAGGCTAACCTAGCTAACCTAGATATCTTGAGATAGAGAGTAGATTGAATTTTTTCAGTTAGCAGGAATAGCGCTAGGCTTTACAATATTAGCATCCTCCTCTCTTACCCCTTGCCTTCACTGAGCTTCAGTCTGTTAATTAGTCAGAAAACCTGTGGCTAATGTATGAGCTGCCAATTTGACTTTATGTCACCCATACGGTGTGAAGTATTGTTAATATCATCACATATGATCTTACCTAAACACACTACAATGCCTCAGACTGGTTCTCAGATTAAGGCCCTTAGACCCTAGCAGTCACTGTGTGAATGGTGAAACCTTGCATCCTTCAGAAAATGATATATGCATACAATATATGTATATATGTCTGCCATTCCTAACATGGTATAATAGTTACTGTTTAATTTTTTTCACTTTTTTCATCTCCAGCTGCGTTACCGTAACGACAGCATCCTGTCTACCCTCCCTGAACCGCCAGAGAAGGCATCGCTGTACCGCAGAGAGAGGGAAAGGGAACATGATTTCCACCCCCTGCAGGTAGCCATAGGGATATATGCCATATGGGATCATAACTGCACACATATCACCATGGTAGTCCGTCTACAGAATAGCACTTAAATGAATTAATCAATCAGTCTTTTTCTCCGTCTATCTAACTGCCTGTGTCATGTGTAGATGGTCTATGAATGAGCTATGTACCATATTAACTCATTTCAATTAACTCTTTATATGTTGGTTTGTTGTGTTTAATTCCTTGAATGGTTTCACATTATTAAAAATAGTCTGATGTTTGGTCTCTTTCAGCCTCTCTGACTTTGATAGTGACAACATGGAAATGGAGTTTGGTAAAGTATACCAAGTACTTTTTACACACTGGTCAAAAACATTTTACAGACAAAGTTGGTCAGAATGTCTGTATTAATCTTCTGTTTCTGCCCCTCTTTTTATTTCTTTGTCTCTGTCTATTTTCTTGTTTCTTTCTGTCCATCATACTCTCTCTCTGTCCCTCTGTCTCTGTCTCTGTCTCTGTCTCTGTCTCTGTCTCTGTCTCTGTCTCTGTCTCTCTCTGTCTCTCTCTGCTCTCTCTCTCTCTCTCTCTCTCTCTCAGAGGACGAGCGTGGTCCTCCCTCTGTCCACTCGTCTTCATCCTCCCATCAGTCAGAAGGGATGGACTCTTATGACCTGGAGCAGGTCAACAATATCTTCAGGAAGCTCTCTCTGGAGAGGTATACACACAGACACACACACACAAACTCACACGTGCACAAATACTGACACATGTGCACACTACTCACTACTGTACTAACGTATGCAAATCCCTTTTCATGGAGTATAACGAGTTATTGTGTGTGTGTGTGTGTGTGTGTGTGTGTGTGTCTGTGTGTGTGTGTGTGTGTGCAGGCCATTTCGTCCATCTCTCTCTTCCTTCTCTAGGATCAGCTCCTCCCTGAAGCCGGTGCAGGAGCTCTCGTTGCTAGGAGACCACCTGCTGAGGGACGTCACTCTGGTCGGCGGTAACGACAGCGGGATCTTTATCTCATCTGTCCAATCAGGCTGCAGCGCTGAGAAGGCGGGGCTACGAGAGGGACACCACCTCCTATTGGTGAGTAACACTGTGATGTCACTGTTAGCAGCTCAATGTTTATCACCCTGAACACTGGTTAGATAGCATGGCTTCAACTACCGGTGTTAGTAAAAACTAACATTTTTACTATCATCCCTTTATTTCACTGTGATTGCCTGACCAGATCGAGGGGTGTATACGTGGGGAGAACCAAAGCATTTCATTGGATACCAGCACGCAGGAAGAGGCCCATTGGACGCTACAGCACTGCTCTGGACCAGTCCAGCTGCACTATCGAGCCAACTATGACTGTACAACAATTCGTCATTTGTATTACATTTTTTATTGAACTTTTCAAATGTGATAAATTCAAAACTGATTGATTTATTAGTAAATTTTAGTCTATATGTATGTTCCTATCTGTCTGTATGTGTATAATATGTGTCTCTGTGTTTCTGTGTTTTTATCTGATATGTATTAAATTGAAATGTGTGTGTGTGTGTGCGTGCTCCAGCCTACCGCCGTCTCCAGAGGGACCTATCGGAGGGCACGGTGACCTCCGGCGACTCCTTCCACATCCGGGTCAACCTCAACATCTCTGGCCAATCAGACAGCTGCTCTCTGAGCGTGCTCTGTGACGAGGTGGTACATGTCCTGGACACCAGACACCAAAGCCGCTGTGAGTGGCTGTGTGCTCGCGTCGACCCCTACACCGGCTCTGACCTGTTGGACCGCGGCACCATACCCAGCAACACACGGTACAGAGCTTTTTTTCCTTAATTCAAGGAAACTACTGATGTTGTCTCACTTCTATAATCCAACGTGGTCCCGGTGGAAACAGGATGTTGGGGCAGGAGACAACGCAGGGAAGGACTGTTCAAAAGCTTTCGAAAGTTCAAAAAGTGTGCGCGCATGTGTGGTGTGTGTGTGTGTGTGGTGGGGGTGTGGGGTGGGGGTATTATGCAAAAAATCTGTGATGTTATTTTTGTGAAGGCCTACCGATGCACCATGAAGTAACCACTAAAAATACTTTCCAGGAAGTAAAAGTAATTGGATTTTGATATAAAAATACAAGAAAATTAATTTTGTAAATATTTTGGCATTATTGTGAAATAGGTGTACATTATGATATGGCACATTAGCTAACAGGGGTCATCATTTTATTGAGACTTTAAATAGAGGTTCAGGATTGAGAATAAGTGTAGATCTATTTGAGATGATTTGTATTTGGTGGGTTTTTCATTGTGTTCGATGGGGCTTGATTGGTGACCAATAGGGTTTGCTTCTAAATATTTTGAATCTTCACTTAAGTATTAGTTTCAGAGCATTTCAGACATTGACAGTGTGGATGGGATTTCAACCCAGCACACCTCAAGAACACGGTACAAACTAGCAGACCATTTTAATGCCTTGGCAAGTCCCGCGATCCTGCATCAGCACTGCAGGATTCTCCTAACAATTCCTTTTAGGTGTAGTGCAGAAGTGAAGCAGTAGTAGAGCCCATGTCAAGCCAACATGTCAAGCCAAGAGGCCTACACCTGTGTAGCCTAATGCATCAGCTGTAGCCCATGGAATTGTGTATGGGGTGTGTAACAATCAGTCAACAGTCTAGTGAACAGTAGCTGGGGGTTGACTGCATTGTTCAAGGGTTCATTGATAATAAATATTTATGAGACTGGAATTTTACTCAGGCAATTGTACTTTACTGTGTAGGTCACAATGACACAAACCTATGTGGGTGTGTATATGCATGTGTGTGTGTGTGTGTGTGCATGTGAGTAGGGCCCAGCAGCTGCTCCTGGTGAAGATTCAGAAGTTAGTGTGTCGAGGAGGGAAAGAGGAGAGTGAAAGCCACCGTAACATTAAGGTTAGCTACCTTCCTTCCTGAGCTGTTGAATCACTTAAGGTGCCAAATATGTATTCAAACATTTCCTGGCAACAATACAGTAAAATGTGATTAAAGCAATAATTCTTAGGCAACCCCTTTGGTACTGTTGCCCATCAGAACTAACTAAAAAGTTTCCACCAGGAAATAAACATGTTGCCAGTTTATTGTCACAACCCTGTCCTCTTATTTGGGACGTCTTTGTTAGCTGTACAGCAGTATATTTCAAGCTGACTCTGTGAAGTTTGTATTTTCAAAACAAACAAAAAAATTGAGTAAATGTTAAAATAATGTCATCTCTTTTGTCAGTCATCTTCCTCTATTCTCTCCATGTTTTGTTATTTTCTAAACTCATCTGTATTTTGCGTAAAAATTGTGCGTTATCCTACATTTGTGTCAACTTTGCCCCCTTACATAACTGCACTGAGCTGTATGTTGAGCTGTGGGTACCAGTGAACCGTTGAACTGCTTGTGTGTGTGTAGGTGTGTGAACTGTAACTATGTACCTGTGTAGAACTCCTTACAGCCAGATGAGGCCAGCCACTCCCCTGATCCTAAGGCCAGCCCACGCCTGTCTAGAGCCAGCATCTTCATCACTCAGATAATACAGGTAATGTAGTGCAAACAAGAATACACACACACACACTCACACTCAAACACCATTTATGATTCATCAATCACCAGTGATTCTCAACCTGCGGGTTGGAGTATGGCAAGATCAAGTGGTTGTATGAAAATATATAAATACATGATTGAGCATTTTTATAATATTGATGATCATTTTTTTTGTCACGTTAAACAATGAGCATTTGAGGAGTTTCATTCCAAAATAGTATGCCCACTACGAACATCTACTCTTACAAAACGATTGGTGACATCAAAGTAAACGTCATTTTGTAAAAGTCATTTCAGTATCTTAAAACATTTGCCTTCCTAATACCAACATCACTGAGCATTGTATCACTTTCAGGTAATACTTCTTACCCAAATGCCTCCAATAGCGTGTCTCTGTGTCTGTGTTGTTGTGTAGTTTGTCAGCAGGGTGGATAACAAGTACAAGCGGATGAATAGCAGTGAGCGCGTGAGGATCGTCAACTCAGGCAACTCAAGCCTACCCAGACAAGGCTTTGAGGCCCTCAGACCAGAAGGTGAGTACACAGCGACGTAGTGGCAAAATAAAAAGGTAGATAAACGCCAGTCAGTGATCACCACCAGGTTAACAACCACCAATCTATACGAGAAATGATATTTTCCGAAAACCATTCATTTATGATTCATTTTCTTGAAAAGGTATGTATTTTCAAGAGACTTGCATCATTCTGAGTCCATGTAATACAATGGATACAGTTTATTTAAATCGTAATGGTTTATATCAGCTTGAAAAAGGGAGCAGATGCTGTTTCGCTCTCTTTTAGCACCACCCTGCTTCACATCCATACCTACATGTCAGTAGTCTGCGAGGGTCTGAGGTTGGGGCTGTCATGTGCTGTCATTTATTGCTTTCATAATGTGGGCATTGTGAAGCCCATTGAGATTAAGGGCAATACAAATAAAAAGGTCAGGGGATTTGAACGGTTCTGGTTACTAGGCTGCCTCTCTAACCTTTAGGCTACCGTGTCTCTGTGTGTGAGTATATCTTTGTATTGTGTGTGTGTGTGTACGCGCGCCCTTCTCTTTGTGCGCATCCTGCTTTAATTCCCTGCTCTGAATAGACACAGCAGACCCAGACAGTGAGCTGAGCCGGAGTTTGAGCCTGATTCCCTACAGTCCCGTCACCCCCCAGCGGACCCAGAGAAGAAGACCAGTCCTATTTTCTCCCACTGCCCTGGCCAAAACCATTATCCAGAAAATACTCAACATGGGGGGAGCCATGGACTTCAATATCTGCAAACCAGGTCAGTGTGTGACGGGAGAACTGCACTGCAAAAAATGTCCATCTTAAAGTCATTAATTCTAGTGCTGAGTTTTAAAATCTTAGTAAAAATCTGCCAATGGTGTAAGATCATTTCAACCGAGACCTGTAAATATCTAATGTTTTCAACTATTTTGAGAATTTCTCTAGAATTTTTTAAAATGAAAATAAGGAAGCTCACTCTACTAGAGACCAAATAACTTGGATGGATATTTTTTGCAGTGTGTGTGTGTGTTTATTCTCTTGAGAGAAAGTGTGCTAGTAAATCACCTTCACTTGGCCCAAACCCAAGTATTATTAGCCAGGGAAAAAGAGAGGAAATAAAAGAAAGAAAGAAAGAAAGATGAAAGAAAGAAAGAAAGAAAGAAAGAAGGAAATAAGGAAGGAAACATCACATTAGAAACAAGTGGGTGATACATGGGAGGGAGAAAAGCTATCACAGCACAACAGAGATAGATAAAAGAACAGAGGAATGATAGCGGATAATGGGAGGGAAACAAAGAAGGTACTATTGGGATTCAGGTCAGGCATTGTACTGCATTGTGGTGTAAATGTTAGAAAGTGTAACCAGAGAGAGCAGGGGCAGGGAAGACACAGATGACCTAGTTGATAATTTTGATGCTAGATAGTCATGCACACCTGAGTTAACCACCCAAAAGCAACAAGATCACTAGTTCCTTCTGTTCCTCTTGTACCAGAAAGTTCTATTGTGATCAGTAAGAAAGTAACATGACATATTTGAATCAGACTCTGTCACGTTCAATTCTATTCTATTGTATTCTATTCTGTAGATATTCTTTCCAAGGAGGAGTTCCATCTCAAACAGAATGTAGAGCCCTTCATTCACTACAGAGAGAAACAGGCCACATTTGAATGCATCACTCGAGAAAACATAGAGGCCGTCGCTGCCAAGGTATGTGTTTTATTGACTAGTGTGTGTATGTGTGCGTGTGTGTGTGTGTTTGCATGCGCCTGTACTTATGTGTTTTTATCAGGAACACCCCTTTCTGCATTTCACCCTGTTCACCCCTCATATATTCACATGTGAATGTGACTACTGTCCCCAGTGGGCCACTGTAGGTGATTTTTGGGAGCCTATGACCTAGTGGGTTCTGTGTAAGAAAAATGGAGCGGTTTTGATCAGAAAGTAAATACATTTTCTCCCCTGTCACCAGGGCAAGCACTGTCTGCTGGAGGCTGAGCTGAGCTGCATCAAAGACCTTCTGAGGAGAGAAATCTACCCGATCATCATTTACATCAAGATCTGTGAGAAGAATGTCAAGAGGTTACGGTAGGCTTAGCACCCCTAACTCATTCTCACACCGTTTCCCTCACTTTACCTAGTTTACCCACACCGAGCCCAATTATATTTTCATACAATAAACTTTTTTTTCTCAAGTTAATACACTTCAGTTATTGCATGACATATTAGGAGATAAGATTGGGAACCATCTATGTATCAACAGAGCCAATTAAATCATTAAATAAATCCACCCTTGGCTACTCTTACAGCGTTATATATCATCAATCTGTGATGTTCAATGGAGAAAGTGATAGTGATAGTGATAGCTGAGCAAGAGTTTTTCCAGTGAGAGGCCAGACAGAGATGTTGTATCCATCAAAAACTGATTGAGTCAATGTATTTCCTATGAGGCTGATACGTTGACGGATGATGGAGACAATGGAGAGCTACCCGTCTTTTTTTCCGCAGCGTTGGTTTTTCACACATCAAAAGGTGAAACCATGTTTTTGGACTGCAATATACGTAATCACTAGTCTATCACAGATGGTGAAGGTGAAGAAGCTCACCTTCTCACGATTTTCAAATGAAAGTGCAACTAATTTCACGAGTACAAAGCTTCCCAGAAATGTATGACACCGGCCTCTATAGTATGTTGGATCTGTCTAGCTGCAGTTCTTGGATGAGGTGTTTTTTGCATTTCTCAGTAAATTTATGTAATGCACCCACAGCCTAGAGCATTTTCTTTTGTCTGTGAACGACAAGCTTGTGCTTGTCGAGTTCCATCCTTCTGTGGTTACATATTATCCACTCGCCTCTTTTAAAAAAACAACATACCTGCGTTTTGCATTCCAATCAGACAAAAAACAAAGAGCGACAGATCTATATTTGAACTTAATATGATTCATCTGTTTCTGTCTGGCCACCCCTTACTCAAAACGCTACACGTCTTGTGGTTGCATTGCATTGTGATCTATTGAGGCTACTGTCAGTGGAGAAACTGTATCTCTGCGACAGTTGGATGAATTTCTCTCTGTATGATTGTTGAATGTCGTGGTGGGTCTGAGAAAGAAGCCCTTGCTCTTTGCTTCTGAGGGACTGACACCAAAACCTGACGTTTACTGTTGATGTTTTAGATAGTTGAACATTTTCTGCTGTCAAACTCCATTGTAGCTGCACTGGAAATACCTTAACATGATGTCACGTGGTCTATGTTTCCACGTGACATCATGTTAAGGTATTTCACATAAAAAGAAAAATACACCACCAAACAACAAAATAGGCCCAGAAATGCAAGGTGCATCGCCAACAGTTTTAAATGTTTTAGGGTGTATCTTTCCATTAAATAGCATGCCCAAAATATGCACTCAGTTTAACCTTTCTGAGAATCACAATGCACACAGACCACTCTTGCAGAGTACCTACAGCATGCCATCACATCATTGTTCCAAACATTACCACCACTCACCACCGCAGCATTGCTTCCTTCCTGTTTCCTGTCCACACAGGAAGTTGCCTCTGCGCGTGGAGTCGGAGGAGGAGTTTGTGAGATTGTGTCAGTCGAAAGAGAAGGAGCTGGAGGGCATTCCCTGCCTCTACACCAGTGTGGAGCCCGAGGCCTGGGCGGGAACAGACGACCTGCTTAGGGTCATCAAGGACAGAATACTGGAAGAGCAGAGGAAGACTGTCTGGGTGGAGCAGGACCTCCTGTAGACACACACGCACACGCACACGCACACGCACACACACACACTGTAACTCATTCAAAAAGACAGACACAGACCTGTAAAAAGACCTTGCACATCATGCTCCTCTTCACACATATTCAGGCTCAGATTCAAACACGCACATGTGGATACTCAAACGGCTATAAGATAAATGCATTACATTCTTTGTAAACGTGTGTCATTCCTTTTATCTAGAGAAATAAACAGCTTGAAAGCATTAAGAATAAACGATTCCTTTCTTTACTTAAAGTTTTGAAATGGACTTTCTCCTTTGTAATTAATCTAACGTCCCACTTAACCTACATTCTGGTGCCCTCTAGTGGCTAACAAAAATTTTGCATGCTGCAAAGACAACCATGTGAATACAATAGAAGACCAGCAGCCCCCAATGAACTTCAGGAACCAGCCTCTTGGGATCCAAATAATTAACTACAATGCTGAGCTACTGTAAAAGATATTCACATCATTCTTTTCATGTTTTGTTTTAGCCTGTTTCATGGTTGTTGGCTGCCACATAGGACAATAACATTAGTGACAGAAAGTTGACTATGACTATGAGTATGCTACTCTGACAACTACTAGTGACTGACAACTGTCCATCATGCAATGTAAAACAAATAAAAGGAAGAATTATTTGCAAATACTACTTCACATTGAACCTTGCAGTTATAACTCTGTGCTCTGTTGGCCTCATCTGGCTAATACAGCAGACGGCCAGACTCCTCTTCGCTGATCCTATCACAGCAATGGATTAGTGCCCAGTGCCATGGCACTAGGCCCAGTGCCATGTCAGCTGCCAGCTGTTACATGGTGTGACCGGTCAGAAGGATGGTGAAATACACTAATACTTCACATTTTGATTTTGTATGTGCTAAGGCACCCAAACATGCTTGGTACTGGCCCACTTTCAAATGGTGCTGTCATGGATGTCATCACTACATTAGTGACTTACAGAGCTTTATATGGCCTTGAGCATCAGTATATCGCTGATTTGTCTACTCTCTTAAGCCGACCCATATGCAGGACTCCTTGCCTCCTTGCCCCCTCCCCCTGCAGAAAGGCTTCTTGCTATTTTCAGGGAATCACACCTTGTCTCAATATTTAAATCAAGACTCTCAACCTATTTATTCAGCATAGCCTATAATCCTCCTTAACTCTCAGCTGCAGTCTGTTATTCTGTTATTTCTTTATTTCTCCTGCGAACTGCCCTGGTATTACTCTCATATCGGCTCAAATGTGTGTTTGGGCAGGCACAGACAGACTTTACCGACACACACACAAAAAAAAGCTCTGGCCATATTTTTGATTTTGTTCTGTCTCTTGCTTTTCTAATTCTTGTCTACCTGTTTTTGTGTTTTCTGTAAAGCCCCATGTGCTGTCTCATTCCCTGTAAATAAAGTTGACAATGCACACACAATGCACGCCATTTGGTACTCCAATGGAAAACCAAATGGCGTCGAAACTGCACCCACAATAGGCCCAGTGTGGGTAAAATATGGGAAAAACTCTCTAGGTATGCAAAACATTAGGAGTCCCAGGAGAGAAATTTATACTGTGATAATGCATGAGAACGGAGCACAGAGGACGAAGGCAAGAGAGGGGCTGAAATGTGTGATGGCTGACTGAAAGCAGCATGTGTGTGTATGTGTGTGTATGTGTGTGTGTGCATGCCTGTGTGTGTGCGTGTTTCAGTGTCATCTGCTGGGTGTTTCGGGGCAGAGTGGATCAGCTGCTCTGGAAGGGCACTTTGCTACATTTAATCTCACATGCTGAATGGACTTCATGAATCACAGGATTGATTTTGTTAATCCTAATTTACCATCCTCCTCTTGGCATCATCCATATCAGTCAGAGAGGCAACAGAAACATGAAAAAGATCCTCACAACCACATCCTTACTTCCCTCTACAACTCCTTATTTTCTTCTGTGTGGTTTTGCATCATCCCTTGTGTACAATTTAGGAGAAGTGAGAAGTGAGTGAGAATGACATTTCCTTGGGCAGGTACAGAGGGTTATTTAAAAAAATATCTCCTGCGGGAGGGGACAGAAAGGGGAGGGGGAGTAGAATGTCTACATAAATTATCCCAGAAAGAAGACATGTTATGTTGGAGCTGACCCAGAAAAGTGAGTTTTCCCTAATCTCACTCTGCAGAAACCTCACAAACACACTCTCGCGATGTCTTGGTTGCTCCCGCTCCCTCTCCAAAAAAAACAGCCTGCTCGCGCATCGCAGGCTCAGCTGACGCGGCGCGGAGAGCTGGCGGACCCTAAAAAAAGGTGAGAAGGTTGCTTCTTTTTTTTCTTATTAGTAGTGAATTATTTTCAAAGCAACGTTACATTTTCAGCTCCGGGAGCAGCAGCGACCTTTGTTCATGCACCTTGTCCTGGTGTTATAGCTCTTGCGGGCTCAGCTCTGCGTGGACGGAGATACAGCGAGGCAAAATCACAGTGTAATGATGAGACACGGACTGTCCGGAAGCTTGTTGTTTTTGTCCTGCATAGTGTAGACATAAATTGATTAACAACTCCGCGGGAAGCTTTATAAATTGGCCACATGTAAACACGTTCTCGTTATGAAGAACAGCCCGTTCCCGCACAGTCCTCTGCTCTTCCGTGAAAGACTATATTGTGTCCGGTTTGGCATCCGCTGCTGCTGCAGGCAGGACGGTGATGTGTGTCTCCTGTCGGGTGATCTCAGGCTGCTCAGCTGTTTTTATGGCTTTATCCTTTATTTATACAGCTGTTGTAACATTTGCTTTAGTATATATATAAAGGTAGGGGTTAATTATGACTTCCAGTCGGTGATCATCGCGAGGCAAACAACCGCTAATACATAATAATACATACAACTTGGATCAGTGTGATGTTACTTACTATGATGTGTGCTATGGATGCATGTCCCTAAAGATGTATGCCATCCCAAAAAGATCGGTAAACTCGATTCATAAAATAAAAAGGTGGGTGAAATATTTTTTTTACCCTCCTCTGCATCCCCTGTATAACTGATATGATAAACAGTGTATAACCCCATTAAGGATTCTTTGTTCTTTGTGTGTGTGTGTATTCTTTGCAGAGAGAGAGAGAGAGAGACGAGAAGAGAAGTGTAGTCAGTCTAGCCAGTGGAGAGGGGACTGATGTGTTTCCATTTCAACGCTCCCTCTCAGCTTCAGGAAAGAGGAAATAATATAAAGACTGTTGCATGAGAGCTCCAGATTTAGAGGTCTGGTGGAATGGAAACACAGCACCCTGTGACTTTTAAACTGAGCAGGAAGGGGTACTAGCCACAGTGGCCTAGAGACAGAGCGGATATTATTATTAGAAATCTAATACTGAAATGTGACCTAGGTGCTACATTCCAGGTTACCTTTCTAGAATATACCATAAAACATGGTATATTCTTTTACACTGCATAAGCACAGCACAGTACATTATTTTCTATTACGTTTTGTCCACACTTTGGATTGATACAGCCAGGTAGAGTGTCTGAACATATTTGGTACTGGCCCTCTTTCTAACATGGAGGTTTTTTATTTGGCAGGGCACTCAGTATTTCAGTGGAAAATCAAACTGTGCTCATACTCTACCACAGGGGTGTCAAACCATGTGCTATGGAGGGCAGAGAGTATGCAGGTTTTAATTCCAACGGCACATGACACATGGTTTGACACCCCTGCTCTACCATATGAATAGGATGCCCAGTATGGGTACAGCAAAACTTATGCCATGAAAAAAAGTATTACTGAAGATATAGATGTATGATTTATGGTGTGTAGCACTCCCTGGCATGCAGGAATTTGACAGCTGCTTGTGCTTTTACAGCTGAGAGTGGGAGTCAGGTCAACTCCAAGAGGTTAAAAGAAACTGCCTGCGTAGAAAACTCAGCCCAGCCGACTGTCAGACTAGTCCACCTCATTCTAGTTAACAAGCTCTTTTCATTAACATAGACCAAAAAAGTCACTTCACTAGAATGTTGCTCACTCTGAAAGAATTTCCTCTGTTATTATGCTTTGCCTAATTCTGTGTGTTTGTGTGTGTGTGTGTGTGTGTGTGTGTGTGTGTGTGTCGGCATGTGCGTGTGTGTGATCTTGCTCATGTGTGTTAGTGTGTGCTTGTTCATGTGTGTGTGTGTGTGTGTGTGTGTGCGTGCACATGTGCAAATCCATGTGCAACATGATTACTTATGTGTACTTATGAATCAGTTTTCATGTAATGAAGACTGCTGAGAAATGTTTTTAGTGTTGACATGCTAGCCAATTTATATATTTATGGCCATTTTAGAATAGGCCATAGCAGGCCATAACTGAGAAAGATGGAATACTTAATGGTGGTTTTCTTTGCATGCTTTTCTTTTTTTTTTTTTTCATCAGGCTGATATCTGTGTGTGTTATCTCTGACTGCAGGGTGCTGCTGGCATGGAGCAGAGGTGAGAGCTAATTGGTTGGCCGGTCACACTCCTTTCCAGTACACTTCACAGTGCACCAACACCATGATAAGCCCACTCCTACCAGAGACTCTGCTATAACTGCCGTCTATCTGTCACCATGGTGAGAGAGAACTCCTGGACCTTGAATCTGTTGCCATGGTGACCCTGTAGCGAGAACGCTGGAACCTCAATTTGTTGCCATGGTGATTTCATAGAGAGATCTGAGTAACTATTTCAATCTGTTGCCATGGTGATTTTGTAGTGACACTCCTTGGAGTCCTTGTCTGTTGCCATGGTGAACCTGTAGCGAGGCAACAACGCCTGGAACACTAGTCGGTCACCATGGGAACAACAAGGCTGTTCCGGATCTTCCTGGTCCTGGGCTCGGCCTTCATGATCCTATTGATCATCATCTACTGGGATGACGTCGGGGCGTCCCAATTCTATTTGCACACTCCTGTCTCCCCTGGCCCCAAAACCCCCCACACCCCTCCCCAACACCAGCCCCAAACCTCCCGAACCCCATCCTTTCTGTCCGACATCGATGCCTTCGTCAACCAGTTCCTGGAGCCGGGGACTGGTGACCCCACGGATCCCGCCCCCGCTGAAACGGCTAACCAATCTGAGCGAGCAGAAGAGCGGTACGTACCGCGGCGTGAATGGAAGATCCACCTGACGCCACTGGCAGCAGAGCTCCGTGAGAGACAGGTTCAAATCTAAACTTCTTCTTATTATTATTATTAGTAGTAGTATGTGTGGTGGTGGTCGTATTAGAATTATTGTTGTTATTGGCATCGGTCTTAGTATTATTATCCTTTTCAACTTCTTTTTGTGTAGTGTGTGTTGACATTGTAAGAAAAATGTTGCTAATGAAATAATTGAATTGAAATAAATTTTACCCGCACCGAATCAAATGGAATGGACAGGAGCAGCGACGGAGGTTGGTTCAGGAGATGTGTGCTGACGATGGCGTGGCGTTTCCTGGGAAGAACCGCTCATTTGACGACATTCCGAACAAAGAGCTGGATCATCTTATAGTGGATGACAGACACGGCATTATCTACTGCTATGTTCCTAAGGTATACAGGTGCCAACACACACATGGAAACACCTCATAGTGAACAACAGGCATGGTCTCATTTGCTGCTAGATTCCAAAGGCATTCACACACACACACACACACCCCTCGTAGTGGACACCTGGTATAGCTTCATTTTTTGCTCTGTTCTAAAGGCAGACAGGCATGAGGACCCACACACACATTTTAAAAAAATATCATCTCTGCCACAAAACCCTGCTGCAAGTTACTGCCAAGACTGAACTGTTTTTTTTGTGTGTTGATTGGCCCATTTTTCAGGCCACACACACACACACACACACACACACACACACACACACACGCTAGGGATGAGCGACTGGCTAGAAGTCCCCCATTGTCTTATTGTTTCCTCGAACATCTCGAATCCCAGTTGTATCCCTCTATAGGTGTTTCCTTTCTTTCATCCATATTCTATAGTAGCTTTTTCCCCAGGGATATTTACGTCTATAAAATTGTGTTTTATAGTTGCACACCTAATTACCTGGTTTTATAGTTAGACTCGTTGTGAGAATGTAAATAGCCCTCTATAAATGTTATGTTATATTAGGCTATAAGTAAGTTATTAATAATAAGCCATATTATTTTATGTCAAATGATCAACCCCTCTTAATACGTTTTATGTTGAGAGTTAGGGATTGTTGATCTTCTTTTCATCAGTGATCTCTGATGTAGTTTTCCATTTGTCCAAGCCACAAACAGACATGCCATTTAAAAGGTATGTCTGCGCACACAGCCTCTCTATAATAACTGAAGTAAACTTTAGACTGAAGACTTGCATGCCCCCCCTGCCCCCTAGGTGGCGTGCAGTAACTGGAAGCGGATCATGATTGTTCTGAGTGAGAGCCTCCTGCAGGATGGTGTTCCCTACAACGACCCGCTGGCCATCCCCAGGGACCAGGTCCACAATAGCAGCATGCACTTCACCTTCAACAAGTTCTGGAAACGTTATGGCAAGTTCTCACGGCACCTCATGAAGGTCAGTTCACATGGATCACTGATGCTTTACAGAATTGCTGTGTTCAGTGAGATTTAACATTTCAAAACAAAACAACCAATGCAATTCAATAAAACAAAATTTCTTGAATGAAGATTGATTGAAGATTGTAGTTATTTAATAAACTTTGCTCTTGACATTCTGTCATCAGTTTGAGCATCTAATTAGTGGCACTACTTATTACAAGTTTCAGCACCGTGTCAGTTGATTCTGTGACAATGATGTAGTAATAAAGATTGCACTTATTCTTCAAGGTGAAGCTGAAGAAGTACACCAAGTTTCTGTTTGTACGTGACCCCTTTGTGCGCCTCATCTCTGCCTACCGCAACAAATTTGAGCTGCGCAATGAAGACTTCTACAGGCGCTTCGCACAGGTCATACTGCGCCGCTACGCCAACCAGCCCACGCCTCCTGCCTCGGTGGATGAGGCATTCGCTGTGGGTCTCCATCCCTCCTTTTCCCAATTCATCCAGTATCTTCTGGACCCTCAGACGGAGAAGGAGATGCCCTTTAATGAGCATTGGAGGCAGGTATACAGGCTTTGCCATCCGTGCCAAATTCAGTATGACTTTGTTGGCCACCTGGAAACAGTGGAGGAGGATGCTGAGCACCTGCTGCGCCAGCTGCGGGTGGACAATGTGGTGGAGTTCCCCACTTCCCATAAGAACCTTACGGCCAGCAGCTGGGAGTCCGACTGGTTCAGCACAGTGCCCCTAGAAGCCCGGAGGGATCTCTACAAACTGTACCAGCCTGACTTCAGGCTCTTTGGCTATGACAGACCAGACACACTCTTGAATGAGTGACACACATTCCAATAGAAATGACCCACCCACACACATACACAGACAAACTTCTTCATATGTGATATAAACATGCTACACTCCAACAAGAGTGACATCTCCCTTTGTCCTGGCCTTTGCAGTCTCGTCTAATCTAGTTTTTACCCGGAAACTCCATACTCAGTATATGTACACCCAACTTTGATGTCACACTATGCCTGAACCATGCCTGTTATTTGTGATGTCACAGTTCTATTGTGACTAACAGGCTTTGTAGCTGGTTGTTCTAATGAAACCTTGCCATTGTGATGTCACAGAACCTTTTCTCATGTCTGTGACGTCACATAACCATTGTAGCCATCTGTGATGTCAAAATAGAACCCCTGTGGTTGTGATGCCACTACTGATGCAGTAGACAGGATCTAGAGAGTGGTTTTGGTCATTTGAGGCATTAGTTTAAACAATGCGTTAGTAGATTAGTTTTAGGAGGTAGTTGCACTAGAGAGGTAGTTGTCAGCTAACCTATTTGGATGCTCAATATTTCAGTGCAATGTTTGCATGAAAGGGATTTTTATGTTGAACACATGTTGAACATACATACAAATGACCGCTGTCAAGATCTGAAACATTCAAGGTAGAATTCTTCTGTACTTCATACTCAGATTAAGAAGTTACTTGCCAGTTACATAACACATTGCTACTCTTCCCTCTATATGAACTCCTAATCTCTTAACATCAAACCCTTTGCTTTGTGGGACTTAAGTACATTATGTTTCAGCATGGATAAGTTTATTATGCTATACCAGTAGAAATATTTCTGAGAAATCTATAGCAGTTTGTTTTATTTCATCAATTTCCAAAGCATGCAGTTATTGCAACTCCATAACCTCAAGATATAAGTAGCTATGTCTATAGTTAAGTAAGGCATAGAATTAGCAAGGAATGGAGTAGATGAGTTGTGGCCAATTAACTTAAGCACAACAACTCCAGTGAAGACCCGGCTCAATAGCTGAATTTGTCTCAACATGTCTTTGAGATAGACATGTAGAGTTTCAGCATTCTTTGATTTTATTGCCATTTCATCTCAGCCATGTTCACAGTTGAGCCTGAGCCTCTGTATATTTTAACAGGCAGTTTCTCAAAGGGAACGTTTTGTAGTTCATTGTCTATTTGTTGCTACCATGACAGTGTTCAGTATTCCAATTCAGATACCATCGTTACCAGTGTGACAGTGTTTTCATGATTTGGGTAGCCATGGATATCACGACAGTGTTGTTCCCCACCCTGCATGTGATGGAACATTTTTACAGAGTGCAGTGTATTCATAGGATTCAGTGGTTTGTAGTAATGATCCGAGCACATTACATGAAGCAAAGGAAGACAGCTTGAGTGTATGATTGTGTGCAATGCTACTGCGCTGTTAGGATACATCACTCCACAAGTTTAGGTTAAGGCAATGCTAGCACAGTAAGGACACTTGTTAAGTTGGCCCAAGATTAGATTCAGGTCAGTATTAATGTCAGTGTTAGCCGAGTTATGATTTGGTCAAGGTTAGATTCAAAATTAGTCACATCATGATCTGGACTAAGTTAGGGAATTTGCAGAGTTCTGATTTGACAAGTGACAAGAAAAGATTGTGCCTTTGGTTGCTATGGAAACAAAGTTTACACAGCAAAAAACGAAGTATTTTTGTAAGATGACTTAATTTTTACTTTAATGCCATACAGTGTGACCTGTATGAAACAGCACCAAGGTATATTTGATATGCTATCTGTTCTACTGGGCCTCATTTACCTCGTGTTATTGTTATTTAGGAACCAGGGGACAATAGGGAACACCAGAGCCCTTTAATAGGAATATCTGTCTATGGCTCTTTGGGGAATATTGTTTGTATGATCCAAGATTCTCTGTGGACTCTTTCAATGTGCTTTTTAAAGGGGTTGTGTCCAGTAGATTGTTCTGTGTACCTTGCCTATGATTTGTAATTTGATACCATGCACACTGACTGTGTGGTTTGTACTGTAATGTGTGTGATGCCATGGACGTGATCTGTGCCACATTGTTATGGAAGTCACCGAGATGTACATGTATGTACTATTGACTTAATGTTCTTTCATTGCCTTTTGCTTTGTTTGATTTATTTGTTTTGGATAGGTGTGGAGCATTTTATTGGACATAAAATGTATTATTTTTTAGGGATTTGACCTTTGGCCCGGATAAGCCATTAAGCTTATCCGACCTATCCGACCTGGATAGGCTGGAGTTACATAACACTGCTGGATGGTTTTCCCCAAAGCATGTCATCACTAGGGTTGTGTTTGCTATATAGCTCTATAAATACACATAAGAGGCAAGCGAACAGTTAAAAACATCACAGCACAGTCATCCCCTGCTCCTAGATTGCTATCCAGATCTTAACATGTCTTTTGTATTATTGTTAGACTGCCATGATGTCATGTCAACTTTTACATACTGTTTTTGCTTTCAGAAGACTGTAAAAAAATGACAACTGACAAAAGACTGTAAGAATTAATAACATTGGAATGCTTAAAGGCACTAAGAAAAATTGTAAGTATTGCTAGTGAGTTATATCACACAAGTACCCTTGTGGCCTGTGTTTATTTATTAGCTTATGATTAAACAAAGACTATCCTAGTACTTGATGCTGTTGATATGGGGAGGTCAGCCTTTAAGTGTTATTGCATCTTAACTAATAAAGTTGAGAGTGGGACGGCTGATATGTGATCACAGACAAGGTCACTTTGACCATTTTATTCATAATGACATTGAAAGACAGACCTGACACCAGAACAGCACTCCTGCTCTGGGCAGCTTGATGAATACCAGGGCTGTCACTTAATGGCCAAGCTGCACTGTTACTACTGATCATAAGTGATTGAAAAACAATCCTAAGATTAGGCTCAATGGAGACCTTCAATTCACACACAAAAAATAAACATATTTTTGTGATAGGAATGAGGAATGGTGTTTTCCCGCTGCGGCTTGGCCAGTAAGTGATGACTGAGTACTGGCGCAGGACATGAAGTTTGCTAGAAATCTACAAGTGGCAAGTTCACCACAGATTCTGCTGTTTGGCCTACCTGTTTCTCCTCCCAGAGAATGAGAGATGTTCAAAGTACCAGACTGTAGACAGAATCCTTTAATTTATTGCAGTGTTATATTTCATCAGTGTTATGGTGTAATGCTTCATTTGGTGATCACACAAGACAAATAAAGGTTGTGGGGGCATGATGAAAGATCTCTCTGCTCTCTGTTTTTTGTGCAAATTGCGAAAGTGGGAAAAAGAATGAATTGCTCATTTTCCCTCAACGTATTTAACGTGTTTTGCAGTGGTCCACTAGACATGCTATGCCATGAGACATATACAATAAATGGCTATACCATATGATGATACTATACAATGAATAATAGATGGTATGTGGAAAAGTATGCGTTGTGGACTGGATATCTCAGAGGAGTAGGATTCTTCGGGTATTCTGTAAACCTCTCAAAATCAGCAAGCAGAGAGGAGTTACTTTCCGTAAGAGGGCTTGGCATGAATACCATTTTGTAATGGAACAATAAAAAAAACATTGGTGGAAACAGTCAAAAATAGCAGCCATAACCAGTAATGGGGTGGAACTCACAGAAGACATACTAAAAACAGTTCATATCAGGAGCCTATGTCAGCACAACAGTAAAAGAAAAGGTAACAATACATTCTGAAGTACATGTTTGATTTCCACCTAACACCTAAACTCATGCTGGAGGCAGGAAATGCTGACCATTGTAGAGAAGATGTGGAAGCTTCTCCTTCACACACGTAACCTGAGAAACATGCCAGTATGGGATGTCTGTATCATCGGGGATACAGCTGTATATATTTCCACAACACAAAAATGCTGAATTGGATGAGTGCAATTAATTACTGAACAATTCATCATGGCATGCTCAAGGTGTCAGTGTGTTAACATGTTTATTAAAATATCCATTACAACACCTGAAAATGGTTTGCAGTTTATGTACAATATACAATTCATATTCATTAATGTTCACACTCTATATTTACAGGATGCTATTACAGTATGATGAAAAGGGAGGGAGAGAGTGAAGAAAATCAGCACCTACTGGCAAACTTGTTTAGCACCAAACATTCAAGTATACTTGAACAGCAAATGATAATTTAGTCTATACAATTTTGACAGCCAGGCCTAGACAATCTATCTCAATAGCATAAGGCACTTTCATTTATCCACATCATTTTACTGCACCCTGTTTTAGCACCATATACAGTACTTGGATATTTCAAGAGATTACATTATGATGATCCTAATGGTTTCTTCATAAATCCACTGTTAAGGTCAAAGTACTGATAGGGAAAACACTGAATACACACTCAATGTGCGTGATTGTTGAAGTAGAAACCACCTGCTTTGACCTTTCATATCAATCCCTATTATTTATTTAAACAATTGCCTTATTCCTTTAACTGTTACACAGGGAGAATGATAAACTATCAACCCTCTCTGAATCCTCTCATCCTTCCTCTCACTGAGATCAAGCCGAAACAAATCCTTTCATTTTGTGTTTTGACCACTGCTGAAATGGTTCAGTGGCTGTTTATTCCTGCTGGCATGTTTTACACATTAGGGTTTAACTAAGGAAGATCAAACACAACGGCAGCACCATAGCCTCAGCCTGTTGTTCTACACTTATTCATATTCAAGAGCATTTAGTCTCTTGTGAGCTCGTCTAATGAAAACATACATGTACCTTTGTTATTTGGGGACACACCAGTCCCAAGAAAACAGTGTGGGAGAACAATTTTTGGTCTTAATCATACTCAATGTTTTCTTAGTGAATCAAAGTCCTCCCACAAATATGTACTTTCAAAATGAATTTGCAAAACATTTTTTAATTGGGGCGATGAGGTTATTGAGTTGAACTAAAGAGAATTCAACAGTCAACATTATATTGCTTCACAATTTTTCCGTCAGGTGTTGCTCACTCTCCTTTAGGCCAATAACAGTCAAAGGAATGTGGAGATTCTGAGAACATGGCTTTATATCTACACATCGAAGGAACAGTAGAGAACAAAACTACTAGGAATACTACTATACTGGTCCCATGTCAACCCATTGTTTTTCTTTTCAGCAGTCTAACTCCCCTCCCCAGTTCATTTTTACTCCACGCCGGGTTTGATGAGGTATCCATTGAAAGTGATATAGATGTCTACATCATCGCTGTAAACGGCGGTCTCCCTCTCCCTCTTGTAGAGACGGACCCACACCTCGTCGTTCAGCCCCAGCTCCAGCATCAGGCTCTGACTCTGCATGATGGACCGGTCGCTGGGCTGGGCGTACACGATCGCCCGCTCCACGTCGTTCTGCATGATGTGTAGGTACGTCTCCTTGAAGTTCCAGGTGTGGATGTTGACATTGAAGAAATAGATCCCTGGGATGTAGCAGTAGAACTTCCCCTTGAACATGTCGAAGTGGTTGTGAAGGTTGACGAAGACCGTGTCAAAGACCAGTGCCTGGTAGTACTCCAGGCTGTGAAGGGATTTGCGACGGCCGACGGAGAAGGCAGAGTGTTGGACTTTACAGGGGTCTCCCGGAAGTCCCGCCTCGCCCTTAGTGCCTTTAGTGCCCATGGCCCCCCTGGAGCCTTGAGGACCTTCCTGTCCAGCTTTACCAGGTGTCCCTCTGTCACCGCGGTCACCTTTGTCACCTGTGTGACAGAAACACATATAAGATTAGAACATAGTGTCAATGTCCTGCAGAATCCTTGTATCTCTGAAGAGTCAATAAAATGCATAAAGATTAGTGTTGAAGGATTTAAGTCCAAAACCAAAAGAAATCCTGATACAGATGGACAGACAATTCTATTGACAAAGAAATAAGCCCTTAAGATACTCTTAACTTCAACAGTAAACCATGATGTCAATAATTTCAACCCAACAATCATTTTGTGAGTGTAGTTGTCAAGTAGTATTTACAGTTTTTCTTTGAAGGATATCATTTGATGTAAGGCCTGGAGTTTTCTTTAAGCTATGTGAACTGGCCAGAAACAGTTTAGGGTCTGGAGCTGGAATACTGCAGTCAGGCTAACATGCAAATGGTCCTAAATTCCACATTAAGAAATTCTGTAGGAACTAGTTGACACACGAGACTCCTTCGTAGCTGTTTCCCATTTCAGTAAATTAAGGTACACTATATGGCCAAAGGTCAGGGGACACCTGACCATCACACCTATATGAGCTTGCTGGACATCCCATTCTAAAACCATGGGCATTAATATGGAGTTGGACCCTTTGCAGCTACAACAGCCGCCACTCTTCTGGGAAGGCTTTCCACAAGCTTTTGAAGTGTGTCTGTGGGAATTTGTGCCCATTCAGCCAAAAGAGCATTTGTGAGGTCAGGCAGTGATGTTGGACGAGAAGGCCTGGCTCACAATCGGTGTTGTAATTCCTCCCGAAGGTGTTCAGTGGGGTTGAGGTCAGGGCTCTGTGCAGGCCAATTGAGTTCCATATAGTGTATCTCCTCAATGTGACATTTTTTTCTGCATTATTGAGAAAACCCACAGTATGCTCCCCCTCACACTCTGTGTCTTGCTCTTCTAACCCACAAACTGAAGAGATTTCTTTCTGCCACATAAGAAAGTTCAGTGTTGGGTCAACCCTGATCTAAGGTTAGATAACAGTAGACTTGGCAGAATAGAGAGCAACTCACTAACTTGGCACTGAACCTGTTTGAATAGGAAAGGAAAAATAAACTGATCTGGGAGAATGCAAAGCCCCAGGACAGCTACACTGGAGTGATTCTCATTTATGACACCAGCCAATTTGTGTGCCGAGAGTACGACTGGGCCTCTTAACGTCTCTCGTACTGTTTGTAAAACTTGGGGAAAAGTAAGCCTGAATATTTTAGTTGGGATCCCAAACCTGCCAAAAGCTCATTTTCCATTTGCAAGTCAAATGCATTCATCCATGACCTGATACATCCCAACACATGAACCAAAACCTGACCTACTTTTGACAGTTGAAGAGTTTTTTTAATTTTTTTTTGTGCAATTAATTGAATGTGACAATGTGAATGTGACAAGGTACATGGTCACTACAATGGTGTTATAAAAAGTAGGTCTGTCGTAAAACACAGTGATGAAATACAATTATAAAACATTGTGACACAGGAGTCCTGAATTAAATCCTAAATGAAAGCAAGATGCAGATCACTAGGTCCACCAATTATAAAGGTGATATAAAGGTCATATTTTTGTTCTAACATTGGTAAATCTCTTAAAACTCTATATTGCCTTTATTTAAGGCAATAAAAGGCAATAAAAAGCAACCCTTTATTTAAGGCAATATATGGCAATAACATTTAGCAACATGTTGATAGTGTACACAACAGGAAAAGAGCATTTCCTGTGTAATATCTTCTGCATCATTTGTCAGTATTTCCAGAGAAACCAATAGATACACATTTTTCCGTCACACACACACACAAACACATGCACGCCATCATGCACATGAGCAAACATATACATACAAACAAATGCAGAGACACGCACGCACGTGCACACACATAGGGACACACAGATATGAAAAGATATGAAGCGAGTACAAGACAAGTATATGAATCCAGTGGCTTACCGAACAGCCATTGCTACCATCACAGTGCACAGAAGGCACACATCCAACAGCATGGCTTCAGTCAACCAGCTAAGCCTTATATTGACTATTCTCAATCGCACCAACTATGCTGACCTGGACATCTATTTGCTAGGAGGAAAGGGTGGATATTGTTCAATTCCAGTTCAGAATGAGACCTTCTCTATCTCCAAAAAGACAAATGAAAGCCGTGAATTCCTGTGGAAAACATTTGCCCCTTTTCCAATGAATTCTACACATGGCATGAGGAATCGACTGCGAGTTGTCTTCGGGGGTTATAGTACATTTTTCAGAATCCTAAACCTGACTGAGTCTGACTCCGGGCAGTACATGTTGTGGACTAGGTCAAATAAGTGGCGGTTCCAACTCCTAGTCTGCAGTGTTCAGCTTTCCTTAATGGTGCACATTGTTGATGCTGAACACTCAGCAGAGTTGCACTGTGAAGGAGCTGGAGCAGCTGAGAACCTGACGGTCGTGTGGTTCAGATGGAAGCCAGCGTGGCCTTGGGGCTGGAGCAAAATATTTTGGGGGCAAAGTGATTTCCTGAGCCCCCTCATGGAGGACTTGAGGGGCCGAGTTCAGGTAGTGGAGAAACAGTTCCTCAATCCGCATCTCCAACGTCACCCTATGATGACTTAGTAACCAGCTACAGTTGTGTGGTACTGGATGGGCAGCGTTGCATTGGAACCCATGAGATTAAAGTACAAAGAGCATACAAATATCTCTATCACACAGTGGGAGAGATGGCTGTCTTGCCTTGTTTTGAGTCTGACTCTAATGGGAAATCGGAGATGTGGTTCAGCTTTCCATTTCTCTTTACTTCCTTCGCAAACCTGACCCAGTTCGATGCAAAGAGTAACAACACTGACCAAACACAACAGATGTACATGGTGGATGGAAGAGAGACTGGGAATTACTCCCTGATCATCCCATCCCTTACGCTCAACGATTCAGGGACTTATTCATGTCGTGCTAAATATGGCTCAACCTTCAATCTGTTTGTGTGCCTTGAGCCTGAACCCCAAATAGAGCTCTTCTCAGAGGGAGGGGAAGTCAATCTCAGCTGTAACTCTGACCCAATGGAGCAACGCAATGTTGTGTGGTTCATACGGACTGCCCGCGATCATGATGTTGTTCTGGACTCGTCGAGCAAATACAGAAACCTTCCCGCTGATCTGGAAAGGAGAACTAACCTGTCTTCTTCGTACACAACGCTGATCCTCTCTAACCTGTCACTACAGGACACAGGGGAATACTGGTGTATTGTTTATAACCAAAACTGGTCACACTTCAATATGTGTGAATCAGTAAACAAGATCGTCTTAATCCATCAGGAGCCCCTTGGCATTGACTCTACAGTCTTTACAGTGCGGGCTTCACTGATGAGCTGCAGTCTGCTAGGGCTAGTCTGTGCTGTGATCACTGTGATCCTGAAGACCAGGAGAGAGGAAGCTTCACATTAGACCCATAGATGCAGCCGAACCACATAGACAGCAGTGACAGAAGAAGAGGAGGAAGAGGAGGAGAGGGGGCAGATATAGGGCAGAGGAGCGAAGGAAAAAAACAGACATAAGGAGGAGAAGCAGGGTGTTCGTCTAGTGTTAGTGCAGCTGGATGACTGTTATGTCAGAGTCTCAGCCTGTTTTAGGTTCCCCCGTTTGATCTGTCAATCTTCAGGTAAGCATGGGCAGAGAGATTGGTAGGGGAGGGAGAGAGAGGGAGAGAGAGAGAGAGAGAGAGAGAGAGAGAGAGAGAGAGAGAGAGAGAGAGATGTGGAAATAGAAGCATAGGCTTCACTTTCCAACCTGATAAGAAATTAATATTTTATAGGAAATTAATATTTAGCCTTCATTTTTTTAAAACATGGTTAGAATTAGTATGTTATGTTATTACTATCCAACTTCCGCTTTGATATTTGATGCTACTATTCCACTTGAATACTTACAAGCCTATTTTCTATTGATGTATCTTAATTTGTTTGATGATGATGATATGATGATGATGATGATGTTGAAGGTACTGCTCTTTTAATGTAATTTCATTGTTACTGGTCTTCCTTGATACTTCTGTATCCAAGTTGCAGCTTTAACAATTTCCTGAAGGAGATCTGTAGATATTTTATGTGACAGGAAGTTAAACGGTACTTAATTAATATCCTATATCATTATCAAACATTTATATCTAAGAAACGTTTGATTACAAAATGAAATATCACAAATTGAAGCCTATTGTCATGAAATATAGCACATTAAGGGTAACTATTAAAGTTACAAGGCTCTTAAGACCTTTGTTTACAAAATAGTTATTTGAGAACAGAATCATCTGTTCCTTTGAAAAATGTATCAACTTCAGGTAGAAAATCGAATAACATTAATGTACATTTATATATATATATATTTTTTAAATTGTACTTTTTTTGTAAATTTGTATTGCTTTCCATACAGGTTTCAAGGCATAACCTTCCTTACATTTAGACTAGTGACTCTTGGTCAGTGTTGATTGATGATTGATGGTGAGGAAATGTTTTTATTATGTTGTACAATCTTCATAATGTTTTTAGGACAGAGTGCGACAGTGACTGTATTAATGAAATGTTTTATGTGTTTTGGATGATAAGAATTAGGATTTTGTGTGTGTGTGTGTGTGTGTGTGTGTGTGTGTGTCAGCGGTATCTATAAGATTATATCTATAAGATTTCTTAAGACTTCTCTTAGGTTTACTCAGTGTATCACACACTCCTGCTTCATTTCTTTCAGTTTTAATAAAGAATCAAAGACATACTGTGTCTCATTTATTAGCTGCTATTCACCTTCTTTGATGCTGAGTTTTACCAAGGAAGAAGGCAGATGGGTACGATTAATCTTATTATCTTTAGCTTAATGCAATATGTGTTTCCTCATTTTACATCAAGTCAAACAAAACCGAGAGTGAGTTGTACACTTTGTGCAAGCATGAGGATGCATGTATAGTCAACGATTACTGAAAATTCAGCACTTGTGCAATTAATTCAAATTTACACAGATTCCTGTATGGATACATGGATCAGAATTTTATTTTTGATACATAAACCCCTTCAAGTGCTTTGCCAGGTTGAAAATAAAACGGGGAAAACAGGTTTAGGTTTTAATGCTTCAGCACTATGCATCATGCATTATGAAACTGATGATCTATGTGCAATAACCCTATTAGGTATAGCAGTCCAGGACTAGGAACCAGGCTGAGATCCAATTTCATAGATTTGTGTCCTACTAAAGAAACTCAACCTGGATCCCAAACGTCAGTTTTTATTTAAAGTTGTTGATAGATTAAATGATTCATAGCACTGAGATTGCTCTCCTGTCACAAATGACACCAGATGCAGGAGACTGCAACACGGTGAGTCAGTGGTGAGCACTGTCACCTCACACTGCGAAAAGGACCCGAATTCAATTCCTGCCATTTCTGTGTGGAGTTTGAACGTTCTCCCTGTATTGGTGTGGGTTTCCTCCGGGTGCTCTGGTTTCCTCCTGCACTTAAAAGACATGTAAGTCAGGTGGATACTGAATTCTACTTTATCTCATATACATCACTATGGTTAATCTCTCTGCTCTAATCTCTCCAATAGAACCTTTGCTGTCTCAATAGGTAACACACCCTCTTCCTCCCAATATGTAGCCTGTGACGTCCTACAGGGCTCTATTCTATGTCCCATCTAATTCTCCCTATACATGCTCCCTCATATTATCTACAAACATAACGTGTCCTTAGACTGTCATGTGGACGACACCCAAGTAAAACTCCAGTCAACCAAATTGTCTTGATAGTCTGCATGAGTGCCTTTTAGACAGGAGCTGGATGATGCCCCTGACTCTTTTAATATTTTACACAGTGAACTGGTAAACATAGCGTCAAATGTAAAATCTGTACGTAAGAACCTTCGGGTGCTCTTTGACCACAGCTTTTGATAAGTAGATTAAAAGGGCTGTGCAGTCATGCTTCCTGCAGCTGAGGATTATTATCTATTTTTTCCTTGCTTCAATTCACTGTTGCAATCCCCTTTACTCTTCACTCAGAAGTATTTTTCATGCCTGTAGCTTGTCAAAAATGCTGCTACAAGGGCTGTCTGATCATTTCACTCCAATTTTAGCCTTTCTCCACTTAGTTTTACAATTGATTTTAAGATTTTGCTGAATACTTTGAAAGCATAGCATGGTTTTACCGGACCTTTTAACTCCCTATGAGACAGACTGCACCACAGACTAAACTTTATAAACTTGCTTCCTCTCACAATTCTTTTCTTCTTTTCATTTATTATTGACTATTTTATTATTTAATAATTGTCCGTTCCACTCCTTGGTCTGAAGCATACTGTACCTTTGAGGATGGTCATGTTGATGTAGGTGCGGACTTCTGGCATGTGGTTGAGTCCTGCCACGGGTGCCTGGGCTGCACTGCCCTCTGTTGGCTCCAGATGATCACAGCAGCGTCTGCACGGGGCAGGGGAGGCACTGGGGGGAGGCACTGGAGCCACCAGGGAGGGGAAGGACAGGACAGGGAGCAGGAGGAGGACACCAAACATGGCTGTACCTACAGTAAGAGGAGAGGATGCTCAAAGCTCATTGGACTCTTGAATTCTTTACTATTGGATGGTCATATGGTAATGCACTCACTGTAAGTCGCTCTGGATCAGAGTGTCAACTAATAAAATATAATATAATAAAAAGAAATATAAACGTCATATAGTGGTAGCCATCGTAGAAGCCCCCCACCCTGCATCCATCCCTGTATGAGCACAGAAGAACAGTTCTCTTGAGGATGGAGCAATAGTGTTGCAGCAGTGTAGCAAACACGCAAATAGTGAGACTACATCTGTAAGTGTACTTAAATGTGCTATTACCTCATTGTCCAAACACCCAAACACTTTTTACTCACTGTGGTTAGGGCCTAAATGCAATAAAATTGGATATCCCTTCATGATTCCCACTCAGCGTGTTAACTCTTGACCTTAAACATTGATGTTCTGTTCCAGTAACACTAGAAATCCCAATTCAACTTGCTGAACAAATGTCTTAAGTGTTTAACATCTACTTCTCCTTTATACATTTTACCACATTACCAATCAGGTGATAAACACATGACAAGCAATCTACTTGTGATTGTGCAGTTATACTGTACCTTTCAGGTACAGGCGTTTTTAACGTGCTCCTTCACAGCGTACTGAAGTATTCTGCATACAGGAAAAACACACATTGAAAATACATTTCATAATCCCAACAGACCATTTTCAATTCCTGTTAACACCACCCGCAGGTCAAATTGGGGGTAGTTGGCAGTTTTTTTTTAATAAGATTATTATGCATCCTAGATGTCATTCCCGAACCACTGGAAAGAAAGAAAGCGGAATCTGGGACCCTGAGCCAGAAAAAACATTTACTAGCCCAAAGAGAGGAGAGAAGAGTCAGGAATGGTGGAAAAAAATAGCCAAGGGGAATGAAGTCTTCTTTCAACAACAACACTGATATTTTATGGGTTGGCTATGCATTCACAGATGCATATTACTGGTCATTTAATAAGGAAATTCCATACAAGATGTCTGCCCGTACATGTCAACAGAGCTGGGATGCCAGAATATCAACCCAGTCGGGGTGAAAGAGCAGTAGACAGCAATCCATTAAAATCCATTAAAAACTGGTGTGCTTCTGATCCAAAAAAGTAACAAAAATAGCTGGTGGAAAAGTATAGCAAGGATCATAAATCACCCACAAAGTTACCCTTCAGACAAGTCGTAATTTCCCACCAATTAGCCTGTGAAGGTTGACTGCCAAGGGTTTGACTTTTGCAGAATAGAATCCTTGGAAGTCTGTGCAAGTGCCTATTCCTGCTTTTGCTCAGCATTTACACAGCTGATTCAACTAATGTGAAAGTGCAGTGAACCCATCCAATGTTACCAACCCCCTTCGTGAGAGAGACAAGAGGAAAAGGGACTGCATGGAAAAGCCAAGCTTGTAGATTGTGAGATTGTGACACTCATAGGACAGAGCATAGATAGATAGACCAAAGCTGATGATGCCTGATTAGAATTGTAACTACTGAAGTCCTCTATAATGCATCCATTGATTAGCAGGATTTTCCAAACAATTCCTCTTGGGATGGGAATGGGTGGTGGGGGGTGGGGCAACAGGAAAGCAGCAGTGCATTAAGCATGTGAGAGGAAGGATGCACTTTTGCAGTGGCTAAACCTGTATCATCATTTTGGGTCAACTAGACAACTATGAAAAGTGAAGATGTCCCATCGTGACCCAAGAGCGTGCAGGTTTTCATTCCAGCCAAACAGCTACAGCAGCAGATTTCACTGATTTATTACCCTCTCTCTGGTTGAGGATCTGCTCATCGGTGAAATCTGCTGGCACAGTGTTTCATGCACAGTGTTTCAGTGGACTTACGATTCCTGGTGACTAGTAGTTCTCGTTCCTACCTACGTTGAATGCACTTATTGTAAGTCGCTTTGGATAAAAGCGTCTGCTAAATGACTGTAATGTCAAAGTCTTGAGCAGTGGTTTTCAAGTTACATTACATTACATTACATAGGTGAATCTCATTAGCCCATAATGTACAAATGGCCCAACTCCCAGTATGGGTATCCAGCTGTACTACAGTATATATAAACACACCCCAGCACACATTGTTCCAGTTACAGTACACAGAGTAGCTGGTCAGCAGCCTGCGGGCAAAGCTAACATAAGCAAGCCTAACAAAGCCTGACAGTCACTGTTCTTCTGGGGTGTGCTATAGCAAAATACCTGTGGTTGAAGAAAATGAACTATAAGTAGACATTTACTGGTGTGTGTGTGTGTGTGTGTGTGTGTGTGTGTGTACAGTCAAACAGAAGTTTGAAATAGTGTTTTATCTAATGTCATCTAACATCACAGTGTAAATCTGTGGCTTGTGTTGAACTTCACACTCAAAGCTTGGGGATTTCCACAGTAATCCACAGAGGACCATGTGTTTGGAGACGTTGCCCACTCAGTGCTTTTGATATGGTCCATACAGCCACCAAATATTACATAACGGGGTTTTCGGTGGAAATCCTGACTTAAGCTGGAAACTCACTGCAAGTTTTCCTGGAGTATACAGTGAAAAAGATGCTTCACTGGGCCAAAATCTCGATGTGACCATAGTTAAACTCAAATGAATCCTTCCAGGCAAAGATCAGGATAAAACACAGATTTTAACGGCTGACATCACTTTCTACAGCCATACTGAAGGTCAAAAGTTGAGTGTTTGGGCAACGGTGATGCTGTCATTGTCTCGAGACATCTCTGGGATATATTGGTGTCTTGTCACTATTAATGTTTTTTTTTTTTTTTTTTTCTCACGCTTTTCTAAAACAAAAACATACAATACAGTAAATGAAAGTGCAAAGTTAGTCAAGACACAAGCCGGCATACCCCACGTGCAGCAGGACACAGTTAAATAGAAATAGAATAGAAATAGAAATACGTCTGAATAGAAACATTGCACATTGTCATATCGGCTACTATATTTCTGGCGCGGTGTGTGTTTACTGTATAACCGGTGCATGTCCGTTCCACGTCTAGCGAAGCTGCAGTTGCGAGTTCATCAAATAAATAACCCGCGTGCAACCGCAGGACAAAGTCAAACAGATAATTGCGAAGAGATTTAGTAGATTAACTCTCACCTCGTTCACGTCTCTGCAACCGCTTCAGTCCGCTGAGGAGGACAGATGGGAGGAAAATTCCTGAGTCAGTCTCTCTCTCTCTCTCTCTCTCTCTCTCTCTCTCTCTTAGCGTGTGTGTGTGTGTGTGTAGCTGAGTTTTTAAAGTAATGTTAGCTCCTTTCACCTCTGTTTATTTGTGAGTTTCATTAAAGGACATAAAAAGTCTCTCTCTCTCTCTCTCTCTCTCTCTCTCTGGGTGTGTGCCTTTTAAGGTAAATTTGGTTCCTTGTGAGATGTGTTTTATTAAAACGACATCGACCCCCCGCCCCCCCCATCTCTCTCTCTGGCTGTCTGTATAGAGACCTATTCCCTTTGATCCCTCTTAAATGATTGATTGTTTGATTTTATGAAAACCAATTCCCCCATAACTTTGCAGAGGGAGGATGATTCAGACACAGAAGCAACAGTGTCCAACAGCCCAGTTGGCTCTGTGCACATTTCAGTTTCCCTCAGGCTCTGGCCACAAGTGTCTCTCTATTCATTTGAGAATGAAATCTGGCATGACATTTACAGCCTGAGAGTAGACTGTGACACTGCTCTGATACACTGCAAGGGAATATGACAGAAGCATTACTGGAGCGGCAGAGCTACAAACAACAGAGAGTGGAATGTAACAATTAAAATTGAAATGCTTTTCATTTTTTGAAAGTAGTTCTGTAGCTGTTATTCAGTCATTTTGATCTCAGAATTAAGGCATTTTACTGGACAGAAGACAGAAGGATTGGAACACACACACACACACACACACACACACACACACACACACACACACACACACACACACACACACACAAATAACGCTCCCTAGTGTCTATTTACAAACTCAAGGAAACTGATGGGCATTCCCAGTTCTGAGTTTCCGCTATGCTGAATTCCTCTCCTCAATTTCTCAGGCCTCCCATCTGCTGCAGCTGCAGAGATAAAGAGAGAGAGCGAGAGAGAGAGAGAGAGAGAGAGAGAGAGAGAGAGAGAGAGCGAGAGAGAGAGAGAGAGAGAGAGAGTTACAGTGCAAAAAGTCAAAAATAAACAGAGAGACAGGGAATGTGGGGGAGCTACAGTGTTGCACATTCTGCTTCAGGTTAAGAGTTAGATATAGATGTTTAGAGTTAAGCAGAGACAGATGACAGAAAATGCAAGAAAGAGGAAATTTAAGAGAGGCATTAGAGACACGGAGAGAAAAAGAAAGAGGGAGACAGAAAAAAGAAAGGGAATAACATTTAAGACCCTCAAGCAGTGGGCCTTGAGGAGAGCCTGTGCCGCAGGGAGATTTGGCAGCAGTGTTTTATATAGCCAGTCTCAGACATGGTGGGCTGATCCGCCTGAATCAGACTTCCAAAATAGCCAAGTCATTGTAATTAAGGGTGTGTAGGGTGATGTACTGCCGATCTGCACTGGCTCATGACTAAAACGGTTAAGTGATGAGAACAACACCAAAATCATCCCTGTAGATCATTCAAAGTGATGCTCCATGCTAACTCTTAAGTATACACTATGTTGAGTGATAGTAAGCAACTGGCATTATCCAAAGTAAGACTGACCTGTGACCTAAAAAGTTAGTGTTAGTTGGTGTTATTTATTATATGTAATGTAGATTCATACATTTTAAAAATGAAATATCATTAAGTCATTACAGATGTAGCCAGGTTAGTTTGTGGAACGATTTCAGATGAACAACCACATGTTCATCTGCTGTGCAGCTCCCACCATGACCACTTCCTATGGAAACAGGGAAAGTAGTCCCTGGTACTAGTTCTCATTTTCTCACTTTTGAGATCATGCTACCTACTATCACTCAACATAGCACATGCTAAAGTGCTAGCATGGAGCGAAGGATCTACTGGGGACACCTGGATGATTTGGTGTCTATGTTCTCATCACTTATATAAGTTGACACATAAGTTATATAAGTCACAAGTATAAGTTGACAAACAGGGCCAATCTACCCAAAACTCAGTGTATTCCTTTAAGAAAAGACTAGTAGTTCTCCCACTTGGTGTTGGGTTGACCAGAGCTAGAGGATGGTTGTGAAAAGGCTTTCTGTATGCGGACTGCCATCATGTTGCATCAGTGCTTTCCTATCCACTCACACTTGACCTGCCTTGACATGTGAATCATGTTAAAGATACAGAAAGTAGAGCAGTGCTCTACTTTTTAGAGCACACACACACACACACACACACACACACACACACACACACACACACACACAGAAATAGACATATCTATGGACAAACGCAGGAATGTATTCAATCATGCACCCACACTTTTTGCTTTAATTCAGGTAAAACAACTGACCTTTTAACCCTAATTATCTCTTTACTGAAAATTGGCAAATGTGCACCAAGGAGGAAAATATCTGACACTACCTCCCTATTTGTTGACCCCAACAGCAGTTGTTTGAATAGTAGAGTTCTCATGACCATCACAGCAAAAGAGAAAGCTGAGCTCAGATTTGTGCACACGTGTAACGTGAGCACAGCTGTTGAACATTACCGCCTTGGTCCCGAGGGTTGAGGCTCCACAGACTGTTATACAATTACATCAGGAGAGCGTTCCTCTTCTCCTCCCTCCCGTATAAGCTATTAAGGGACTCATGTGAACCCATTTGGTACAGATCCAAGTTCATGTTATCCTCCCTTGAACCTTTGCTGTCTGCTTTCTTATTTATATTGTAAGAATCAGGCCGTCTTCTGCTGTTTCTCTTTGGCTCTGTCTCCTTCCAGTATCCAGTAATCCTCCACTATTGCTGCTCTTTTCTTTCAGGTGATATGATAACTGGAGGTGAAAGAGTCTTAAATCATCTCATGCATCTCCCCATTTGCTCTATGAACTCCATTACTTTATCGTGTTATAGTGGCAGAGCCAGCAGCATCATCATGTCATGAACACTGTATCATCGTACACCGAGCGCCCGCTCTTCTTCTCTCTCACTCTCTCTCTCTCTCCCTCTCTCCCCCCTTTCACAGACAGGAATTCTTTTATCTTCCATTTTTCTGCTTGACCCTAGTGGATATGTCTCATGGCCTTTGACCTATGACCTTACACGTGTACCATTTGCTCTTACACACCTGGGTGTGCTGACTGCTGACCTCAACATAACCTCTGATTTTTCAGTGCTCATAAAGCTGACCCAACAGAGGGAAGACGGAAGTATTTGTCTGGGTGAATCAAACAGCTACACTCTTATACACAAAATATTGTTGCCTGGCGTGTTCTGGAAAATTGTGTGTTGAGTGTGCAGACATCAGAAGAAATCAGAGGAACAATTTATGAACTGAAATCCTGTTGAAATTATGCCATGTCATTTCATCCTTAATGTGTCAGAAAAAACCTGAATATATGTGTACAGTATACAGCTGTAGGAAGTCCTGCTTTGTACTTGCTTGTTGTCTCATTTCCCCCTCCCAAACATGTAACAGATATGTGACAGAACTTTCCATTTGGTGTCCAGTCAATCCATCTGGAATAAATGGGAAATAAATTTAGACTTCGGAAGACACACACATTTGTCCTTGGTTATCTGAATTGCTGCGATACAACCAGTTTTATACGGTGGCCCTCCCCATTGTTTTGGCGCTTGTGACGGTCAGGATTGCTGGCCCGTCTCTCTTCCTGATAGCGATGTCTGGTTTTCTGTTTCTACTTCACATAAAGCGGGTAAGACACGCGGTCAGTCCAACCCCACATCCTTCCATTCCACTCTGGGTAACATCCAAAACAAGCCCTGTGTTTTTTTAAGAGAGGGTATTTTTCTCAGTCTCTCTCTCTCTCTCTCTTTCCATCTCTTCTACCCATCTGGGACCAAGCTGGCTTGGTGATTGACAGAACAGGCAGGGGAAACCCAAATAGACTGAGGCTCTAACATACAATCATCCAGCTGCAGTGACACTAGTTGGACACAACCAGTGACAAGACAGGATGTTACTGGGTGAATTAATGCGATGGTGAATGAAATGAATGGATAAAATAAATGTTAAATTATTGATTTGTACTGGAGAAAGTGACATGATGCAGATCCCAGAAGACGAGGAGGAGGAGGAGGATGCCCTGCTTCAGTTTTGTTGTTCAGTTTTGTAATGTCGCCTAGTGGTAGAATGAGCACACTACATCAGGGATCCTTCAACTTTTTCTTCCCAGGACAAAATGAGAAATACAGCCTGCATCAAAGCCTCAATGGAACATTTAACTACTCTTGTCCCATGGGGAACCAGCATATTTGCAACACCATAATCTACATGAGTTGGCATGTGTTTGTATTTGTGTGTTTGTATTTGCAAATGTCTCCTGTATCTGAATTTTTAACTTGAGCTGCACTGGGGCAAATCAAATCTTTATGAGATGGGAATAAAGTTTTGAATAGTTATGAATTGAATCTTGAATCAGGGCAGCTTAATATACAAGCGATCAGTGCTGAGTCACAAGCCACAGTTAAAGAAAGAAGGCTATATAAAATTGTATGTAAGGTGTGTGGATTCTTTATGATGAACACTGTTTTTTTGCACTGTAATTCAGTTGTTGAGTTTATGTCTTGATAATGTGGTTATTCCATATTATTTACAAACACATATGAATATAGTTTTTATATAACATTGTCTTGATACTATTTGTGGTTTCTTTCTGTCATGGCTAAATATTTCAAATTCTTTCTTAGGTGAACGGATGTCACTAGTTGTGTCAGAGTTAAATGTCAAACCACATTGTATTACACACGATTACTCACACACACAGTGGACCACCTGACAGGACATGTAAACACACAAATGTAGACACACACACAGAAGCAGACATGCATACAAAATCAGCCTATATTAGAAATGCACTTTGTGATACAATGATCATCTCTCTCTCTTTATCTCTATCACAACCATTCAATTGAACTTCTAACAAACACACACACACACACACATTTCAGTTTCTCATTCTCATTCTCACACTCATGTGTCGGCTCACATGCCCACCCTCAGCCCTGATTCCACCATGATACAGGAAGTCAAAGGGTGACCCATTTCTACCAGAGGTTTTATTTTGGTCTTTGCACAGACAAGATCAGTGAGTGCAATGGAAAAATATGTATAGAAACCGCAACAGCATGAATTACAAAGATCTGACATGTGACATCTGACAGTCTTTTTTCTAAATTGGATTTCAGAGACAAATATCATACCTCATCATCTTAAATTAGATAATTGTGGACATGCAGGCAAAACACTTTATGGAATATATGGAAGATAATTGTCTACAAAGTGCAAATATTTTGTGGCATGGGAACATCTGTATTTTTGAAACATTAAATTATAAAAAAAACAAATAAACAATAGATTTCAGGTGGAAATATTGTTTAATGAATTTAAAGCAAAATGAGATAGACCAACAACAACGGCAAACCAGCTGCCTTTCTGTTCAAACCGATAAATCTTTGCTTACATTGTGATAACACACGTCATATAATACCATATAATATCAAATACTATGCAGTGCTTCATTAAAAGTAGCTCATAACTATTCACATAATTGCTCTTTTTTATGCAGTGGGATTTTAACAAGAGCTGAAGGGTAATGAAAAGTAATAAAAACACCAAAACTGCTTTTAGGTGTTTTTTTCCATGACAGCAGCGATGTCCTCCATGACCGACAGCAGCATTTTCATGACAGCGTAAAGAGGAGGATAGTTTGATGTAATAGTTGGGCGTCTATGCATACTTCAACAATAACATAATGTGCATCACTCTAAATATGCTTACATAAAACTGTACAATAACTCAGAAGGATTGATAAAGATGTAGAAACAAGGCTTTGGTTTGAATTTGGCACAGTTTACAACACTGGGTGAATTGTGGTATAACAAACAATCACCTGGCAGTTTTACACAAAAGCTACAGTGACTTGGTTTATGTTCAGCAAGTCTGGCACTGTCCCTTTGCATTGTATTCAAGGTCAGGTTGTCCTTGTACCATGCTGAGTCAGTGACACTCTATTTCATCTCTATCTCTCTACAACACTCACCAAGATAAACTCCTGTACATTTATTGTGCTACAGAGCAATCATAGCAACAATTATAGCAAATGACTGCTACATCTGCTACATTGCAAAATGGACTTAACACCTTTCAGTCTAAAATGGTTGAATATGGATTCGGCCAATGATTCAAATCGACTTATTGCTGTAGGTGGTCTGCAGCTCTTTGAGGGTAAGGTACCCTGCTTTCGAGGGCTCCGCAGCCATAGAGGAAGACCTGCACATAGCGCTACCCACAGGCCAAGCCACATAACTGCCACTGGGCACCACCACATGTACCTCCAACCCTTGGTTATCAGGGTTTACCTGGGGTACACTGGGAGGGTGAGGGGAGGTTGGAGGAGAGGATGGGGGACACATCTGGGAGGGGAGGTGGAGAGGGAAGATGAGAAGAGGAGAGCCCTGGTGATCACCTGAAACCTCTTCCCCGTCGACATCCACATCTCTTTCCTCTCCCTCCTCCACTTGATCTTCCTTTCCAATCCCAAAGCCCGAGTCTGGGCTCTGGGGCTCCCTCTTGTGTTGGCCTCTGTTGCACTGCAATCGCTCGTAGGATGGGGAACTGGTGAGGGAGGGGCAGAGGGAGAGGTGGAGGTTGTGGCCGTTGTGTGCATTGTGGAAATCATCCTGATAGCTGAAGTAGACAGGCATGTGGTTAATTTGCAGGGGGTCACTGGGGTAGCTGGAATAGAAATAGCTCCGGTTTGAGAAGCTGGACAAAGAGGAGGAAGAGGAATGGTCGACACCACTACTGCTACCCAAGTCACCAGAGGGGCAGTGTGAAGAGTGAAGCAGGGCACTAGCAGATGTAGGGATGGTGGTGGGTCTGGAGGGGACCACATCCCAGACATCATACACCTCCACTGGGGAGATGTGGTCGCATGGCTGGGCCGTGAAGAAGGTTTCTGAAGCTGACTGAGGATTCAACCATTTCTAGAGAGAGAGAGGGGAGGAGAACGATAATGACACAACTGTGGTAATGTATGTTTTCAAACTTAAGATTGTGAATAAACTGTTACTGAAGGTTGTAATGTATACATGTGAGAGCAAAAGTTCTCTTATGTGTGTGTGTGTGTGTGTGTGTGTGTGTATGTGTGTATGCATGCTCATTGTCGCCTGCAATGCCTGGGCTGGTGACTAATGTGTCTCTGCTAGTTTCTAATCTGGTATAGGTTGTGGTCAAATCTCTCTTCTTTTACTGGTAGTGTGTGTGTGTGTGTGTGTGTGTGTGTGTGTGCGTGCGTGTGTGTGTGCGTGTGTGTGAGAGAGAGAGAGAGAGAGAGAGAGAGAGAGAGAGCGAGCGAGTTATGATCTGTTCTCTGACAAATATGCCATCAAATACAATAAATAAGAAATTAACATTAGACATGAAAGTTGAAAGAGTAATAGTTCTACCACTGAAACCAATCAACCTGGGCTTCAGGCAGGAGAAGGTGAGGCTCGTGTTCGAGGTGTGAAACCCACCCGACCCCTCCGGCCCCAGTTCGTACAGGGCGCAAGTGGAGGGCTGAGCAAGCAGTAGTCAGGTGTTTGTAGCCAGGCAGGGCCAGGCTTGGGTGGGGACCAGCTCCCAAGATGTGGTCCAAAGCCACAAAGAAGGAGAGGAAAGAGTTGGTGGTCTCGGAAGTGACCAGAATGGAGGAGGAGACATACAAGATCAAAGCTGTGAGCCAACGGCAACAAGGGAGTTGGACAAACTGGGAAAGCAGTTACCAACAGGGTCATAACGAGGGCCGACATGTGGAAGATCCCACAAGCGAGACTGAGCTTCCTTATTAGGTCCACATACGACACCCTCTCTGTGACTGCCCAGAACCCCAGCTTGCAGCACATTCTACCCGGCTGCAAGACAGCATTGACCCAGGGCCGGTATGGTTGGCGCCATGACCGGGTCCTGCGGAAAACGAAGAGGTTTTGGAGGCATGCAGACCTGAAGTGAATACACTTGATCATTAAGGAGCTGGAGCACAGAACATCAACCAGAAGGAGTGGTCTGTCCTGACACCTGGATGTGAGTGGAACATGAGAGTTGACCTGGATCAACAGCTGAATTTCCCACTTGAGATCACTACAACTACCCTACGGCCAGACATTGTCCCGCCGTGGTCCACCTCTGCCAGGACGGTGATCATGGCTGAACTCACTGTCCCGTGGCAGGAAGGTAAGGAGGCAGCCTTCGAGAGGAAGAAGAAGAAGTACAGTGAGCTGTCTGCTACATGCACAGAAGCAGGGTGGTCAACTGCAGAGGCTTCATTGGTAAATCCACCCAACGATTCCTGAAGGCTCTCGGAATTACCGGGTTCAGGCAGAAGAAGGCACTCAGGGAACTGGGTTGAGGAGGCGGAGCAAGGGAGTTTCTGGCTTTGGCTCAGAAGGAAAGATCCAAAGTGGGATCTTAGGGTCAGCTGCAGGGAGCCCCCGCCACCTTGAGATGTTTTGAGATGAAAGGGACGAAACATCTGCTGAAGGGTGGCTCCCTGCTGACGACCCTGCAGCTGGCCCGATGGCACCGGCGGAGGTGCGACAGGCAGCAATGCCCAGCAGGTAGTGAATAGCTGTGCTTCCATCTAGTTAGACTTAAAGTTCAATGCAAAGTGACCTGTGCTGAACCAATATCACAAGTAGATTAGAGCATTATGTTTCCTGTGTGCCTAACTAGTTTCCAAACTGTTTGTGGCAACACTTGTGGTCACGTGCAGTTTATGAAAAGCTTGTGGTAAAGCACACAAAGCTGTAATACATATACCAGATCAGGACATTTTGGACTTACCTTGAAGTTTCCTCTGTGGACGGAGTGGAGACTGTGGAAATATTTAGAAGGGTCTGGCACTGGATTCCTCTTGAAGAGTCTGAAAAACAGAATTAAATATGATGCAAAACGATGATTCAAACAAGTTATGCAGACATGCATGCACAAATATACATACACACAGATATACATGCACACACACACACACACACACACACACACACACACACACACACACCTATACTCACCCTCTGCTCAAGCGAGCCCTGCGAAGGACGAGCACCATAACAATGAAGAGAACGGAGAGGCAAATTCCACCAAACACGAACAGACACGTCTCATCATGAGGCGGCACTGAAACACAGAGGAACAGCAAGACAGTAGAGCAACACTGACTGTGACCTGGACAGTAGAAGGACACGTGTTTCTCAGCGTACTTAATGAAAGGTACAGTTTTACTTACTGGTGCCATGAGACACCTTTTTAAAGAAGTTAGGTTACATTTTATTACACTGCATCATAAATAATGCCATTATCTTGTTTTTGCACAATTTCTCAGACACTTGTGAAACATGATCAATTAGACTATACTTGAATGTGTGTAAAATGTATGTAAAAGTAAAATAATGGCGTAAATCATTTCATTTCAAATCATTTCATTGCTGAGAGCAGAAAATATTTACTCTGTACAGGGTTAAGGTTGTGTAAGTGTGTTCCAGCAAAGCTCTCAATTTATTGGTCAATCTTCGTTGCAATCCTCACCTATGGTCACAAGTTTAGGTAGTGACCGAAAGAATGAGATTGTGTGTACAAGTGGCCAAGATGGCCAGGTGCCTCGCTTTGGAGGTAAACTGGGCACTGCTGACTGGGAGGAGACCTTGGGGCAGATCCTGGACACAGGAGGAGGAGCTGGAGGAAGTTGCCCGAATAAAGGACATCTGTTGCACTGTTGCTACCGCACCCTGACCCGGATAAGCAGCAGGATAATGAATGGATTGATGGATAATATCAGGGGACCCAGACTAATTACAACATACATCCCATACAATCCCGTCAGGCCTGTGAGCCATTTTAGGTCTTGACTCAAAGTATCAGAAATACAGATGTAAAGGGGTTTTCCTAGTGTTACCTTGATGCTCTGGGGGTAGCGTCATGTCTCTTTCTTTCACCCAGGACGCCGTGGGACTCCAATTGCTCCAATGGGGATTAGAATAAGTCTCGGGGGGCTTGACCCTGACCCTGACCTGGTAGTGGCCTGGCTTCTGTTCCAAATCAGGTATTCTCAGCTCTTGTTCTACTTGTGGGGACAAAGTTTTGCCCTCCTGATATGAGATACAAAGTCTTAGTTAGTTTACATATACAGTACAAAATACTATAATACTATACAGATACTAATATACAGTTGTACAGACAGATAGGTACACACACACACACACACACACACACCTCCCATTTCTGGAGATTCTCTTTGATCTGAAGTTGGAATTCAAAGACAGTTAAAAAGTCCGAGTGAGGGCTGCCTGGACTCCAGGATATCCAGGTCTCATTGGCACTGGTGCTGACATTGGGACCACTAGGAGGGTGCATTTTAACTGTTATAACACACACACACACACACACACACACACACACACACACACACACAAAGTTAAAGATGAAATACATTTAATTTAGTCCTATCAAAAGTAGCTACTTCTACAATCCTTCCTGGAAAACTACCAGACAATGAGGCTGTACCGTTGATCTTTATATTTCCGACAGCAAATTCCAAATTACAAGACAATTTTTATCAGAGGAATAAATGTTTCAGACAGTGTCCTGGACAAGTTATTCTGTCCTTAAACAACATACACATTGAACTTTCATTATAGTTAAACTGAGCAAATCTCCTTTTCCCCCTCAAATTGTTTAACAGGTTTGCACATGCTGAAAAAAAATGTCTGAATATAACAGAATTTACTGAAGTTTACTGAAGAGGTAACAGCCACTCACTGTGATCGCATGGTATATAATTTGTCAGGTTCTCCACCAACACACCGTTACACTCCATCTTGATGCTGGGCATTACCTCAAAAGGACTGAAACTCTGGAGGGACACATCAAACAAACAGATAAAAAATATTGATGTTCAATATCTAAATTTCAGTAATTAAACTTGGCAGGAGACATTACAGACAAATCCATGCTATGCTTGCATGACATTAAAGAGTTATGTTATTAACTTACTTTATTTTCAAAGATAAAACTGCAGCCGTGAACATGACTTTCCAGTTGTTTCAGTTTGCAGCTTCGTCTAGATAAGAAAAAGAACAGCGAGCTATATTATCTGCTGTAATTCTGACCAAATTACCGGGTTGCCGGATGAAAAATGTACTTAAACTCTAAGAAAAAGGAGCAAATATTTTACATCCATTACATTTTAGTAAAATCAGTAATCACTGCAATATCTCATCCTTACTTCATGGGGATTACTTGCCGCACAGGCAAGAATTTCCAGGTTTTCTTAATGCCGTGGATCCAGCAGTCTTCACCAGGGTCTACTTGAGAGCTGTTCCACGTACAGCTGACATTGTTGACATAGTCATTCAAGCAGGAGAGTCCTTGAGAGGCATAGAGACATATCAACAGGAAAAAAGACCAGATGTTTTATTATCAGCGACATTGGACTAGTCCTTCACATAGGGCATTCCATAGAGAGAGAGATAGTACAGTGAAAGTATTTGACAGTAATTATAAGGGTAAAGGGCAAACTGTCACCTTCAGTTTTAGGGGATTTTCAGAGTGCTCAAAGGATACCGACAGATTAAGATTAGGTTAAACAGATTTCTAAAAAAAGCATGTTATGATTTCCTGATATGGCTGTAAATGCCCTCAAGTTGAAGCTGACAATTTGTTCTTTAATGCCGCAGTGTAAAGAGAAATTGAGAATAATAAACACAGCAGGTTGAGCTCCATGGTCTGTTTATACAGTATACTAAATGTTCTATATCTAAATTATTGCACATTTATTACATCATTAAATATTGCTAAAATATCAAGGATTTAGTCTGTTATCTTTTTTGTTCACAAGGACATAATACAATACAATATACAATACAATATCATTTTCATATGCAGCCATCTGACATCTGATCTACTGACATAACTCTCCTCACTATTACTTCAAACTCTCTAGCACAAATAAACATGTAAATAAAATGATTTCACTGTGATTGTGTCAGACTGAAATTAATAGCAATACCCTGTAAGGGCTGTTTATTAAGGTGAGATGATTGCAACCACAATAAATGATACCTTGCGAGCTTCTATGAGAGTGGGCTGGATGCACTGAGAAGAGAACCACCAGGAGATATATGGACCACAGGATCTCCATGGCGATGGCTGCCATATGACTGTGAACAGAGAAGGTCAGTACATACAATATGTCTGAATGGCAATCTGAATCAGGCTTGTACCTGACCTGACAAAACACAAACATAGACAGGGAATTGAAATGTACACGCAACCTTCGCATGCACCGATTTTTCAAAGACAGAACATGCACCAAGGTAAGAATGGAGCAATAAAAAAATCAAACATTTAAAACCACTTCTGCCTGTACCTCTGATTAACATCTAATTCTTCCTGGAGACAAAACCAGTTCTGTCACAACTGTCAAAAGTCAAAACGGCATCATCTCGCTGTCAACCACCTGCATGGTGTATACTGTTGAGAGTGAGAACATCAGATCCACACTCATACTCACACTCCTCTCATTCTGAGTGGGCAGCAACCAGCAGTAGAAATGCATGGTGACACTGTATTACCAACACTGGCACTTGTACTGGGAACCGATAATGATGTCAGCTGTGTGTTACAGTAAGTTACTGCTTGCTACTGCCCGTACTGCTGACGGTAAAGTGTGATTCTTTATTTAGTTGAACTAGTGTGACTGACTTTTACATTTTGTGGAATAGAATAGAATAGAATAGAATAGAACAGAATAGAGAAACAAACCCTCTCAACATATTAGGGTGGTGACAACACAGTGGTTGATTCACCAGTCATCTGTGGCATCAGTCGTTACTGGTTTTCCATCAGGGTCTGAACTAAGTGAGAAGCACTAAAATAACTTCCGTTGAAAGTACAGATATGTCACTGTAATTTACACACGTCAGAATACAACTTACAGGGCGATGACATAGGAAAGACAGAATTAAAGCAGTGGCAAAACAAAACAAAACCAGCTAGCTTTGGACGGTAGCTTAAACCGGGGTATGTGGGGCACATTTTAATATATGAAGATATAAATAGAATTTACTTTTTAAATGTACTTTTAGCCACAAAAGCAAATTACAGCACAGTAGCTGTGTCACGTTGTATACTATTCTTTGAAGCCCATCGTGAAAAATAGATTAGAACATAATAAAAACATACTTTGAAATAACAAGGCTTTGGTTTGCAGAATGAGACTGAATGGTACAGATACTCCACCTCAGTAGCCGTGGTCTCTCGATGTCGACTGTGGTCAGCAAGGGTAGAAGTGAGCTCCTGAGAGATTACGCATTCTGCTCTCCCCTGGTCTCTCTTGCTGCTGGACTGATGAATGTAGAGGATCCTCTCTTCTACTGCTCACTTAATCACTGTCTTACTCTCTTGCACAATCTCCCTCTCTCATTCTCTCTCTGTCGCTACTGTTTGAACCTGTCTCTCTCTCTCTCTCTCTCTCTCGCTCACTCACACAGTCATCCCCCATTCTCCTCCCTGTGTCTTGATTGAAGTGCCCAGTGACATTTTCCACTTGTAACCACAGCCTCTTTCTCTGTGGCTGACATAAGCAGAAAGCCCCGATAGAGAGAGAGAGAGAGAGAGAGGGAGAGAGAGAGAGAGAGAGAGAGAGAGAGAGAGAGAGAGAGAGAGAGAGAGAGAAAGAGAGAAAGAGGGTGCTCTAGAACACCTCTCTTAACTTAACATTTTAAAGCCAGTAGTTACCTGGACCACATCATATATTTCAAGGTAAAAAATAACTGTCTTGAAAATAAAAAATACAAGGCACACCACATCCTGTTTCAATCGCAACATAAATGGAGACAAGACAAGCTCTCACGTTGTCTTCTGAAGTGGTTTCTATCAATAAAGGCAGATTTAAAACCATAGGATGATGTATCCTGCACACACACGCACAAAAAAAAAAAGGTTTTACACTCATGAAACCACTGCTGTTAGAGCCGCAACCACTGCAGACACAGTTACACATACATTAAACTCAACAACCATTACATGACATTACATTACATTACAGTCATGTAGCAGACGCTTTTATCCAAAGCCACTTACAGTAAGTGCATTCAATGTAGGTAGGCAAGAGAACTACTAGTCACCAGAAATCGTAAGTGCATTTCCTTCCTAAACAAGCATCTAAGAGCATAACCAGCGCTACAGGTAAAAGTGCAATAAGTTAGCTAACTACTTTTTATTTAAACAAATTACACAAATGAGTGAGGTAAACTGAGTGATTAATCTTCATTCAAAGGTCATCGAACATCTCATTTCTGTAGCCACAGCCTTCCCCTACCTTCGCCTTGCTTGTTCATCAATTAGTATCTGTCAATCAACCTCTCTTTCCATCTTGGATGGGAGATATCTGACAAGGTGGCAGTTTCTAATACATCATCAACCTCATCATCATCATCATGTTTTCTCTACTGCTGTGAAAACTGCACGGAGGATCTACAACTGCTTTGAGAGTCTTATGCACGCTGCTCTGAGACCTGGATGCATAGAAACAATGGGAGCCGATGAAAGAAAATAAAGACAGAGAGTGAGAGAAAGAGAAAGAGAAAGGGGAAATATTTGATCATACCACCATACTGAAACCTTTATGTGTAATTGTATACCGATAATGTGACTACAAGGCAGCATTTGGCGAAGCTCGCATGCAATGAGCAAGGTAAAGCAAACAGAAAAGGAAAAGAATCATTCCTTGTGATCATTTATCTTTCTGTACATCTGTCTTTCAGTTCAATGGAAGGACATTGTGTAACAGTAGACCTACATAAACAACAACCCAAAGCGTTTGTGTATACAAAACTGTTGCAACACTGACTGGGTGGGTTTAGGCCTGCAGTAGGCCATAGGCTGATCTGATGCACCCCCAAGTTCCTGCAGTAACTAAGCTGTCAGCGGCAGCGGTAGTAACAGGGAACAACAGGGGGTGGGGGTGGGGGGTGGCGTGGGGTGGGGAGGTGGAAGTGGGCGGAAGAGGTGGAGGTGAAAGATGAGCGTACTACATGATACACTCGCCTAAAGGTCAAAGTCCGCTGTGCCTGGGGCGGGAAGTCGGTTTTAGAGGCCATAGTGATGTTTGTGCTCGAGAGGCAACAAGAAAACAGTCTCCATCTGCAGACCACAAAGTCACAGGTGGGGGGGCTTATGGTGTAAGTGGGGAGGAGGTGAGAACAATAACAAGGGAAGGCACGCTCATAATGCACCCGAGGCTGTGTCTTGTCGGGTGTCTTGTTAGATGATTCGGCTATCAACTGCCTAGCTCAATAAAAAATAATACAACTCTCATGGTTTTAGTCTTAGCATCAGCTTTTAGCATCAGCTTCAAGCTACTATTGGCAGCTTGACAAATCCTCAGCCTCTATTAAATGATGTGTAATCCTCATCATCAGACTTGACTAAGTGTAATGGCCTGTGCGGCATAACAACTTGCTACACTAAAATCTAAACACCACTCAGATGTGTAGCATCAAAAGACATTTTCACAATGTGGATTTCATAAGTATTCTATTTATAAACTATCACATGCCCTGTGCTGTCCTCACTAAGCTGAGACCGGCACAGAAACTAAATCTAAATCATTCCACATAGACTTAATGTGAACTAACACGTCATATTTAATTATTAGTTTCCATGTAAGTGTGAAAATAGTTCACGTTTTCGTTTCCTATTACCGAGTAAATGTTTAACAGTGAGCGATTTTCGTTCTGAGCTGCACACTGTAACTGAGACGGAACTGTGACACCCACATTAAGGGTACAGTGTTTATTTCACAATACGGAACGTGTTGACTACCTTCACTACGTCACTGCACTTTTTCACTACCTCTTAAAAATGTCATTTGAAATATAATGCGGGAAATGGTCCAAACTGACGTATTCCAGTGGATCTTAAAAAAGGTTTTGACGTGTAAGGATTATCAGTAAGTCAACACTGACTGCACGTCTGGTCAGGATTGAACGGTTTACTATTCATTGTTGAGTCAGGAGATTCAGTTATCTGACAACTTCAAACAGTTCTCTCAACCTCCGCTTCTGAGTGTCGTAAAGCACAGATGATACTACTATAGATAGCCATTATAGGTCTAACTTGACAAGGGAGGCAGCCGGTTGTGACAAAAAGCAAGTTTCGGTGGTTTCTGTTGAAACCACGTCAAGTGCTGTCAGTTGGCTCCACTCTGCCTTCACACAGCACAGGGAAAAAAAAAACTTCTGTCTTCTGTCTGTCCTTTTTTTTTTTTGTCTTTTCATTTTGGTGATTTTGGCTGGATACTACTCGACACTTCCCAGTAGCCTACCAGGCTGATCACAGATAAGTTTAAGTGTAGTCTAACCCAATAATCTCTCAGTGGCTTTCCATTGTCAAACATATTTGTTCTCTTGCTCATCAGTGGATCTATCTTCCATCGACGTGTGTCAGATGAAAGACGGAGAAAAATCATGTTCACTGTACAACTTCATACAACATGAATAGAGGTTGCAAATCACGTTTTATTTGCATTTCCAACGTGCAGGAGCGGGTTCAGCGTGTGCTGCGGTCTCGGGGTAGAGGCAGGACCTCATTTTGCAGTGCCCTTCTTTTCCATTTCCTTCAGCATCTTCTGAAGCTTGTGGTTCACAATGTTTCTCTCTGTCCACTGGACTGCAGACATGACACGAAGAGAGAAATAACATAACATAACATAACATAACATAGCATAACAGAACAGAACAGAACAGAACAGAACAGAACAGAACAGAACAGAACAGAACAGAGAGATAAAAAGGAAAGAGGAAAGAGACAGTACCTACCCATTTCATCCGTCTTGCGGCCGTACCAGTGATGACGGTCTGTAGGCAGGACAGACGGACGGTGGCTGGTGTAGGACTCCTTGACGAGGGTTGTCCATGTCATAGGAGAACCTGGAAATGCAAGATGGAGTGGTTGGAGAATGTGAACATGGAGAAAGGGATGAGAGGAGGAATGGATGGAGGGTTCAGGGTAGACAAATTGTAACAAATCCTTAGTAGTACATAAAGATGCTTATGTAAAATAGTGGAGATTGAGGTAATTAAAGAATTCTCCAGGGGGAAAACTAAAGGGTTTTGTTGTCCTGCAGGTTTGGTTGGGAACAAACAAGCCAATGCGGATGTCACATGCTAACAAAGGTTACAGATTCCCAATTGAGTCTGTCCTTTCTCAAACCCACAGGTCTGGCTTCCAGCATAATACATGTCCATCTTGATAATTCAAAACTGCATTCTTAAAATAAGGCCAACATGAGTGTATCAAGAACACATTTAACCAGCTTTTCCATTGCTGTCACACAAGCGAGCACTTTAAGTGAGAATAAGTAAGCAGGATAAGATGTCACAGTGCAGTACACTGTACACGTTGTAGCGGCACACATGGCAACATTTACACATAGCTGAATAATTCAGCAGGAAAAGTGGATTCAGTTTCAGCTTCTAAGGATTCCCTCCAATTACTATTGCATGCGGCTACTGCCAGTAAAAAATGTTCATGTTATGTTAGCTTATTTGAATCAGTAATGTCAACTCTTCATAGCAATTGGCTGTCAACATCACAGAATGAGCTGGTCTAAAGTAGGTCTTCCCAACTATAGGGTCAGGACCTGTTGATATGAAACAGGTGTCTGTCACCCTGAGGAATTCACTTTTTTGCACAATAAACATTGGATTTTCATGATTTAACTATTGGGGTCACGGGAATGTGGAAACCCCTGCCATAGAACCCATGGAGGCGGTAGTCCACCATCTTGTGAAGACAGGATAATGACCTCCACTCCAGATGGAGCAGCCATTCCAATCAAACTCCTTCAGCTTCTTTGTTTGTTTTTTGCCATGTGAAAAGAAATACAGATTTTAGGAGCTTTCATTTTGAGATATGGACCTGGGAATATGTTGGTTCGGAGGCAGTGCCCCAGGCTGTGGTAGCTGCAATGGGGAGATGAGAAGGCTGATCCAGAATCAGCATAGTGCGGTAGCAAGAGAGGTGGCACTTGGGGGCTTTCCACTGCCCGGACCTGCAGCACAGACACTCAGGATAACAGACATACCACAGCTAAGGAGCTCCAGTTGTCAGCTAGAAACACAGCAGTAACTAACAGTAACGTATTAGTTACACACAGTAACAAAGACATCAGAAATACCAAAGTAGGGGCACTCACCTGGGTCGTTGCTGGGTTTGTCTCTTTTTGGCCAAGTGAGGTCATGCTGAGATACTAACCACAAGAGAGGTGAGGCAAAAGGTGTTAAATTTCTAATGAATGTCATGCACAGCAGCCGAGAAAAACATGTTGGAACATTTAGCTTTACACCTTGATGCGAGCAGAAAAACTGCATGCAGACATTGGTTTACATTTGGACATCATTCATTTAAAACGACAACTTCAGTTAAATCGCTCCTGCCTTCTGCATATGCTTGAAACTCTAAATCTAAAAAGGATGAAAACATATACCTACAAACTTCCAGTGACCCGTTACAAAATGTATTAATAAAACCTGTTCTCATCACAGGCTGTTCCCGGAGAGGGCAGAGATGTACTTACCTGTTTTAGTCTAGAGCCCTGCTGCTTGTACCTGCCGTCAGTCACAACTGTGCTGAAACCTGAAACCGTCTCCTGCTGTGGGCCATCTTTGATTAATGATTGATCTCTGCAGACCCCACGCATCGTCCACTGGGATGGAGGCCTGCAGACTGACTTGATTTGCTAACTCATTGTAAAAAAAATAAATAAAAGAGACTTGTACATTACTTCACTGTTTAGATTTAAAAAGTGGAGGAATGTGATATTTCTCAGCTTACCTTGGCTGAAATCACTCTGCCCACATTTGTGTATAATACTGGGACAATTTCTGAATGGACTCTTGACTTTAAAAAATCAAAAGAAAAATAGGTGCTTTTGCCTCCAGTAGGGCAAGCCTTCTATCGGCGTTCAATGGGAAAAACTTAGAATACTCAAGGTTTGCAAATGGTTGAAAAATCTTGTTTGGCTTTTGAGAACTGACACTCTCCATCAAAGGAAGTCAGAGATCTGGGGGACAGCTCTTTCAATTTATGGATAATAACTATGGATAGAACTTTGTGTACATAATAGTAAAATCCCTCTTATTTTATGATATTCTATTTATTTATACTCAAAACACTATTTTTATTTATTTTTTCATACTTATTTCCTTTCTTTACTTAAAAAATAGGAAAGCACACACACACACACACACCTCACATGAGCCTACTCTGTCCCAAGCGCCAAAACTCAACGGCCAAGCTGGAAAGGAATTCACAGAAACCATTTTTTTCGTTCTTTTATTCAACTTTATTTCACAATTTTATAACATTTATTGTGTCTTTGTTTTAATACCACACACAAATGTCAACTGGCTAAAACAATATAAAACATAACTTCCACAATTTTCAGTATTTATATTATGTACATGCACTCATGTCTTCAGAGGCAAAAAACTCACAGGCCTTCTGTCATTCTCAAGTGCACTTTAATCTGTCTTCCTTGCTGGTCGAGAGGCCATTCCAATGAGGATCCTTCAGCATCTGTTTCTTTGCCAAGTGTTCAATTACAGTCAATTAAGTAGATTTAAGAGCTTTCGGATTTGAAGAGCTAGATTTTAAATTTGTAAGGGTTGTTGAATGAACGACTGAATGAAGGAGATGGTATGCTATGTACATCATCTCTAAACAATTCTACACAAACTGCAATGGATAGGGTCAAAATAAGGAAACGTCAAGGGTTCTTGTCATTTTTAATATGCATTTGTCCCTCAATTAATATACTGTAGCATTTTGGGAAGCAGACTGTATACTGGTATGGGTTGTGCATTACGTTTATCACTGTAACTCACTAAGATTCACCAATCACTCTCAGCTGGATTCGCAAAAAGAATCTTAGCACTAAGGGAATCTTAGTTCCACTGTAACAAATGATGATCTAAGCATGCTGGGAGGAAACGAGGCCCTGACCCAACTACGCCCTTTAGCCATTATTCTAGGTGGACTGAGCACCACATAGATCCAACAGAACTGATTAAGACCCAGGGTTTACAAATTATATCTTAGTGTCGGGATTGTGCTGTAGTAAATTAAATGGAACAATAGTCTTAGTTGGAGTTAAGATGCTTTGGGGGAAACCCAGGCCTGATGGATATGTGATAGGAAAGGAGAAAGGGAATGAGGGCACAAAAGAGGGAACTACTTTGGACTGGAACTCACACCATATCCCAGTCCACCCCTTTAGTTATGAAGCACTAGCTACAATACTTTGAGCTTGATGGTATGATAAAAACTGCAAAGTAAAGTCATTTTGTTAACCAGTGTGGGGCAGATTATATTTTTTTGTATAAATATAGAAATAAAAGACAATATTGGATTTTCACTGTGTAGACTACAATGAAAATGTCACTTAAGTGGGTTTAAAAAAAAAAAAAAGGAAAAAAAAGGACATTTTAGTCCTGCCTATCCGGCCTATATGGATGGTACTGATGGTGAGAACTCCAAAAAAGGAGATGACAAGCTGACGCTGCTTTTAACCCCGTCATATTAGACCTGCCAAAACCCTCCAAGATACTCCAAGATGCTAAAAAGCAAATTACTATTTAAAAGACAACGTGGGAGTGAGCCTTTTTAGAAGACAACATGGGAGTGAGCCAGAATTGTCAGTGTCTCTTGTGACAACTGAATTTTGCCATACAAAAAAAAAAAAGGCCTCGAGACTAAATCTTATTTCTATGGCTCAAGATATTAGCATGACATTAATGGAGGCATGAGTGAGCATAGCAACACTCAGCGCAAATCCAGAGATATGGATGATACATGATCAATCAATAGCAAATGCCATGTTGACAGCAAAGTTCTAGAACCAGAACCTATGAATCAACAATGCATAAACATGCTATTCTCAAACACAGGAAACAATATGGCCTCATTGGGCATTCAATGCTCAAGAAACAGGTTGACTTTACTCCTGTGTCTCAGTAAAATAACAATGGAAATTGGATTCTTATTGGAGTGGTCCTTCAGGTGCTCCCTGCCTTCTGTTCATTACCCATATCAGTTCCGGCTGCTCAGGCGGGGTGAAGGCTAGTTCTCCCCTCTATGTGGGGGCAAACTTCTTGGCCTGTGCTCTCACCCTCTTCTCATAGTCCATCCTGTTCTGACTGAAACACAAAGAAGGGTAAAAGAAATGTGAGAAACTAATGTTACTTAGAAACAAGTAATGTTGTGTGGGATCCCTTTGAAGTCCATATCCATTTTCAGTTAAACAGTGACTCACTAGACAAACAAAACATATCAGTGTATAAAAAACATGCCTGACAAGGAGTCGTTTTGAGTTATGACTTCCTTTGGTCTATAAGAGCATCTGTATCATAACTTATCCTGGAATAAGAGTCCTGACCTGACATTTCATGACCTTGGAGTAATAAAGTTAAAGTCTACTTTAGTAGAAGATGAGTTATACATACAGTATAATACAGATCTACACTTGGGTCTTTCATGACATGTGGCTGAAGTTAGATTTTTAAATATATTTACTTAATTAGATTATTATTAATTAATAATCTAATTAATTATTCTATTAATCTATCTTAATTATTATTACTTAAAATTGCAAATTAAAACTTTAAGATTTGCCTTGTTATCTGGGCTGTGAAAACAAAGCAGAATAGCAAAGTGAAGTAGAAATGGGTCAAAATTGGGTCAAAAAAATTAATGAGTTGACTTTTTAAATACACTGAGTGGACAAAACATTAGAGCAACCTCCAGTAACAATAAACATGATTCAGCTACACAGACTTCATTAGCGTGAACAATGGTGCTGATGAAGGCTGTATAGCCAAAACAATTCCATTGTGACTGCTGAATAAAAACACATTGCATTCATTTTTTGAGTGCTGACTATTCTTCCAGTTCATACAGTGGCTGAAAGCCTGAACCTAGAGACACTGACCAGTAAATTGTGTAAGCCTCTGCTTGTGCTGGGTCTTGAATGTTAGGCTCATTCAGCAGCTCCTGGATACCCAACAGGATCTGAAAACACACAATTAATTATCCTCCATTTAGCAGGCACTCCAGTCAAAACAGCATGCAATAAGGTACATTATGTAGTTTAAGTTCACACTCAAGCCAATAATTGCAAACTGCCTAGTAGTGAACAAGTATGAAGAACAAGTCTATTGCTAAGAATAGGAACTCATTTCATCCCATAAATAAACAAAGTGAATAGAAGTGAGTTTGTGTGTGTGTTTTGAGATCACACCTGTTTAATGGTGATGGCAGGCCTCCAGTCTTTGTCTTCCTCCAGGATCGACAGACACACAGTACCTGATGGGTACACATTGGGGTGGAAGATAGGTGGCTCAAACTTGCCTGAGTGGAAATCAATATGGGGCAAAAAAAAGTCAGTCATAACAACCACAGGGAGACAAATGCAATAACTTGAACAATGGCATTTGCCGCATTGTTTTTTGCATGACACACAAAAGTGTGATTTCAAAGACACTGTCATCTCTTGCTAGGGGTTCTTTGCTCATACCCACAAACTTGTGAAGTGGTTAAACCTGGTCAATTAATTCTGGTGCTGAAACTCTTTTCTCCTGAGCCTTTCCTCTTCAAATCTGAATGGACAGCTCCATGTAAAATTCCTGCCCTTCAACACTACATGAACATGTACCAAGTGCTCAGCGGTACTCACATTTGGGTGGTGAGGAGGGGTAGTCATCTTTGAACAGCATTCTGAGCTTGTACAGGCCGCCCTCCCACAGGGTCTAATGAATGAAAGAGAAAATTATTATTGCTTCAGTGAAATCATGTAGAAAATCGACATTATTTAGATACAACTTTTGTTTTTTATGTGAAATAAGCGGGCTCTACTAAACTAATGGTACAGGAATGAATGGGCAAACCTAGGCATATTTCAATTTGCAATTGTATTGAAGACTTTGTACATTATGTAATCTTTATCAGACTAAAATGAAACTTTGTGTATTTTATCTAATTTTTTCTTTCTGAGATGATTTGGTTAAATAATTAAGAAACAATTGAAAGTGTCCTTCAGACACTTTAGCCCACATTGCTCATTTTATTTATATTTACTTAATATTTATTATTACGTTTTTTTTTTAGGTCAGGGGGAAAAGAAAAAAATTACTTTATGCATGAAAACTGTTTGCCTATGTTTAAATTTGTCTTGAATTATCCAGTAATTACTTCTACCTGTTATGATTATGAACTTATGAAATTATAATGAGTGACTTACTCCTTTCTTTCCTGGGATGGCACATTCCCAGTTCATCAGATTCATGGTGCCATCAGGATTCTTAGTCGGCACCGCAACAAATCCCTGCGTGGTTGACATGACAGTGACAAAACATCAGCAGGTAACCCTGAGTCCCACTGAACTAAATGTTAATGTACTTTGTATCAATAATATTCTGAGAAGGCGATCTATAAATCATGAAAGTAAGGCAATGAGAAATTAATTAATCTCAGTAACAGGGGCCAAAAAGAGGATCTTGCATAAAGTATCAGTCAAGACAAAATAACAAGAGTTGCTACTCACAAATGGGTGGTCTTTTCTCCAGGCTTTGCGCTCCTGGGACAGTCTACTAAGAGCGATGCCAGACATTGCTGCTCATCAACACCTCCTCGTGGAAAAACAATCAAAATCAAATTATAGTTATTAAATTTTAACAATACACACCACTCTCTCGTGATGTGGCCTGAATATTGATCACTATGAACATGAACATTAATTGTTAATTATTGACGGTCATTCCAAATGTGTTTATTGGGCTAATATAAATTATAATCTTAGTATTTTTGTTAGTTAGTACATAGAGCCACTGTGAACGTCCTGAAGCATGGCACAGGGCAGAGAACATTACACACATATAATTTGTGTTCAATGTTAACTTACCTCCTTTTCAATTTGGTTAACCCTGATAGTTGGTAGCTAGCTAGAAAATGCGTTGTGGAGTGCAGTGTGGAGTGGAGTATGGACTAGGCTACCTAGCTTGTTTGCTTCGCTAACGTTACTAGCTGTGTTGATCGCGAACAACCAACGAAAAACACACCCTTTTGATGTTCAAAACAGACCTACTGGGACTGTTAGGGCATAAATGAAACAACGATTAAAAAGGCTATTTTATAAACGTTCATTAAAACTGAAATCTAGATATATTGACGTTTATTTTTTATAAAAAATTACCACACTTGTGTAAGACAATGCGACTCGTAGATACCGCTTCGATTGCTAGCATATCAAGAAGGACCCCAATTTGTTTATTTCGTGAGGACCTTCAGGCAATTTGCAGGGCACCTTTTTGTGAATCAAGTATTGTCGGCCATCTTTGTTGTGGCATTCCTGCGCTTTCGCGTGCGTTCTGACCTCTTTGTTTAGCTTTCTACGCTGATTGAAACCAAGTAATATCCCACACCCTAAACGATTGTTACGATAACTAGTTAATGTCTATATTTGACATTTAAAAAATGGAAACGTGATATTGCTTCTATGGCTGATGTAGGTAGGGTGCAGAGATATTTGGTGCACTGAAGTATTCTAAGCCACACTCAAAATGGGACCCCTTATTAGCCATTTTTAATTCTTTTAACGTTTGTACTCCCAATTTGTCGAACATCAGGTACATACATGTCAGTTGTATATGGCACCAACATGGGATTACAAATGCTAAAATAGAAGAACATTTCGTTTTGGAAATCGGGCATCTTGCCAGACACCACAAATCTAGCACAGGAACCGGATTGAACTGGTTTTGATTTGCTCTGCGTCAGCACCCTAGATTTTCTCCTGTCTGTCCAAGTGTAATGGCCCGTTACTGACGTGTTATGTCATGTGTTATGGCTCTTAAGCAAAAGTTTTGGTTTGTAGGCCTATTTTACTGCCAGACCCTCACTCTTTTTTTTAAAACACAGGGCTCACACTAGGATTTTACTTATATACTAAAGATTCAGTTAAGTGAAAATATAAGACAATAGGCAAAGTGTTCGAAAACATTCTGCTGTTATCCGATTGTATCAAGACCAGCATGTATAAAGTTGCACCCATATGTATAAAGCAACAAGAAGCATATGATCAATGACTTAATCCCATGAATTGAGAGGAAATCTGGTTGTAGATAAATGTTACTACCAAACCAAGGCCTGCCAAAAGAACACCTACCACGTTTAAAAACAATGTACTCACTGTGGGAAGTTGGACATTGCTTAGCTTACTGTCTGCTATAACATCAAACAAAGCTAAATATTTACTCTTCTGGTTACTGAATATGGGAGAGGTCATCTTCCATATTAGCCTTGTGGGTATTTTTAAAAGACAGAAAAATACGTGACTATGTAGAATAAGGAAACAAGGACCACAGGCAAACATTTTTATTTTTTTATTGTAATTCTTTTTAAAAGAATGCAATTTCATATCCTCTAATCAAGGATTTATTGTTACACTAAAAAGGTCACTTTATCAATATTCAAATTTAATCTGACTTAACACAGTTGAACAATTCCACATTTTAAACATGTCATTGCATAGTAGCCTAGCAGCCCCTTCTCAATAGATGAAAAAATAATAATATTTGATCGGATGCGAGCATGTTGTTGAGATCATTCTGTGTTTTAGGACGTGTGCAAACCTATCTAACCTGTGTAATTAATGGAACATGTAATAATTTGTATAATGTAGAGGGACATTTAGGGTTTATGTGCTATAGCTGTAGAAACTTAACTTTATTAGCTTTGTAATAAGGATTCATCCCAAGCCCAATGTTTCTGTGCACAACCATCATTATCTTCTGTACAAAACAATAGGTATCTTCTCCCCATTATTTGTAAAAGTATGTGCATTTTGTAAGGTGCTTTCAATCTCATTTAGTGGTCTCTTTCCAACACTCCCTCTCCACTGATCAGCAACAAAACAGAACACATTACATCCTTGTCTATAAGGCTCACGCCTCCCCTCTGCCCTTCACACCTGCTTCCCCTTGCCCTCTGTGATGATAAGTTCTGGAGATGCCCTTTTGAACCATTCGGACCAGGAGCCGTCGTAAACACACACTCCAGGGTGTCCTAGCAGGTGAGCAGCCAGGACAACATGACATGCTGTGACACCAGACCCACAAGAAGCCCAGAACGGACGCTCCAGGTCCACGCCTGCGTCCTTGAACAGTTTGGACAGGTCTTCAACTCCCAGCTCCTTCCCTGAGGCATCCATGAAAGTAGTGAACGGCATGCTGATGGCACCGGGGAAATGGCCGGGCAATGTGTCTGTGAGGGAGAGGGGGTGAGAGAGGAATAGAGAGAGAGACTTATGCAATGCCATTATTATAGGATAGTTGAGGAATTCATTCTTTGACAGGCAACATTTTGGACTTTACTTAAAATGTTTGACACTATTGAGGCAATGGGTTGGCTTTTCCAGAACTGCCCTGGCCTGGTTTTCCTCCTATTTAACTGATAGAACATTTGTTGTTTCCACTGGTGATTATGCTTCGTCATCCTCATTCTAGCGTCCCTACACTGGCTACTTGATTTTAAGATTCTATGGATACCCTTCAAGGCATGGCTAGGTCTAGCAGCTAGCCACATTTCTGACCTCTTGACCCCCTATGATCCTCAGCCAGTTCTTGGCTGTTCCAGAGTCCAGGTTAAGGACTAACAATCTTTTGTTTATTGTATTTTATTCTTACCCCATGTTTTTTCAACATTTGTTTTACCAAAGGCAGATTTTTATGAAATTGTAGCTTTACATCTGGTTTTAATAATTACCTTTTATCTTTTTTATTTGTTTCCTGTTAAGCACTTTGTCTCAAAATGTGTTATATAAATAAAGTTATTAATAAAACATGCTTCTAAATCGCACTACTCACCATCTCTAGGCTCTGGCTCAGTACCCCTGAACCGGCCAGCAGACCTGGCATCCACAACTTGGACCTGTTTGGTCCTGGTGTTTTCAAACACGTCCTCATAGGTCTTGACCCAGGACTTATCGATGCTGACCTTGAAGTCCGTGCTCTGCGGCTTGGATAACTCATTCGTTACCGGATGCCTGTCAGCCAGCCAGTTCTTCATGCCACCGTCAAGCACCGACACACAGTTGTGGCCAAACAACCGAAACATCCACCACACGCGGGGCGCACTGTATGAACCGAAGTCACTGGTATCATACACAACTACGTGTGTGTCGTTCCCGATGCCCAGATCTCCTACATACTGTGCGAAGTGGCTGCCAGTTGGGAGCATGTGGTCAAACGCGGAGTTCTTGTCGGAGCATTCGTCAATATCAAAGAATGAGGCGCCCGGTATGTGCTTCTGCCCAAATTCCGCCTTCGCGTCCCGTTTCAGCTTCGGTAGGTACCAAGAAGTGTCAAGAACGCGAAGCTTGGGACAGACCAGGTTGTTTTTGACGGCATCTGCCAGCCACTTGCCTGACACGACTGCTCGGGTCTGTGCCGCCATGACAGTTCACATCGGTCTTGCGAAGTTCGGGTTGTATTTGCTCAGTAGTGGGAAATGCTCCCGGTGCCGTTAAACAAGCACACATAACATTCTGCCCGTGTTGAACATCAGCTCATGTTAACAGTAGAAATGCAAATTGCAAGACGACAGTAGGGAATTGTTGTCCCCCACAAGCACAGATCATGCTTACAAATTTACCTTAAAGACTACAAAATAAATACAATTGTGTGAAATCAATCAAGTAGCAAATTTCATTTTAATTTCTGATTTTTTTCTTTTAATAAGAAAACTAAATAGATGTCGATTTGACATCGCACATACATTGCACTGACATCATTACAGACACAAAGCAATTAATTAGCTACTAAAGTGCATTTCCCCCCATATTTATAAGTCACTGGTTTAGACTATGGTCATCACTTGCATTGGGGAATTTAGAAAACTGGACAAATTCAAATTTGTCAGAGGCACTTCTCTTCAAACTGCACATCCACTAAATCTCCAGCAGGTTGTGCTCCATGAATGCATCTTCTCAGGTAAAGGGCCAGTGGTAAATGTATTGGGACAGTGGGATGACTTAGTTCTTTTTGTTTTACACTCACTGTGGATTCAAGAGGCAGCATGTACTGTGCCTGCAATTGATGTTAAAATCACATTAGAAAAACGGCAGCTATTGTGATAATACTCCTGAGCTTGTGCAAATTACTCAAAATTAAACAAAAGTCGTCCTAATCATTCTAGTCATCCTAAGTTATTCACATAAAATCCCTCTCAGCAGAAGACAATATTTTGAGGAAAGATAGTAATGTTGGAATAGATCATACAGGTGCCATGGCTAGATCATGAAAAAACTCAGCAATGAAATTAGATTGAACATCAGGCCACTGAATATGCTGTGAATGAAACAGTCGAAATAGTCTGTTAACTTTGCTTTCATATATCAGTTGATTGTTCTATCATTGCTCCCAAAGACATGTCATACATTCAAGGGAAAAACTCTCTATACCGATACTATGAACTAACGTAATCACACTAAACCATGCCATGTCGTCCTCCTCATAATTATCATCATAGCTTGCTCTTGGCCTCGGAGACGACATGCTCGGGTGGGGCCTTGGTGTACCACTCATACCAGGACCCGTCATATACAGATGCCCCAGGGTAGCCGCACAGATGGGCAGCCAGCACCATGTGGCAGGCGGTCACACCAGAGCCACAGGAGCCACAGATGGGCTTATTCAGGTCCACTTGAGACTTCTGGAAGAACTTCTTGAGCTCTTCTGTGGAAAGCATCATGCCATCTTCATCCAGGAACTTCAAGAAAGGCATGCATTTGGAGCCAGGAATGTGGCCTGGCTGGACGCCTGCAGGATCACAGGAAATTAGTTATGTTGCATTTCTGCACACACTTGTAGCATGATAAAAGTAATATGCAAATGTTGTTAAATACCCTTTGAACTAACAACAACAACAAAAACAGTAGAATATTCTTATAGGGACGTATAGTTTGTGGTGCTAAATAGTGAGTTTATAGCCTTATTGTGCTTTGCGTTTTATGATGTCCGATGGTATTACTATTAGATTTTCTATGATATAATTTTTTAATCCGTAGAAGTTGCATTCTATGTTTACATTTTGCTGTCATAATTGCATGGTTTCCTTCTAAAATGTATGATAGTATTACTGTAGTTCCTTCTGAGAGTGGTTTAGGAAAACAAAGTATATAAATGATCATGTAATTTGGTCAACTAGAAGGTCTACTTAAAAGGGGGTATTTTAAAAGAATGGCAAAAGATGAAATCTGGAGAATAAAGGGAAACAATACTATTCAATTCATGAATCTGTTTTGAAAGGAAGTGTGGGTGGTGGTAACACCAGAGAGACTTATGTACTGACAAGGCTGAGGTTAGGTCACTGTGCATTGAAAGAACGTCTAAATAGTTGGAAAACAGACAGACAGTCTCCGCGAAACAGTTAAGCATGCTGTCTTTTTGCAAGAAATACTCAAGAAAGTGAGGAATTGCTCAGGGAGGTCGAAGAATTTGGGGCTGCTTCTTCTGACAAGTTTAACAAACAATATAAGATAGGAATATAACAGCTATGTATGCTTGTGATCCTCCGTTAAACACAAAAAAAGAAGAAATCCAGAAGAAGAAGAAGAAGAAGAAGAAGAACTACGGTTCCTTATCAGTAAAGGAAACTTTGCTTTAAAAGACTGACTTACTCTCTCTTGGTTCTGGTTCTCGTCCACGGAACCTGCCATAGGGCCTCACATCCACCACCTGGAACTGCTGAGCTGCAATATTATCCGTAACGTCCTCAAACGTCTTCACCCAGGACGCGTTCAAGGTGGCGGTGAACTGGGCGCGCTCAGGCTGAATGTACTCCCCTGTTTCGGGGTGACCCGCTCTGACCCAGTTCCTGAAACCCCCGTCCAGCACCGAAACTTGAGGGTGACCGAACAACCGGAACATCCACCAAACCCTAGTGCACGAAAATGCCCCGAAGTCGCTGGCATCGTAAACGACTACGTGGGTGTCGTTTCCAATGCCCAGGTTGCCCACATAGTCGGCGAAGAACTGCTCCGTGGGAAGCATGTGGTCGAACTGCGAGGTCCTGTCCGAGCACTCGTCGATGTCAAAAAACGAAGCTCCCGGTATGTGAGTTTGTGCAAATTCCTTCTTACTGTCTCGTTTCATCATCGGTAGATACCAGGACGTGTCCAGGATCCGCAGACGAGGGCCGACGCGATTTGTTTTGACCAAGTTTGCAAGCCATTTTGCAGTCACTAGAGCCCTGGTTTGCGTAGCCATTTCTGAATTTAGTTTAAAGGTTAAGTGGAAGTTTGCCAGAGCTTTGTTGCTTTTCTACCCTACCAATACCACGTGTGCATTTCTGCTGTGGTATAAGATTAAGATTAGACTTTATTTGCAACTCGGTGGTGCATGCACAAACATACGCAGGGGGGGAAGTGGCCGCCGAACACAACACACGCAGGGTAGAGTGTCCGAATTAAATGAATTCTCTGCTTTTTCCCATCCCCGCCGACCTTCCTCCAGGGACAGCCTCCAATACCAGCGCCCAATTCCAGGTGTGAGTCCTCATCTTGGTCAGGGACAGGATGTTGCATGTTTTTAGATGGGTGTTTTTTTTATAGGAGCACATGCAAACTCCACACAGAAAGGCCCTAGGAGATAACCCACCTGGGCACCCCAGAGTCAACAGCGCCCCAGGCGGGAATCGAACCCAGGACCTTCTTGCTGTGAGGCAGCAGTGCAAGCACTGCGCCACCATGCCACCTTAAAATAGTGTCCAGACAATAGCTTATGCCTACTGAAATATATGGAGCTAGAACAGTGACTTTAAATTTTGGCATCGAAAAAAAAATGTGTCATTGAAAACAAAACCTGAACTGAAAAAGGAAATATTGGCATTGAAATGTTTGTATTGGAAAAAGTTGTATTGACATTGAAATAAGTATTGGCACTGAAAAGTCACTACAGGCATTAAAATTATTTCATTTTATTTTGATATTTTTTGCATTCTGATGTATTTTTCAATGACAATCTTCAGATTTTTTTCTTCATGTCAGTTTTTTTTCAGTGACAGTTTTTTTTATGTTGACAGTTACAGTGTTTTTTAGTTTCAATTCTCTGTCACCATTTTGGCTTGGAGGGAAGGGGTTAGAGGGGAGGGGGCGAGGAGAGCATACTAAGGAGAGAGCGTCACTGTCTGAACCCGCCGTCCGCTCCAAAGCTTCTGCCATCATTGAGTCCATCCTCACCTCATCAATCACCGTTTGGTTTGCTGCTGCCACTGCCAGGGACAATGCCAGACTACAGTGCATCATCCGGTCAGGCTGCGGTCTGTCAAGACCAAAACCTCTCGCCACTGTCTCTCTTGCACAGCCAAAACGCGTGCTTTATCATGGAGCACAGAAGACCACTGTATAAGCACATACAGGCTGACTAGTAATTGAAAGAAAATGACAAATGGAATGTAACTTAGAGTTGACTGATGACATCAGCTCTGGAGATCTTTACCTCTGAAGACCACATAGGTTGTCAAAGAACTGAAGGGACCCAGAACTGGTCTGGAAAGCACTGGTATAACTTTATTTTATCCATTTTTGCCACAAAACTTTTTTGTTCTTTTTACATTTTAGGCATTTAGCTGATGCTCTTATCCAGAGTGACTGCCAATGAGTGCAACCATAGAATAATCTTAAATTCCTAGATCACCAAAATGAACTAATGATAAGGAGTGTAAATGTCAGGGCCTTAGTACCCCTATAATACCACAGAACAGTTCAGAACAGTTCATTTCAGTTGATCAGATGTCTCAAAACATGTTGTCGGCTACTCAGCATAATCTCAGAAGCTTTTAAGAATAAACTATTTATGACTTAGTAACAATTTAATTTGTATAATAAAAAGAAGTACAAGTACTCTTACAAAGTCTGAGGTTTATAATGACATCTTGTCAAAATTGATTGTTCAATGATTGTTACAATGAAAAAGGTAAAAGAGATTACATTTAAAAAACAGCAAACAGACATTACTAATATGTGAAAAGTACATGCGCAACAAATGTCTAAAAATCCATCTGATGTTCACTCATGCTGGTTTGGTCCACCTTGCATGGCCAATTTTAGCACTATATGTTACAGGATAGTGATGTACAAGGTGTGATTTATCAAAGCATACCAAAATATTTATATATAGTCACAGTTGAGATGCCTGTGATTGGTATCATGAATTATGAATATATGATATATAATATAATATATATTATTGAAATATGTAACAATATTTCAGCATAAAATGGCAATGATACTTTATCCAGAGCAATTTGACAAAAAAACTGAGTAATACATGAGACCATTTATGACAAATAATATAAGAATTAGTCATTTTCATTTTTTGTGTTGGCCTTACTTCATCCCCATCATACAAACATTTTTCTTATTTGTTGTAACTAATTTTGATATCACTTCACAGTTCAATTATTTCTACACCTGGAAGTGAAGATACAGGGTTACTTCAATAAATGTTTGTTGTAGGAAGTTTCTCCTGGTCAGGGGCATAGCAAGGGTGGGGTGGTGGGGGCGGGGGGGTGATGATTTATAGGACCACAAACTGGATATTTCATTGTGGCCCTTTTATGTCACACTGTCACATCCTGTCCAGGGGCCTCAACATCTCTGCAGTACTGCTGATCAGGGCATATACTTCCTTGCCTTCATCCTGGGTATGATATGCATGTCTCTGATGTCATCGTGCTGAAGCAACCAACACAAGTAGCGCTCCGTCCCCATGCCCCACCCACTGGTGAGAAGTGGTATTACCTGGCGCATGTTTATGTACCACTTGTAGGACTCCTCTGGCACTGCATGGTGCCTGAGGGCCTCCTGCACCATCTCAGGGGTGGAATGGCGTTCACCGAGACCCACAGTCTCTCCCAGCCCCAGCAGAAGGTCAGCAGCTTTGGCCTTGCACCGCCCCGTGCCTTCCACATAGGCCTGGTAGAAGGGAACTCCTAGGTGGTCCATCTCAGTCAGCCAAACAGCACCACCATATTTCTCTATCAAGACCCGCTCTCCTTTACGGGTTAGCTTTCTGCCAAACTGGGGCTGCCCATCCTGTACCCACTCAAGGCAGTCAGCAGAGGGCATCATGGGAATGGCCTGATCTAGAGTGACTCTTGGTAGAGGGGGTTTTCCCATCCAGCTTACTCAGCATGTCTGTGACATGTGTTAGGTTCCCAGCAGTATTTAGGATTATATCGGAGTGTTTCTTCAACATGGCATTGGTGAGGTGAGCCATGTATCCTTCTGCTATGTGAATAGCATTGTCCATGTTACCCAGCAGCTCACACTCCACATGGTAGAACTGGTTCAAGTGTGTGGCATCAGGGTCTTCCCCTCTGAAGCTGGGAGATATGTAGTAGGTCCCTGGCAGGTTCTCCTGGAAGCGGAGGAAGTATTCTAGTACAAACTGCATTGAGTCTGCCAGGTAGACATCCTGGCCCAACATGTTAACAAAAACTGGCTCTGAGTCGGATCCCAGTCCCATTGGGGAGGAGATGGTATCAGTGGTGAGAGGGGTGAGAGCATAGGAGTACTGACAGCTATTGTGGAAATATTCTACTGTGCTGTGGAAGAGAGTATTCTGAATCTGGAACAGGTTGCGGTACCATTGGCTCTTGATGGCAAGTGTTGAGTGGGTCTCAGGGTCTTCCCATGAACGGGATGGCTTGCACTGCGTGATCTTAGAGTAGATCTCCTTGAGGGCCTCAGGGTGGGCAGCTGGGCCATCCAGAGATGACACATATCCAGCGTAGGTTTGGAAGTATTCTGGTTGCAGTTCAGCAGGCTTGGTGCCATCTGGTGAAGGTACCAGAGGGATCAGTTTAGCATGGGCATAATCAATCTCAAAGCCCTCAAAGATCAGTGCAACACCTCGCGCTCTCATCCCCTCTTCCAGAAGTCGGGCTACTTTACAAGTGGCTAGGATCAGTGCATTGTAGTCAGCTTCCTCCAGTCTAAAGATGTCACTGGATAGTGGTTTGCGTGGCACCACGACAGTTAGTCCAGGAGTGTTTGGGTATGGTGTGAGGAATGCAACATGCTCACTGTCCTCCCACACTCTCCATTGTTGCTCCTCTCCACGAACAATACGAGAGAATAGGTCATCATCGGAAGGGTCTCCGAAAAAGTCATAGCAAGAAGGTGCATTTGGTGTTGGCAGTTTGTTTCTAATCTTGCCCTGAACCTGGTCCAGCACTTCATCATCCCAATGAGGGCCACTCTTTGAGCTGCAGTAGCCAGGATCATAAGCCTTGAATTCCTCTTCTTGAGCCAGATGGGGATGCCAATTGGGCTCTAGGCCATGAAGTGGGAGCAGTCTGATTTGAGCTGGTTGATCAGGGTTTGGATTGAAAACCAAGGCACAGCGTTGCACTCCCAGTCGCTCACATAGCAGGTTTGATACAGCTCTTGCTCCTTGTAGCAAAGCCACAAAATCAGGTATAGGCAGCTGGAAGATGCTTCTTGGACCACTAAGAGTTTTTCTAGTCAGAATGGTTGCTCCTGGGGTCCAGGGGTTGCAATGTAGGTAGGCAACTAGCTCATCGGTCTCCCAGATTACATCAGAGAAGCTCTTCATGGGTCTGAGGACTTCTACTCGTGAAATACCACTAATCATGGAAGCCACAAACATGACACCAGCATTGGTTTCAATGACTGCATCACCTTTAGTGTCCACAGCAATAATTCCTGCACAGCTCCCTTTTAGGTTCTCAGTCATCACTTCTTTACATGCCTGTCTAAGGCTATAGCCTTTGTGATGGTAGAGACTGGCTACTTTCTGTGCAACTGTGTGCCTCAGAAATACATCTCCATCTCCAGAGCAGGTAATGGCTAGCTTGTCATCAGCATATATCCCTGCCCCTACTACTGCTGTATCCCCAACTCGCCCTTTCAGCTTCCCTACTAACCCACCTGTAGATGTTGCAGCAGCCAACGTGTAGTGGCGATCTAAGGCCACAGCTCCAACTGTCTGGGGGTGATTGTTTTTTGAAATATTGCCAGCACTTAACTTTGCACTTAACTCTCTGTAACGTACATCAGTGTAGAAATACTCAGGCCCCATAGGTTTCTTCTTCTCCCAACCTTTGACAAACTCCTCAGCCCCATCTCCCACTATGAGTGAGTGTGAGCTTTTCTCCATGACACATCTGGCTGCTTTTATTGGGTTCTTCACACTCTGTACACAGGCAACAGATCCTGAGTTCATTGAATTACCATCTACTATGGTTGCTTCCATCTCATTTTTGCCATCTTTGTTGAATACAGAGCCTTTACCAGCATTGAAGAGGAAGCAGTCCTCTAGGGCTTCCACTGACTTTTGAACTGCATCCAGACTGCTGCCACCTTGTTGAAGCACTTGAGCCCCAAGGGTTAATGCTGTTTGGAGGGCAAACTCAATAACCCCCATCACTTTGGTGTTCAACATCATCTCCTCTCCAGCCCCACCATGGATCACCAGAGTATAGTCTGGACTCATGCCAGAGGAAGAGTCAAAGGTGACTTTGCCTATTTTTTGGCCTCCTGGAGAGTGATACAGCTCACCGTTCATTTGGCCTGCTTGACCGTGTTGGAGTAGACACTCCAGGGCTCCCATCTGGCATGCAATGGCATACTTAAGTGCTAGCAGCATCACTACCTTCAGGTTTATCTTCAGGCTTTCTTGAAGCTTCTCCAGTACCAGGGCAAAGCTCCCTTTCCCATTAAGCACCATACGAACTTTGTCTCTCCTCCCTAGGTAGGTTACAGCTAGCTGATCTTTGGAATAGACATTCCCCACTGCACACTCCACACCATCCATCAGATCTTTACCTGTAAGGTACACAGATGGACATCCAAAGGGGTCTAGGAACTCCTTCAGTGGATTGTCAGATGGCATGAACCAGCGCAGGCCAGCTAGGTGGGGGCCGACGCCCTGACCACTTTTGGTATTTTTGATGAGGTTCTTATGCTCCAGAAAGGCAACATGGAACAAGCGTAGGAGGTCAGTAGTATATTGGATTGTGTTATCTGGGCCAATGCAGGATGCTAAAGTACCTACTAGCTGACGGGAACTCATGGTGAGAGAGTATGTAGGATCACAACGGCCATGTTTGTAATGGCGCACATGGGTAGGTGTGACAAGGATGTGACTGGCAGCGGATTCCCCAAGAATCTGCCTTAGGGAAAGCTGCAAAGTGAAGTTGATCCACGCATCATACAGGCCTCTTTGCCCTCGGAGTGTAGAAAAGACATCAGGGTAAGAGGACACTTCAAAAGTGATAATTGGGTGGGTTGCTTTTAAAGGGGGGCTTGGTTTTAGGTTATTCATGCCTTGCAATGAAAAGGGCAGGGGAGTTGGGGAAACAGAATTAGTACCGTTCACAGGGACAGACACACTTATGTTTCCTGTGTCAGTATGGACTAGGTTTAGCTTAACAGTCTCAGAGAGATGGTACACACACTCAGATACAAGCCCAGCCACCATCCCATCCACGGCACTATGCTCAAACACCATCCCAGCAGTACTGTCCTTGAACACCACCACGTTCACCACCTGTCAAGAAAAAACAAAAGTTAATGGGTTTTTTGCTTTTGTAAATAACTAATTGCTGGAACCACTGATAATAGCCTGATGGGTTGAAATGGAGCTTCATTTTTTCTTTGTCTTCACTTTTCATTTTTTGCACCATATCAAATTAAAATGACCTTTTTCAGTTTCTGAATGTCTTTTTATGCTTGATGTCCTAACTAATACATGAAATATTTTTTTCTTTAAATTATCCATATTCATAAATAATGTGATAATGATTTTGCACCCAAATGAGTAGGGTTTGGCTGATTTGAGAGGGGGTATAGAGGGGATAGATCTGCATGCAATATAGTTGCATTATTTGATAAAAAGGAGGGGTGCTGCTCTGACAAGAGAAGGGTTTAGAATTGCTACAAAGATGCACTCATCATTTGATTCAATATTATACAAGTGAATAATTTAACACAATCTACACATTCTTTAGCACAATCTGTCATTTGTGCTCAGAGGAGATAAGAGATGAACCAGTGAAGCAATCAAAAAAGACCAGACTACCATATTTTCATCACTTCAGTAACAGGAATGAATACAATTATTTCTATCACAGCAGAATTACATCCCAATTTTCCTGATGAAGAAGAAAAACCCTTAACTAAAATTTTAGCAGTAATTGTTCAAAGGTGTGTGTGTGTGAGAGAGAGGGGGAGGGAGAAAGCTTCATTTCAATTTGTTCTGAAATCTCTGTCCAGATCTCAACCAATACCTTGTCGTAGTATCTCAGACTGGGGCCGTCTCCTCCTCCCAACCTGACTGCATTCAGAGTATCAGCCAGTTCAGAGGGTGGGTTGCAGTCCTCCAGAGAGAGAGCCAGCACAGCACTCTCCATCAGCCCCAGTGACGTTGCTGCAGCCCCTCCTTGCTCCAGGATCTCCTCCCTGAGGGCAGCCCAGGCCTTGCGCTCCAGGGCAGAGAGGCTGCAGATGGCAGGGTGGTCATTCTGTTTCCCTGCAGTGGGTTGACTCATCACTTCAGCCACCTGTTTGTAGATGTCGAGGAATGGTAGAGCAGACATCACCCCCCCAGTGCTGGGACGCCGCAGTATGTCAATAGGGAACACTCCTCCACTACAGGTGACGATGGCATGGAGGCTATCTGGGTACACCTAGAAATGAAGATATTGGATATTAGAAATGGGAAAATGTAATTTGTAATGGATCAATATGATAATCATCAGGAATGGAAGAAACAGATTTATGATTCACTGTGAGAGATTTAGATTTACAGTCAGAATCTGTGTTGCCATTATTTGCTTTGTAATGTGTCCATAAAACTGCTCTCGAATTGTGTAATCCCAAAAATCTCACCTTAATCTCATCTTGCTTTTTACCAGGAATCCGGGTGGCAGCAAATACCTCAGACTGCTGGGTGCGCTCAGTTGGCACATCCCCCTCCACCAACGAAGGCTCGGAGTGCAGCTTTGCCACCGCCCAGAGCAGAGCGGCTGCCCTCTCTAGCTGGGTACATCCCTTTGCCTTGGAGGGGGGCAGGACAGCAGGTAAGGCTGTGGAGGTGGGCAGGGGGTCAGTACAAGACAGCAGTCGGCTCTTGAACTGCTCGGTCACCCAGTTCTCTTGGCCTGAGGCGTTGGCTGCTATTTTCTGCTGTGCCTCCTGGAGGAGCTCCCTCTGCAAGTCCAGCGTGCTTTTGAACTCAGGGTAAAGGTCAGGGCTCAGAGTGAGCTGCAGAACACGGCTCACCTCTTGCAAGGTAACATCCAGCTCTGGAATAGGGTAATCGAGAAGGGCCATCCTGTTGAGAAAGAGAGAGAGAGATTAATAGACAGAAAGTAAATAGAGACCTTTTGCCAGGTTCATTAATGTAACTGTTTGCAGTTTCTCTATCTACACATGACTGCCTGACTCACAAGATCATTGACAGTTTGTATGTTATAGGAATGACAAACAAGGGGTAAAGTTATAGAGGTTATAAAGGTTGAGTTACGCTGAATACAACCAATATATGATGCATCAGACAAAGTCATGAAGGCAATCTCAAAACCCCATCAGGGGCTTGTTGAGTAGGGTGTAAATATGTTTATATGTATATATGTTATATGTTTAATATAACATTTGAATAGCAATGTTTGTGTAGTAAATAGATGTGAAGGAGTGTGTGAGAAAAAGAGAGAATACACCTCCAGCCTTGGACAGAGACACACATGTCAGCATCATATCCTACAAAATATCCAGCCTGTTGCCTGGAGATCTATACCGAATCACCAGTTATGACCCTCACACTAAGGTGGACTATATTCTGCTTGCCTACCTAATTTAGCAGTACAAGATTCTGACTCCTTAGGTCAAAGGGGAGGGGTACTCGTCCAGCTTCTAACTGTTTTCTATCCTGAAGCCTTCCCTACTACCACCCTATCTGCACCCTTACAGGCCTATGTAAAAATACAGCATAAGGCCGCTTCAGTTAACAACAGCTCCCCTCTAAATGCAACACTGTTAGTGTGGTTACTGGAATTTAAGTTTTAAACAACAAATATACTTTTGCTGTAAAGGGAATGTTTCTTTGTAAGTACAGGACAACCTATTAGAACCTTCATCTATGAACCTGACTTAGCCCCACAATCACTGGTTATTTTACATCACTTTAAGGAGAGGCTTAACACCCCTGCAGGATAGACTACTAGAGAAACAATTAAGTGCAGTAAAGTATTTACAGTTTTTTACAGTCGCTAACACCCGTTTGTCCAATCTGTAGTCACATTTTCAAAACTCTAAACACAATTAGCACAACATCCGTCAGTTGTGGACCATACCGTTAACACAATTCATGTTGTTTTCACACAATAAGCAGTCAATTACAGTTTTTTACAATCACTAACAAGCATTTAGCTATACTTAAGATACTTTTTCTAAACTCCTAACACAGCAATACACCTACATCACACAATTAGCCAAATAGTTAATCTTCTGCTCAAAACCACATTTTGTTAATTAAACACCAACTCTACATTTCAAAATGCAAAAAAACTTTCTCTACATACATTAACTCTATCAAAACACAGCAAACCCGACTCAAAATCAACTCATTCTTTCAAAACACTAGCACGTTTTCTATCCAAGAGGAACATATAGTCAATCATAGCACAACGACTTTCAAAATACTAACAGTTGATGGCATTACAATTACAATTACTTTTCATGTTTCAGTTCTACCTGCATACAATAGACCAGTGGTCTTCAACCCTGGTCCTCGGGACCCACAGCCCTGCTGGTTTTCCTTCCTACCAGGTAGTTAATTAGATTCACCTGGTGTGCCAGGTGAAACAGCCATGTTAATCAGCCCCTGATGAGACGGCTGGAATGAAAACCAGCAGGGTTGTGGGTCCCGAGGACCAGGGTTGAAGACCACTGCAATAGACAATATGAAATCCATTGTTTTTTATAATTCAGTTTCCTTTTACTGTAAACCACTGTTTTGGTTGAGTGTTGAATGTGTGCATTTTTGGCAACATACTATCTAAAAGTGAATGAGTCATCTTTACTTTATTGAATGTACAGTAGAAAAAAAAATAGTAAGTGACAGATTTGCTGCAGTAAAAGCTTTAGTAGCAACATGAAATTGCTGCCAGTGATGAACAAAAAATCCACCATACATGGCCTTTGGTTCCAAATGTGTAAAAATAAAATACACAAATACAGTAAAAAAAGGCACAGAAGGGAAAAAACACCAAAATGCACAGTCCTGTTCTACAGTGTTTTACAGTCGCTAACATCCTTTTGTCCAATCTGTAGTTACATTTTCAAAACTCTAAACACAATTAGCACAACATCCGTCTGTTGTGGACCAAACTGTAATCTATACGATCTTCAGCATTTGGCCACATGTTCTCGTCCACATCACATCTATGTCGTCTCTCACTATGCACCTTGGATAGAAATGCTTGGCATGCACAGTATGTGTAAACACAGTATGTGTAAATACTTTTCAGTATGTCCTACTGTATGTCCTGTAACCCATGTTTACATGTAGAGTAGCATAGTGTAAAACTCACTATAGAACAAGACATATTGGATAGACACCATACCTGGACGTATTGGTGCTGGTGCTGGTGACCCGCTCACTGTTCCTTTCAAAAGGAACTGTGTACAACTGTTTCATTCAAACTCTGTGTTTGGTCTATTTTACACAACTTAAATCAGCTATTTCTCAATGTTTCAGTGATCTGTTCATTCAAAAATGCTTATCAGCTGTTTCAATAAAGCTTTTGAGCTGCTGTTGTTGCAGACGTAGAGGCTTTATACTATATTTAAGGTTTTGAACATTAGGTTTTCATTTCTGGCATGCTGTGTGCAAGCATTTGTAAATCCATAATTTTGGTATTGGGTAAGCTTGTATGTAAAGAAAATCTAAGCCGTGTTTTGATAGAGTTAGCGTATGTAGAGAAAGTTTTTTTGCATTTTGAAATGTAGAGTTGGTTTTTAATTAACAAAATGTGGTTTTGAGCAGAAAATTAACTATTTGGCTAATTGTGTGATGTAGGTGTATTGCTGTGTTAGGAGTTTAGAAAAGGTATCTTAAGTATAGCTAAATGCTTGTTAGTGATCGTAAAAAAACAACAGATCACATTAAATTATCAGTTACCAATCATCTAACAGTGATATCATATCTCATTACATATGTCATTATTCTTTCTTAGTTTGGTCCTTCCGACATTACTTGGTTACTTGGTACTGGTTACTCCCAGTCTTTGATGGAAATGTCCCAAGACAGGATGATAGAAAGTTTGTGGCAGCTCTTTCACTTCCCTATTTGCCTGATCACCTGGATTTATCTGGATATATTTAGCTCAATCTTGCTGATTCCTTCTTTTTATTTATGACTTTATAATCATAAAGTTCATCTTGCAGTAATTTTCCAAGGTTGTGGCCTGAAGGCGTGTCCCTAGGGTCACACTTCATACAGTCTTTATTCTCTAAACATTTGTTACATATCTTTCATTATATCATGATTAAATATATTTTATATTCCTTACTCTTTGATTAAGTATAACATGATATCACAATAAATGCTTAGCTGTTTATAGCGTTTCCCTCTTATTCTGATTCAAACATCCCTGTCTTTGAACCTCCAGCCACGCTTGGGTTCTTCCTGAGGCTGTTCTCCGTCCTCTTCTTCTTCAATCTTAATTCGGTAGTCACCTTCTTCGATGAATTCTTGCTTCGTGACCTCTTCTGGTTGGGCCTGCTGCTTTACCGCCCTTTCTGCCTGAAGCATTACTTTCAAGAGGGTTGAAATCCCCTCTTGTGCTTCTCTAGTTTCAGGTTCCATGCGGCCTTTTTTCGGGGTGGGCCATTGGTTGAGTAGGTAGTATCCTCCTGCTCCCTCGAGGTCACTTCTTTTCACCTCTGTTGCAATGGACCCAGCCACCTTCATAGTGGTCATTCCACTTGGGCCTGGACGCTCCGTGCTTGGACCTGAGACTTCGCGGCTGAAGGGCGCTGTTTGCCTTACTGGTACCGATGCTGGCCGCTTGGGTGCTATCACCACGTACATAGGGGGTCCAAATGTGGGGAGTTTGATGGGCTGTGGAAATGGATGTGCCCAAATGTGCTGTGGGGTGACGGGCATTGGTGAGACCATTAGATGGCGTCCTTTCTCAGTTGTTAATTTCACAGCTGCCCCATGTTCTGGGTCAACTGCTTTCCCAGCTATACCTTGAGTTGGATTAGCTGAGACGTCCGTTCTTGCGACAAGCCCCCGTCTCATCTCTTTATACGTTTTCTCAACATGATGTCCTAGGTTTTCAACATTATATTAAGAGCAGTAAGTCAATAAGTCAATTCGTGCCTATAAGGAGAAGGTCCTGATGAGTCAAACACAGGTCTCTTTGTGTATTAATCTGGCTAATATGAATGGAATGCGTCCAAAGTTTATATTGTGGATTCTGAGTAAGACAATACCCCTGGTACCACTGGTACTCCTGGCCTTAGTAAGGACTTAGTAAGCGCATCACACGTGAAACGAGTTATTGCTCTACCTCAATTAAGACACCCCTCCCCTTCCTGAAAAAAACATAGCTTGGTATTTTGCATTGCTGGTTGTCATGGGAATACACTCCTTTCTGTTCTGTCCCTGACTGTTTTGGGAAATTAGATTTCTACTGATTTGCCCCATCAGTTCAAGTCATCCACGCAATGCTGCCTGTTTGGATTCTTTCTGAGGACAGATTCAGGTTGTGCAGTGATCCTGATCTTGTGACCAATGCAATATTAGATTACCGTAGCTTAGATACTGAATAAAAGTGGCAACTGAGCAAAGCAACTGGACACTGTTGAAGAATGTAAAACAGAAATTGAATAGAAGTTTTTTTGAATGTGTACTAATGTCAATGTAGTTTTCAATATGAATGAATCACTCATTGCTTGAGAAAGGTCTAGCCAATAATAAATTGTCAATAAATAGTCTGCTTACTTACAAACCGTTGTTTGAAATTGTCTGTTTAGGCCTATGAAATGAATATATTGTTAGATAATCTGAAATAAAAATGATATAAAATAAATCTTTAAGGAAAACCTATCCAGCTCCAGTAGAATTACCAAAATAGCAACGATTAACTGAGTGTCAGTACTCATAGTTTGTGCTTGAGGACTTCCCACATATTAAAGACAGACATTTTTCTACTCGCACACTAAAGTTATTCTCAAGAGAAGTAATTACAACAAAGAAATCATAAATGTCAGTTCCAACAAATTTGTGATGATACAGATGTAAGGCTGAGGACAATTTTCAAACAATGGTTGGACACTCTTTTATTCTATTCTGTTCTAAGACTGTGCCAAGCTGGATAATAATATGTTCATGACCAGACGAGAGACAAACCAGAACTGAAATTATCAGCATATAGAAGGAAGGCTTTCAACTGGCCAGGTATTACTTAGTTATGAATCACTCAAGTGTATTTAAATTCAACATAGGTTATCAAATCTGATTATATGACTCATAGAGTTATGGTTATTTTGATATTTCAGTGCAGTATTTCCACAGTAGTTATTTCCTTAATATTTCCTTCATTCCTTTTACTATTTAAATCTACTCTATCAACAAACCCACAATCATACATTTATTCATACTTGAGCAAAGAGTAAATCCTGATCCACATATTGTACACTTATCAATGTTATTACATCATGTTGTCCACATAATTCACACTTCATTACAGAATTTAGGTCAAGACATGTTTCTAAAAGGAAAATCAGCTTACCTCAATATGGAGAACTCTCCAAGATCTGGCCAGTCAGTGAGATGGAGGGACAGTCAATGGAAAGAACATTTGGTTGTACTACAAAAATAAGGGTTTGCCTATAATATGGACCTGGTGATTCCAATTAAGGAATTCAATTTCCTCTCTCTCTCTCTCTCTCTCTCTCTCTCTCTGTCTGTCTGTCTGTCAGTCAGAGCATAGCTTTTGGAAGAAACCAAAGTCAAACTAACAGTTATGGTATATGTGTATAAATGAAGTGACTGGTGGAGTCGTGTGGCTGGTAGTCACTTACGGAATAAGCTTTCAAACCATTTGTCTTTAAAACATCATATTCATTAAAGGATCTTTCCCTTCCCTTCTCTGTAATCATTTCTTCCACAGAGACCAATGGAACCTTAAATCTTGTGACTGCCATTCATTTATTCATTAAAATGGTATCAATGTCGTCTACTGATTTTTTTATTTTTTTTTTCTACTGAAGAATTTTGCAATATTAAATGTTTTAATTTATGTGGTATCTTGAGACATTTGGTTTCATTGGCTATTGTTTGCATTACATTATCATCACTATTGTCCATGTCAAATGCCTTAAAGTCAGTGGCGGCTGGCCAATAGAGGGCGCTAGGGCGCCGCCCCACCACTCCCCACATCCTAGACTTCATTGAATAAGACTTTAAAAATTACTTCTTTTTTTTAAATTTTTTTAAATGAGCGAGGTAAATATTATATAGTTAGTGAGTAGAATGTATAATCTGCAATAAAATGTAGATTAAAATTGTTCTACGTTGTCTAAAGTTACTGCTAGGCCACGTATTTCCGGCCTGGGGCGCAAAAATCTTTGCCCATTGACGCTCGTTATAAATTGTACATGCGCAGTTCGCTCCTCTCAATACAAGAGATAGGAGCTTGGTGGGGCGCAGCAACTGCGCATGTACAAACAGCATTTATCTGAATGCTGCTGATTTACACACCACCAACCACTGGTTGGCAGCAGAGAGCGAGTGGCTCGTGGTACATCTGACATAAAAAGCGCCAGAATGAGACAATATACTCGGTCGTTCAAGGAGCTGGTTTAGTAGGAAGGCTTGGCTAACTGTATGTAGTGACACCAATGCTTTATTTTGCTTTCCCTGCACCCTTTTTCAAACGACAGGTCTCAGACCCAGCATGGATTCAGACAGGTTTGAATGATTTAAACCACATATCAGAAAAATCAAAAGCAAATGTTTGGGAAAGTAAACATAGCTGCTCAGCTTGATGAAGGCTACAGGACAGGGATCCGTGAGCATAATGAAGAGGTTGACAAAATCAGGCACATCCTGTCTAAAATAATAAACTGTGTCAAGTTCTGTGGTGCCATAGAGTCATTGAGAAATGTCCATCTCTCAAGGAGAGAAGGGCAAAATTTATGTACAAAAAGTTGAAGCCACAAGGTGGCAAAGTCATATGGCTTTGAGCAAGTTCACTCAGCTTTTTGATGCCACTGGGTATTTCAAATGTAATACCATATTCATTTATTTTTTTCTTAAATGTTATTTTCTATTAGGTCTTACTGTGTTCATAATTTTCTGCCATTGTCTCAGGGTTCTGTTGTCAGATTTCTGTTGCACTTATCGAGGAACTTTTCGGTTACTTTAGTCTTTCACCATTACATATTGTAGTATAAAAGATAATTATTATAAAGAATTTGCACTAATTGAAGTACCTTAACTTACCTTAAGCACGTTTCATTACAACAAATGTTCATTCAGCTCAGCAAATACAAATAAAGGCTTTTTCATTTATTTAAATACACTGATGATACCTTAGTACATGTTTGTTTGATTTTTGGTATAGCCCCCCCTGGAGAAAAATGCACCAGCCGCCACTGCTTAAAGTACTGAGTGAGTGCAAAGTTTCATTAGGTGTACTGCACATTCCAAGCATAATTGGCATTTGATTGGCTGTTGTGTTTTGTAGGTGTAAACCAGCGATCGAAGATGACTGAAGCTGCTAACAAACCTGCAAACAGTTACCTCTCACTGTCACTAGACTAAATGACTAAATTACATAAAGTTACATAGTGCAGGTTTAAGCAAATTTTTGAGACTTGTAGTCATTTTGTCATGTCTGGGCTGACTTCTGAAATATTAATTAATCAAAAACCTCAGACCATTTACAGAAAGTCAGAAGGGTCTGTTAGAAAAGAAAAATAAAGTCTGCACACTGCATTGCTCCCATTTCCACCATGCTCTTCATCAGACAAAAAAAGAATTGACAGTTTCCTCCATTTGAGCCTTGCAGGCAAGTCACCTGATCACATGACACTCAACACCAATAACTCTGTATCTACACAAATATCCACTGAGTCACTGAAACATAGAGATTCCACATCTAGTATTTACAAAATTAGTTTAACTTTTGCACATATCATTAAAAAGTACAATATGGAGCCTCAGACAAACAATAAATACAGAATATACAATAAATACATCAGCTGAGACAATGTGAAAAAGACATGCATGGAGACATCATCTTACATGAACTGTCTTAATATCATATCCATTATCAAAAAGGAGAACACTAGTCTCTCCTAATAGAGACACCTCTAATCTAAGGAGGTAATAAACAAAAGACCAGCATATCACAGCTCATTCATAGAATGACACTGAAAATGTAAAAAAAAAAAGAGAAAAGCCTATGAACACACCACACTGCCAGTAGACAACAACGGATCATATAAAAGAAGATCAAAACCCTCATTCGTCCCTCCTTTCTACTTCTGTTAGTCTACTGGACATTCTGAATACATTACATGCTTGTTGATGTAGGCTCACGTGATTGCATTCAGTATTGCATCTAGATTTCCTGACTTTTTTCCCAATGATGCTTTTCACATGAACTTTGACATTACCACTAGCAGACTAATGCTTTCTCTGTTGCTGTATCTTTGTCTATTCATAAAGACAACTTGAAGTGACCTTTGTAACCTTGTGACTGTGAACACTCGACTCATTATGCTTTTACTGGCATTGGACTTCTCTCCCTCCTGATTAGATTTGTGTAATTTCAGCACAGTGAAATTAGTTTACTTATTGTAACTATAATCAGCCCAATTTCCACACAGGCATGGTTCAAAGTTTTATCTTATATTCATTTATCAGAATCATAACTTTGACTCAGAGTCGAAAGATCTGTTAAAGTCACTGGACATTTATGCCGGCATTTATCAAACTAACTTCCGCGACACTGACATTACTGACCAATCACAATTTGTGTCACTTACAACTATGATAAACCGGATGTAGTATTCGAACCGTCAACTATTTGTTTCCGGTTTGTCGGTGTTGAATCCCACCCCCAGCGTGAGGGGAATTGTGCCTCTTTTTAAGGACAAATCTGTGGTCTTGGTATAACGTAAGTTTAACCATATTTCCTGTCACTGTAAACTTGTGCTTTTTCATTTGCACCACATCTTACACGCTTCGTTGTGAGTATTTGTTGCTAATGAAGCTGGCTAAATGTAAGGTCAGTGCTTGCCAAGCCTAAAAGCTAGTTAGCATGCTAGGCTAACAAGCTAGTCAAGTGATTTTTGACTTTCCATTGAGACAGCCATTTTCTAAAGACCGTTGACCCTTGATAAGTTTATTATCTCTGCCTTGTGTCAGTTTCTACCATGTAGTGACCACGGTCACAGAAAAGTGGTAAGAATTCAGGGAGATAGTTACACGACGTTTGTAGAAGCTACCGAATTTCCTACACTGCTAACGTTAGCTGCACAGTCGATAAGCTGAAACTCTTCTGCAAGGAGTGTTATCGATTGTCCCATGATCTATGCGTGGGTGTAACATAAAAGATCAAATGGAAATGGAACAGGTCGCTAATAATGGCTCTCTAGTATAAGGACGTTGTGCACTTGAATCTTGATTTAAGCTAATTAAACTTTAACATCGTCTTTAAAGATGAAACGACTCGATCACTGAATGGAAGCGTAATAATATTGCTTATAGATAATGCGAGGGGTTGGTTCTGGCCTCCAGAACAGAATAGAGATATTACAAGAGAGATTACTAACTTGGAGTGTAAATCAGGTGAGTCTAAATAGTCTAGCAGTTGTAAGTGCCTGCTCTTGGCATAGCTTCAGAAACTGATGTTTAAGAGAAACTATCAGCAGATGGTCTGAAAAACAAAGTATTGTTATCTCTGTCACCCATGGTTACTCTCTCTCTGTTCATTCACTAATTTAGCTAGCTCCATCCAATTATAGATGACAACCATGGAACCAGCATCGGGACCGGGTTTCTTTTTGGTCCAAATACTGATATTTTAGAGTGCTGGTCCCATGGCAGTCTATGAGTTGTTCACTTCCACAAATGTTGACACAACCTGTTGGTGTAGACCGTGGTTCCTTCTACCCCTAACTTCTGCCCTCCTCTACCCAGGTGCCAGGGGTGTCCCCCTCTCCATGCATGGTCCCTAATGGGAGGCTGGTCTCGCAGTGCGGTGCTGGAGCTGTACCGAGCGCTGCTCTGTGCTGGACGCCACCTTCAGTACACAGACCGTAACTACTACCGTCGTGCTGTGACCCACGAGTTCCGCCGCTGCCAGGCCCTCACGGCGCCCGCAGACAAGGAGAACGCGCTGAAGCGGGGACAGTTCTTCCTCAGCAGCCGATTGGGCGGGCTGATGTAGGGGTGAAGGGGTTAAAGTTCATCTAGAGCAGGAAGCAAAGACCAGTATCTATCCAGTGGGTCTGAAAATAAGTAAGTCAACCGTGCAGAACTGTCTTCTAATTGACAAGACGCTCTTTCTCATTCTTTTTGGAGGATGGTAGCTGATTTAGTTTGATAGGAGAGGGCAGAGCTCATAGGTAATAACAATGCTTATGAAGCAATGCTGATTAAGCGGGATGAGGCACTGTCAAACAATAGATTTGTGTCCAGTTACCTGAAGTGTGTCTTAACCTGAATTCTGAGAGAGCAAATGTGCCCTGTAAAAATCTCTTTCTCTACCTGTCTCTATCCTCTTTCCATCCATATCCCTCACTGTCTCACCCTCTCACCCTATCTGTTTATCTCCCCTGGCTGCAGAGAAAGGATGGCAGGAGTGAACGGAGACCGTAAAGGGAAGAAGGATGACAATGGCATTGGCACAGCCATTGACTTCATGCTTTCCAATGCCAAGCTTGTGCTTGGGGTGGGAGGAGCAGCCATGCTTGGCATTGCAACACTAGCTGTCAAAAGAGTAAGTGAGAAGAGATTTGTCTTTACTGGATATTTCTGGCTGTAGAAAGTTAGTGTGTAGATATGGAAGCCGAGAACGGCCGTGGTTGCAATTATTTTTTTAATGTCGTTATCTCGAGTTAACAAAGCTTGTTTTCTTGTGATAACGTGTTAATTTATCTTGTTTTCTCGAGAAAAGATAAGGCCGATTTCCATTACAACACGGACCTGTATCTGTATGTGTACTGTACACGAGCTGCGGAGGAGTAGATTGATATGTAGCCTAACAGGCAAAAATTAGTCGGACTGACTGACAGAAACTAACATTAGTTTGCTAACGTGTTTTCCACACAGTGTAAGTTATACGTTTGGACAAGTTCTGGTTTGGTAACAGCAGTTTTGTCCTTTCAACAGCTCAGCCTCCTCTTAAATGCCAAGCTGTGGCACAATATGAAACACAAAAAAATCGTCAGCCTATTTTTTTGTGTTTTCATATTTGTGTTGTATTGGTGTTCACTGAGAAACACTGACGCCACCATTCTGTGTAAATTCACAAGAGTGGCATTAAAACGGCATTAAAAAAACGTATTGCAAGCAAGGCCGTTCTCGGCTTCCGTAGGTAGACATGTTTAGAATTGATTGTTACTCTTTTATTTTTTTATTTTTTTTACCCTGGGTAGTTTACCTGAGAACCCTTGCACTTTTTCAGTAAAGCCATGTTTGACAAAGTTAGATAAAACTCCAGGGAATCAGTAGAAGATAAAGTGGAGACCCCCAACCCTCCTGGCTATAAATAAAAGAAACTGCTCTCATCCTAGTTTCCACAAACACACCTACAAGAGGCTTGTTCACATGTTTCTTTGCTGTTCAGATGTATGACCGTGCCATAAGCGCGCCCACCAGCCCCACCAAGATGGAGCAGGCGGGAAAGAGGAGCTGGGAGGAGCCTAGCTGGATGGGCTCGTCACCACGGGTACTGAACCATGACATGAAGTCCACAGTTAGCAGGTCACTACAGTCTCTGCCCACTTCCTCACACTCCTTCGAACCAGGTAAGGAGAACAATTTTGAAAGTCTTGTGAAGTTACAGTCATGAAAAGTCATAGTTTGAATGTCTTAGTCCTCTGCTCAACTTATTGTATATAGTATACAGTGGCTTTGGAAAGTATTCCGACCCCTTCACCTTTTCCACACTTTGTTGTGTTTATAGACTTAATTTGAAATGGATTTTTGCCATCAGTCTACACACAATACCCCAAATGACAAAACAAAAACCCGTTTTTAGAAATTTTTGCAAATTTATTAAAAATTAAAAAAAAATGGAAATATCTCATTTACAAGTATTCAGACCCTTTATTCAGTACTTTGTAGAAGCGCCTTTGACAGTGGTTAAAGCTTTGAGTCTTCTTGGGTATGACTACCAACTTTGCAGACCTGGATATGGACAGTTTCTCCCATTCTTCCTTGCAGATCCCCTCAAGCTCAGTCTGAATCTCAAGGTCTGAATACTTTCCGAAGCCACAGTATCATGCAATGTTGATCAGCTTGTCTAACCGTATCCTAAATTGTACATTTCAAAGTTTTACACTGTTAGCCTGCTGTAATTTTTAACCCCTTAATGTGTTTATTTGTTCATTTTTTTTAAAACTCTGTTCACAGACAACCTTTTTCAAGGATTGTTGCTGTTCCTCTACAGTGGGTGTTTACTCTCTTTAGGGCTGTTATCATAGTTGTTTCTTGCAGACTCCCAAGTTAGTGTTTGACTTCAGGTAGTTGATACTGAACACACTTTTGTCTTTTTTAGTATTTTGAATAACCTTTGAACCCCCAAACACTGTAGATCACCTTTACATGTTTACAAGTGTTTTTAGACTGAGTTTTCTATTCTATAAAAAATCCCTCCTCCTTGCAACCTCCTCAAAACTCATTAGCTGAAATGGTGGAAGACAGAAAATCACAAAATGTTTGAGACGGATACAAATATCTTCCATGAAAGACTCTAGGCTATATGTCATGCAGCTCCTTTCAACTCCTAATCGCCTTCTCCTCCTCAGATTGTATGCGGCGGGCTGTGGGTCGAGCTGGCATGGGAGGCAGTAGCACCACCCAAACAAACCTGCTGCGAGCCCGGATGCGTCTGTCCTTGCAGGAGCACCTGTGGGAATTCTACCAGGAGAAGGTAAACATCCCTACTGAGGAGCAGGCTACGGCCAGGAGGGCAGCCCTGGATATCTGCGCTGAGCTCAGGATCTTCCTGCACGCCAAACTGCCTGACATGCCCCTCAGAGAGATGTACCTGAGTGGCAGCCTGTACGACGACCTGCAGGTGAGGGGAAAATGTGAAAAGTGGAGCTTGGAGTGTTTTGACATCAAACAACTAGCTTGTGGATTGTTGGGTATAAACAAATGTCTCACAGAAATGAGTAGATGGAGAGAACACACAATATTTGTTTTCACTTAAATAAATATATTAAATATGGATATGATATGGATGATTCTACTTCCCCAGACTTGCATGTTACACCATATCTAATGCACACATATCTACTAAAAGTACATCTCATTTTCCCTCTTCGCATCTCTACATGTTTTGTTTTTTTTGCTCTCCCTCCACCCCTTCCACTCCTAGGTGGTGACAGCGGACCATGCCCAGCTGATGGTGCCTATGATCTTAGAGAAGAACCTGTGGTCGTCTATCCCCGGGGAGGACACCATCATGAACGTCCCAGGTTTCTGGCTCGTCCGTAGGGAGAACCTGGAATATTTCCCCCGGGGCAGCAGCTACTGGGACCGCTGCATGGTCGGAGGCTACCTCTCCCCCAAATCAGTCCTGGAGGTGTTTGATAAGCTTGTGGCTGGCTCTATCAACTGGCCAGCCATTGGGAGCGTCCTGGACTACATCATCCGTCCCGTGGTTCCCTCGGAAACCCTGACACTTGAGGTCCAATACGACACGAACCGCAAGCTGTACGTGGACTTCCTGCCATTGCTTGTGATGGAGGATGGAACCTCACTGATTGCCAAACCTCATCGGCTCGCTGCAGAGCGTCATGAGAACTTGTGGCGGCAGAGCTTCCGTGTGGCGGACACAGCGCGACTCAGGGCCCTGGATCAGGAGGATGGGGGCTGCCGATGTACCTGCCTGAAGGTGGCCAAGGCTGTGTGCAAGCTCAACCCTGCTCTCAACCGGCTAAACGCCAGTCAGCTCACAAACGCCATCTTGCTGCTGAGCGAAAAAGAAGGTGACTGGACCCAGGAGGCGCTGGCTGACCGCTTCCTTCAGCTGCTGCGAGGGCTAGTGGGACACCTAGAGGCTGGGAGGCTGCCCTGCGCCCTCAGCCCCAAAGTGAACCTGTTCTGTGAGCTGACGGAACTGGAAGTGGACGAGCTGGGGTACACCCTCTACTGCGCCCTCTCAGACCCCGAGGGGCTGCTTAGAACTGCTGTGGCAGAGCAGGCCCAACCCTCATAACAGACAGGGTCTTCCTATAGTCTGTGTGACGAGGCACCATGCTGCAAGAGCATATACATCACTAGTGTCTCACTTAAAATGGCTGGCACTGTTGTTGTGGGCAATGGTGACACCAAGTCATAATGAGGTTCCTGTGAAAACCACAGCTGCATGGAATCATCTTCTCTCCTGGATCTGCAAGCTCTCTTACTTTTTACTTTTGTATTCACATTTCATGTCTGAGGAAGTGTAATACACACAGTAGCAGTTGCTTAGTGTTCATCACAACAACAGATCTTCATTCTTGACGTGGAAGCCATAAGTTTGATCATCCAAATATAATTTCATTCTCAAATGCGAGGTCTATTGCAGTTCATGGTTCTCACATAAGCTGTTGTGTTAATGGAGAAACACAAGGCATACTGTTCCTAGTGCACTGGGATGGATTGATTGACTTATGTACATGGAAGGGGATGATAGAGAATTTGAGTTAAGATGTATAATGCTAAATGATGCCTGACTGGAAATGGGGATTTATTTTAAATTGAAGGTCCTTGGTGACCCTAGGGTTATTGCTTGGAGCATTTCAGCTGGGCAGCCATGTCTGATGCAGTACAAGGTATTGTGATGTTAACCCCATATGAGATGGGATGGGTTCCTCTACCTAGTGCTTATTGCTTGCAGTATGTCAAGGGTTAGAATGTAATGCTGACTGTGTGTATGCCAACCAAAAAGCTAATAAATTGTTGATCAGCCTGAAGGACTTGGCATTCTTGAGTTGAAGAGAAAACCTGACTCAGGTACATGCTCCATTCATAATCATCTTCTAATTAAAACCCCCATTTTTCTCAGTGTCGGGCTATTTAGTTCAATTTGCGATCTATTTTTTTAAACTAAGAAATTAAAATAATCACTGTGTTCAAGATGTGTGCTTAAAATATTAGGCTTACTATTTAAAGATTGAGACAGGAAAATTCCTTTTTCTGTCACACTGTCCATGAATCTCATATGAGATCTTTAAATATACATCCTGCTATCATGTTGCAGATTCATAAAATAATGTCGCAGACGTTACAACCCCACCATGGTTTTCTGCTGGAATGATGCTTTGTGTGAACTGAAAAAAAACCTTGTGATTGTTTGGATGCTAAGTTGCAAAATTAATCCAATACAAAGCTGCTCTTGTTCACTGGTACGAAAAGAAAATACCTTCTCCAGTCTCACATTTGTTGGTTGGCATGCAGGTCAGAGACTTAGTTTATTACCTAACCAGGGCAGCCTCTACCAACGGTTATTTTGCAGTGTCAAGATGTTAAGCGTATAGCTTTACTACAAAGATGGTGATGTGTTGACATTTTACTTTCTGGATCTGGAATCCAGTTCAGATCCTTTAGCTGCTGTAAGTTTAGTGGATTCCCCCCCATATTCTGTACTACCAATAGATTTTAGTGTGTATGGGTTTGCTTAAATGGGCTTGGGCTGGGTCAGGATCTCTGTAGCAAGAGAGTGTCTGGCTGGAGAGAACAAGCAAACATTGTTTCTCAGATACTTTCCCTTTTGCATTATTTATCAGAAATCCACTACCATCACACTGTTGGGGGAGGAGGTTTTGATGTGTCATCTGGCTCAGTAGTCTCAGTATTAACTCAGCAGTCAGCAGTTCTGGCCTGATTTCAGTGAGCATGTAGCCTGTTAGCTCTATAGTGTGTGTGTGTGTTTTAAAGCAAGTCCATGGTCAACGCTGATTGATTTAGTGGTGCTAATCTGGCCTAGTCTGTTTTGCTGTCTTTGATCTCTTGCTTTAGATCATGGTCTGATGAAGGGAGATCTGGATTCTCAATTATGCCCATAACAGCAGCTTTGATAGCAATGGTTCCTGGATAAGATCAGCACTGCTACTCTGAGGTTTAACAGTGTGAGGTCAACTGTCTATCCATATTCCCATGTCATGTCTCTTGGCTTGCTTGGCATGCTTTCTGGATGACAACAGGCGAAGTGAGACTGTCAGGTCTAGAGTTCACCACCTCAGAGCAAATGATTACACAAATCCTTTCCATCAGAATCATTTGGCTCCTTTTTTGGTCTCACATAACAGCCTTAGAACAGCGAAGTGAAGAGATATAGAGCAGGTATTTATTTCGTTTGCCACTTCACTGTTTGGTTGTGTACAAGTTGTTTTTTTTGGGGGGGGGTGTTCATGGTCCAGTAATGCAGTTAAAAATAAACAATTAAAAATGGAGAAACAGGTTAGTATTTTTATATTTATTGTAAATTTGTAACCAAAAAGAGTATTTATGTTCGCAATGATTCAATAAGTGTAAAACACCATTTTGTGTGCTTACGTGCTTTGTTCTGGATGTACGATACTTAAATATTGATGTATCTCAATCAATCCACAATTGGTCTTAATAGAGCTAGAGGATGTTTGTGTGAAATCTTCCTTTGCTTGCAGACCTGGCTTATGCTACAAATGATTTCTGTGCTGTAGTGAGGGGAGGTTCACTGTGCCACATTTGTAATGTCCATTGTTCTAAAAATAAATTTAAAAAAAACAACCCACAAGTAGACAACTACCTCTACCTTGTGTAGTTCAGACTAGCCATGTGCTTACTTGCATGCTGTTTTTTTTTTAAATCATGGTGAATCATCAGTTCAGCTCTGGAATTGAATGGTACACAGCACTTTGTATACTCCAATAAACGTTACAGCAGGCAGTCTCCCTGGTCATGTCTTCTGATTTCTCATCAATACACCCAAGAAAAACATGTCAGTAGGGCGTTCAGTTTAAGAGAGCCAAATAAACAATATACGATTCCCTCATACTACAAGGAAGGGGAAATACAGCTCTGGAAAAAATTAAAAGACCATTCCAAATTTTTTAAATCAGCATCTCTACATGCAGCCATTCCATTCCAGTGTCTGTTGAATTCCAACACAGGCACAACTCATGTCAGTTTATAGAATAAAACAAATGTTAATTTTACTCAAACACATACCTATAAAAAGTAAAACCAGAGAAGCTGATAATTTGGAGTGGTCTCTTAATTTTTTCCAGAGCTCTGTCATTTAATAAACAAATAATGGTTCAGTCTCAGTGGATTGAAATAATCATTTCACATCAAAGGTTTATTTAATTTGTTCTTAGGTTTTATACCCTTGTAGAGGCTAGTTAATGAAATTCACACCATGTTAAAAAAAAAAAAAAAAAAATACCTGTGGTACCTTCAGTGTACAGAAAGGATATGTATTGACATCTGGTTTGTTATTACAAAATGGAAATATGGTTCTGTTGCCAGGAATGCAACTGAAATATTACCATCAAAATTTAAATAACTACAAACAACCCACTTAAATTCTTTCAACACATCCCCAATTACCAGTTTCTAAAGTACAAAAAAAAAAACATTCAAAATTGCATAGCAAAAATATATTGAAATGCATAGTTTTGATTCAGTCCTGCCATGAAATTTGTAATGTGAAATCAAAAGCAGCTAAACAGACAAGAACAAGGAAGGAGTGAAGTTGACCCTTTAACAAAAAAAAAAGTTTCTATGGTGAAATACATCTATACCTTGTTCAGTGTGAGAATAAGATATTTTGAGACATTGTTTGGCAGCTAACTAGGCAGCACTTGCCTAGAAAGAAGACATACTTACATAAACATACATACAAATGCTTTTTAACTGCAGGAAATGAATGTTGCAAAACTAGAAGGAAATTTAACTGCTTGGTCTTTCGTCTCAAACTACCGCAAGAAAAGAGAAGTGGTAGCAACTTTATACAAACAAGATGTTCAGTAACTCCAGGCTTCCCATCTCTACTTTGCAGGAGCAAACCCCACACGATCAGCATCCCTGTCGAACACAGTGTAGTACGTCCTGATGAACACATCTCCGAGGATCCATAGGGGCCCTGCAGGAGGTGGGATATCCATGGCCATGAAGCCGGACAGACAGATTGATACACCCAGCTGAGACTCCTGCATGAGAGCAAAGTGTGAGGTTAAATGCAACACTTAAGTCTTGACACAAACTATCAATAGACCATGCACACAGCCACAAGACATGTTGCAAAAGTAATTCTAGGAAACAGGAAGTCACCAACTGGAGTAGAAGTGGGTACACAGTGGGTTTACAAAGTAAATTACAACACAGATTGATGATATCCCAGGTTGGAGGTTGAACAGATTAAAGTGAATGTCACGAGTCTGAATGCTCTCTATTCTTGACTATACGTTTATCTACCTTCATGACATAGTCAGCTCCAGTCAGGTTAAACATCTTTCCTCCTATGTTGAAGGAGACAACAGGGAGAGTTGGAATCTTCTTACAGTCAATCATGTACTAGGAGGGAGAGAAGAAAGAGTTGAAATTATCTCAAAAGGCAAAACCAAAAATCATACATTGTTATTCCAATACATGCTTCATTGACAACAGTATGAGTTAAAGTGTAGGAATAACTGCTTTTATCTAACACACCTCACCATGAGTGCATATATATTTTTAGCATGGGTAGCCCTAGTGAGGAATGAACCCCTAACTCTGAACCCTGGACATTGTGCTTCTCAAACAAACTGATCCTGTTGAGCCACGTACAAGCTACCATAAACTATCAGAAGTCACATCTACAACACATAGGTTGAAGCATCCGGTCCACATCTTGTCCTTAACAAGAAGGTCTCAGGTGGCTTTGTGCAGTGCTCTAATGATCTACTCTACAGTGACAGCGGTATAGTCATGACTCCACCTCTCCCATGAGCAGCGGCAGGGCTCCGATGGCTTTTTGCAGTGCTCTGATCTCCTGCACAGGACCTATGATTACAGATGTTCCCGTGTCAACAATTGCCTGGCAACCGGCTTTGCACAGAGTCAGCTGGTCGCCCACCTCAACTCTGTGGGGCAAAAAGAGAAGACAGGGAGACATCAGTTACTTTCCATCACACAGCACAGTGGCAGAAGGCTAATGGTGATCACCACGATGTGTTGATCTAGAGAAAGATGCATTAAGTTGATTGGTGGTGCGAGACGCTCAGAGTATAAAGTTTCATAATGCTACCTAGTAAGTGCTAATTGGGCAGCATTAATACAATAAAAAAAAAACAGGAATAGGATAGGAGGTTTTTTTTGAGTTTCTAACGACCTCTACGATGGATGCAAGCGTTCTCCAAGTGTCATTTTTGAGACATTTACTCCTGTAGTCTTTCAGATAAAAGTTGTAGCAAACTGGGAAGCTTTGAACGGCTGTAATCAACTCCTTGTCCATTTTGCACTTGCCAGGCAGAACTATTGTTCATGAAGCCAACAAGCTTGTTAACTGTTTCCCTGGTCGCCTCAGCTCTCTAGGAAATTAATGGACTTGGGGAGACTTGTTGATTGTGTTGTGTGAACGGTTAGAGACATACTAGGGTTGTGGGGATTAGACAAATATATCAGGGATCAGCGTTGAACTGAAGCCATCGCCTGGTGAAAATTCCATTTCCGCCTTTATTTACCTTAGGTGAAAATGTGCTTAGTGCAGAACACTCAAACAGGGGAAACACACGCAGGGATAGAAATTATGCTCAAGTATTTAAAATGTATGTAGAGCCAGCACAGAAGTTATCCTAGACACACTGACATTTCACAGAGCATGCTGGTTTTGTTTCCTGCATGCGTCACCCCATTTTAGTGTCTTGGGAATGCACCGTCACCTGATACTGCCTCACCTCAACTTATACTATAAATAAGACAAAAAAAAAAAATTCCCTTCCGTGCATTTAAAAGCTACACTTCACTCCCTCAAGAAAAGAAAAAATCCCCATGTCAGTGACAAAAAAAAAAAAAACTGAACTGAGAAGGTGTCATCAACTATAATATGGTCTAGTTCCTCTTTGGAGTGGAGCCACACAAGATCCTTTCTCACCCACTCATCTCAATCTGCCAGTAGGCCTTGCGTGTGACTTTGACGTAATGCAGGTCTCCGGTGTAGTACTGGGTGTCGGCCCCACCCAACATCAGCTCTCCTCCCAGCGCTGCCGACGGGTCTCTGAAGGACAGGAGAGAGGGGAAAGAATGGAGAGAAGCATGAGTCACTGTGTAAAAGTAAACTAGACCTCCCAAGAATAGTGTCAACTTGTGTTACAACTGATCAGTTAAACACAGAAGTTGCAGAATCAAGTTCAACATCAGAGACCACACAGAGTCTGCTGGTACACACACACACGTCTCCTTGCCAACAATCAAACCACCACAGCCAGCAGTAATCCTGAGACAGAGTTAGTCATCATGATATTCCAAAGAGAATTAGAGACCTTTTATGAATATTATTCAGTGCTCAGGCTTTTCATTTATTGACTGAAAACAACATTGGCTTCTCTAAGACAGAGCAAAGCCTTCCTTCCAACTCATCTGTCACTAACCTGCTTAGGTAGAAAGAGAAGATGTTGTGGGGCAGGAGCTTGGCAGACATGGCTGTGTCAAACACTGGGGTAACGTTGGCCACAGATATGGAGGGGTAGGCCATGCCCAAGATGCCATCGAAGCGAGCCACAGCAAATGTGATGCCAGGCTGTTTCACTGCCTCACCAAACTGCTGGCCAGGGATTGGCAGGCTTGCCATCTGAAGGAGAGGGGAAGGGAAGGGAGAAGAAAGAAAGGCGAAGATTAACAGACAATGGATGGTGATGTCCACTGTGGTAAAGTGGCTACCAAATGCTGCCTATTTTGCCCACCAAAAGAGTGTAATGCAGTTAAACAAGGGGTCATGTGAGTTTCTCAGACTCACAGAGACAGTGTCCCCACTGATGAAGCCAGACAAGCTGCCTCTGCCATACCGGATGGAGAACTCTGTGCCGTTCTTCGCGTAGGTGCTGGACTTCTTAGAGTTGTAACGACGATGAAGCCCTGAGCAGAGTTCAGAGTTCAAGTTACTGCAGTAAGGAAACATGAACACGTATACATTTCATGGGCTAAACAGCAGCCATGATACACCAGGATATTGATGGGAAATTTCTAATAAGGAAGGAACTAATGCATTAGTTCCTTATACTGTTGGTCACAGTATTTATTTCCATAGATTTCAATCACAACACTGCTGCTAGCAAAACTGCATATCAACAATGCCTGAAAATGGTGCCCATACACTGCATGGATACAGTTAAGCATTTGTTCTTCAATTACATGGCATGTGACTGCAGTGTGACTGCAATTAGTTCTGGGGACACAGAAAAACATGACTTAAGGGTTTGGCCTTTGTCTTGCACATATGTAATAATTACCCAGGAGGTAGGAAGTAAAACCACACACTGGCCTTAATTGTATATAGAACAGAGAAAACCATGCCTCCTTTCTCTTATAACTTTGTAGTCCCTTGAATTTCTTTATTACTAGACTACTTGAAATTACAATGATGCACGAATGACTGACTTGTTCTTCTGTTTGCAGTTAGTATGAATTGCTCTGGTCTGGATAAGAGTCAGAACAAAACATCTAAATGGCATTGACACTTGAGGAATCAAAAACAGCCATAAATGGCTACAGCAACATCGTGCTGATGAACGTGCAGAAGCTGAATGCATATTGTGAAAAACTAAAGACTGTGGCGTTTTGGACACACACACACACACACAAGTTCTCCAAAACCAAACTCACAGCAGGCCACATCTAGGAAGGAGCAGTGGATGGAGGGGACCCAGAGGTTGGAGGAGCCCGGTGTCAAACAGCACAGTGAAGTCTTGGGGAGGGGTGCCAATGCTGATCAGCCCAAAGTACTGAGCCTGAGTGGACAGACAGATGAACAGAAACCATTATGCTCTCTGCTTACTGAAGAGGCATACTAGAAATGACCAGACAGGGACGTTATAGCCTCGTGATCACCACGTATACCTACATCCATAAAGTTGGTCAGTCTCTCCACGGGCACGTTTGGAGATGCTACTGGGGACAGAGCGGCGTCCGGAGCGTCAGCGGTCTTAGCAAAGGCCCGAAGCTGCTCCAGAGACATCCCGTTGTCGCTAATCAGGCGGCGTACGGTCCTCGTTTTGTGAAGGGGAACTCTGCGGTGGAAATATTGAATGACTTACAAAAAGACTAGGAGGTACAGGACGCTGCAGCGCAGAAGAAGAGGAGGCTGCGCGCCGCGTCCTCGCACACTTCATGTCTGCAAACTTTCTGATGTGTAGGGCTGTAGGGCTATGCACGTGTAATTAGAATTGCACGGGTGTCAAACGTTATTTCACGGCACATTATCCTCACGAGAGGTGGAAGCAGGTGCGGTTAATTATGAATCTTCCGTTAAACAAAAGCACAAGGTAAAAACATGAAAAAAAAGACATTAAACACAAGTTAACGCCCCCCCCGGAAATATCCTTGCTAGTCTAAAATGTGCATATTGTTTGAAATGTAACGGTAGAAGTTGCAAATCAGCTGACAAAACAATACTTACCTTATGATGGCAGCACTGTGTGTTATCAACAGCGCCACAATCATATAAAATATTTGAAGTCGTGCCATTTTCTGCTCTACCAATAATTGTATTATCGTTGTCTTTTTCTTGTTACTCAGAAATGAGTGTGGCAGACCGCAGACCAGCGTTTCAAACTGACGCACTAACATCAACTACATCCGTAAATACGCTTCGACACTTCCCGAAATTTTCTCGGTTTTCTCCGCTCGTGGCCTCCGTGATTGGAGAAAAAGCTCGAACAAAACACGGCGATTGGTCGAAAAAAGAGGGCATCGCCTCAAATTCTAAACCAGTGCGGGTCTCGTAAGGGTCACGAGTTGTAATGCATGACCGCAAAGTGATAGGACACATACTTGCATTGTGCCAATATTTGAAAACTGAGTTGATAAAAGTAACATACAATAGAAAGCATACTTCAATTCTGAGAAACCCTTGGAATTTAGGCTTCAATAACCATACAGATGTTGTCAAACCCGGATTAACACTCTGTGGTGCCCCTGGGTGTCCACACCTCAAGTGCCCCTTTTGGCACAAATGTACACTTAAATAAAATGTCACCATGTATGTAATGTACTAAAAAACTAAAAAACCTGTACTACTAGGCTCTACAGTACACACATCATAGACAGATTGAAGACATCACATATGAAATAATACTACAGTGTGTAAACCATAGATTTACATAGGCCTGTATTAAATGCCTAACTACAACAGAATAGGCCTACGACTAACAAACATCATACACAGAGATCTAAGTTGTAGGTGACATTGTAGGCCATGTCAAACACCCTAGGTATTACGGGGAGTTGTGAGGAACTGCACAGTGATAGGCTACATTTAAAATAATTTTCTGTGTGCAGTGTGTAGTTCAGTACTATTTCAGCACAGGGCAGTGCTGGGCCACAAATAATAAATCACACAATAGAGAGATGAAACGCAAAAAATACTAATAGACCAGTGATGTGACAGTGGGAATGCCACCCTATGTAGGCCTAAGGTATTACAATGCATATTAGAAAAGCAAGTTTGTGAATGGCTGGGTCTACTTGAACTGCCCTCCGTTACAGGCATCACAAACTGGACGGAACCAGGTCAAGTAGATAAACTTGCCACATGAAAACCCCAACAAGTCCAACCGCCGACCACCACAGTCCTTACTTTTAGAAGAGCTTCTTTGTCTGTGCAAACTGATGTATTAAGTCCTCAAAGTCAGTCAGGCTCATAGTCGGGTTGCTGTTCACTAGCCTCCTGGCCCTGGCCCTGACCTTGGACCTGGGCCTGGACCTGGACCTGGGTCGCTATATGACTGTGGGGATCAGGACTTATTTATTTAGTTATTACACGATCAATACACCAATCATAATTCTACATTTTTCTACGAAACCTTTATTTTATTATGATTGGTTCTAATCTTTGTGGCCCCCACCAGTTACGTTACTTTTTTATTTTTTTAATAGCGCTGATAAATTGGATGCTTTGGTGCCCCTCTCAGACAGGCAAGAGGGCGGGTGCCCCCAGGTGCTCGCCTGGTGCCATATATGATCTATCCGGCCCTGGATGTTGTTGTATCTTGACCTTTCAAGCTGTTCAAATTGGAGAACTGCTTGCTTTTTTCAACCCACAATAATAGCCATGGGATGAGCTGGAATAAGTTTCTCAACCACTCAACCACTGAATTGTCTGTTGATAGTATGAGTGACATCTAAACAATACTACAAATCCATATTGACTCATGCAAACCACCATTCAACAAAAGCTGCACTTTGAGAGAAGAATCCATGACGAAACACGGCCTGCGTCTCAGACATAATTGCAAAACCGAGGCTCACTTGACCTGTTGAACAGGCTAAAAAAACACGAGCCACAAAACAATTAACACTGACACATAGAAAGACATGCACATACACCTTCCAGAAGCTTTTCAAGTTCACTGTGCCAAAATTTAACATGAGGATGAAATGATGAAAATATAATAATATTAAATTCAGTAATAAATAATAAATTCAGTGGAAATCAAATCATCACATATACATTTGTAGTTTAGTCATATTTATTTTGCTGTTGAGAGTCAAAACGTTCTCAGTATCAAAGGCAAATAAATGTTAGCAAACCTGAACCTAAGTGCAACAGGTGTCTCTCAGCTTACATGAAGGTGTCATGATGGGAGGAATACGTCCAAGGAATGACTGAGGGGGAATTAATTGTAAAAAAAAACCCACCCTAGGTACTAGGAGAGTTGTGAGGAACTGCACAGTGATAGGCTACATTTAAAATAATTTTCTGTGTGCAGTGTGTAGTTCAGTACTATTTCAGCACAGGGCAGTGCTGGGCCACACATAATAAATCACACAATAGAGAGATGAAACGCCAAAATACTAATAGACACAGTGATGTGACAGTGGGAATGCCACCCTATGTAGGCCTAAGGTATTACAATGCATATTAGAAAAGCAAGTTTGTGAATGGCTGGGTCTACTTGAACTGCCCTCCGTTACAGGCATCACAAACTGGATGGAACCAGGTCAAGTAGAAAAACTTGCCACATGAAAACCCCAACAAATCCAACCGCCGACCACCACAGTCCTTACTTTTAGAAGAGCTTCTTTGTCTGTGCAAACTGATGTATTAAGTCCTCAAAGTCAGTCAGGCTCATAGTCGGGTTGCTCTTCACTAGCCTCCTGGCCCTGGCCCTGGCCCTGACCTTGGACCTGGGCCTGGACCTGGACCTGGGCCTGGACCTGGACCTGGACCTGGGTCGCTATATGACTGTGGGGATCAGGACTTATTTATTTATTTATTTATGTTGGCATGTATGAATTTGTCTTGGAGGTTGAAGTTTGTGCCCACCTACCACGATCAATACACCAATCATAATTCTACGAAACCTTTATTTTATTATGATTGGTTCTAATCTTTGTGCCCCCACCAGTTACGTTACTTTTTTATTTTTTTAATAGCGCTGATAAATTGGATGCTTTGGTGCCCCTCTCAGACAGGCAAGAGGGCGGGTGCCCCCAGGTGCTCGCCTGGTGCCATATATGATCTATCCGGTCCCTGGATGTTGTTGTATCTTGACCTTTCAAGCTGTTCAAATTGGAGAACTGCTTGCTTTTTTCAACCCACAATAATAGCCATGGGATGAGCTGGAATGAGTTTCTCAACCACTCAACCACTGAATTGTCTGTTGATAGTATGAGTGACATCTAAACAATACTACAGATCCATATTGACTCATGCAAACCACCATTCAACAAAAGCTGCACTTTGAGAGAAGAATCCATGACGAAACACGGCCTGCGTCTCAGACATAATTGCAAAACCTGAGGCTCACTTGACCTGTTGAACAGGCTAAAAAAACACGAGCCACAAAACAATTAACACTGACATATAGAAAGACATGCACATACACCTTCCAGAAGCTTTTCAAGTTCACTGTGCCAAAATTTAACATGAGGATGAAATGATGAAAATATAATAATATTAAATTCAGTAATAAATAATAAATTCAGTGGAAATCAAATCATCACATATACATTTATATATGTAGTTTAGTCATATTTATTTTGCTGTTGAGAGTCAAAACGTTCTCAGTATCAAAGGCAAATAAATGTTAGCAAACCTGAACCTAAGTGCAACAGGTGTCTCTCAGCTTACATGAAGGTGTCATGATGGGAGGAATACGTCCAAGGAATGACTTGTATTAATTGTAAAAAAAAAATAGCATAGCACTCTCTTCTCAAAAACTTTAGCTAATGTTATGATTTATTAACATCACTGACTAATAAATAACTAAACTGGATCCAGCACCGGCCTCACCCACCACACCCACCCACTCTGCCACAATAATAATATAATAATATTCTAGCTCCATGCCTAAGAATGAGGAAACATCCACAAATTTTGCTGTGGAGCAACTGTGTGTGTGTGTCTGAGTGTGTTGGTGTGCACTTATGTGTTTGTCCGCTTCGCTCGCGTGTCTACGTTAATCAAGTTGCGCAAAAAAAAGGATCCACCCTCATTGTTTTTCTGTGTTCAAGCAGCAGGGAAATCACACACCTGCCTGGCCTCTTAGAAGACTGGATGGCACTGACAGAACCAGAGGTGCACACATCATATGTGCCCTAACACGAATAGAGACCTGTAAACGCTTTTTATTTTTTTATTTTTTGGTTTTTAAGTGGATAGACAATCAGAGATCAAAGGGAATAGTGAAATAGAGAGGAAGGATAACAACAGCCTCTGGACCGGAACATGACGGTAAGGCCCAAGATCAGATTTTTTCAATGTACATGAATAGACAAACAGCTAGGCCTAAAGGCTTCATGACTGAAAAGAGATAATTCTACATGTCCACAGGTTGGGATTTAGAGACTTTATCTACTCACATAGTGTCAGCTTCACCCAATGTGTCCTCCATCCATCAGTCTATTTTAGAGATTGTGAAATACCTCATATGTGATTTCTAAGCATTAACATTTCATTAAACAGAATGAGATGACCACTTTAGTGTCATGAAATAAGTAAGAGTCTGATGAGACACAGCAATGCAACTTGCACCTGCGCTGGCATATGACGTATACAAACTTGCACAATCAGAATACCTGAGAGACAATGCAGCTGACTCAACCTGTGGTATTACCATGTGAGCGCAGCAGCACACCCATGCTTAAAAAATGCTAAAAACGTTGTTGAGGTTCCAAAACGAAGTCATTAGTCCAGCTACTGTTTATTCTAAAGAACCACATCAAAGGTTGCATGTAAAAACTGGATTAATTCCATTTGGTTGGATTTACTGGTATGTTTGTTTCCTCTGTCTTTCCTGTCAGGAAGCTCAAATAGCTTTTATAACTGGTTGGCCCTCCTTGCATTTCCTCGAAAAGTGATGTGTGTTTTGGTCAATAATGAAAAATAAAAATAAAAATTTAAGCATTTTGATATCTTGTCACAGTAAGAATCTGATTTCTCTCAACAACAACCCATCAGAACAATTTTTCTCTGTGTGAGGATCTGATTCTGAGCATGTTCACACGCACACACACACACACACACACACACACACAAACACACACACACACACACAAACACACACACACACACACACACACACACACACACACACACACAGATACTGTGTGCACTGGTACGCCGTAGTGGGTACTGACTACCCAGGGGCCCCAAGTTGAGGGCGGCCCCCTAAAATGTGGGGAGTGAAATGCCCTTTGTGGTCCTCAAGTTTATATTTATAGATATTTTATACTTTTATTTCACACTGTTCTAGTTTTGAAACAGGTTTTGGTTGAATTCTGCAAAACTACAAACAAACAAAAGGTTTGCGTTTCAGGCAGCCAAACACCCCAGGACAAAGTACCTGGTGAATTCCAGCTCTACTGGCTCCTGTGACGTCCTTTCCCCCTCGGCAGAGCCCGCCTACCAAGACCCAGACATAGCAGCGGTAAATATTGTAATATTTTATTAAAATAAAAGTTTCTCGCATCTTACATGACTTTGTTTTTTTTGACAAATGACAATGTAAAAACAAGAAATGAGTGGAGGATTTTGGGTTTATCTCTGCTTCTATTTTAGTACTGTACTTAGGTACTTAGGTACATTCTGATATTGATTTTTCTGTTTATTTTCCTAATAGAGTTATTGAGCTTTCGTGTCATGGAGGGTGGTATACATAAATCCAGTTTTGATTGCTTTAAAATAGTTCTCATGCATTATAAGACATTTTGATAAATTTTTTCTTCTTTTCCAGCCTGACCTTGTGGGTCGAAGCCAATCAGTGGCTGGGGTCAAGCCTAAACCTCTTCCCAGGTCTAAATCACAACCTGTAGCCCCGTGTAGAGCTGCCAGTATGGTCCACCCTGTACACAACAGTAGCAATGCAATCAATGCTGCGGTCAGTCAAGCAATTATTCATCACTCAGTGTTTTTATTATGCCTTCTGTTTTCTTTGTACCTACTTTTTTCTTGCAAATTTAACATCTACCTGCTTGTCCTTCTTTTATTTTATTGTTGCTAACACAAGTATTTAAGTATTGTCTTTTGTTCCATTAATCAACAGGGTTTTGTAACTTTGATAATGTAACTTTATAACGTATTTTTTCACCAGACATCCAAACATAACGCGTACCCAGCAGATTATAAGACGCCTCGTCCTGTCCGTCGTCCTCCCATTCCACCAAAGAATAAGCGCGTGACCTCTAGCAGAAATGGAAGCCATGATAACTTCAATTCAAATCCTGAACTAACTGTGAAGGTACATAATCATATTATTGTAGATGAAATTAAGCATTTCATTTTAACAGGAGAGATCCTGTATATATCTATCTACTCTTAATAAATGATTGCTGGCTTGAACGTAAAGCACATTATGGGTTATTATTAAAGTTATGTGTCATCTTACACCATTGCATCACAAAATAGTAATATTTTCAGGGAAAGAATCATGTGTTTTTGAAATATTGACTAATTTCAGGTAGCAAAATTTCTCCAAATGCATGAATAGCATTTTGCATTAAAACCCTCGCTTGTTTTTCATTCGTCCTCTAGTCTATGGCTTTCAATGGTGAGCCATCTCCTGTTCCTCCTCCTCGGCCTGAGCGACCCCGTCCTCCCTCCATCTATTACGCCTCTTCAGAGTATAAGAGAACGCTTCCTGATACAGGACTAAAACCTCAAGTAAGGGCTGGTGTATTTCACCATTTTCACTTCTTGTACAACAGGACCCCTAAAATCATGCCGTGTTGTCTGAGACTTCTCTGAGGCTGGTCTGAAGTGTATTAATTTCTATGGTTGATTAAAAACTTTGCAACTTTGTATAGCAATGGAGATCCAAAAAGCTACACAACAGCAGAGCCTAACAGAGTCTATCCATTGACAATGTGGATTTTCCTGATCTAAATGTTCCAAATGTGGAATATATATTTTTTAAATCTTTGTTTTCTTTGTAAGGTTTATATAAATAGATTTCAATCATACTCAGCTTCATACTCAAGCAACCATCATGTCATGCTTGTTTAATGTTCATCAGGCCACAGATAATGACAGGCCCGCAGTACCACCACGCCCGCCTCAACCGGGACAGTCCCTAACACACACCCTTTCCCACTCGCCCTGGGTGTATGAAACCTCGTGTCTACAGGGCCGGGAGCCACTCACACAGGTGAGACCTGAATGGTAATGAACTGTGCTTGGACAGGAGCCAAACGAGCAACAAAAGACCCATATCATGCTGCTGTCATGGAAAATCAAATGCTTACAGGTCTCACGCTGTTGAACTGCATTTAATGCATTCCAGACAAGGTGATGCATAGATATTGGCGTGGTTACGTGGTTAGAGACAAGGAAGTGTTCTGCTCTGATGAGATTAGAGATTTAGTTTATCATTATGTTGCCATGGTGAAGCAATACAAGAGTGAACTCTGAGAAGCTTTATCTGTGGCTCATTCACGTCTGTTTTAGAATCAGAATCAGAATCAGAATCAAATTTATTGGCCAAGTACATTCACACATACAAGGAATTTGACTTGGTGACGGTGAAAACAGACAGGCACAGCAATCAATCAGTTCAATCATTGTTCAATATTTAGAATATTTTGCTTTGTTGAAATATGTTTTAGCGTCTACTGCTCATGTCATTCAGTATCTCCACTAACTGACATTCCAGGGTAATGATGAGCGCTCTCCTGTGTATGACGACAGAAGAGCCCCTTCTATTCCTCCTGAGACCCGAAATTACCAAAGATTGTCCATTTCCAGCTCCAGGTCCTCCACCCTGCGGCCTCACTATGATACGCAGAATGCCGTGCTGAGCAAGAAGGTGAAACCTTTTCCTCTCACAAATAAAATCTTAAGTCATGCAAAGCGTTTACTTATGCATTACAGGCATGAGCAAGAGGCATGAGTAGAGAAGAACTTGCAAATGGCGTTGCATTCAAATACCTATCACATGCCTACGATATCGCATTTTTTGCGATTGCTTTGACTCAATATTCACAACAGTTTAAAAGTGCAAAACTCCGTCAAAGCATCAGAACATTACATTTATTATTCTGTCATTCCTGCATTTTAAAATAAAATGGTCATTATGAAATCATGCCGGTAAACAAAAAATAATTCTGTTCAGACTTTGCAATGGTCATTTCCTAATATTTAGATTACCCAATATTAGCAGCAATGAGCAAAATGTTTTCTCAATGTATTTGAAGTATTTTAAATTATGTAAGCGATCTCTGTGATATGAAAATCCTGCATATATTTTACAAGGCGAAATGAATGCACTGGTGTCCATCATGATGAAAGAAAGACATGAAAATAAAGACACATTTAGTGATTGTACCTGCATCAATTTACTGTGCATGCTCTGTTCTTCATCGATCATTACTTTAGTTGATACTTTGATGAGAGTAACCTCTGAAGAATAACGGCTGTATCCCTATGTAATAGTGTTGAATAACAAATTGTTTGTCTTTGTCTGTAGCAGCCCTTCAGTGAAAAAAAGAACAGTGCACCAGCGCGACCACAACAACCACCCCCACCCTCATTCACCCCTCCACCTCCACCCTCAATAAAAAGATCATCCCTATCACATCCTCGCATGACAGATTCACTCTACACTGAGATAGAGGATTGCGTCTACCTGCAGGTTCTGCCAGAGGAGAACAATGATAGGATGGTGAGAAAGACCACATGCATGTGCACAACACACATGTGCAAACAAACAAACTGATGTGCACAAAAGAAACACAGGTGGTTCTATATATGAAGCATGCACACACACACACACACACACACACACACACACACACACACACACACACACACACACACACACACACACACACACACACACCTATGCTGTAACGTAACATGTTGGTTAGTTGATACAATTATCTCATTCAAAATTGTTTGGGATTTTTTTTCTCGTTTCAGTTCAGACCATCAGAGAGTGTGTACAACTCTGGGTACAAAGACTACAAGACACCTGTCCCAACACCGCCTCATGCTGGACTACACTACCAGAGCGGTTACTTCCCTCCACATCAGCCTACCATAGATGACACAGAGGTAAGGCCTGGACTTGGATTGGGTTATATTGTATTGATTGGTTCCACTTTGCTGCACTTCCCTCTATGTGTGCCCTAGTGTGAGAATTATTTTTTCTCTTACTGGCACGCTGGACATCAGTTATTTCACATTTTATTTGAGACAAATCGTAAATCAATTTCTAAGACACACTGATTAAAACACAGCTCAACTAATAGAATGTGCTATCAAGTAGAAACCATTGTAAGTAAAATGTTCTCCCTCTGCAACACATTTTAATAATAAAATAATCTGCTTCCTTAGGACATAAATAACTTGTTGGGATGGCTGAAAACAGTGAGATGTGAGTATGAAAATGTATTTCTTAGTACTCCATGTCTATGGAATACTAGTTCTGTGTTGTGTTTTGTTGGACTGTGTTATACAGTACTGAGTGATTTTCTGCTTTTTGGTGTATTTTTCACATTGAATTTGGTCAGATCTGTTGTGGGGTGTAGTACTATAGAAGGAAGTAATCAAACATGCAATCGTCACGTGTGAAAAATAGTTCTGCAGCACAGTGTTGCATACCTGTATGACTTCGGATTGCATCTAGTTCTAGCTGCTAGGGTTTCATACTCTATGTGAAAACAGAGGGTGAGCTTTCAGTGAACTTTATCTTCTGTAGTTCTACTACAGATGTCCATTAAGAAATTTGAACGAAATAAATGTCTAATCTTTCACATTTTGACACATTTTTTTGGTGTCATTGTCTTCCTCTATGAACTACTGCAACTCACAAATCATCTGACTGAATTCAATGTAAAAATGTACAAAATAATCAGTGCCAATACAAAATTGCACAAAAAATAGTGCTCTCAGTGACACAGCACATAACCAACCTGTACATTAGCTAACTCTTTTCTCTGCTTTAATTGCTGCAGACTCTGATAATATGGCTCCATCGCTATATGGCCTCAGTATAGTGAATGAAACCAGGTAAGAGAACATACTGATGTAACTGTGATAAAAGTGCATGCAGAAAAGAGAGAACTGGCAATATGTAATTTCAGCAACATTAGTTTTCTGTTTCTCCTTTACAATATTTGAGAGTGAATAGGCTGCAGCTGCTGGTGCAGTACTGTTACAGAGTAGATGCAGGAAAGATGATGTGGAACATCTATAGTGGCAACCCATGTATGTTTACAACACAACCTTTGGCATAACACCTTAAATCTCCAGCTCTGTGTCACAGACTCATTAGATATCACTTAGCAACAAAGTGAACTATATGGCATGAATTATTTTTGTTCAATCTGTCCTGTCATTTTCTCCATACAGAGAATTCAACCAGAGAGCCATGTGTGTGAAACAGGCCCTGCGTCTCTTCAACCTGCTGCTGATCAAACGCAACGACATCCTGCGGGGCCACATCTCCGAGCTCACTGCCATCTCCAACAGCCTGGACAAGGCGCAGAAGAAGACCAAAACCATGGGCATTGCTGGAGGCACCACAGGTGCTGTGGGAGGGGTGGCAGCAGTGGTGGGTTTTGCCTTGGCTCCCGTGACCATGGGGGCCTCTCTGATTGCTACCGCAATTGGTGCTGGTATGGTGGCATCTGCTGGGGGCATGGGCGCCCGCGCAGCTATTGCCAACAAGAAGAGTGTGGATAGGAAGAGGGTTGAAAAGATAGTACAAGACTACAAGGCCAGTGTTGTTGATCTGGAACATTGTCTGGTGTTTATCCACTCGGGGATGGATGAGCTGAGGAGGCATGACCTTGCCAGGTTACAGAGGGCAGGAGCCCAGCCTGACGCACTGAGGATGGCTGAACTGTCACAGTCTGTGTTCAGGGATGACATGTACAATGTACTGGGGAAATCTGTGGCACCCGCAGGTGGGATGTCATCAGAAAGACTGCTCCAGGCTTTTGCTAAGGAGATGGATCTGTATTTTACAGAGAAAGATGGTCAGAGGATGAAGAAGTCGACTGAGAGCAGGTTTTCAAGCAGAGTTTGTCTGCTGGCTCAAAGTCTGCAGGAAGCACTAGATGAATTGAATCATATGTGGGAAATGTTCAGTAGATTCTAAGACCTTTGTGTGTTTGTGTGTGAGTGGATGAGTGAGAAAGAGGGAGAGAAGTGAATGTTTTACAATATTTTAATATGCATTTAAAATATGCAGGTATTCTTTCTTTACCAAAAAATGGTGTAATAAACACTTTTTAAAATTGAATTTTAATGTCTGATTGCGTTATTATTACGAAAGGGTCTATTGAATGGAATGGCATCAAATATATAAGAAACATTTATGTTTCTCTAAAAATAGTTCCCACATGATCTCAGTTTATGTTTTATGTATCACTAAGACGTAGCACGTAGTCGCGATGAGTTTTTAGGTTATGGGCTATGCATGGAATGCAAACATTGGCGCAGTGATATAAACATGGCTGATGCGGAAGGATATAGAGCTCGTGTGAGCTCTATATTAGCACCGCAGCCTTGTCTGCGCCATTTTACTTTCCAAGGATCAACAACGCAGATTATCATTAAACGACAGCGCGCTTTTGGGCGAAATGGAAGCGTAGACGTGTGCAGCGATCCAGCAGCCAACTCAACAGTGCATCCAGACAGTGCACTGAATCAATTCTTATTCAGAAAAATGACGTAAGTATAACTTTTATAAAATTGAATTCAGTAACAGCTGTCCGGCCTACAGAGGCCGCGCGCGCCTTACCAGCCTACCTCGAACTCTCTAAACTCGCGAAATTTCTGGACTTAATTATAATAATTTTAGCTTTTATATTAACTGAATAAATTGTTGTTTATAAGACTGTCTGGCGTTTAATGACATTATCAAACCAGGGTGACATGACACGTGACATCAGGAAATGTTACCCTTCGCGCACTATGTCTCGTTGTATCGTATCAGTTATTTCGTCACGGATAACTTAGCTACATTTTCATCCAATTTCAATGTTTTTATCTCAATTGTTGTGCCAACGTGGCAACCAGAAAATGGTCCATTTCCCCTTTTGTGTCAAAATGGCGGCTTTGTGTAGGCGGGATTGAGAACAAAAGTGTGTGAGAAGTGGGGGGAGACTTTCTCCCTCAGTTGCTTTGGAAACAGACCGGCATTGACGTCAGTCACAACACTCTAGGCGTGGTTAAAACACGTGGTATGAGGCAGGTTCATGGAGTGATGCAGTGATGGGGGCAGTGTTGCACCAAAACATGCAAAAGCACCTGCCTTTGCGATCTTGTTTTTTTTTTTTAGCTTAGCTTTATTACAGCTTAGCTTAATTACACAACACTTTAATTACAATTAGATGGCTCTCCAATACAAAATCATTTCAGTAGAAATTATTAATTATTAACTTGCATTCAGTAATGTTTTTGGGGATTTTGGGCTTAAAATTTTACTACAAAGATCTTACCATGTGTTCCTTGTGTTTTGCCATCTCCCTCAGGTCCTTTTTGGGAAACCTCAACTCTGCTGCAGTCGACAGCATAAAAGAATCCGACGCCTTCCTATTATCGTCGCGCACCCGATTTGTGACCAACAACAGCCATTATGACCATGATGATGACAAACTCACTGTTTGGCCTGGAAGGCATGGAGGCCCTACTCTGGGGGCCTTCCTCTCCCATGGCTGACCCCATGGGGTCCCTGCATTTCCACCCTGACAAAGAACAACACGAGGGAGGAGGAAGCTCCGGTTTGGAGTGGGGTACGTCACCCCTCTCCTCTTCATCGCCCTCCACTTCCTCCTCTCCTCCTCCCTTCTACTCCCCTCCTCCCTCACCACCAGCCCTGCTCCTCCACGGGGACAAAGCGGGAACTGAGTCGGACCTGCCCTGGTTGGCCCACCCTGACCAGCTGGGACGCACCCAAACAGTCCCAGATGACATCAAAGGTGATGACTGTGTAGATTGATGTTTACTGATGATCATGAAGCAATCTTAACACTTTAAAATGCTGTTCCCTGCCATTGCCATATTTAAAGGCTTATTCCTTCTTTACACAGTAGTAAACATTAGATACAAATACTGTTCCTTTTATATTGACCATCATACCAATATAACTGAGGACAATTTGACAGTTCCTTTAAATATAGAACCATATTTGCCTCTACAGGGAATTCGTTTGGTGACCTGGACTGGATGACCGAGAGAATGGACCTGAGCGAGTTTGACCTCGACTCGCTGATTGGCTCCTACGGTTCTGAGGAAGAGTCTCCTAGCTCTCCAGAAGACCTGCTTGCTTCCTTGGACTGCCCCATGGACCTCGACTCCTTCCCCCTCCCCACCCTACCATCTCCTGCATGCTCAAGTCTTCCTACTCCTACTTCTCTTCCAAGTATATCTACCGCCGCCCTTTCCACTGCCTCTACAGATGTCTCTCTCATCCCATCTGCTGAGCCAGTGTCCCAAGTTGACAGGCAGGAAGTTCCCTCCCCTCCATGTGTCCCAGAACCCCAAGAGGAGCTGGAGATTAAATCTGAGCCCGTGTCCCCTGCCCCTCCCTCTCCTGCCGACACCCTAGACCTGGGCAGTGAGGTGGATGTCTTAGAGTGTGAAGTGAAGCTAGTGGTGGCTGCTGTGGTGCCCCAGATCCCTAGGATTGTCCTGTCTCTTACACCCACCCGGATCGTCCTCCTCTTGGCCCCCAAAGAAGAAGTCGGGGTCACCACCACCACTGTAACCACAACACCAGGAGATCATCCATTCCTCCCCTCTTCCTGCCTCTACTCCATCAAAGTCTCCCAGGAGCAGACCCTACCCTGACCACAAATCCACACCCAGTCCACCCTCTCCCAGTACCAATGGTGTCAAAGTCAAGTCCCCCAGGGGTGCAGCAGGAGAAGAAAGGATGGCTTTGAAAGCTCCAAAGGATAAGAAGATTAAGAAGATGGAGCAGAACAAGACAGCCGCCACTCGTTACCGGCAGAAGAAGAGGGTTGAACATGATTCACTCCACACCGAGTACGCTGGGCTGGAAAGGCGGAACATAGAGCTGACCGAGAAGGCTGACTCCATGGCCAGAGAGATCCAGTACCTCAAAGAGCTGATGGAGGAAGTTCGCCTGGCCAGGATCAAGAAAGGCCTTGGCGCTGACCTCTAGTGGTCAGGGCTGAGAATGACGAGATAGTTGAGGTGTTTGTTTTCCTGAAAGTGGAAAGATTTAGGAAATGGGCTCAAAAGGTTTTTTTTCACCCAAACAATTATTGGATTCGTTGTGTATTCTAATATCACAATGCATGTCTGAGATGCCCAAAATCAGCAAAACTGATATTTGTCTTTGCCTGAATCTCTCTCTCCTTTTTTAAATGGATATAAACAGTATAGGTATTTAATATTTTGTCTACTTGTCTAGAGTACTATATGAACCTATTAAGTATTTTCCATTCAGTATGAACGTGTTATTCCTTCAAATATGCTGTTAAGTTCTTAAAACCATGGACTCCTGTAACATTGTAGTAGATGTATATTGTATTATGAAGCTGTATTTGTGTAATCTCTTAACGTCCTTATTAATTTGTCAATAAAGAGTTTTAAGACGATCCAGCATTCATTTTGTCTCCTTCTTAAAGGCAGCATCAATATGTTGGGAATATCTCAATGGCACAGAAGTAAAATACCAGAATGACTAAAACCAAAGATGTAGAAGAGATTTGAGTTCTTTCAAAGGTAGGAGAGGGGAGGTATGGCAGTGTGACTGGGAGGAACCCTAAGATCAGTGTCTTCATGTCGGTGCCTGACAGGAACATGTCGCTTAAATATATCAAAGGCGACAATGGAAATGTTGATTTATTTCAGTAAAGTAAAGCGCTCTTGGCAGGCAAAGCTTATTTGAAAAGGAATTTCATTGTCCCTCAATTTACAGGGCCAACTTTGATATGAGATGAAGCATTGAAGTTAGGTGCAATGATAAACTGCAGTACAGAGAATGTGTACTTGTCAGTCTGACCCAAGTCAGGAATGTAGTGGAGGCTACTGCGGGTTTGAAACAAAATTTAAAATATAACTTCCTTGACCTTTTCAGACCGTTTTCAGCCTCAGTTTAAGACTGCAACGTAGAGCCACAAAGAGAACAGCCTTTCGTCTCTAGTCCTGTAATGCATTACTATGAGCTGTCTGTAATACTCCCCTCTGTGGAGCCTCTTTTAGAGCAAACTGTCAGGATAATGGAACCAGCCTGACCAGCAGCATGCCGTAGATACACGAGTGTCAAATGACTGTCATGTGAAAGTACAGACGCCATTTCCCAGTCCAAGTGGTTTGATTTTGGGACGAAAATAGAATACACCAAACTATTTCTTTTCTCTGCTGTTCATTTCATGCTGACATCTGTCAAATTGTAGTTGCCCTGTGTAAGAGAGTGTGTGTGTGTGTGAGTGAGAGAGAATAGGAGAGCGAGTAAGAGAGAGATCGCTGACCCAGGCAAGGCTTGAATAATGTCAACAGCAACTATGTGCATTCAACCTAGAACTGGCCCTAAAGGTGCACGCTGTAATTGGTCCAGGCTTTTGTCCAGGTAGTTTAGGGGAAAATCTGTATTTGGAGGTGTGACAAAACCAGAATGGTGCAGAGGCGCTTAAAACGGGAAAAATGCTGCCTCCTGAAAACAATTACCTACCTGGACCACCACATCAATAATGGGATCTAGGCAGCGCAGAACACCATACTTCATACTTATGAACCCATTTCAAATCCAAATAATGCCACCAATGGCTCATATTATAATCTGTGAAGCAGATCACATGTCACACGTCCCTAAATTGTTAATGTAATGTGAATGCCATCCAGGAAGGTTGCACATTCCACCCTGCTATATCAAGACAGGACCCTTTGAGACAACAGGATGCAGGCTTCTGTAAAGAATGACATTTTTTGAAATACTAAATTGGGGACAAAATAATAACATAGGCAAAATACAAACACCAAGACATATGGATTTTCACAGTACTATTATATATATATATTTTAAAATAACACATCAGGCTGGTAGTCCTTACTGTATGTATGCTCTGTACTTATATCATAAAGATTTATATAAGTCTAAAAAGGTGGTTAAATTGAGTTCAGGTAGGTTTAACTTCCAACATATGACTCCCCATGTAGATTTCATAGCACAGCCCATGTGAGTGCCTTGAATTTTATACTCCCTAATACTCCTTTAATAATCCCTAATACCCAAGAAGCATTCCTTTGCGTTGTTGTTTTGATCATTGCTCTCAGTTTGACGACACATGCAGTTACTGCAGTTACTCCATGGTTCCAAACTAAAAGCTGAGTGATGGTGCAGTACCACCTAGTGACGATGCTGCAAAATCACTCCTCCTGTATGGTATTTTGTTAAACTAGTCCATGTCGGCCTACTTGCATCATCCAGGGTGGCATTGCAGTCTATCAATGAGAACAACTAAAAAAAGAAATAAATAATACGATGAACACCAAGAATAGACAACAATATATCCATATCTTTTATTGTAGCTGTCTGAGGATGAACAAAGTTGTTTTTAGTAATGATGCAATCACCATTTAGGACCACACACAGGAAGTAACATCACTTTGGCTACAGTAAACTTACACAGTGCAAAATGCTTTGATAATACAATGTAACATATTTTACACTGTAAATATACATGGCTTATACAATGTATTCACAAGTGGAGCGGACTTTAAGTTTCCAAATGAACGTTTGAAACATCCTCATACCAAATTCTGAAGTCATGCTTGTTATACTAAGTGCTGCGGTAGCCTACATCACTAGATGATGCACAGAGTCAGGAAAGCATTGAGGAAGCAGTGCCAGGGTTTGTCTTATGCGCTATATCTTTTGTAATATGAGTGTTTGACACATGGCAGTGCTATTGGTCACGTACAGTATATTCCTTTGTATTCTATGTGAACAGTACTGGGCTTGAATTTTCTTCTTCACTTTTTGCTTTTCTTTTTTTTTTTTGCAGAGTTATACAGGTAGAGGGATTTGATGTCATACAGAAATTCAAGGTGACCTGGTCTAGCAAGATTCTGAGGAAAAAAAGTGAGGTTGCCAACAACTTTATAGGCACTCGTTTATTTTAGGTGCATGCGCTTGGTGTCAACATGCCTCTGGAAGTTGAAAATGTTATTTTTTTTCAAAACATCACTTTGATGTAAGGAGCTGATGTCAGAATGGAAAAAGGTATAAAAAGGTAACAGGTAGTAAGTCTTTGAGCTAGAACGATTCATGAGGTTATCTCTTGTTTCTGTAGCATGCGACAGCTCGATGTAGCCTACAGGACGCTGCCCTGCTGCAGTGCCTCACTCCCAGTCTCACTTTGATGCTGAGGCACATTGCTGAATCTACCTCATTGATAACTGCACTGGATGCATGACCACAAAACAGAACCATGCAGAGCCAGTCCAAGCTCAGACTGCACACAGTTCAAATGAAGGCTTTTCTTTACATTTCTTGAACATGGACGATGTGCCAGAGCTGGGCTGAAATACTATAATTACTACTTCAAATAGATTCAATTAATTTCATGGGCTAGATTGATTATATCTTGCACAATAGTTGCAAAAGTGCAAACACTGACTATCTTTTGATCCAAGCAAATCAGCAACTCCAAGTAAATCCTTCCAGTAACTTAAATTCCAATTAATACGTGACTCATGCCTGCAGTTTGCACTACTCAGCATTTCTGCAAATTTGCCAGAATCCCTGAGCAGGGACTAATCAAATACTAATGAAGACAAAAACAATTTCATTATCACTAACGCAGGAGATCATAATGTTACCAGATGTTTGATGTGTTGTTTTGTGTTCACATATTTTGTCATGGTGTACTTTTAAGGGGTGTACAATGAACAGAAGGAGCTCCTCACATGTACAGTGATGTGTACGCAGTCCAGTATGCATCATTATCTTTTGTTATGTTGTACACATTTTGGTTGAGTGAGTGTGCAGCATGTCAGCTGGGTTGCTTTCACTGTAGCCATTTGCTTTTGCGCCCTATTGATTCAAACTGATCGGAGCTAGAAGGCCTAGCAGGAGAAGACAATAGTGTTAAATCCAGACAATTGTGGTGCAACGTTTTGACGTTCGCCTCTGACTTGCGCAGTCTTTCACAGACATAATGTCACAAACATGCTGTGGACATGAGTCATACTCCCATATCTGACTGGTCGTGATAATATTGTCTCCTTCTGCCATTCCCTTCTGCATTATGGCTTCAAGTGAAAGCAAAGGGACATGATGCATCATGCCAGTGCAGACTGCATCACAGTGCTGTCAGAGTCACTGCACTTTCAACTTACAAATACAAAGCACATCAGCTCATCGGTGCGGTCTGAACATAGAATTACAATGACTCTTCAGTCTAATTCTGCGGTGTTGAAGCAGGGTCTCTTTAGCAGCAGTCGATGCCTCTGAGGCTGTTCGTTGTACTAGGGTGCGCTTTCAGTCCAAGTCAAGCTTTGCTCAGTGATCGGTGAGTTTGGTCTTTTCAATTCTAACACAGAGCTTTTCATCTTTTGTTCCAAACCCTTCGCTTTATCTCAACTTTCCCTAACACTCTTCGGAGTTGGAGAGGAGGGAGAGATATCTAGATGAGGTTTAAGTTATATGAGGTGAAGTGTGGGCGTATTGAAGACTGAGGGCGGGGATAAAAAGCAGGATTCCACTTTCACTTCATTGCCATACCGTCACTGGAGCTGACACCCCCTACAATCATCCTCAGGTTCGGTGTTGTCAGAAGATTGAGAGCTCTCCTCGCTCACTGTCAAATAAAACACAATTAGATTAGGCCTCGTCTGAACTACGTCGTTATATGAACTGTTGATAATGAAATATAAATATCAGACAGTGGAGCAAATCAATAAGTAGGGAACTTGATGTGGCGTGTCGTAGTTGCAGTGTATGGTGTGTGTGACAACTACAAAACAAGGAAAAAGAGATTTTGAACACTATTCAACTTGTAATATACGTCAAATTTAAAGAATAAAGAGTAAGACTTACACCACTCGCTCTGTATGGGGAGGAAGGCCTCGTCACCGTTCTCCCTGATCATCTCCTCTATCTTATCCAGAAGGTCTGAGATGCTCCTGTCCTTGCCGGGGGTCTTGCTGTCCAGGACGTGGTAATAGTTCCCACAGTACTCCAGCAGTCTGTGCAGCTCCCGCCCGCCTCTAAGAATATGCTCCTCGATGGGCGTGCGACCTAGCCAATCACCACAGCTGAACAGCACCATGGTATGGAGACAAGCGTTATCGCCAAACAGAGTCTCAATGTGAGCCAGAAGGGTTCGCCTCTTCCTGGCGGTGAGGGACGAGACGACGGGGAGGACCAGCAGCAGAGTGTGGGGTCCGGGCCGGAGGAGGGCCGCGCCGCGCTGCGACTCCTGGCGGATCCGTTTCGGGGTTCGTCTCACAGAGAACCAGTCCCACCCTGGGGTGTCGACTATGGTGACCCTGCGACCCGATACCAGGGCCTGCCTCCTCAGGCACAGCTCCGTCTCCTGGCCCGACTCGAAGTCCCGACGGCCCAGGATGGAGTTCCCCACCGAGCTCTTTCCCACACCCTTCCAGCCCTAGCAAGAGCACTCTCAACTCTGGGAGGACAGGGAGAGAGCGAGAGAGAGAGAGAGGGAGAGAGAGAGAGAGAGAGAGAAAACCAACAATGATTAACTAGTAATGAGTAAAATATTTCCTGCAATAGTACTTCTGCTAACAGTCCTGTTTTCCCAAGAGCAGTGCAGGACAGATGTGCACCAATCGCTCTCTCTCCCTCAATGACTCACTCACACACACACACACACACACACACACACACACACACACACACACACACACACACACACACACACACACACACACACAGCTCCATCTTACCTCTGGGAGGTCCTCCTATCATCTGCTCCCTCTGTCTGACGTGCTCCTCCATCCTCATCCTCTCTTCCTCCAGAGCCCTCCTAGCCTGCTCCTCTTCCAGTAGAATCAACTCATTCACCTCAAAGTACCAGCCTGGGTAACAATAACGATCAATTCTTCATTATATTACATAAGCTCTATAATATAACTGCTGCATTCACTAATAATTCAATGATCATGCAAAATACATTGCAGAAGTTACGCAATGTATTTCAGTGAGTATAATTCTAGGCCAAAAGATGCAAGTCATTATCAAAGCTTATTACGTCACCATATAATACTTTGTGTACCAGAGCAAAGCAATAAAATATGATAGGAACAAAAACAAGCAAAAAATCAAGCTGACTTTTTGAGAAAATATGAGAAAATATGAAATCCAGTTGCACCTTGGTTGTCAGTGATCATTTCCTCCACCTTCTCCATCAGCTCGGGTACCTGCGTGTTTTCCTCCCCTTCCTTCCTGGTGTTATCGAAGGCATGGTACCTGGAGGCAGGGGAGAAAAGACAACGATCAAACACAGACTGGACAAATTCAGACACATTATTCATCTGGCTGGATTTACACAGGAATCTTGATTTTTAACTTGATGTGAACCAGATTTGAAAAGATCAGAGAGCGAGAGAGAGCGAGAGAGAGAGAGAGAGAGAGAGAGAGCGAGAGCGAGAGAGAAGCCATTGTACCTGCTTCCACATCTCTCCACCAACCACTGCAGGGCCTCTCCAGTGTTCGCTATGTGCTCCTCAACAAAGACCCCTTTGGGCAGCTTGTCCATCCCAGTAAAGAGCACCATGGAGTACCTCCAGGTCCCTCCCCCCAAGGCCCCCAGCTGCTCCTCTGCGGCCCTCCTCTGGGTCTCAGTGAAGGGCTGGGTGACAGACACCACCAGCAGGATTGCGTGGGGGCCAGGAGGGCAGAGGATGGCTCCCATGCATGGCCCCTCGCTGTCCAGGCTCGGTGGTGGCTGTGGCGGGGCATCCGACTCGGCAACGGCATTATCGTTGTCGTCAGCCTCAGCGTCGTCGTCGTCTGGGTCGCCGGGGATAGCCCACTGCGGGGTGTCTACCACCGTAACCCGTCTGCCGTAGATCTCCGTCTGGCCCACGTTGCTGTGGGTAGTCTCCGTCCCGACCTCGAAGACCTCATCCCCCAGGACGGTGTTGGCGGAGGAGGTCTTCCCGGACTGTGGCCCCCCCAAGAGCAGCAGTCTGCGCTCAGGTGGGTGGCGTCCCCCTGGGGTCCCCTGTCAGGAAACAAACGAGGGTGAATCAGAACAGATGCGAGTGCGGTTCCTTTTCTTAAGCTCTCCTCTTAATGGCTGGGTTTACTGATTTTATTTGTGGTTCCCCCTGGACGTAATGTAGCCTCGCTCTCCAGCTTTCTGCATGCATCCATTAACATTGATTCAATTGACTTTATCACATTAGGATAATCCCGATGTCTGGACCCCAGCACTTAGTACTGAGTGGGAAATATTTTGACCCTATAAACCTATAAACTTTCTTATTTTTTCCACTGCAACATTCAGTATCTCCCTCACTCCTATGTGTCCACCCGCCCTCCTTTATTTCTGTCCTCACTTTCTCTGCTTTCTCTCTTTCTGTGCACCCTATCTCCTTGCCTTCTTATACCTTTCCTCTTTTCCTTACCTTCTCTTACATTCCTGCGCTCATCCTCTCTTCCTTGCCACCTTCCCTTGCCCCCTCTCAGCTTGCCTCCTCCTTCTTTCGCTCTGTCCCTCTGCCCTTTCTTTACGTTCATCCTCTGCACTTTGGAAAAATCAGGTCAGAGAGGAGGAACCTTGGACTCCTTCCAAGAGAGGATGGCATGAGGACAGAATATTATGTACTCTTGAGTGGATGTCAAAAGGAAAGAATACATGTTTTAATAGGATGGCACAATGACAGAATGTAATTTGAGAAGATGGCAAGAGGACAGACGCCTGTTCTGGGAGGATGACGAGACGAGACAATATGAGGAGAAGACAATAGTTTATTGATTTACCCCTGTGACTCACTGCTGCTGCGACTTTCCATGTGAGCTGCTAAACACAGGAAGTGGACTCAAGAAACAGTTTCCTGTATTGTGGGTGTTTATGGTCCAACATGAAATGGTTGAGAGAGTTTAAAGCATGGAAGCAACGAATGGTGATGAGGACCTGTGGTGAGTCGTATGATGGAGGGCGAAAACCCACTTACCAGTCTCAGAGGCAGAGGACACAGCAGCCATCTTGTGTGTAGAACCTCTGGCTTCCTCCTCCTCAGCCCCCCTCCGCCTTCTCCTTCGCGTCTCCATGGTGCTTTCCTCTTCTCCTTCCCTCTTCAGAAAATGGGCTGCGAGGCGATGGATCCGGACTGATTTGCGAAAGGCTGGCAGTTCAAATGCTTCCTCTTGGCTCTCTCTCTCACTCTCACCCTCATTCTACTGCAGTACATAACACACTCTATCTTCTATTCGCTGTGTCTGCCTCCCTCTCCCTCTCTCTCCCCCTGTGTGTGTCTCTCTCTTTCTCCCTCTCTTTGTACCTCCTCTGCCACTCAACCTCTCCTCCTTTTTTCTATCCCCTTATCTAACCCCCCCCCTCCCCACTATGGCTCTTTTCTGTCCCTTTCTCTATATCTTCTCTGCCCTTCTCGTCTTCCAGTACCCCTCTTTTGTCTCTCTTGTTTATTTGTCTGTCCAAGCAGAGAGGAAAGATTGTGCAATGCAAAGATGGGAAGTCAATACCACCCCTGCAGCAGCTCTGGGAAGGTGTCTCGTCATTTTGAGGCAAAACAGGGGAAGCTGTTCCTCCCACACTCCTATCACACAGCACTGTGGCATGCAGGCTGCAGCTAGAGGACAGATAGACAGACAGACAGACAGATCCAGACAGAGAGAGGGACAGGGACAGGGAGAGTGCACCCTGTTCCCTGTTTACAGCTGCTAGTATCCCCCAGCTGCTGCATGCACACACACACACACACACACACTCCTATTTATATGATGCCCTGCAGACATGCAAGGGGAGGAGACCCAACATGTATATCGCATGATTTAAAAAAAATAAATATTGAAATGACACATGCAGCTATATTAGGTTACATAAGGTCCTATAAAACAGAAAAACACGTAGTGAGAGATTCTGTTACCTAATGGTACTGAATTCAAGGCACCGTCGCCTTAATGTGAATAATGTCTCAAGTCTGCATCATGGTTTTGTTACGCCTTGCTTACGAGCGATACACAGCACTGCAAGGCACGGCTCATAACGGCTCAGTGGCAGGTTAATGATGTGTGTTATAAGGCGACATCACGTGTGACAGGAAAAAACGACACTTGCACCTGAAAGAAGGGGATAACTATATTCAGTTCTGACATGATTTGCTAGTCGGAGCGTTATTTGAACACTTTAGCGTCGCAGTCGCTTTGAACCAAGAGCTGAAGAGCGAGGTGACAATATGCTATTTCGTAGCAAAAAAAATGACTTATTAGCCCGCTGCCGTAAATCGTTGTAAGTGTCGTAATTAGTCCTCACGCCGTACGACGATTTGATGTGTCGCAAAAATGCACACAATGTCCACGAGAGTTAGATTAGTGCTGGTGGCTGAGGCATCGCAGTGTGGCTCGGTGAAGGTTCAGGGTAGACTTCTGTTTTCTTGTGCTGTCCTCCGCATCTTGCTGACATGGAGGGATCTGATGAGTTTATGAAGTATCGGTCCCCGCTGGTGTCAAGATATGCCAGCAAGGAAATGGCCTTACAACTTCAGTGACAGGAAGAAATTCACAACCTGGAGAAAGCTGTGGATCTATCTCGCCAAAGCCGAGAAGGTTTGACACATTGTAGCTGCACAGCCATTGCAGATATTTTATTTATATGCACAACCTTTACCATGCTTTACAAATCTTAAGGGTAAGGTTTGCGACCTTGAGACAGCCATATCACGTTCCCTGCTCTAAATATAGTTTTAAGGGAGGACCCCACGAATAAACAGCACTTAAAGTTATCTGCATGGCATTACAACAAAGCTCATATTTGTTAACTCCAGATCCTGCAACATCAGTCAGTTCTAGGCTATGCAATGATATATAAGGCTTGCAGTAGCAGATGTTTTCAACAGGCAAAACACTAACATGAGCAGACAAGAAGAAAGGCAGATTGCTTTACTTTGTAATCTTTCTCCATTGAGTTCAGTGTTTCATTCACTAGATTCATTCATTAGAGAGAGATTACTCCACAAGGGATTGCACCATAGGCCAGGCTGCGGGTCAGGGCAGTTGAAAGGTCTTGTGAAAATGTGATTTTTATCTGAAGGGACAAATTGACATGTTTTTACAGTCCAGTGACAGTCCTGTGCGCATCTGATTCTGCACTTCTTCCTTCTCAAATTTGTTAGCCAGTTTATCGCATTTGTCTGAGTGACTCCCACACTTCACACATTAAAGAGGTCAGGAGGTTGGGGCTAATTGATATCAGACCCTCTCTCACATGCATCACCTCATATGACTTGTTAGACACACACACACACACACACACACACACACACACACACACACACTTTTCTAGTACCTCAAGATGTTCTTTGGGGAGTTAGCTTAGCTACAGTGTCTCTGTGGAGATGTAGGCCTGCTGCTGCCACTGCTAGGGCAGGGTTTGTGTGTTTAAAATAGCATAGTGAATGTCACAGTAATAGGAAACTGTCCCCCCGAGAGTTTGTATTTTACTGTACTGGTTCTTTCTACTCGCCCATCTTCTTATTTGTACCTTGATGGATGCACAGTTAAGTTTCTGTCCTCAGCCTAAGCCACATAGACTTTGTGGAGCTTATTCCATAAATATTCCATAATTGAGTTGAGTACACGTTTCACTTTGCATAGGCCAGACTAAGCTGATGGGCCTTGAACTGTGTGGTCTTGTCATAATTAAGGAGATAGGCGTTTGCAAGGTTTGGGCCAAATTTCTCAGCTGACTAACTCATTCTGTAGGCCGGTCACATGATTGCTCTATCCAGATAAAAACACTTGAATCTACAGACAAGACTGGAGAAGACAGAAGGGATAACTAATGGTAGGCGACCAGCTGTTGGTCCTTGGGCGCCGACGTAGAGGGCTGTCCACTGCTCCTGGATGCCCCTGGAGGGGCAGCGTAAAGGATGGGTTAAATGCAGAGGACTAATTTCCGCAGCCACCCTCCCTGCATGCGTGTGTGTTTGGCGGCCACCACTTCCTGCATGCAGTGTGTCAATCATGTGTCAATCGTGAATTGATAAAGTGTGTTCTTCTTCTTCTTCTTCTTCTTCTTCTTCTTAAACTCGTTATGCCAATACATTGGAATATTGTCTAACCCTCTCTCTCCCCCCCTCTCTCCCCTCTCTCTTTTCCTCTCTTCCTCATTCCTCTCATCAGTCTCTGGGTCTCCCTGTCACTGATGCCCAGATTTTGGAAATGGAAAGCCATGTGGAAGACATTGACTTCGCCATGGCGGCTGAGGAAGAGCGCAAGCTGAGGCACGATGTCATGGCCCACGTCCACACCTTCGCACACTGCTGCCCCACTGCCGCTCCCATCATCCACCTCGGAGCCACCTCTTGCTACGTGGGAGACAATACTGTAATGATGATTAACTATCCTGATCCTCTCACTCTCACCTCTGGATTATATTATTGATAATCCAGTATTATTCCTCCACCTTGTCCTGTATTTTAGGAGCTTCTCAAAGCAGTAGAGTTGATCTACGATCACTGGCTGATTGTCATTAAAAGATATAATATTGTATTGGGACAAGACAATAGACAATAAAGACAAGACAATAAAGCCATTGTCAATCTTACTTCCTGGTTGACATTACCCTTTATTCCAGAGCAGGGATGGGGGCAACCATATACAGTTTCAACCACAGAGGACCAAGAGTCTGCAGGTTTTCATTGTTCAGTTCACTGGTTAACACACCTTCAGCCAGCGAGGAGGAACTAATCAGGGAAATATCCTGCTGTGGTGTCTGGTTGGAATGAAAACCTGCAGACTCTCGGCCCTCCGTGGCGCCTGGTTGCCCATCCCTGTTCTGGAGAGCAATATGTGCAATATGAGGCTTTTCTTAAAGAAATGTTCATGTGTCATAATTTGTTGTTTTGTTTTTCTTCCTCAGGATCTGATTATGCTGCGTGATGGATTTGACATCCTGTTGCCCAAGGTGAGGCTCAGCTGTTCGCATGCTCATGTGCGCAGTTGTGCATATGTAAAATCAGTGGAAATGTCTGTGGTCCTCAGCTGTGTAGAGACAACAGTGTAGACGTAATCACATCAACTCAGATTTATTTATAAAGTGTTTTTTGCAAAACACGTTTGTCACAAAGCACTTTGCAAGGAAACAACGGAATATAAAAATACACTTTAAAAACAATAGAAAAAATAAACACATCTTAATATATGTGGCCAAAGAATGACAGAGCTAGCAAGATGACCTCAGAGGCCCCTCAAGGAAGGAAGGAAGGAATAATGTAGTCATCTGCCTCTGAGTTTCTGTATCTGAGAGTTCACTGACTGAACCCACATGAAGTGTAGGTCTGTTGTGTAATAATACAATGATAACACCCTTTATTTGTATTCCCACAGCTGGCCAGAGTGGTTGACAGACTGGCAAACTTTGCTGAGACAAACGCTGATCTGCCCACCCTTGGCTTCACACACTACCAGTGAGTGACCAGAGCAGCACCACTCTAGGTTGTCTAGATGCTCCAGTGTCTTTTTATTTCTTCACCTTCCCTTGGGGCTTTTTCTCTGTGTGATTTTCTAGCTTTTTTCCCTCATTTTTGTGCTTTAGATGAAGAACATACAGTGGCTATCAAAAGTCTACAAGCAACACACTGTATATCCCATTTCCTTCTCACTGTCCCTCCAGACCAGCCCAGCTGACTACAGTAGGGAAGCGGGCCTGTCTGTGGCTGCAGGACCTTGCCATGGACATGAGGAACCTCCAGCGAGCCCGTGATGACCTGCGTTTCCGGGGGGTCAAGGGGACCACTGGCACCCAGGCCAGCTTCCTGCAGCTCTTCCAGGGGGACCATGATAAGGTGCGCACAGCCGATGATGAGAGTGCTGATGGATTATTAATTTACCAGGGCAAGGAGATGTTTTGTGATGGATTCAGTTGTGTAAAACCATCATTCTCATGTTTGTCCACTAGGTGGAAGAACTTGACAGAATGGTGACGGAGATGACTGGCTTCAAAAAGTGAGTTCTGTATTAAAAAAGAAAGAAGAGATTTTCAGTGCCAGCCTTCGTGATCCATTTCAGCCCATTTCAGCTTGAACCGTCCCTTATTGGTAATTGACAAAATGTCAGCAACTTATAAGACTAATGGGAGATGAAATAACATAAATAGCCTAGATATCAGGTCAATTCAGATCAAGCTGCCTAAAAGCTTAGAGACACTTGACTCGTTAATCACAATTATTTATGAGACAATAATCATCATTACGAGATGTCATGATGTCCACAGCCCTATCGCCCACGTGTCTTAACGATGCCCTTCCCATCCTACCCAGAGCCTACCTGGTGACAGGACAGACATACAGTCGTAAGGTGGACATCGACTCTCTGTCCCCCCTGGCCAGTCTGGGAGCTACTGTCCATAAGGTGAGCTGCAGAACCTGGACATGTGTGGAGAAATGTTTCCATCTAGTGGTGTTTAATGGAAACGGGCACAGTCTTGTGATAAATCTGCCTTATTTATATGGTATTTGATATTTGAATAAGGTGAGATACAGTTTGTTAGGTGTATGCCTGTGTGGCTACAGGAATATTTAACTGGTATGTATGGAATATCTGTGTAACATGGAAATCTGCTGCACAAAATTATTTAAAAAACCTTTCTTAGAAGAACTAAATTCGCTGTCACATTTCTCCTAACTTGTGCTGAATTTGTCTTGCTAACAGCAGCACAACATTGCATTTGCACTGCCTTGTGCCAAACCCGTTGTCTTTGATGCTCTGTCTGCTGTAGATCTGTACAGACATCCGCCTGCTGGCGAACCTGAAGGAGCTTGAGGAGCCCTTTGAGAAAGAGCAGATCGGTATATCCACCCATTATTCTCCTTTCAGGCGGTATTTAGAAAAACAATTCAAACACACAATCTCTTGTAATGCCAGTTGTAGTCTTGTACACCCCCCTGGAGTCCTTGAGGGGGTTGCAGGGGGTCGCCAGCAAAATGAGAAATGGTTTAATTTCATTATTATTTCATTCACTTGGACAGTTTTGGACCCCCACGTGCAGCATAGACAGTTATGGAGTTACGCTAAAACATAACTAGCCACAAAAACATTCTCAGATGGGGTTCCTTTAGATAAAATCCTATCAAATGGGAACCTGTGGTCTAATGTGTGTCTGTATGGGGCTCTTGGCCTGGAAAAAGTTGATATGTTTATCTTTGTTACCCTGCACGAAACAAAGAAGTAAAATAACATTAGCATAATCAGATCCTGAGGAAGAAAAACAAAACAACAAATTATAACACATGAACATTTTTTTAAGAAAAGCCTCATATTGCACATATTGCTCTCTAGACCAGGGATGGGCAACCAGGCGCCACGGAGGGCCGAGAGTCTGCAGGTTTTCATTCCAACCAGACACCACAGCAGGTTACTTCCCTGATTAGTTCCTCCTTGCTGGCTGAAGGTGTGTTAACCAGTGAACTCACCTGCTGTAGTGTTTTGTTGGAATGAAAACCTGCAGACTCTTGGTCCTCTGTGGTTGAAACTGTATATGGTTGCCCCCATCCCTGCTCTGGAATAAAGGGTAATGTCAACCAGGAAGTAAGATTGACAATGGCTTTATTGTCTTGTCTTTATTGTCTATTGTCTTGTCCCAATTGTGTTGTATTGTCAATGCAGCCTTAAATGTTTTTCACTACATATGTTAGCATGAACAGCTCTTTCCCAAAGCTAGTGCATTTGTGTTCAACCTTCCCTCCTGTCCCTCCTCCAGGCTCCAGTGCCATGGCCTACAAGAGAAACCCCATGCGTGCGGAGCGTTGCTGTAGCTTGGCCCGACATCTGGTGGCGCTGCTGTCCGACCCGCTGCAGACGGCCTCAGTCCAGTGGCTGGAGAGAACACTGGACGACAGCGCCAACAGGTCACCGGACACACACCTGCACACCAGTCTAACATCAGGATATCTGTTAGCTCTAGATATGATCTCACATCTCAGGAATAGAGACCTTAATGTACATGGTGGTGTAGTGAGCAGGGAGACCGATCTTTAACTGGAGGACTCTGTATCCATTTTCTCGTAAATAGAGGAAGGCGGTGCAAAAGTCATGGTTTGCAAAGGTATGAAGGAAATAATTTGAGGTATTACTTGCTAACAGAGCTAAATACCAACATTTTAGACAGGGTATGCTGATATTATAGCTATAACATTGTGCTAAAGTTGTGTCAATTTAATCTCAAGATACGATGCTCCCAAAATAATATGCTCCTCATTGGTCGCAATGTTGCTTTTGGCCAGGAGATGTCGCAGTTGAATGCGGCTGCTCATCATTGCTTTGGTCTCAAAGAAAATCCTCCATTATCACAGTGGTTGAAACGTATAGGCAATTCCTGCAGGAATATTAAGATTATATTCAACTTGTTGAGTTTCTGCATGAATCTTGCCAAAAGCTCAAAACTATGGTCCTAAAAATAGTCTGGAAGGTATTTCAACAGACTAGCATCCTGTCCAGGGGTTGTACCGCTACACAATGCTGCCACGTGTTACAGAATCAGGCAATGGCTTCTGGCCTATGAGTCAGTTCTGGCTGGTACAGTGCCTCCTTCCCTCTCTTTCCTGACTCATTTCATTCCTGACCTCTCTCATCTACAGGAGGATTTCCCTGCCTGAGTCCTTCCTGACAGCTGACATCATCCTCACTACCCTCCAGAACATCACAGAGGGACTGGTGGTCTACCCCAAAGTGATTGAGAGACACATCCGCCATGAGCTTCCCTTTATGGCCACAGAGAACATCATCATGGCCATGGTGAAGGCTGGAGGAAACCGACAGGTACTGGGAGTTATTAGTACTATGTGGTCATACGCGTCTGTGCTGAACTGCAACTGCAACACCAACACCACTTCCATGCACTGTTTGGATTTCATTCAGTTAATCCTGGATTGAATTCTTCTGTTTGTGCATTTCCTCTCTCCTTGTTATCCTTTGTCTCTCCTCCTTGTCTATCCTTTGAGAGATATTCCTGACCCTATTGTAGTTTGTAGCTGGTGGACATGAACAACTTCTTCCACAGGCTAATATATACATCATTTTAACCGTCTCTATCTATCGCTCTACTACTCTCTCTCTCCATTAGGACTGCCATGAGAAGATCCGTGTGCTGTCCCAGCAGGCAGCAGCAGTGGTCAAACAGGAGGGAGGTGATAATGACCTACTGGTGAGGATCCAGGCCGACACCTACTTCACCCCCATCCTGGGACAGCTGGACGCCCTCCTGGACCCCAAAACCTTCATTGGCCGTGCACCCCAACAGGTACAGCAGGGAACATCCCTAATCCTCGCTCATCATAACTAGATCCCTGCCTGTTTATCCTAAACATAGGAATGTGCTAGCACCCTGGCGCAGATTTTGTTATGAAGCATGTTAAAGCATGTCAGTTGGGCAGGTTCCTGCTCCAATACTTGTTTTTTTTTGTGCTGCACATTTAGCTTCGCTGTTCCTATATGCTTTATTATACAATTGCACTTCCTTGTTGAAAGCAATTTTCTCTTAAGACCCTTCCCTTGCCCTTTCTTTCTAACGGTGGTCTATTACTCCTCTCGCTACTCTCCTCTACTCCTCCAGGTGGCCAGGTTCCTGTCTGAGGAAGTACGCCCCCTGCTGGAGCCCTACAAGGCTAAAATGGACGTCAAGATTGAGCTCGAGCTCTGAGACAGACATTCGGCCGCGTACAGCGCCAAGATAGAGCTGAAGCGGCAGGGAGTGCCCATGGGCCAGAGGATCATCAAGAGACACACACACACACACACACACACACACACACACACACACACACACACACACAAGCCAAGAGAGACTTCATCATGGTGTGTGCTCATGGTGAACGCTGCACTGTACCTCAATAAAGAATAATCACTGTCATAACTTTGGGTTTATTGTGGCTTTTATTTCTGCCTTCTCAATTCTGAATAGAAATTGAAAATGAATTGTGTATGATATGTTTTGATGTTTCAAATCATACTAAAATGTTTAAAACGCCTCATGCTATTTTTACTGAAATATAACCAATAACTCCATAAGCCTTGAGACGATCAGTAATATATTCCAGATCGGTCATGTTCCCATCCCTTCTGTTGACAGGAAGCAAAGGTTGTTCTTTTATGACATAACTGCTTATTATATCCATCTGATATAATGTGTGTAGAGGCACCATTAATCCACCCGTTTATTACTTTACATTTATGAGTAATCTAGCAATCATCCGTTGACACCAAGGCCGGACTATGGTGGCTAATATAGAGGGAACTTTAGTCGCTTTAGTTTAACCTTGCAATGGCCTGTGAGATTGAAGTTTCTAAACATGGATTCACTTGAGGCAGAGTTTATATTTAGTGACTTATTGTTTTCAGTTAACGGGAAGGCAAACGTAAACTGTGTACAGCTACAGCAACTGTACGTGTGGTGGAGAGGAAACCCACTGTTTGAATATGACCGGGAGGAACTTGTGCAAGAGGTTGTAAATCACAAATCTTGCTCAAAGTCCGACCCAGCCCTCTAAATAGAAACTGTGATGTTACCGTAAATTCCAGTTTAGCAATGCACTTTAAAAAATCCGATTTGAATGAACTGAGCTTTTTCTTTTTCTTCCATTTGTGGGAAATATCATCACCCTGCCATTGCTCACCCTTTCTCTCTGCCACATTTTCCTGCACCCCTTACCTCAATATCCAGACACCTGACACACCATAAACATCAGGCATCCTATTTGTTTTATGTATTACTCAATGTAATAAATATGCAAGGTAAGGACAAAGTGCAGCGTCCGATGATCAGAGGATACTCTACTAGTGTCACTATGGTAACGCTCATGCAGAGTGAAGAGGGAAGGAGGCACTTTGAATAAAGTTAGGACTGGCAGCTGTGTCTCACCCTACCACCAACCATCGCTCAGAACCAAGTGAGTATCTCTTTAACTTTAAACTCTCTCTCACACACACACTCACACACTCTCTCTACACTGTGTTCTTCTGAAGTTATATGTTCAATTCATGTGATGTCCTGTTGCTGTTTTCCTAGGCAGACAGTTTGTGAAACTCTTTATTCATTGTAGTGAGTTATCTGTCCTCCCCAGGTCAACCAGCCAGGAGCTCTACTATAATGTGGCTGTGGGCATTGCTTCCTCTCTGCCTGTGTGTCTTTGGCACTGTGGGTATTTGGACTGTGTGAGTACCTAATCTCCTCCTTCATTACCAAAGTGTTAACCTGATAATGTACAATAATGTTTTGTCATATAATTCCAGTAGGGTTGATATGAAATAATCTCATGCTTACAGAGACTTCCTCTGGTATAAGACAGTGGTATAGTTCAGTGCCAAGGGGATCTGTTGGCTTGGAAGATGGAAGATTTCTGAAAACTGATTCAAATATTCAAGACTGCTGACTAACTAAAGAAGAATGAGGATTTCTTATTATTGCTTTGAAAGTCCCAACAAGTTCCACTTTTGACAATGATGCTCTAGCAAATGAGAGCATGTTTGTGGCCGTGACTGTGGACCTGTGACCGTATCATATTTACCATATAATTTCTGTCATTCCTTTTTCGAACATTATGGGAATCTTTCTGACATCCGCCATATGCCTGCACACCAGCTCCCAAGTGGGAGACCTGGGTTATGTATATCCCTCTGCGCCGTCCCTTTAAAACATGACAATGTCCCAGTAGATGAACGCTTCAGACTGATTACCACATAACCCAATTTCGGCTTTCGCTTCAGAGGGCATGAAATCCCTCTCGAAATGTGGGCACAATCTGGAAGTGGCACTGGGGCAGCAACAGAAAAGAGAAGAGGAATGTCCCCCTCTGTGGTTGCAGGGCTTTGTATCAAAGTGGTATTATTCAATACAGTACAACACACATAAAGTATGATACCATTTAAAGTCCACCACAGAAAAGGTAAAGCACAGAGATATTCAACCACATTGCTGACAAGTGTTTTTTCCCCTTTAGGTTTGGTATGGCTGTATCAAACGGGTCAGTGAACCTAACAGAAGGGGTCCCTTTCATCAGGTTTGTGTCACTTCCTTCTGTAATGTGCATGAGGTTAATGCTCTCATGTGAACAACCGATGCAGAACAGCAAATGCAGAACTGACAACATTAGCAGTAGATAGTTTCAACACATCAGATGACCTCATTTTCCTCATTACCCCATGTTTTTCTTAATGATTCCAGATGCAGCAAAATGTGTGAGGGAAATAAGGAGAGATAGAACTGCAAAATAATATCAAGTGGATTTCTTTTAAGCATCTTTCACATTGCTAATAGTTGAGTGATGATATTTTTCTATTTTCACTCTCCCTTCAGCAAATGTGGCACGTTCAACCCCCAGAGCTGTGTCTTCTCCCAAGTCTGCAGCATCTGCTCTGTTTTAGGTAATGACAGATGATGAGCTTTATGCTCCTCTATACTTTATAAGCTTTGTAGGGTGTCTTCAGTCATTAAACTTCTCTTCAATGTATGTTCTGCCTAGACAGAGCTGTATTACTGGTCTGGTCTCTCGCTTATTTTGACTCGGACTTGGTTTTGGTCTCTCCCTCCCTACCTCCCTACCTACCTTCTCCTCAGCCCTGTGGGTTGTGGTGATACGCTTCCAGCAGGTCAGGGACTACGGTTCCCACGGAAAGGCCAACATCATCAGCATTGTCCTGGGGTTTATCTCCTGCCTAGGAATCACCATCATTGGCAACTTCCAGGTAACTCCTCACAGTCTGCCTCTATGTTTCCGTTACCTGTGTCTTCCTTTCCTTTCCCTTATCTCCTGCTCCCTTTCTCTCACTTCTTTTCACCGCTTCCTTTTCTTCTTATCCTGCACTGCTGCCACAACAAAAACACTTTATCCCCAAGTCTCTTTACTGTTAAAATAACACACTCTCTGTCTGCCATTTCAACTCAACTCAACTTATTCCAATGGTTATTTCAAGTTTATTAAATCCTCAGCTCTTTTCTTTTGACAGCCCAGTAATACTCTCCCTCTCCTCACTAACCTTCTCCCCTCTCCCCTCTCCCTCCAACCTTTCCCCTTAGCAAACAGTCATATTAGGAGCTCACCTTTTGGGAGCATTCCTGGCTTTCTTCATTGGCCTGGCCTACTTCTGGGTACAGGTATTTATAACCTATCGGACCAACGCGTCCCAGGACAGACGTTGGGTGGGACCTGCCAGGGTGACCGGCTGCACCCTTTGTACCATCCTGGTCATCCTTAGTATCCTTCTATCTCTGCATTTCTTATGTATGTGCCACAGACCCAGAAAGAGACTGTGGGCATTATTTGGTGGGTCCTCACACATGAATAGTGTTGTTTAGATAAGCAGTGCATGACAATGTGCAATGTTTGGTCTGGACTGAAAAGTTTAAGAAACCCTGGCTTTATCATTGTTCACCACCAACAATCTTACTTTTGACAACAACTGTTTCTCAGGGCAGCAGCGTGCCGTAGTGAATAGGGAGGCCTGGATTCAAACCCCCCGTGAAGCCCCTGCAAGCATTCTCTCTGCTGAAGTGTCCTTGAGCAGGACACATGCTCAAGTTTGTAGCTGGGACTGCATTTTTGGAGGGGGCAAGCCAAAAGAGGAATTTCTCCTTTGGGGATCAGTAACGTATCACATTATTGGCATTCTTGGGAAAAATTAACTAAAAAGGCTGAGAAAGATGTTTGATAGAAGATATGAGGTAATTTGATGGATGCCAATAATGTTGGAGGGCTCTGTACGTAGCCAAAGATGTAGCACTATTAAGTTTCTGTTACCATAACCGCAAACTGGCACAGGAAACGAACTAGGCCTACAGAACGAGAGGTGTGAGGAAGAGGCTATTAATGAAAACATGCATCTACATCATTACATTACATTACATTACATTACATTACAGTCATTTAGCAGACGCTTTTATCCAAAGCGACTTACAATAAGTGCATTCAACATAGGTAGGCAAGAAAACTACTAGTCACCAGAAATCGTAAGTGCATTTCCTTCCTAAACAAGCAACTAAGAGCATAACTAGTGTTAAGGTAAGAGTGCAATAAGTTAGCAACCTACTATATCTTAAACAAATGAGACAAATAAGAGAATCAAATAAACAAGAGCTAAGACAAATAAGTGAACCAAATAAGCAAGAGCTAAGACAAATAAGTGTATCAAATGAACAAGAACAAGAGCCAATAAACAAGAGCTCAGACACATCATCTGATAGGTCAAGCAAGCTAAATGCGATACACTCATGTGCGGACACAGAAAGTCTGAAACTGCAAGGCGGTCACATTTATGCACTTAGTTGTACTATAATTCTAATTAAATATGAATCCATATATATTTAATATGATATCTGAATGCATATATGACCACAGACATGCGCATTACTTTAACATTGTGCTCCTTGACTGCTCTCCCCTCCTTCAGTGTCTGTCCTCCACAACACACACCACTCTTCTGGTGCTGCCATCTGTGAGTGGCTCTTGGTCATGATCTTCTTCTGTCTGTTTGGCCTCTTTGCTGCTGAGTTCAGACATATCGACTGCCACCAGCTCACCGTGCAGAAACAGGCTCTGAACAAGAACAAGACCCAGAACCCTGAGACGGTGGAAAGGAATGGCCATAGGACAATTGCATAATGCTGAATACACACACATACCGTGCACTTCCAGACAGGCAGGTATATCCCAAATAACAAGTTCCTGCAATGTCTAATGTGAGACCCTGTGAGAGCAAATGAAACATTATTTATATTGCATATTCCCTACATTAAGATGCAATGTGCTTCACATCAAATAAAAAGTGCACAGATTAAAAAAGAAGAAGTACGTCTGACCAAAACTTTAAGATTAGGCCAAGATTAGGCGTTAGACACACGTAGCATAGGTGTTGCTGTAATGTCTTTCATGTATGTGTTATACTGTCTGTAAATGACGCCTGTACTACATCACAGATTTATCATGTACGTTATTATGTTATTTTGTACATTCACTGTGTAGAGGATGTCACCACTTTGATAGTTATCTCCTTAGTAATGTCTGAACATCTGCATGTGTGAAACATCTGCAGACATGAAGACTTAAAACTCATACTTTCTCTCAAATATGTATATTTAGGACTATTTAGGACCCTTTGTGTTGTCTTCCTCCCAGAAGAGGTATTTTTTATTTTAAAAACACATCAGTTTTGTATGGAAAATATGACATTTACTAAAGCTTTTCTTTGCTTTCAAATGAACTATAAAACTGAAATGGAATAAATAAAATGGACAAGACAAAATGCTGAACTGTATGCACACAATTCCTTAAAATAAAGGTTTGGATCTAAGGTAAAAATGATTTCTGGTTGTTTAAGTTTACAGCTCTGGGCTTACTTTGGGGCATGAGACTTGTCTTGGCTCACATAGTGATAAGTACATACTAACACATGGTGGCACCATTCAACCACCATTAAGTCTGCAAAGACGTTTGAGTTTTATTTAAAGATTTCCTTTCAAACAGGTGATTTTGAATTATTCCTTCATGCATAAATGTTGTTTATTGATATCTACTTGGATGCAGTTTCAAATAAAACCCCTTATCTCTCTCTCACATGGTACTGTACATGCTCAATATCTGTCTATGGGATGTATTCAGAGTGTGAAATAAGCCCATGGTAGTTTGGTCTTTGTCTTTCTCTCACCACCTGTCAGCTGGCTAATACAATGGAGGAAAGAAAGAAAAGGAGGATGGAGGTATGGAGGGATGGTTACATGAGCAGGAGAAAAAAAACATTTCCCCATGATGTCATGAGAACTGTTCTATACATTTATTGTAGTCTTTATTTTGTAGTACTTTTTCCATCATTTTGAGTCTTGAGGGAATCTTTTCATGTGAAAGTAGGGGTGCTGTGCAAAAAATCAATGACTCCACATTACTCTACATTATTTCCAGTTCAACTAATGTTTTAGTCTTAACATCATTCCCTCACCTACAACACTGTCAGTTCTCCCCATGCTTAGCTTCACCATCATTATCGTGTCGAATCTGCAGATGCAAACATGAGCTGCAGAGGCACTGTAGAGCAACACTGGCTGATAATCACTCCACTGATGGGAAAATGCAGTCCCGGTGCCATGCCAGAGAGGTTTTGGAAGATGCCCCTACTTTAGACAGAGGTTCTGCATTCAGGACAATTTGTCATGGGCTAAATAATGGAGCTCTTACAGCCATGATGATAATGGGAGAGGTCCTACCCTTGGCCTCAATACTCAAACACGTACTCTCATCCAAGTTTGTTAAATCATATTATCTCGGGGTTGGTTGGCATCGCCTTTAATACCAGTTTATGATCAACTTTTTACTTTTGTTTATATCTTTTACTGATGTCATAAAAAAAAATCACTTGGGCCATGTGGGGATTGAGATGGGAATACTGGGCCCCCAGTGTCCCGCTATGTCCTGACAGCATTCTTTCACATACTCACATGCTGGGTGATCACCAGAGGGGGGCTTTGACGAGCGGGCACGGGGATCAGACCGACAGCTTGGAATTCTATGGGAATTTCTCAAGTCCTGTTAGCTACCAGTGTTCTGTTTGAGACAGCAGGCATATTGTCAGGTTTAAGTGGTTGGTTAAACAATGCTGTCTTGGGGCCCTCCATTGCAGCTGATTGGGAACATGAACTTGAGGTCTCGCTCTGTTTACTTGATGTGGTGACTGATGACAGACTGAAATAGAAGAAGTTGGCTACATTTTGAATATCTCAAAACCATGAGGAGCACTTAGTTTGTCCTATCCTGCAAGTGATTTGAACACTTCTGGTCCTATTGAAGCATCTGACACATCGGGTCCAGCATTACTGAAATGGTTTAAATACTTCAATTTCAAATCAATTTGAAATGATATCTTGACTGGACCTGTTGAAATGACACAATGTTCTTGAATTACACAGCATCTGACACAGAGGAATTTAGAAGAGAAGCGTTGGCGCCAAAAGACCCTTGAGCCCTGCTGTTTTCATTAGCGAGTATAAAAGGCTGCTGATAAAGTAATAAAACTCATAAAGCCACCAACAACAATGTGCAAAGACTGGGAGCCCCTTGATGGAAATGTCAGAAAAAGGTCTGGATCCTCTAGTAGGCTAGGAGAACGAGGTTTATGCAACGTCGCCTTGTTGCTTTTGACTTTGATTCAAAAAGGAGCCGTGCTTTCTAGGCTCACTGTAATCTCTCCCAACACCTGCTTGCTCTCCAGTCTCTCTTATCCCCTCAACAGCTCTTGACCAGGAACAATAGGACTGCTTTCCTATCATGCAGTGGAGCAGTCGCCCCTGAGTCCACTATCAGACGGCGGAGCGCTATAGCCCTCGGCCCTCCGGCTTCACTGCAGCGGTGTGACCTGTTAGCTCTTATCTTCACAGCCCTGAATCCTGTCCAAGGCCTCCTCGAAAGGCCACATTATCTGCAAAAGAGACCAAAAGACCAAACTTGAAGGCTTCTTGGTCTTGAGAGGATGGAGGGAGTTAAAGGGGAGAGTTGTGGCGAAAAGGAGAATGGCTGCTGAGAGGGAGGTGGGAAGATGGAGGGACAGCGAGTGTGAGTGAGAGAGATAGAGCGACCATGACAGAAAGAGAGAGAAAGAGAGGGAGAGAGAGAAGGGATTGTCAAGAAGTGAGAGAGTCAGATGGGGAGACCGATAGAGAGACCTAGAGACAGACTGACAGATCAAGAGAGAGAGACAGAGGAAGATGGACTGACCGATAGAGACACAAGACAGAAAGAGTGGGCACCGCCAGCCGTGATCTCACCCTCCTCTCCTCTCCTTTGGCAGCGGCTTCCAGAAAGCTGCCCTTTCGCTGAAAAATGCCAAGCGCACCGCATTCCACCGGCCACACAAAAGCCCTCCTTCGTCTCAGCTGCACAGGCAGAATCAGACAAGGGATAATTATATAATTAGGCTGGCTGGTGCAGACGCGGACCCTCGGATTGGTGTGTTGGTGTGCCGTATTTATGTTATCAGACAATGAAGAGAGTCTGGACTTATCGGGGAGTGAGTGGAGTGTGTGGGTGCTACAGCTGTGGCAGTTAGGATTGTCATGTTGGAGAATAAGGGCTTGATAGAGTGACCCACTGTCTGTGGTCCAGCCGCAATCAGGGGCTGTATTGTGGTCGTGTGCGTGTGTGTGTGAGAGAGAGAGAGAGAGTGTGTGTGTGTGTGTGTGTGTGTGTGTGTGTTGGGATCCTGTGATATGTGGGGAGGTGGGGACCTTTTGGTCTCTGACACAGACAAGGAGGAGAGAGAAAAAGATGAAGAATTAGATTAGATGACAGAGAGGAATTGACAAGGTGCAAAGGGGTGGGAGGGGGGAGGAGAGAGAGAGAGAGAGAGAGAGAGAGACCACATCAGGTCGTAAAGGTCAGCAGACGCAGACTAGACTAAACAGGCCCATGCCACCATGTTGTAGATGCACCTGCTGATATGTGCGCACACTGAGACACAATACAGTATACGCGCCGATCACGTGGGTGCTCCGGTGCTCGAGCACCCACCGAAAAGGTTGAGCACCCATTAAAAAATAAATGAATGAATAAATAAATGTATTAAAAAAAACGCATCTATTTATTCTATTATTACTTATTATTATCGGTGAACGTTTTAACTTGTTACAGCTCTGTGCGTGTGTAGGCTACGTTAAGGGGCGTGGTCACGTAGCCAACTGCCAATGTAACATTAGAGTCGACTAAACCAACGTTGTTCCACACGTAGCTACTAGCTAGCGACACAGCAAGTGTGAAACACGGGTGATAATCGGGTAAAAATAGACGAATTTGTAATTAAAAAACCGAGAGAGATACCGAGTGTAAAGACAGTCAAATGAGGCATCCACCACCAGTGATGAATTTGTAGCAGAGCAGTGTTGCATTTCGGTGTGTGTCTACGTCCGACAGATGACAGTAGCCTGCACCACGGTAATTACTACAGCAAGCGCAATAAAAGTGATTTTGTGACAATCTTCACCTTGGTGGTATTCACTTAATTTGAGCACCTACTGGCAAAAACATAAATCGGCGCCTATGCAATATAGCGCTCATTCACACACGCAAGCAAGCGCGCACATACGTTGAATGACCATTAGACAGATAAGACCACCTCTGGCCTCTTGTCCAGGCGTGATCCACGCTCCCAGACCAGAATTGAGCCAGTGTCCCTCTCAGTTGGCCGCCGCCCAACAACCTCCCCTTGCACCGTGGCCTTGGCTTGGGTGTGTCTCCACTCGCACGGGACGGCACAGAATAGACTATTGTTGCTCGCACAAGACAGAAAGCCAGGAGGGGGGAGGAGGGTAGGGTAGGGGCGGTGGGAGGGGGGGTTTCTGGAGATTTTCGGGGGGTGGGGTGGGGGTAGTTGGTAGCAAGAGGCTGAAAAGCACATGGACAATGAAGTGTGGCGCCACTCCCACTTGTGCACACACACTTACACGCACATGCATGTTCATACACTCACACACATACTGTACATACAGGCACACAGACACACACACACATTCGAGTTAAACCATGTTGGCCTAATTCTGTCTTCCTTTTTGGCTTTGTCGTCTCCTTTACCGTCAACCTCCCTAGTCTTCCTTTCTGTCTCTGATCTCTGACCAATCCATTCTTAATGTTCGCTTTGGGACCAGCGCGGAGCATCAGAGGGCGTTTGCCATACAGGACAATACACCAAGCAGCCAGGAAGTTTAGACGATCACACAAAAGTATTTGAAAATCATGTTACTGTACTCTGTGACATAGAGTTGTGTATATCACAGAGAGGTATACACTAGTACACACTGTCTGCCTCGGTGTGGTATGCCCCTCCCATCTGTTAATCAAAGCAGGTTAATACAAACATTAAGGTCTGCCGTCTTGCTCAGAGCTCTTGATGAGAGAATCATCCCACAGCACTATTTAGACCCAAATAAGGGCTCTGTACATCTCTGTTACATGTTGAAGAGCACGTGTGCTCAGCCAAACCCTGCATTGATTAAAGTTACAAAAATACAGAGAAGAATGTGTATCCCTTTTCTTTTCTCACAATATGCTTTCTCTCTCTCTCTCTCTCTCTCTCTCTCTCCTTCTCTCTCTTTCACACACACACATACACTCCTCCCTCCTCTCATTCTCATGAATTCCCCATTTCTTTGCTCTCCCTGGCGAGGCTTTGTTGTGACAAAGATCCAAACAGAGGCTGAATTCCATACTTCAATGTGACTAAAAAAACGGAAACATCAAACAATATATGACTATAACGTACGTAATAAGGGGTGGGGGCACCCTTTGCCCTCAGAACGGCTTCAAGCCTCAAGCTTTGGTCATACAAGTCCTGAGCTACGTCTAGTGGGACATTGGACGCTTCTTGAAAGGCTCTACTTCTTTGAGGGGTAGATGTGTAGAAATCTGCTTCACACTCAGAACTTCCCATAAAGGTTCAATGATGTTTGGATCTGGTGATTGGCCATGGAAGGTGTTTGACTTCATCCTGGTGTTCATGAAACTGTTGAGTTTGTTTAGCACTGTGTACGGGGGATGTAATCATCTATCCCTGTCAGTGAGCTTTGACATAGCACCTTGTCATTGTTTTCGGTACAGCTCTCCATGCCACGTTAAATAATTTTGCAGTTTTTGTTACCAATGCACCTGCAATTCGGGCGTGAGTGTGATTTAGTTACTTCACAGTAAACAATTTGATGTGGTGTTTCCATTATTTTGTCTATTCCCTGTATGCTGCACGAACATACAGTCACACACGTGTATAAATGCCCACATGTGCATTCTTCTTCACACACACACACACACACACACACACACACACACACACACACACACACACACACACACACACACACACACACACACACACACACACACACACACAGCCATTTCTTGTGATGTGAGCTTCCTCTTTATCTCACATTTATTCCATAACCACGGGCCGTTGTTTGCTTGAAACATTAGGAAACAGTCATTAGCGCGCATGTGGCTCCGATCGTCTGTCTCGTAGGTGGGATTACTCTGTTTGAACAGGGGAAAAACAGAGCACTAGCATGGCAACAGAAACGACCCCCTTCATTTACAGATTCTCATCAAAGCTCAGAGAAAGCGTTCACATGTAACCCACTGTTACAGAACTATATTTGGGCTTTAGAAGTTTTTGAGGCGGTGAGAACACTGTCTCTCATTATCAGCGTTCTCTGTTTTTTATCATTCTGTTTTTAGATGCTGGCAACTATTTCTTAAGCTTTGTCTCTCCCCAGAGGTTTGCAATGCTTTGGAGCTTTGGTAAATATTTTCCAGAGTAAAAACCCCAGTAACTGAGCAGAGGTCAGGCTTATTGGCACAGAACTTAAACAGAGCTGGCTTTCCATGGCGTCCCGCGTTAATTCGGCTGGTACCACAAAAATGTCGACTATAAAATTCAAAGTTTGTTTTCACCAATAACGTTAATGATGACTAATGGGATATAAAGTGACTAAATCGACAAATTAGTCACGACATGATATTGAGCTGAACCATCCTCTGGAGTCACAGGCCTTCTCCTAATGCCCACTCACCATACCAGTTTTCACAGACATGCAGGCATAGACACACAGGCACACACACAATATTTGTACACACACATGCACAAACGTATAGGTCACTCACAGACATCATTTTAGCCAAATCAATGAATCAGCATCAAGGTCAGAGAGAGAGGGTTGATAGGTCCTCATGAAAACTCACTCTCCAATTGTCCAAATCCCCACTCTCCATGCTAACCTTTGCATGACGCCAGGCCATTCTCTCTTCTCCAATGCCCTGACCTTTTGGTCACGTTGGAAGACTTGAGAGTGGGGAGAGGGTATAGCTGGTGTGTCATAATGGAGAATACATGCAGGGCTTATGTAAGGGCCATGACATTTTTGGGTGGGCTGTGACCTGCTCTGCTAGTTCACTGCTTTGAGGATCAGACAGACGTTCGGTCAGACAAACCCTAAGGAATGGCGCCACTCGTGGGCTGAATTGATGTCTTGATGCAGCATCAGTAGAGTTGCAGTAGAGAGGGTTCTTTCAGATCCCTTCTATGTATTGTAAAACATCAAAGATGGCCGTGATGCCATACAATACTCTGTGTGTCTAATATGTCAAAATGAGAACATGCAGGACGTTTTTACCTGAGTTGCAGTTGTATATTCCTCTCCAGTGGTCAAAATGTACTTATTTTGGCTTTGCAATGAAGATTTGGGCTGTATAATAGATAGATACTTTATTGATCCCCAGGGAGGGAATTCTGTGGTTGCAGCAGCATAACAATATCAACAAGAATGTACAAAATGGAGTTCAGACTACTGAGATATGGCTTTTCTAGAATGCATGTGCAATTATTAGGTTGCAATGTTGCATGAAAGGTGACAAGACCTAATATTCCTAATATACTGTAACTATCACAACATCAGACTTAACCAAAGCTTTGTAGCCAATGCAGCATATTGTTTCAAATTGAAAACATTCAACAAACCAAATAATATGCAGTAGTCTCCAAATATTGTGTCTAATTGTCCATCCATTGTCATGATAGATATTGTTCATCTGTCGTGCAGACACAAGCACTGAGGGCCGTTAAACTGGCACCTCACCAGAGATCCAAGTCCAAATCCCAGGCTGGGCCGGGCCATGGGAAACTTGACGTCAAAGACGTTCTCCATCCAAAATAAGTAACCTTTTTTCCCCTCTCTTCTCCGGTCTGGCCTGCATTTTCATATTTCATTGGTATTTCCGGATGGCTCCCACATTTGCAAAATAAAGGCCATCAGAGTAATCATTATAATGTTGAACAATAATAACTAGGGGAACTGAATGAAAGCCTGGAGAGGCTTGTTGACCTTTCAGAGCTAAACTGGTCTTGGCTTCTGTGTGTGCACTGCTGAGCCCATTGTGTTCCCAGACCTTATCATTGTGTTGCAGTTTCCTTTCCCTGCTGCGTGTGTGCACATGTGCATGCGTGTAGGTGAGTGTGTGCGTTTATGGGTTTTTGTGTGTACTGTATGTCCTTGTGTGTGTGTGTGTGTCTGTGTGTGGACAGGACAGGCTTGCTGCGAGGCCAGACAGTTACAATAAAACTCATACATACTATTCACACACACACACACACACACACACACACACACACACACACACACACACACACACACACACACACACACACACACACACACACACACACTTCACACATTCTCTGTTTGGATCAAAGGTCTACCTGTTGACAAGACAGTTCAGGATTCTCAGCGTTCAATAAACTACCTGTTTCCTCTTTGAGACCAGACATGATGAAACTCTATGGTGATGTCAGTCCGTATGTCAGTCCGTATCCGTATGCACTACAATGCAATTCAAACAAGAACCCTTTCCAGTGAATTCCCCTATTCTTTCATCCTTTTAACACACAGGACAAAGGGAAATTAATAATCACAGTGAGTGATGTCAACAACCACTTATATGACTCAAACAAATCCATAAACCTGCCACAAAGATCAAAAGAAACAGTTGTACACATGATAATGAATAAGCACACATTCTAAAAACCCGCTCTAAAAAATGATTACTCTTTTCTTCTGGAAACTGATGATGATACTGGCATCAATAGTCAAGAGACCTCAAGCACCTAACTGTGCTCCAAAGATTAGAAGAATCACACATCCTACACACATCCTAGGAAGCCACATAAGTAAAAGACATCAAAGAAATTAGAGTCATTATGTTTTTATCTAGAGTGATATCATCAGTGGTGGATGATACCACATCACAGAACGAAACAGACAAGACGTTATTTCATCCACGAATGAAAATGATCTCCCAGACACGTCACTATGGTGTCACAACAACATACAAACAAATGCACACACACACACACACACACACACACACACACACACACACACACACACGTGCACACACACACGCACACGCACACACACACATAACTATCAGATTGTGCGGTAGGATTTTTTCCCCAGGTATCATATCTCAATCAATGCTTTTACTAAATCCCACAGAGTAAAAGAGACTTGTAACAATGGGGTGCATTCATGACAGTTAAAAGCTGATGATAGCTGCGGTTATCAAAGTATTACCTCAACTCAAGAGCTCCAGCCACAGAAAGAGTAATGGCTGAATGATTCTGTTTTCACCTGTGTCCTCACTGGTACATACACACATACATCCCTAACTCCTGGGTAAAGACAGAAAGAAAGAAAGACAGAAAGAAGAAGAAAGAAAGAAAGAAAGAAAGAAAGAAAGAAAGAAAATAAGAGCAGTATGGAAAGTGACTGGATATCGAAAGACACAAAAATGTCAGATAGGCAGAAACAAAAAAAGATTGTAAGATAGACAAAGATAAGTAGAGCGTAAACCTCCAAATCCACTTACTGTTACACCCAAAGACATCATACCAAATCAGTCACAATGAAATGATTGCAGCTAATTTGGCATAAAATATTCTGAATTTTTATTTTCTTGTATTTTTATATCAAAATCCCATTATTTTTACTTCCTTAGTGGTTACCTCATGGTATACCAGTAGATGTACATAAAAATTATCCAAAAAGTGAATTGATTTCTTGACCAGGCAAACATACCTTTAGGATTTGGGATCAAGTCTCTATCTCTGATAGTTTCATAATTATGGCTAAATAACTGTCTAATGGCGGAAATCCCAGATCTGGATCACCACCAAAATGTAATCTATTATTCCTATCTGTCCACCAAATTTCATTGAAATCCATTCATACGTTTTTGAGATATCCTGCTGACAGACAGACAGAAAGACAGACAGACAGACAGACAGACTGACTAACAGAAATATACCCTCCTTGGTGGAGGTCAAAATCCCGACTCAACAAAGAGAGCCAGCGATAGAAAGCTAGCAATGAGGAAGCAAGGGAAATATATGATCCTGCCTCCACCACCTGTCACGCATTTTTCTCTGTCCTCTCCCGTTCGCCGGCCTCCACATCCGATGACCGGTGTAGGAGAAAGACACCCTATGATGTCACGTTCAGCTCTATTCTTCCAGACAATACACCCACACCGCCGGGGTTTTCCCCTGCCCCGGCAACAGGGGGAGCTGTTGTGTCCTGGTGGTATGTGAGCTATGACTCATCGGCTCCTCTCTCCTACACAGAACACGCACGCAGTCACACACACACAGACTCACAGATGTCTCATACACACACACACACACACACACACACACACACACACACACACACATCCTTGTACTTTCTTTATGTGGCTCTTCCTGTAGCGGTGTAGCCCTTCAGAGCCCAAAGCTTAACCTTAAACTCACCTAAACCTTAGCCTTTACCCTAATCTAAACCTAATCCATACTTAACCCATCCTAATCTTAAACTATCCCCTTGAAGAAAAATAACCTCACTTTGCAAAAATGTCCTCAGTCATTCACACACTCATACACACACACACACACACACACACACATGCGGTACATACATGGACAAAAAGGACAGGAGCTGCACGTAGGAGGGTGGACTGATGAAGATGTTGCTAGGGGCAACAGATATCCCAACACAGTGTTGACCCCGGTAACGCCTGTGGCTTAGCCAGTAAATGGGAGCATTGATACACACGGAGAGAGTGAGACAACAGAGGGAGAGGAGAGGAAGAAGAGAAGAACAGAAGGATATCTATGAGTAACACATCAGAGAGCGCCTCTGTACACTCTGTCAAACAATCTGGCTTGTTTGTGTGTGTGTGTGTGTGTGTGTGTGTGTGTGACTGGCTGTTGTGAGTTTATATCAGTATGGGTTTGTGTGTAAGTATGAGTCTGCATGTGATTATTGTCCTAAATGATAAAAACTGTAAGGGTATTCATGTCTGTGAGTGTGTGTGTGTATGTGTGCGTGTGTGTAGGCATGTAGATGTGTGTGTGGATGTCAATATGTCCTACATGATGTGTGTATTTATGTGTGTGTGTGTGTGCGTATAAGATAAGATATAAAACTATGATCTGCATGGGGAGGGTGTATGCATGTGTGTGTGTCTGCATGTATGTGTCTTCTACAACCTATGAGGCACATGTTTGCCTGAAGGTGGGCGTGATGCGTGACCAAAGCATAGCTCTGACTCTGACTGTTTTATTAGCTGATGTCCATTGTGTTTTATTAGTAGTCAAGGACATGATACGGCCGAGGCCTGATACTCTCTTCCTTGTTTACACAGTTTGGTCTCCTGATTCATTTACTCATGACCTGCTACCTCAGTTCACCTGTCTCTTCACTTTGTTTGAACAACCAATGAACCACTCAAACCAACATTTTATATATCATCATGACAGTTAAATAGTGCAACCATAAAAATGTGTTTGAATCAGTATCAAATTTATTGGCCGTGTACATTCGCTCATACAAGGAATTTGACTCGGTGACGTTATATTTTAACACTATGTTTTGCTTATTTTGTCTTTTGGTTTACTCGTTGAAACTCATGATTACTTGAAAGGTGAGTCCTTGGTAACATAGATACACAGCCATGGGCTGCTTGGTGTCCTATGAAGCATGTTATTGATAAGATCAGGATTAGCAGTTGTTCAAAATCAACAAGGAAGATGAGGTGCAAGTACCTTGTCGCTCTTCCTCACCATTTATGTATCAAATGTATCGATACATAAATGTTTTTGAGAAAGAAAAGAAGAAAGAAACTGAGGATGGACAGTAGCTAAACTGTAAATAGTAGGATAGACCACAGGAGAGTTTAAACTATAGAACCAGGTTTACCAGGTTATAGCTTCTGTGATTGAAGAGTCGGTGAACAAAAAACAAAAAAATCCATAAAATCACTGTAGCTAACAAGAGGATGTGTATAACCTATGCTAACAATAGCGATGTCTTACGCCCCTCAAATCACTTGATGCAAATACAAGAACATCTACAACAACAAGCTGTCTGCGTGTAATTGCACTTCCATACACCCCCTGATATCCTGACACGGGTTAAGGATATAGCTGCTCCATAGAATAGGATACTGTCAGGATCTATAGCTGAACTGGTGATGGCAGGGCCCGATAAGGGAGTACCTACAACAAACTACCTCTGGCCATCAAAGCTATCCTACCATTGTTCCCCCACGCACAGGAAGCAAGGTTTGTTGTGTTATTGTTGGATGAGGGAGAAAGAGTGAGGGAGCTGGGACAGGGCGGGGGGTGGGAAGTGTGAGTGTGTGACGTATGTGTGTGTGTGCGTGTGTGCATATGCAGACATATCTATCAGTGTGTACATAGAGTGTGTGTGTAGAGTGTGTGTTTATTGCAGCTAAGGGAAGCCATCAGTACCTGAGTCAGAGTGGATATGGGCCTTAACCAGCTCTCCGCTCAGCGGAACATTGAACCATGCAGGAAAACACCTGGGAGCTAAAGGAGAACAAACAAACACAGAGGAGGAAAGAGGAGGAGGAGGGGAGAGGATAGGAGAGGAGAGGCAGGATGAGGAGGAAATTAAGTAGTAGAGAGAGAGAGAGAGAGAGAGAGAGAGGCAGAGCAGCTGATGTTAAAGCCATGTGGAGTCCAGGAAAAAAGACACGGAAGGCAGAGTTCCGGTTTATACGTCAGCATCATTGTGGCTATGCTGCTAAGACTAAGTTGGTCTTCATGTTGATTAGTGAGCGAGGTGACTCACACCCGGCTTGGCTAAAATGTATGCATAGGTAAGAAGAGGAAGTGCTGTAAATGTCCGCACAGGTTAAGAACGAGTGAAAAGGCTTTAAGAGGAAAATGCACATGACTTTAAAGACTTAATAGAAACGGCCAGTGGTGAATTGTCTGTGCACAAATTAAGACTAAGTATACCGGGCAAGAAAAAGAGAGATACCTGAAAGATTGTAGTGTCATGGATGTAGAGCTTATCAGTAATGGTATAAATTCTAATTAATAGCCTGATATGGTAGATTAGTTTCCAAATTTAGGTTACTGTGACACAGGAAACTGTCTTGTCTTGTCACAAAACAATTACATTTTGTCAGTCAAAACCTGTAAACTGTAGCCTTCAATTCTAATGTGATGGCCAAATCATACATATAGAAATGCTACCAGCTATTCCCAGATATTGTAGCCAAGAGCTGAGGACCTCCAATATGGCCGCCAGAGCGTGTGTCATGTCACCTGAAAGCCCTCTATAGAAATATAGGTTTTTGCAGTACACTGACTGTACTGTATCGGCTAACAGCATGAGTTAAAACCACTACCTCAGCATACCATTTGTCTCCTCTGTTTGTTGCCACTGTGTGGTGTCAGGAAACAAATTATTGGAATAGCGATTGAGTGTTTACTGCCAACTTTCACAAAAAATGAAAACAGACAGACAAACCGACAAAAGGAAACACAGACAGGCAGTGTCCCGTCTTAAGAAACATGGCCTCACACACACAGGCCCTCGTCTGTACTTGTTGTCCAGACATCACATCCTTGACACAGTTCCCTGGCTGCCATGCAGTTCAACTGGGCCACTCCAAAGTCTCTTCCCACTCTGTCTCTCCAGATGGCATTGTTTTCAGACACAATTTTCATTGTATGTGGAGTAGGAGGGGACCAGGGCATGGAAACCACTGCCACAGCCGAAGCCAACAAGTTTTGTACTCAACGACCCTCTTCAGCAGTCAAGAGTCAGCTGCGGGTCTTCTCGTTGTCCTGCTCTCTCCTTCTCTTTCTCCCTTTCCCTTTATGGTTCTCTCCATCCATTTCTCCATTCTGTCTGCACTCACTTCCTTTCTTCTTTCCTCTCTCCATCTCACACTCCTTGTCTGCACCTCCTATCTTGTTCTCTCTCTCTTTCCCTCACCCTCTCTCTACTCTCCACCCCCCCCCCCCACTCCCCTGTCTTCTGGGAGGTAAAGCCTGGATTTCCCCGTTTCCACTCACTCTCCCTCTTTAACCACTAACGCCTCACTCTCACCCTCTCATTTAGCGCCACTCCTCTCATTTCCTCTCCTCCCCTGATAAAGCATTATGTCCTTTTATTCAACAAGGTTCTTCCTCTCCCCTGCTTACCTGCCCTGCTCACTGAACTCACTTCAGTGTGTCAAACCACTACCTATCATTGTAAAAAAAATATTAGCTGATGGTTCTATATTTCTAATATGTAGAGGATCCAGTCTGTAAATATGTTATCATTTCCTTACTTGTATCTGCATCCATTTTTAACCTGGAGACAAGATGAGGACACCTTCACACCAAACCCTTTAAAAAGTGCCAGAATTTGTTGTAATTTTGTGGTATTGATCATTGTGTGAGGGTATGTGTCACAATTTTGTACGTGTGTGTGTCTTTTTGTGTTTGTGTGCACACATGAATGTGTATGTGCTTGTGTGAGAGAACGTCTGTCCCTCCGTCTGTCTCTCTATCATTCTGTCTGTCTCCAAACCGCCTGTGTGTTCGCCCTGCGCCATGCGAACACTGGTTGCTCTTTCCCATCTGTTCTCTCCGTGTGCCACCCCCAACGCGTCTGATAAGTAATTACCTCAATAATGTAATAAGCAGGTACGCTGGAGATATTTAAGGCACTTTCGGATGCAGTTAATGTCTCTGGTTTGGTATTCACCCAACGTTCCTACTGTGGCAGGTCTGTGCTGCCTGGACCTGTCTGATTGTTCACTTTGATTACAGGGTCCTCATTTGAACCAAAGTCGAAAAACTTCCCACTGTGTGTGTGTGTGTGTGTGAAGAAAAAGAGAGAGAGTTGATTGGTGTGTGTGTTTGCATGCATGTGTGTGTATGTAAATGTCTGTGTGTATATATGTATACACACAGATGTTTGTGCAGTGCATTATGTGTGTGGGTGTGATTGCAGGTGTGCACATTCTCTCTGTATAAAAGCCTTCCAAGTATCTGTGCAGAGGTCTTGACATCTATGCAATTTATGGCATTCTAAGGATTTTTAACTCTCGGTGTGCAGCTGCATGGCGAAACAACAAAGAAAAGAGCTGCCACATTACTAAAGTCTCAAGCCCCGGTGTGTCAAATTAATTACCTACCTTGACCTTGTATTTTATGTCTTTCTCAGTTGATCTTTAGAGTCTGTATTTTAACAGATAGAGCACAGAGAGCTGCCTGTAGGGTTTAGCTACTGGTGAGCAATACTACCAGTCTGTCTTCACGGCCAAGTTCTCAATTCTTACTGCTTTTACAGGAGGTTGATAGTGGTGAAATGGATGTTAAAGCTACACTAGGCAGGATTTGTATGTTAAAATGGTAAACATGAGCATGCTGTGTGCAGTTTAATTGCACTGACAATTAAAAAATGCATGTAATAAAGGTAATAAATGCCCATTCTGCCAGGATGTGGTTGAGTAACCTCCACATGGGATGGCGGCAGTATAGAGCGAGTGAGAAAAGCGACAATTTAATTTGACTTAATTTGACTCCTAGACCAGCTGGTGGACTCTGAGTGGGGAAAGTGAATCCCAATTTGTGTATCTGTACAGTAGAAGGTTGAGAGGCTAATAAAGCTGCTTGTTTTACAATTCTGGGTGCATGACACACACACATACACACACACATGATAACTTGCAGCATACGGGAATCCTGTATTCTGAGAGGAATACCAGATGACGACCATGACACTTCAGCACAACGTCATTAGGAAGCAACGTTGTAAACAGGAAAGACAGGGGAGGGGGTTCAACCACTACGAGAGAGAGAGAGAGAGAGACATAAAGACAGAGAGAAACAGATAGACGAGGGGAGAGAGACAAAGAGACACTGTGTTTTTTGTGTGAAGGCATTTTTAGACTGACTGACCGTTACACCTGTATGCCCCCTCCCCCTCCTCCCTTTCTAATTATGCTTCCCTTTCTGTTTGTGCTACGTGATGAGGCTCTCAGCCGCCTACCTGTCTCCCTGTCTGTCTGTCTGTCTGTCTGACCCCCTCTTCTAAGCCTTCCCTTTACTTTTTCAAATGCTCGACTCTCTTGCCGTCTCCTTTTCACTTCATTTTTGTCTCCTTGCACAACTTTGGGTGCTAGTTGTGCTTGTGATGGGATTTGGGGGTCAAAGAGAAGCGGTTGACACAGAGGAAAGCCAAGTAGGAGAAGTATGTGGTGAGGTTTTGTATGGTGGGTCTCGGTCACATACTGTTGGCCTACAGAATCCTACCATGTTTCTCTTTGTTTTGACAAAACAAAAGAGTTGCAATTTATTTTTTTGGTGTACCCTCTTTTCCTCAACCTGCCTCATTCACTTCTACTTCAGTTAGTGATTTCCTACATTTCCCAGAATTACTTTCATCATCCCCTAGAGAGAACAGGTGTGAATTTGTTGCATTCAGCTGTGGATTATACATGTAGGAAGAGAGAGCAATCAAGAGTGAGTGAGTTGCGCACCTTACTGAAAACATGACATATCTTGTGGCTGCATTGCACACATTGAATTGGTGTCTCTTCCTCTTCTACAATGGATTTCTCCCTGTATGATTGTTGAATGTCAGTGTATAATGGTGAGTCTAGAAAGAAGCCTGTTGATGGATGACTGATGTCATTTTGCATGATTTTGAAGTTGAAGTTCACATTTTTACAGTTCACAGTTACCTCTCGTCAACTCCGCTGACATACTTTGTTGCCTTGTGCAGCTTTATGATAGCCAGGGAAATGAGGTACACTGAGGTAGATTGAGGTTGATACAGACTGTTAGAGAAGTCTGAGAGGGAAAACTGTGGTTGTCAGAGTGAGGCAGAAAGAGACGGTGAGTCGAGCTGTAAAGGGTAATGCATTCATTATTTAATTAATACATTCATAGTATTAATTTAGAGTAACTTATAGTAATTTAGAGTAACAGTACAGTAGACAGTAGGGAGGTCCCCTCCGAACCAGGATAAGGAGGGGATGCTGGCAACGGATGGCTGCTATATACAGTGTCTAAGAACAAAACAAAACCAGACATTCCTCATGGAGGTGTTTTCATTCTGCAGCGTGGTGTGGCCCTTTCTGACTGTCTGCTAGTGTCCTCGTATTATCAATGTCAGCAGAATACTCATCGTGACAAAAATAAAACATTCCAATAAAAAACTGTGTTTCTAGTTGATTACTTTTTCACTGTTTTCACTCTTCTCTCATTAAAGTGAAGCATTCATTAGATTAACTTTTCATCATTTTCCTCTATGCAGTTTCTACAGAACACCGACAATATTTCTCTGAATCATGGTGTATTTTTTTCTACATCCCCTTAATTTCAGATCAATTCGCTGTTGTGCAACAACAAGAATTGAAATTGAATCCCTTAAAACATCTCTCCTGGTGTTGCAGAAATATGCATAAATATCACTTTTTGGAATGCCCACGTAGTTTTTTTTTGCATCATTACAATTTCTTTAAATAATCCTTGGCATACACAACTAAAATTTGCAGCTCCACTACGCAGCTAGAAGTTGTATTTCAGCATTATACCAAGAAATATAATGAGAGAAGAGTAGATAGCAGTAAAAGAGTAAGGTGCAACACTGACAGCACTTAGCAGTCCTGGATTAAGGTTATTTTTCTACACATACTACGCAACATATATTTTCCTTTAGAATCTGTATTTGTCCTAAAATCAGATTACATGACAGCCATAAACTACGTGCTATGATCAACCCTGCCAGAAAACATGCCCCAACCAACGCTAATATTTTGGCTCATGTTTGACACCCAGTTAACATAATAATCCTCAATTACCTGCTGGGCAGCGCGCCAGCCAGCCAGTCAGTGTTGTCTGGAAAACACTGCACCAATGTGACCTGGTTTCTAATAAGAAGTATGGATCCTTATCCCAATACTGCAGGGTCCTGGAGCTTAGCAGTCTGATGCAGGACTGTCCGTGATATTTTGTGCGCATGCAATGAACTCAAGTCCACGTGTTTGTGTATGGAAGAATGAGTTACAGTAGTTCAAATATCCCCTCTGCACTATACGAAAGCTATGTTTACAGTACCACTAAGAACATGTTGGTACAGTTATGCAGGGTCAAACATCTGTCGATAAACCATGACCTTAGGCTAGTGCACACGGGGTACAGACTGGCATAAGTGTAGATGATGCAGAATGCTGAAAGGGTCCATATCAGTTGTGAGAGTTATATGCCTGTAAATTACCCTCACTTGCAACAGTGGGGCTAGAAACATAAGAGGGGCTGGCGCTTGGCCCTGCTCCAGATGTACTGTGAGCCTTTGGAAGGGGGGAAAGTGACTAAATCTGTGTGTTCGCCTTAAGATAATGCATTCCTTTAGGTCTGAGTTCTTTCTCCTCTCTCAAACATGTCCTTTACTGTCTACCTACCCTTATTTACTGTAGCTGCAGCTATCCATCTGTCAAATTCAGCCCTTTCTGTTTGTCTGTCTGGGTTTTACTTTATTCGGTCACTTTGTGCATCTCTGTCTGTCGTTCTCTATCTACGTCTTCCTCTCTCTCCCTGCTTTCTTCTCTTGGTTTCGCTAGAGTGCATTCCAGCAATTCTTCATTGTCAATCACCTTCTTCTCTTTCTCTCTCTCTCTCTTTCTCTCCTTCTCTCTTTCCCCCTTCTTCTCCCTTCCCGTTGACAGATCCTTGCTAAGACATGAAGACATGGTTGAGCAGCCATAACTCTCTATCTACCTGGTCACAGCCACATTCAGCACATTCCTGTAGGGAATAATGGGATATAATAGCAAAAAACGCATTCACCTGAGAGCATATTATTCTTTGAGCAGGGTCACTTACATAGTAACCATTGCAGGAGTCCCCAATCCTGGATCTAGCCTGTGTTAAAACTGTTGCATTTTCCAATTTCTCTACTATTATGTGGGTGGAGCAGGACAGCAGTGCAGTGAACATTTATTATGAGATAAAGGATTACACTTGTTTGCGTCTAGGATGCCCCTCTCCTTTACATTGGTCCTGGTGGTTTCTGCACACAGCCAGCTTAGTTGGAGATATCAGGGATAATTTTCCTGTTCAGAAGAAGCCATTTGCTGCCATTCATTTCTGTACTGTATAAAATTTGACTTTCACAAATTTGATAATTGTCCTGAGCTAGACAATCCATCACAGTAAACATGAAGCCTTTAACTGGTTTTGTCAAAGTTTCTCGTTTTATCCTTATTCCATAGTGTCCCGAGTTGAGTGTTTTCATATCATTGGACCAGAGAATATTTCAGGCTCTATGATTGGATGAGCGGGGCCGGAGGGCGGGCGCGTCTCAATGGATACATAGGATGTAGACAAAACAGTTCACCAATTGCGCACATCCTTTGTGATTATGTTAGGCTCTGCGCACCTGATACCCACGGGAAGAAATGATGAAATTAAAATATCCCTCAATAACAGGTCGCCATATAAACTTTATTGTCACATCCATGTCTTGTTATTGGTCCATCTTTGTTAGCCAGGAGCAGCAGTTCATTTCAAGCTAGGTTTTACACTGTAACTGTAACACTGTATTTTAAAATGATGAAAAAAAAAACCTACATGGGCTACAACTCTAAATTACACCGGTATTCTCCTTTTCGGTTGTTGATAATTCAGTAACTACCACTTTTTCTCTCTAGGCCTTACTGATGAGTGCATGCTTTGTACTTTTTTATGTTGTATGTCATCCATGCAAATGTTAGCCATGGCATGAATGACTCTTATGCAAGGAAAAGAGAGAGAGAGAGAGAGAGAGAGAGAGAGAGAGAGAGAGAGAGAGAGAGGAATCTTCCCCTACTAATCCCCTTGTTGGATTTGAACAAATCGGCCACTGGCCTCAATGCACCTGAATCTTCCCTTATTTTCTTTGTTTGATCTGATCCAGCCACATTCCTCCTCCTGGGATGGGGAAACCTGAGACCCGGGGTGAGTGGTCGTAGTGGAGGCAAGAGGGGCCAACTAATGACTTCCCATTAGTCCATTTGGTCTACATGATACTCTATTATCTCTGAGACACGCGCTGGAGAGAGTCTATCCCCATGACTAATCGAAGGTCAATTGTCCCTCCCTTGACTCCGATTCATGCATGTGCCAGCAACACAAAGCACACATGCACACGAACACATGTGCACAAGCACACGTGCAGGCACACACACACACACACACACACACACACACACACACACACACACACACACACACACACACACACACACAGCAAGCAGTACAATACAAATACAGTAGAGTGACATTTTTTATCTTGGAAAGCTGACAGTAGGGGGAGAACCCAACTATGCGAATACTGCGTCAAATTAACCAGTGAAACTTTTCAGCCAACGGTGGAAACACTCATGAAATGAAATGCCATCATTGTTCAATTGAAGATTAGTTCGGGGTGCCATGACCTTCTCCGGATCTTCTGAAAAGCTCTTAAATATTTGAGCGAGTGCTGTCATTTCTCACTCAATTGTTAAGCATAGAGGGCCCTCTGTCCTCCGTCCATGGTGGAAATGGCTGTCAGCTGGCGACAGTGTGTGTGTGTGTGAGGGGGTGTGATCTGTTCCGCACAACAGTGTGCTTTAGTATGTGTGAATGCTCTTCATTTGCCCTGTCAGTGTGTGTGTGTGTGTGTATGTGTGTGTCTGTGTGTTTGTATGCATGAGTGATGAGTGTGCGCGCATGTGTCTACACATAGAAGAGTGTGTGTGTACATGCGTGTAGTACCATGAAACTTGTCTTTGTCCAATATATGGAAGCACTGTATGTACAGTAGCTTTGTACTGTGTGTCTGTGTGTGCACGCGCATGTTTGCAGATATGCATGTTCATATATGAACTATGTGAATTTGCGCACACACACACACACACACACACACACACACACACACACACACACACACACACACACACACACATAATCTCTATGTACAGGAGTACACACAGTATTTTTATGACTGTTTCTTATTAAGTTGTCACCTGTATAGAGAATGATTTATGGCTTTCTCTCCATGGCATTGAAGTGAGATGTTATGGTCGCATGTGTGAGTGTGTTTGCGTGTGTGTGTGTGTGTGAGAGAGAGAAAGAGAGAGAGGGAGCGAGAGGGAGAGGGAGAGAGAGAGAGAGAGAGAGAGAGAGAGATTTGGAAGCTACTGTTTGATCTGAGTGTTGGTCTATTGGATGGGAAAATCCCTACCTCTAGTCAGGGACCAGCTTCCCCCTCCTCATCCTCCTCTTCCTCCTCCTCCTCCCTTTCCCCCTCTCCTTAGAAACCAAACATGCCATATATACTCAGGATCTCAGAGCCATAACTTAAGGTAAAATATGTTTTGACATGTCCAGTGACATTGAAACTTGGCAACGTTGATGATAAGGTCTTCTGATGCTTGCAATGTATCTGAAGTACACAGAGCTGGAAAACGTACTGAAACATTTTACTGAACTACTTAAGAGAGTAGAAAGTAAGAGTATAGGCTTTGGAAAAACAAAACTCACCAAAAAGTAGTGTTACTGTACACATCTACTCAGTACTGATTTTTTTAGCTCAATCTTTTACTCTTTGCTATATTTTTCACTATGTGATTTCATCTTTTCACACCACATCACCAGTGTTAGTACAGCGTGTTTCTGTACCGGTGACTCAAGGCATAATGGTTATCCCATACTGCCAGTGGCCTTGGCCAAATGTGTGAATATGAAACACTGTGTAAATTTAGCTCAATAGCTCATGGTGTTTCCTCCATTGACTCTTGTTAGAGAAACAATGGCATCCTATTATTCACCAGACCCTGATTGGACTGGGAGAAAAGACTTTGACGCTCTCCGTCGCTACAATAGTGTTTGAGGTACTGTAGGCATATGATTTATAATTTCCTCACTCATAAAGAACATAGGGATGTATTGTACACCGCTCTGCCTTCATGATTGTGCTTTCTGAGGCACTTTTCAAATTCATGTTCAAAGATACATTTTTTCATTTTCACCCTGTCATGTATGATTAGGTCCTTTAAAGTCCACAAGGTTGGCTGGGTGACTTACTATTTTTGGGCCCGAGTCGCCTGAGTTTAAACATGCAGAGTCACAGGCTGCAGCATTGTTCAAAAATGTTCCCTAAACATGACTGACCGTGAAAGGTCAGGAGCCTGAGAATAACTCCTGTGATATTTAGAACCACCTTTAGTTTCCTTATAGCTGGGGGTGATGCTGGGTAAAGAGACAAGTCAGTGGGCATGGGAACTATCCTTGTGACCTCTCCAGTAATAGTAGCTGGATAAAGGCATGATCTGTTGCACAATTCGATGAATTTATGGGTATGGGCAATGGGTAAGTGTTGCTTTTGCTCAAAGTGTTTTTTTTGTTTTACATAAACTGAATGAATGAAATCAATGAATGCAAATACAAATTAATTTATACAAGTTAAGAGTCACATAGACCCATAAACAAACGGGTAGCATACTCAGTGGCCTATTATATCTTAAAAATCTAGGCAGTGTTAATAATAATATAATAATTGATTTTTCAGTTACAATTATTTGGATTGTTTGGCTGTTGAGCTGTTTAATGGCTCTGGAGTGGGTGTTCAACACTACCTAAAAGTGTTAAATTAAGTCTGATGGGTTTGCACAACACTGTCATAATGTAGATTATGCCAGAGTATGTTGCTGTGCTCCTTACTGAAATCACCACCAGAGCATGTGCCAAAAAAACACAGTTCAGATCAACTGCGGTAGAAGTTCTGCATGGATCATCTATAAAAGTCTTGGCACCAATTCAGGAATATCTGGAAAAATCACAGGAAATATAAGGCTCAGAGTGGCTTTAGTGAGGAGACTGTTTCTGGACTGGCCCGGGTCTTTGTATGCAGATTATGACCCATTCTTCAGACAGGGGGCGGGAGAGAGATACTGTTGAGCAGACCAACACCAGACTCTTGGAAATCTGCTCTTCCCCTCACCACCACCTCCACCGCTGCGTAATCAGGCCGGTCCAGGGCTGAGGCGCACCGAGCCACGCAGCGCTTTTCTTATTGATAAGGCTCCTTGGAAGCAAGGGGACAGCAGACTACCGTCTAGTGCCGTTACTTCATACATTCAGTCCGTGTACTGCGGACTTTGGGACGGTTACAGGAGAAGAGACTGTTGACAGCTGAAGACAAGTGGATTTTATTTTATTGCATTTGAAAACTGGAATATCTTTGGAGGAATTAAAACTTGCTTTTCCACATGGTGGAAATCTATCCTGGTGGATAGATTCATCTTCAGTCATCGGATTCATCGGACCTTTGTTACTGAAAAATACAGTCCGATTAACTTGGTACATTTGTTATATTACTTGTAATAACGCTGTTCTTGCACTTACTTTTAAACAGTCGCAAAGTTCAGCACAGGGTGAATATTGAACACTGAAGAAAACGCACGAGCCTAATTTAAAACTTGGACCCATCCTAATTTGACGCTCTAGGTTAAATGTTTGGCCGGTACGGTGGACTTTGTTGGGGGCACTGATGAAGTAAAGCGGGCCGCCACTAACTCAGCACGAGCAGTTAATTCTTTGGATATCTCTGCTGGCGTTGTCCGTCTACGCGCGCGCAGTTCCGCAGGGTCAGCCGCTGTCCCACGCGCGCAGTGCTGAGGAGAGAGACTCGCGCCTCCATAAATGCCCGGTCCGTCGCGGAGGCTCAAGGCTGGGCAGCAAGATGAGCTCGTGGGTACAGCTGCTGCTCGCGTTGCTGGCGGCGTGTCTGCGGTTTGGCGCAGCCGAGGTGAGTTTGCGTCAATCACAATTTACGACAAAAACCTATAGTAATCACATTTTCACATAGTAAAAACACATTTTAGAAGAATACTATACGAATATCACAGCAAAACTATAAATCCGTATAGGAATATCAGTGGATTATTACAGATTTAGTGATACCTTTAGAGATAAAAAAAATAAAAATACCACAAAGTACGATAAGGTCACTACAAACTGACAAACACACTATAAATCCCTTTAGGAATATTGTAGCAATATTACAGATTTTTCGTTAATGATGTTTCAGTATGTTATGTTTTATTGTGTTTATTGTGTTTTTTGTTCATGTCGACCACGTCAAATGTTCTAAATGAAAAATAAACTTCTATTCTATTCTATTCTATTCTATTCTATATTCTCTAAGTACCGCTTTCATAAGAATGAGTGACATTATCTAGCAGATAGAAACATATCTTTTCTTTACATCTCCCCTTTGAGAGGGGAGCCAACATAATAGAACATAACACAGATCATGATATGATGATCAAATCCAGGTGATTTATTTAGCTTTACAGTACTCCACTGCCTCAATCCACTTTTATAACAATAGGCAATATCTTATCTCACATAAACCTTATCAAAGCGGTGTTCCCCTCTAGAGCCTAGGCCTATTGCTTTGGAGAGGGGGGAATCCTTAAAGAGAAAATAACTGTTATTTCTCCCATTAACTGGCTTTATGAATGGATGCCTAGGGGCAGACACATGCCTCGCTGTCCTCTGTAGGTTTATGGCTTTTGATGAACAGAGAAACAGAGGGAGCCATGATAGGCTCTTTTTGAGCTCATTGCTCCACGTGGTTAAGTGCTGCATCCATGGATGCTGTTCCAGATGTTTTACACTTTGAGGGTGGACATAAATCTGTCAATAAACACCATCGTAACATTATTGTATGAGGCCGCCACATGTTAGATAACCAGAGAGTCAGCAGTCCACAGTGTCAGTCACACTCCTTTTCTTTTTAACTCTTCCATCTCTTCACAAGGCCCACGGTGGAAACCGTCGAGTTGACAGACACACAGCGTGTTGTGGTGTGAAATATCTGTCACACCTCAACACAATGAAAATCATTTGTCATGCTGAAGTTGTTGACCTCTGAAATCACGTTGCCTTCACTGACCTCTGACTTTAGCCCTACAATTCTTTTTCCATGTCTTCTGGCAAATCTTCTAGCCAGTTCTTCATTTACAATAATGATGTGATGACTTTTTACTGACTGACTTTTGATGAAACACATGCAGTGTCTGAAGGCATTTTGACATATCTTTTTATCAAGAACTGTACAACAAAACCATTTTCAAATGTATTGTATGTAGTCTGTGGCAATCAGTGCCCCTTACTGGGAGCTGTCTCCACAGAGACAATAGGTGAACAGAGACAGAGATGCACTGTTCAGACCAGATCACCTTGAGTACAGTTCTGAATATTGTTTGCATTGGAAGTGTATTTGATTGAACTGTCCAAAAGTTGACATGCCACTTGTAAGATAAGCCAAATCAACTGTATTTGCCAAATATTTATACCCAGAAAATACTATTTTACTATGTTACTATGTTACTCAGTCCTGTCCTGTAATAGGCAGGGATCAGTAAGGGAATTCAACCAACAACCATGAAACCTGAAGAGCACATTCTCATAATAATATGTAAGCTTTTATGTCTATGACAGGGTTATTGATCGATGTAGCCACCACAGAGCAAGGTGTGGCAAGTATGGGAACCAATTGAGAGACAAACAATTTGTATTACAATTCAAATCTGGCTCATTAAATTTGACTTCACAATGTTTGAAAATGAACAGGCAGCACTAATGGATGCAGGTCAGATGAATGATGGAGGACGTCTACAATGGCTGCTTCTGTAAACAGTTACCAGTTTCCTGCTGAGGTCAAACAGAGAAGATTAAACTGCAGGTCTTGACCAGGTCAAGTGAGACTTGTGGGTAATTGATATTGTAACATTCATTTTAGAAACACCCTTGGCCTCTTTTGATGACAGCTATAGACATGAGGTCCATTCATATGTGCAGTGAATCTAAATGGAGACAGAAAGAGAGATTTTATCTGTCTATGAGGCGTTGACAGGGTCAGTCACTTGTCAAACTGTAGAATCTGAGGGTACACAGGCCAAGACAATCAGACACACAGTCTACAAGTCAGTTACGGGAAGTAACGGGAAGTAAAGTAAAAAATCAGGGCACAACTCTTTGTTGCTTTGGCTTGAATATGACTCAGTTGAGAACATCAGCTGTCAATTAAAGTTTCATTTAAAGATTTCTTCAGGAAACCAACACAATATGATATGGCAACGTACCGCTATACAATGTATAGCTTCTGGATCATAAAGATGGAACTGACATTTTGGTCCTTTTAAGACTGTGACAGATTTAGAATGGTGAGATAAATTTTCCAAGAATGTAAACATATAAACTATATAATATGGACAGCGTAGATCATAGAATATTGTTATTGAATGTAGTCTGCCATCACACATGACTGCTACATGTGAGGGATGGTTTTGAGTCAAACTTAATATGGGATGGCTGATTTAAGATCCATCTCATCAAACCCTCTGTTCATTTTATGGTTTCTGTAGGCCATGAGCACCACATGTAAGGGGAAATTCACATTGACAGGCCAGGCATTTTGAAGGAGAACGTTGCAAAGGCTTTGAGGTATACAACCAGGAATTCCCCATGTCTAATTTTAAAGTTGCAGTATGGCTGGTATGAAATCACAGAGTCTGCATATAAAATTCATGCTCCTCATGGGAAAAAAAAACATTATCACAAGAGAATGAATTGAAGTCACTTCTAGTCTTGAGAGTTAGTGAAGTGCTGAGAATATAGAGCTATGAACTACGGTCCTACAAAGAGGTTAAGATGAACTCATCATCACCCGTCTTTGCTTTGCGGTATTTCAAGTCTAATTGATGAGAATAGAGGAGATGATAACAACAGAATGGATTCAAGCTTCATTCACTAACACACATGCCAGTAATGAGCACGTGTATGCTTTTTTTTTAGTGACTACATGTGAAACTTTGCACATGTGCTACGGCTGCTGCCTCTGTGCCGGCAGCAAAACAGACCCTCTAATTATGTACCATTAGATCTTCCCTCTCCTCGCCTACCCACTGCAACCCCTGCCTGTACCTGGCATTCCTCAATATGTCCAATAGGCCTTCAGGCGCTGGGGCAGTTGCTCCAAGTGTAAACTGGTAGGATAAGTACTGGAGTATGCCACAATTTCTCACAAACGAATATTACCTGAACATGGCTGCTGGACTAACCGGATACCATCATTTCTGTGAAAATGACAATTAATGGGAGACATTTTGATGTCTAAGACGAGGAAAGGGAAGTTACCTCATTGCCCCTCTAACACTACTGGCAGCAGGGAAAACAGTGAGTGGACATAACCTCTCACTTCCTCCAGTCTCCATACTGTTTATAAGAAGTGGTATTGCAGCAGTCACACTGTATTGTGTTGTTCTAGATTAACAGTGTAATGGTACTTGGTCTAACAGCTGTCATTGCCTCTGCCTCATCAGCAGAAAGCCATTATTTGAAACAGGCTAACTGCTCCAGATGGAGCTGGATGCTGAGGTAGAGTTTACTTAGGCGCACAGCGAGGGGAATATTTGGATTAAATGGGTTGACCTGTTTATGACAGACAGAGTACACATATACCACTCCCTGCAGTATCAAGTGCTATGTGTGTATACATTTTTAGCATTGGTGTCCCCAGCGGGAATCAAACCCCTAACCAAGGCAATGTTAGTGCCATGCTCTACCTATCAAACTGCACACAACCTCTTTAACTGGCCATCCTATTACGACCCACATTTAAGCCCTTGTAACTACAATACTTGAGTACAGTACATATCACTTTTCAATGAATCTCATGCAGGTTTCTGTCTTGCTATGTTGGAGGTATTTTTAGTCATCACGGTTGCACTGAAGACATCATCGGTTTGTGTTTATGTATTCTGTCTGAGCAATGTTAATCTATTTACATCTGTTGTATTTGTCAGAAATGAAGTGTTTATTTAACATTTCCTGCTCAGACACAAATCGTCACGACAGCGGGCACCGCTGTGAACAAAGACACACATCCTATAATTAACATCAGACACAATTAGCCAAGGTTTGCTCCTTTGGCGAGGGGAGGAAATAGTCATGATGGCTCCCCAGGGGCATCAGTTCTGCAATAGGGATGTTAATGTAATACAACAGGCATTTCCCTGCTGTATAATTTGACTCTGCAAATACCAACCAACAATGGGGGAAAGTCAGTGGCATACAGTAGAGGCAGGGTGTGAATGCATGTTCGGCCATGGATGGCTGCTTCCTCTAGCTAAAGCCTGCTTCCCACAGGGATTCATTATATTCTCCAGAACCTGAATGGAACGTTACATACAGGGATGTTTACGGGGCTGGGCCCACACTGGAAAAATTACATGTATTTGAAAACGTTAAAAGACAGGCGAGCAATGTAGTCTAATAGGTGCAGACAATGTGATGTCACTACCAGGTGCATTATGTCTCAAACTTGAATACTTGAGACAAAATGCACCTGATTTTATTTTGAGTAGACACACATTTCACTGTTTGTAAAATATGTGTGAGCATGGCAGTTTCTTCTTTAAACTTTGATGTGATGTCTATGTACCTTCTCCCGTATGTTCAAATGTTGAAGCGTGTTTAAATCGACTCCCTTGCTTACTGGCTCACTACCCAGACTGGATTTGCTCCTTTGAGATCATTTTCATTGGTTCTACCTCACCATCAGGCAAAGCAAATCAAGCACACCCATAGCATTTAAACCCATGTGAGGAAGTGTTTCGACCCATGTCTGATCCCCGTCCATTTTAAAACCCCTTCTTTTATTCATCTATTATCCCTCTGTTTTCAGATCCACCTCCCTTCTCTCCTCTCTGTATCACTCCTTCCCCCACTTCCTGACTCCTTCCTGACTCCTTTGACCCCTAAATGTTAGCAGATGAGAGGACACAAGGCCAATAGTCATTCACCCTGCTCTTAGTGACCATTGTGTGTCTGCTGTGGCTAATGCCCCCCCACCCCCAGCCCTCTTGTCCATTAATGACTTGGGGGTCAAACCCACACCTAGCATCATGCTCTAGAGCTGTTGCTTGGTTGTCGGTGTGGTGGCATGGTAATATTTGGTCTAAAGTGTGTTGTTAAGAAAAAATAACCAACACACATGCTTGCTACACAAGTACTGCACACTTGATCCTCCCCTTTAGAGGAGTTATCTGCAAAATTACCCAGTTCAGATAGAGACTTCTCACTGCTGGCAAAATGGTCACATTTCATCTTCTTTTCCCATGATCATCCTATTGTCTACGTTTTGATTTGTTCCAGAAGGATCCATGATGAGTGTTTCCCTCTTCCTTTTTTCCTAATTCTCTTTTACTTTTGTGTGTGTGTGTGTGTGTGTGTGTGTGTGTGTGTGTGTGTGTGTGTGTGTGTGTGTGTCTGCGTTTCAGGGGGACCCTCTGCCTGCAGCCCTGGTGGAGCTGGTTAGGAACAGTCCCATCTCCTCCATAGAGGACCTTCAGCTGCTGCTGCTTACTGACTCCGTAGGTAAAGACCCAGAACATTCTACTACTACTACTACTACTGATACATACTCTGACCTCGATATCAGATGTATTCGTCAAGTATCAGTATTTCAATTTGTTCAGAATGTGGAATGTGACAATGACTGCCCCTTATACCCTCTCCCTCTTTCCCTCTCTCTCTATCTTCTCGTGCACGCTCATAAATACACACCCACATCCAGTAACTTCAACTCTTTTTTTTATTTACTTACGTGCAGAGGGCGCTAGAAAAAAACCCCATCATATGTGGAAAAACCCACACAATTCAAAAATCACTAGCCATGTTTATATATCAAACTGACATTGTTGGTGGTTTTGTCTCAGACGAGGAGGAGGAAACTTTACCAGCGAATGGAGGTCACAGACTACCAAGGAGCCTGGGTGAGTTTACACTTAGTCCTCCTTCCTTTTTGGTGTTTCATCCCTCTGTCTTTTCCCCCTGTCATCTCATCGTCACTGGCAACTAATTGGCGAGTGGCTTGAGTTCATTCTTAAATGGGAAACCACTAGCACAGAGAAAATGTCCACCTTTTATTTACCTTTCTGCCAGAGAAAACAAGGTCTATCTGTGACAACAGAGGTCGAAGTAGATGCCTTTGGTGTCCAGCTTTATGCAAATGTGTCTATTAGTCTCCCATCTGCCCTCATGGATAAAGCAGATGCTTTACCCTTACATCAAATTCCCAATGTCTCTGTCTATGCCTGTGGGATTGTGACTTATCTGTAAATGATCTGCAGATGTTTAGACTCCCTGTCTGCTCTACCAAGTGTCATCTGGTAGTCTGGTTGTGCTCAAGTTGTGAAGTTATTGTATATGTTAAAAGAGAGTGTCATCACCCTGATGTGGGAACACCTTTTAGATCACACATCTTGAAATCAATTACGATGACAAATATACTCACACTTACACACCAATAGTAAAGAAGTTTGTAGTGCTGGCATGGAGGATTCCTGATTTTCCCCATCAACACAGAAGCACACCATCCTCATCAGCAGAGGATTTGCGGCGTCAGCAGTCAGCCTTCCTGGGAGTTGATTAATGTGACAAGTATGGTTTCAGTGACACGCCTGAATCCTCCCCATTAACCATTTTTTCTCTATCATGATGAAGCAGATGTTTGAATTACTATACATCAATCTACATTAGTCTGAAGGATTTGCTGTGGTCACTCAAGTGTGAAGAGATCCTAATGGCTCTACATCAATCCACATTTAAAATCCGCCATGCTAAAAAGCTCAGATACTTCCATGTAGGTTGACTCCATAGAAATGGATCCGTCTTATATTATCAAATGGTGCACTTTTGTAAAGCTTAGTGGAATGAAAGCACCCACATTTCTGTGCAACAGACCTGTTAGCCTTTGGTCTGTGTGTTCTGCCAGTTTACAGATGCAATAATCCTAAAAAGCCAAACTTTTGCTACTGCTATTGTTCCAGCCCTGGGGATAATTGTTTAAAAAATTTAAACTGGTTTGCTTTTCAGCTTCTAGAAGGTGCACAGAGTCATAGTGTAGCCCTGCTCATTTCTGCTCTGCAACAGTTGTAAGGGCAAAGGCTGCAGTGGGTGCTGTGGTGCTAACACAGGATAGTTGTAGGATAGATGCATGATGGTGACTTCTACAATGGCTACTACTGTATATATTGGTGAAGTGGACTTGTATAGCCAGAGCATGTACCACATTATAGTACATGTGCACTCAAGATACATGAGTCATAGCGGATGAATGTGTAAGCCAAATGAAATAATAAGTAATTAGGCCTATCATATTTACCAGACACTCATCTCCTAGCAACTTGGGTGGGTTTGGATAACTGTAGCTAATCATGAGATAGTTGAGTCCCATGTGCATATTGATTGTTGCCAAAAAGTTATTGGCTCAGCAAATACATACATCTAGGTAATAACGTATCTATGCTTTTGCATAGAATAAAAACATATTTTTAGACCATGCATTGAAAGCTATGTGTATCTAGGTTTTGTATTTATGTATACTTTCTACTGTTAAGGGTAGGCATGTAATAATAATAATAGTAATGATAATATTAATAGTCATTAATTTAATAATTGTTGGTCATATCTCATCCCTCAGATGCCCAGCCAGCCCAGCAGGCTCTGTGTAAAGTCCGTACAGAGGTGGTAGAGGTCACCAGGGCGATGTTGGACCGTAGCAATGCTAACTTCCTGTTATGGCCGCCCTGTGTCGAGGTGCAGCGCTGCTCCGGCTGCTGCAACACCAAGAGCCTGCAGTGTGTTCCTGTCCTCACACACACCAGATACCTGCAGGTACACACACACACACACACACACACACACACACACACACACACACACACACACACACACGAACACACACACATTTACAACCACCAAGTAAACAAGTTATGAGGTGTGAGCACCTAGATACAGGTAAAAGTGGAGCATGCCTCTTCTTTATGTTATACACTCAATTATTCCCTGTAATTCTCCTGTTCTCTCCAGGTCATGAAGATCCAGTACATCAGCAAAAGACCCACCTATGCCAAAGCTGTGGTGTCGGTGGTGGATCACGTGGAGTGCCGTTGTCAGCCCGCCCCACGTCCCCCAGTGCCCAGGAAAAAATCCTCTCGTAGACAGCAGAGCCACAACAAGGACCAGCATCGAAACCAGACCGTCAGCCAAGGACAGGGGCAGGGACAGGTATGCATACTATTGTGAATGCCATATGTCATGCCATTTGGTGGATGCTTTTCCCCAAAGTGGCTACAGTACTATTAGTGCATACATTTGTAGTATGGGTGGGCATTTATTTATGCATTTTGGTATTGTATGTATGTACATTACAGTACACAGTGTATATAACATCTTCTCTTTATCTCTTGAGTTTTTTGATAGCTGCTTTTATGTGATATTACTGAGCAGTATCAATATCCCCTTTGCTATAACTGAACAGTATAAATTATTGCTGCCTTGATGGTACTATTGCAAATTGCAATTTCTTTGTTATTTTGTTATTTTTTTATTTTATTTCAATTACTTACGACCTCCACCTATTTTTTTCCAGTATGGATATATAGCATTTTGGAATGAAACCATTCAATTAAAGTGATGTATAAAGATATAATCTGATTGAATTTCAATGTCTAATGGTCTGAACTGAGATGAACTGTACCAAATTAAGCTGAACATAAGTGAATTGGATTCAATTTTATTGTCAAAGGGCAAGGCACGCTCCAAGGAGGAGCTCCATCATTGGGATGAGCTGAAGCAGAACCAGAGGGTCCAGCTGGAGGATCTGCTGGAGCAGCACTGGAGCCCCAGAGGAGACACCTTCACCCAGCCTGGAGAAGGGTACAGTCTGGCTGGGGAGGACACCTCACGGTCTGGGGAGGCTATTCTTTATGCTCCACACTGGGTCCATAACTCCACCAGGCACCTTGGGACTAAGGATGGGACTGACAATCAGGAGAATGTAGAGAGGAAGGATGGGAGATCCTTAGATGGCAATAGAACTTCATCTTCAATGGATATTGCTGGAGCTGGTTTTGGTGTTGAGGAAAAGAACAAGGGGGTAGAAGGTGGGGATCGGTTGTTGCTCAACAGTACTGAAGAGAAAGTTAAGATTGAGGGGAGACAGCAGGAGAATCCAGGCTATATTGAGGAAAATGAGGAGAGGGACCAAGGGACACAGAGACAAGACACACAAACAGACAGTCCCTCGTGGCAAGAAGACAGATCCAAAGTTTCAAAGAGCCACAGAAGTGATTTCTCTCATCCTGCCACTCAGAATCCACAAGCCAAGTTCAGTCCTACTGAGGCAACCAATAATAGAGTTGGGAGTAGGTTCCGACCTACAAAAGAACCCAATCCAGACCCTCGAGAACGGGAGAGACCGAGAGACAATGATACTCCAGAGGAGGAGAGGAGGTTGCAGATGGAGGAGGAGAGGAAGGAGCTTCTGCTCCTCCACAAGAGGCTGGACCAAGAGAAGGAGATAATGAGACAGCAGCAAATGAAACGAGAGGAGGAACAGGAGAGGGAGAAGCAAAGGGAGAAAGAGAAGGAGAGTCAACACCACCACACGCATAATAAACATCATCATCTGCAAACAACAACACACCAAACAGGTATTATAGATCATTTAATAATTTTGGGGATATCAAAACACATTTAAGAGAATGGAGGGGTACCACTTGTGTTGTAAATGAATTCACTTGATATACCTGAAAATTATTCTGTTCATTAAAGTGAATGACTTGCTATTGAAACTTTCTGTTACAATAATTCTCTATGGAATACTTGCAAAGTAATTCAGCGCCACAAGTGTAAAAGTCATTGATTTATTTTTGGTTAGAACTTTCTAGTCACACATTCTCGATGCTATTCTCCCAGACACAGCATCTCCCACTACCACACAACCGCCATCAGCTCCAGCGGGCCCCAGGCCCCCTGCCCGTCCCAACCCACCAAAGAGGAGGATGAGGAAGAACCGCAAACGGATCAGCAAGGCAGCTATGAGAGCAATGCTGATGTAGGACTAAAGTGAGTTCACTGAATATAAGGAAAAATGAATGAATGAATGAATGAATAAACGTAACATGCCTGATTGCTGAATATTAGTTACTTTTCTTCAATATTTGTACCAGTATGTATAACTGATGTATGTCTATATTTCCCCACCCAGGGACACATAGTGGGCTCTTGGTGTATTTTGTGGACAATCCAGCGGTGGAGCAGAGTGACTCCCCTCATATAAGTATTTATTCACCTGTCAGTAACCTGTTCGTCCTGTGAAATCTCCTCAGTAACACTACTAATGACTGTCTAGTGAACCTGTAACTACCCTCGGAGGGAGTATGAGGAGGGTAAGAGGAAAAGAAGATGGAATACAAATTAAAGGTGGACCAGTTCCAGTGAACACTTGCTCCTCGAATGACAGTTGCTGGTATGAATGAACAACTGGCACCCTGAGACTGACAAATAGTATGTCCAAGTATGGGGTATATGTTTGGTGGACAGTGAAAATGCAGAACTGTGGAACTGTGGAACCATTTTTGTGCAATCTGGAAACTCTGCTTGGAAGCTTTTTTGATATCAGTAAAGAGAAGCTGCACTTACAGCATATGGACAGAACCAAGTCTATTTCTGGGTTGAAAACAAACGAAAAATGTATTTGTTGCTGAGAGACTCTATTTTGTGAAAATCACAGACTCAGCATCAGACTCATCCAGCCTACCAAGTGCAGTTGGTCGAGAAAAGGAAATAACTCTTCAATGACACTGAGGAATCTGTTGTATTGTAACAGGATGAACTTAGAGACGATCAGGAAAAGACTATGACAGCAAGATCCTAATGTTGACTAAAGTGAGTAGTATTTCCTTGCATGACAGACCTCCACGCTGCTCCTTTTGAGCACATACTGAGGGGTCAGTGTTGACTCTGTTGGGAAGATAAAGCTGTGTAGAATGACCGTACCAAGCCCCGATACCATTTATTAGCTCATTTAAACAGTGTTGGTCTCTCTAACCATATTTAATTCTATTTAACTCATTGCAAACACTGGAATTCCACAGATGTGATATCAGAACAAATACACAGATTATTACATTAGTGAGGTTTCTCTGTTTCATTGGAGGTGTGATGATAAAATGTAAGGTGCTATCTGAATACTGGGGGATTGCATTACACCTGTGACCTGACTTTATGCTATGTTTCTTATTTATTCCTCTCTACCATCCACTGTGGACATGGGTTAATTTGCTATACAAATACTGCATATAAGACATGGTTGATTGGTTGAGGTATGTAACAGTCATTACATCTGTCATTGATGAGTGGGTAGTCCAAACAGATAGAAAGACCACAAAAGAATCATCTGTTACCTATCAGTATCGTACAGAGAGAGGCGGTGACAATAACTTTGTGTGTGTGTGTGTGTGTGTGTGTGTGTATGGACTTGTGTGTGCACCTACATGTATGTAATGCATCTCAGTATGCATGGAGAGGCATATAATATATTTCTGTGTTTCATCACTAACTGTGATCAGTCCAGAGAACAACAGAGAGGTCCCTTCATAGCCAACCAGTTCTTGTCTTCTTGTCTGTTTGTCTGTCTGTCTGTCCCTGGAGTGTGTGTGTGTGTGTGTGTGTGTGTGGGGGGGGGGGTACAGTTTAGAGAGCAGATCCTATCTTTATGGGACCAGAAAGTTTTCCTCCCTGTTTGTTGCTTTATTTGACACACAGACAGACTCAGCAAGGCCACTGGAATTAGGCGCCATTGTAATCCTACAACAGGGAACCAGTAGCCCCTTACCACCCCCTGCCCCTCTCTCTTTCTCTTTGTTTTTTTTTTGCCAGAAACAATTGTGTCCCTTTTGGTCTTCAGGGAGAAAGGAGAGAAACTTTGACCTACAGTACTCTCCTTATAAGTACCCTCACTGTATTTGTTTTACCAATCAAAAAACACATTTATTTGACTTTTGACTTACGGGAAGTCAAAAGGGTCAAGTCTAGACCATATAAGGTGGTATCAGGGACAGCAGATTGTCACTTAAAGGTAGAATAGCATTAAACCAAACTCTGCGAGGTAGAGATTGTTTTGCCTTTACATTTCCCTATGTGACAATGATGAGAAAGGAAATACACTGATAAGTCTATGTTTGTTTGCATTAACCTAACCAGCCAAACATATGTTAAGTTATTGAAAATGTGGCTTGTATGTTTTCATGCCAACATATAACTGTTACTGATATTTGTCTGTTTTATAATGAGTTATCAGAAAAGAGGAATGTTTGTGATAACTTTGCCACCTAATGCTATTTTGATATGGGTATAAGAAGCTGATATGCTTAAATATACTTAAGTTTTTGTGTTTTTATTTCGTTGTATTCCTTTTGCTCTCTTTGTCTTTATCATTTATCTTACAAGATACTTGCTTGTGGAATTTTATCATGAAAAATACTTTATTCAAAGAAATTGACACTGGGACAAAAACAACAGGCAAACTACAGACGAGGAGGCAAATTTACAAGCAGGTGAGAAGGAAATGTTGTTTGAGGCTGTTGTACTGGGAAAACAAACCTGAGCCGATATGTAACAGGCTAATACTGATCTAAGGTCAGTTCACATGACAATTCACAAACCTTTTTTGTGTCTTGCTACTTGCACTTTGACAGGAAACAAGGCTCTTGATAGACAGGTTTCTGAAGAGCAAACCTGACCTTTCTATGATGGATGGACTTTGTAACCACTAGGCCACCCTGCCATATACACTAAGCCTGTTTGGTCTGTTGCATCTACTCAGCGCCTCCTCAGCTCTACTCTACAGTGACAGCATTTTGCCTCCTGAAATTCATGCCAATTCAGCACTGCCTGTTATGAAGTGTTTGTAGTTGTTCATTCCAGGGATGCACAGTCAGGTGTGTTCAAACATCCTGAGAGAGAGTGATAGAGAGAAAAGCAAAAGGGGGGGGTGGATGGTGTGGATGAACTCTGGTGCACCTCTTTTTACAGTTTGCTCTTCACGTTTACCCACTTGACTCTTGGCTTCAGAAACTCACCAACTTAGCACCCAGCCACAGAGTTACGTCTCCTAATCATCAAGTCAGCACAGGCTGCAAATCATCTGCTCATCTGCTTTGAAGTGCGGCACTAACATCATCAATTATAATCCATCTTGAGAATGACAGAGGCTTATTTACATGTACTTGTCATTATAGTCTTTGCATATTTTGGGCTTAACGGCACCTTGTACTTGTCTGTAGTTTCCGTAAATTGCGCAAATCACCGGGACTGATCTCAAATGAAATCAAACCGCAGTTAGTAACCTTTTACAGAGTGCTGTCTGGCATCTGTGCCTTAATCCTCCAGTATGTGTTTCTTCACAGTCTGTGTGTATTCAGGTATCCATACAATAGTTCCAGGGCCCTACTGGCAATCTCACACAGCCATACTACTTTTAAACAGCAGACCATCTCCAAATTCAGCAAGGAGGTGGGAGGCCTGTTTTCCATGGGTGTCCTAGTAGTCCCCCACCCCCTGTGGACTTCAAACAAGAATGGGGGAAAGAAGTGCGTGGAGGCTTGATGACTGTGACAAACACACACACACGCACACAGAGGTCAGCCACCATGACAGTGTGGGTGTGTCAGAGCGACCAGAGACTGTGACTAGAGAGGCAGAATGGGTTCATAGCTGACTGACTAAAACCGTAAAGAACGATATGGGTCGTTGGGTCTGAACAACACTGTTACCCAACCAGCAAACAACCATTGGCCAAATATAATAACCCATCACTCGACCATCACCTGACGAACAACCAAAAGGGACCAAACCGATAATGAACCATAATCCAACTATCATCTGTTGCATAATATTTACTTGGGATTTAGTTCAATCTCAGGGTTTCCATGCTGACTGAACTCATGCCAAGGAACTAGAACAGGGGTCAAACAGATAAAATGCAATCACCGAATCCATTCTGGTAAATAGGCTACTTGCATATGTTGGTATTTTATGAAGAGCACTTTTTAAACACTAATTTAACTGGGCAAGTTGACTAAGAACTCTTACTTACAGCAATGGCCCAGGGGAGAATCACGAGTATATATCTATATAGTACTTGATATTGTAGACTCATCTTGTATCTCAAAAACACTGAGCAACTTACAAACACCGGCTCACATAATGGATATGATCTCAAATCAAATCACATTTATTTGTATAGCCCTTAATCACCGTTACAGTCTCAAAGGGCTTCACAGACAAGGAAAAACTCCCACAAAACCCTTTTTAGGAAAAAATGGAAGACTCCTTGGGGGAGGGGCTACTCAGAGAGGGAGCCCCCTACCAGGACGGGCAAGCAGCGTATACACAATGCATACAATTTTATTTGGGTGGGAAATCCAGATTTGATGTGGGGCATCACAGCAAACGGCAGCTCAGTCAGCGTCATCGTAGGACTAGAGGAACATGCAGGCACCAACACTGCCCAGTTGCAGCCTGGGAGCACTGCCCAGTGTCCACAGCAAATGCCCGCTCAGTCAGCATCGTCCTAGGAGTGGGGCCACGCAGATGCCAACTCTGCCGGGCTTCAGCCTGGAACAGATAGGAGACACACCCACACACACCCATACACCCACTCTCACTCACACAGACAAATATGACCAGGGTCAGTGGACAGGAGCAGGTTGACCAGGAGAATAGGACATGTAGGCAGGATGCGAGTATCCATCTGCAGGACCCTGAGCTAGGGTGAGCTAACCGGTTCTAGCCTTACTCTGAGAAGAGATTGAGCCACTCCCTCAAGGCTGTGTGGTCAAATGATAAAGAGAATAAACAGGTTTTTAGCCTTGATTTAAAGACTTTGATAGAGCCTGCCTCTCTGATTGAGGCAGGCAGACTGAAAGAAAAGGCTCTGTAAGAAAAGGCTCTGTTACCTGCAGTTTTCTTTATGACTGCTGGGCTAGCCAGGTAGCCAGTGTCCTGTGATCTGAGTGCACGTGTGGTTTATATGGTCTGATCAAATCTGATAGTAGGACGGTGCCATCCCATGTAATGATTTATGTAAGTAGAAGCACCTTGAAGTCACACATGGCCTGAATTGGTAGCCAGTGTATGAGGATAGGATGGGTGTTATATGGTTGAATTTCCTAGTTTTGGTCAGGATTCTGGCAGTAGGAAGTTTAGCGACATCCAACATCCCTTTTTGTAATTGGGTTGGTTTGACAGGGTATGTAAATTTGAGTGTCATCGGCGTAACAGTGGAAGTTAATGCCGAATTTGCGAATGATGTCACCAAGTGGTAACATATAGATAGAGAATAGTAGTGGGCCTAGGACAGAGCCCTGTGGCACACCAAAGTCCACATTGCAACACTCTGAGGTCATATTGTTGTAAAAGACGCGGTGTGATCTATCGAGTAGATAAAACCTAAACTATGTCTTCTGGCGTCACTCCTCTTCCTGTTATCTTATTTTAGCCCGACCAAGCCGGAGGTAACACTGAGGTTCGAACCTGCGACCTCAGCGTTGGTAGGCAGTTGCTTTGAGCAAACAAGTGTTTTTACTCATCTATTGTTATTATATTTGAATACTTTGTCAAATACACAGTAGTGATGACAGTGGAAGCACTGGGAAGCTCCCAGATGTGAATGTGTGTAGCTACATGGATATTGAGAAAGGTGGTGCTGGAAAAGAGCATGCATGCTTAGCAAAACCCTACAAAAAATAAATAGTCTTGAAGTGTATGTACCTCTGCTGACCCAGGAAGAATCATGGCAGAGCCCTCTCTCCTCCTCTCTCCCACCCCCATCCCATTCAAGTGCAATAATAATGAGAAAATACTTATGGTACTTCAAAGGAAAAAGACAAGAAAAGTAAAGAAAAGATAAAAGGCTCAAAGATTCAGAATGAATCTCAGTGGAATGGAGTGATAGTCCTGGCATAGCCTAACTAACTGTCCATCTGCTCTGAACACATAACCTTGCCATAACTGTCTGGGTTCCAGCATGGCCCAGATTCATTGATGTTACGGGGAAACCGGAGGCCTTTGAACAGGAGGTTACACAAGCATCCGTGTGGCGCCACGCAACCCCTACACCTTCCACCGCTTTTATTTTCCTGTTCTTATTTACGACAAAGGACAGGGACACGCTGTACACAGACGAGCCCCCTGCTGCCCCCCCTCCAACCCCAATGCATGCACACACACACACACACACACACACACACACACACACACCCCTCTCTCTCTCAGGGAACAATGGTGACTGTGAGGCTAAGGAATGTGAGTGTTTTTGGGGCATCTGAAACAGCCTGGAATGCTGGGCAAAAACCACCTCCCCTTGCTTTCCACTAGCATGGTCAAGGCCAAATGAATACGCTCGATGAGCATGCTAGCGGGCATCATGACTCAATTGGTGTGTGTCAAGCTGCTCTGCACCTCATCAGACAGGAAGTTGTACCTAGCGATGGGCTGAAAACACAGGAAGTCCATATCAGCGTGCCTGGAATTCCAGCATTGTGTTCTCGCTGCAGAGACAAGACAGAATTATACATTGTGCAAGAGCAAATATGTACATGATATAAATGTGTTAATTCTGCAGCTACACACACATGCAAGCGCGCGCACACACACACACACACACACACACACACACACACACACACACACACACAAATACACACATCAGCGCTTTAAGAGACCCATGAATAGACTTTAAAACCTTTCATGCAAACAGCAGGACAGAGTCGCGTTAGTCGGATGTGCAGATAAACAGAGCAATAAATTAGATGATACAGTGTGTCTCTGTGTGTGTGTGTGTGTGTGAGGGGGAGAGAGTGTGTGTAAGTACAACTACACAGTACTGCAGACATCCAACTTCTGATCCAGGACTCAGCTGCCAAATTACATAAATGTGAAAAGTGGAGATTTAGCACCTATAAACAAACACAGATGCACACTGGTGATGCACCCAGCTTCGCACGGACATATGAAGTCAAAAAAGGTAACCCATGCCCAGTCGCACACATCTAATCTGGCACAATAGGAAAAAATATTTTTTAGTAAAAGATGGGGATGACAGGGCTACTGCTTCATTTTTGTTGCAGATAGGTTGCTGAGTTTGCAACATGATAAACAGCTGCCAACGCACCTCCTTGCATGCGAGAGAGAGAGAGAGAGAGAGAGACAGACAGAAAGAGAGAGACAGAGAGTGTAAGGTGTAATGGGGGATTGCTGAAGGGGTGCTGCTGAGTGTGTTGAGAGCAGCAGGAGATAACTCTTGCAGGGTGTGTACACATCTGCCCCCCCTTTGCAGATGTGAGACACATAACGTGATCTAGAGAGGTCAGACTGAGTGTTGTAAACAGAGGACAGTAAGGGGGGTTAGTAAGGTCATCCATTCAGAAGTGAAAATGACAAATGCTTTTACAATTATTAGAATATACAAAAATACATCTAGAATTATTAAAAAATATTTATTGTAAATTATTGCAAAGTAGGAAGTTACAAACCCAGCATTGTCTCACCATGTATATTATTTTTATACCTTCATAAGTCATGTTATTTTGCTAAGAAATAACATACCTGAAGGTGAATACCTACTAGACCTTCTCAAACATTCTCTTAAATGAATGTTCCATTTTGAAATTCTCTGCAGGGCCTTGAACATTTGCTCGAACCTCACACAGTGCATTCTGGCTCCACTAAACACTGTGGCAGTATAGACATGAAATGGATGGACAGTAATGGATGGGCTACAACATTGACAACAAGGTCCCAACTCACACCTTTGTGTTAACATGCATATCAAACTACAGTGAGCATAGCACTCAGCAGAAATATGCACTCATGTTCCCATGTAGCACTGAAAAACACATGACAATTGTGGTTCCTACCCTCTAGGAAAGATAGGAAACTAGAGAATGTAATAAAACAGTACAGAATAGTCCATTATTGTCATTATCATATTTAAAAACTATGAGTCTAATGTCTGTCCATGATTCCTCATAGCTTCCTGATAATTCACTGGCAAAAAGAAAAATCAATGTCCCTGGACTCTGACCTTCTCCCAGAGAAGAGAGAGAAAGGGTGAAATTAATCACTGAATCAATTAAATGAATTTTACATGGATCAGGACACTTAAAGGAATTTTCAAGGGAGCTTTCCACAAGAAAGAAATAAAAGGAGGAAAGGCAAAATATTAATAGTAATAGTCATCACAGCCATCACACATAATACAATAAATATAAACAGTATAAACAAAACAGTATAAACAAAATCAACAGTCTATGTATTAAGCAGTGACTGAACAGGCTAAGGCAGAAGCAAAATGCTTATCTATGCCTATCCTATATACTTCTCAATTTAAGCTACCCTCCAAAAATAAAATAAAACACATTTACACTTTTAACCCTCAAAATAGCTTTAAAAAACCATTGTCTTGAAAAAAAACAAAAGTGAATTACTTGTTCTTAGATTTAAATCAGCAATAAAAGATCATTCACACTTATAACTCTCAAAAATAGCTTTGTACACCATTCTTTTGAAAACCAAAAGCGAATTACACATTCTTAAATTTACATTTGCATTGTTCCATAATTTAACCTCAACAATAGAAATACATCTCCTTTTAATCCCTTTTTTAGCTTTTTGTACGGTAAACTTACAAATACCTCTCATCTCATATTTGCTCTCCCGTATTGAAAAAAACCTTTGTACACAGTCTGGAAGTGACTTTGATTTTGCTCTGAACATTATTTGCATTATTTTATAATATACCAAATCATGAAATTTCATAGCATGGGAATTTATAAACAGTGGATTAGTATTATCATAGTAACCAGCCTTATTAATAATACGTATGTCTCATTTTTGTAGTAAAACTATTGCATTTATAGTCGTTTTAAAGGTCGATCCCCACAATTCCACACAGTACGATATGTAAGGAACTATAAGTGAGCAATAAATTATATACAAGGTCTTATAATTTAATATGTCCCTAGATTTATACAGGATTGCTACTGACTTTGAAACTTTTCCTTTGATATAATCAATATGTTGTTTCCATGTTAGTTTATGATCAATCACAACCCCTAAGAATTTTGTCTCAAAAACTCTTTCAATTTCAACATCACACATTTTTAATTTAATATCCTCATCACTATCTTTTCGATTTCCAAAAAACATAAATTTAATTAATGGTAATCTGTCATTGTAGCTAGCAATAACAGCTTAACAAGTAAATTAATTTGTGTCCCTTTGAATGAAATCCAGGGAGGAACAATCTCTGAGTAATAAACAGAGGTCCATTGCATACACAGACCCAGCACACTACTGCCCTCCTCTGGTCAGACAGAGTAACTGATCCATACGGAAAAGGAACGGAAAAATAGGAAATAAGTTAAAAAAGATATATATACATTTAAAATATTTTTATTTATATATACAGTATATACATACACACATATACACACCCCCTTCACCCTACCCTCCTTCAGGGGAGACGGCAATACCCTGAGTGTAGGGTGTCCCCTTGAGGCCAGGGGGTGAAAGGATCTGGTGTGTAGGCCAGGGGGTCGCCTCCGGTGGAGGAACTGCTAAGGCCTGGCAGGATGTCCGGCTTATCGGAACACAGTTTAATATTTGCATCTTGGTTTTCGCGGCTGTCATGCCTGCCTCTGGTTCTGTTGCTGTCACATTGATCATCTATGGATCTGGAGCGACTGTGGTTGGGCAGAAACACATAACCTTGTCTGGAACCAGAAATGGAAAGGTTCAAATGCTCAGGGGAAGGAAGAGCAGAGCCACCCGGCTCTTCATGCTGCAAATCCACCGACTCCTGGCTTGGTCCTGATGTGTCCTGTGAGACAGACAGGTTGCAGTTCATTATGCCACTAAATGACCACAAGCTAAGCTTCTTTGATGCGGTCCTTGTTAATTGTTATTTGAAGATTTTTGAAGCTGCTCTTTTTATTAGCATACATGTAACGTTTGTGTCATGTTGAAATGATTGTATTCGTAGTTGTATTTGTGAGGAGCTAACCTGACAGAGGATGTACGGGCCACTGAAGCTTATGATTGATGACTCAGAGCTGGTCACCTTCTCTGCAGAAGAGGAGGGTTTATCAACGTCCCTGTGTGTACAACGCCTCAGACCTTTGTTTTCAGTGTCCTTGGTTGGCCACACTGACACAGCCTCAGAGGAACTGCAAGAGAATGAGGAGAAAATGTCCCCGCCCACTAATCAATAACAGAGTATCTTAAATGACTCTGACATTAGACGCTCACTTATTTCATTTGATCTAAGTTTCTCATGAACCATGCACGGTAATAGCCATTGTAGCGGTCCTCCCACCCAGCGTCCAACCTGCCTTATTACTACGTGGTTTTGCAAATGTTTTCTCTTGGGGGTGCAGCCACAGCAGTGCTGTAAGCATATAAACAATCTGTACTTTTTCATCTGTCAGAAAAGTTAAGAGTGAAATGTATTACCAGGTGGGTAAGCTCTTCAGGTTTTGTACTTTGCAGATGCAAGTGTTCTCATTCTGCAAGAGGTACCAACTGTTGGCAGACTGGATCACAAAAATGTCAAAAGTTAAATACGACAAAATAACTAAATTACACAGAATGATTGATTGATTGAGTGATTGACATATTAGAAAAGGCTAGAATTAAGTAGGTCAGACTACTATTAAACTACAGGACTATCAAGTCTCACCTTGATCTCAGAAAGGACTTTGCTCTTGGCTGGAGAGGGAACAGACTCCACCCACAGAACCACCTTCCTGTTGTGCAAAACACACCATACGAAGAAAGAAAGCACCTCAGAGTTAGACAGCATGTGCACTAGGAAGGTGAATGTGATATATGAAAGTAAAGCACATCACATGTTGACATCTTAAGACCTTTGGTTCCAAAATAGTTACAGTATATTTTAAGGATAGGACCATCTGTGTTTCTGGAGTGCTAACTAATGAAATTCATGGGCCATTTTTTTCCAAAATAGATGTAATGCAAGGGTATCTTTTTATACACACAGATATATCCATACATAGTAATGCTACTCTGGTCTGTGGTCTGTTGCATTTACCTAAAAATAATTTATGAACGCAACCGCAACCACACACACACACACACACACACACACACACACACACACACACACACACACACACACACACACACACACACACACACACACACACACACACACACACACACCTTTTACAGGCTGGAATGGAGTAGTAGAGAATGAAGAAGCCTATTGACACTATTGCACTGATGAAGATGTACAGCAAGGTGCTGAGGGACCAGTAGACTGTTAGGGGACAGAAAACGAAACAAAATGATGGTGGTGGTGATGACGATGATGATGTCATACATGTCAGTATAATGTCCACGTGGCTATAAAATAGGTATGAGACAGGTACTACAGTAAAATACCTAACAATCGTATTAAAGCATCAAGGTGAATTATGCTACATGCCATTGAGGGTGTAAACAATAAAAAATAAATTACGTCCTTTTCTTTTCACTTGATTTGGTTTCGATCTGAGGAGCGCTGTGTGTGTGTTACCTGCATGCGAGGACCACTCCTTAGGTTCAGACCATTCGGACGGGATTCCTTCATAGCTGGGACCTTTTCCAGGGACTACCAGAGACCTGACCCAGACCTGGTAAGTCTGGGATGGGGCAAGAGATGTGCTCAGGATAGTCAGGGACATGGATCCCTCTGGGATGGTCGTGAGGATAGGGTTTTCCTGATGAAGGAAATGTATAAGGGATGCATTTTATTTTTCTGTGTCAGTTTTGTGTCTGCGTATAAGAAGAGGTTCAATCATATTTCGTGAACTCAACGATGATATCGTGAGTTGTGAGTCAACTCAAAAGATTTTCTGGCTTACGAGACTCATTTTTTCAGGAGAATTTTTAGATCAAAATCAAAATAAAGAAACTTGCAAATGACCCTTCTCCTTTCTCAGACATTCACATTCAAGCAAAACAAATGAGAGAAAGACATTTCAGAGAAGCACCTGGCAAACGCACTTTTTTTTTGCTATGTTTTGCTTCTCATGGAATACATGTGACGTGGACAGAAAACCTCTTATCTCTCACCTGATCCTGTGTGTTGCAGTAGCGGACCTGATAGTACAGCCTGACCTTTGGGGACTTAGGTTCATTCCATCCCACCGCCCAGTTCCCTTCTTTCTCTTTCACGCTCACTTCACGGGGGCGGTTGGGACGGACTGCACACAAAGAGATTGGTTTGAAGTAAATGCCATGAAAGAAAAGGGGGGTGTTTTAAGATTAAGACCTTGCTGAACATCACTCCTGGTACACACATAAGTAGCACATGATGCAGGCCGTAACTTAGTGATGGTAGAGAAGATGGTAAATAGTGAGGATAGAGAAGCTAGTAGCAGTCACACATATTATTTCCTGCCAGTGTTGGAGATTGAAATACCAACCCACTGGTTATTGGTCAGGTCAGGTCTGGTATCTACACTCTAGTCCAACCTGCTGTCTCAATTTTAAGCCAGATAGATGGGCTGTATTGGCCAATATATTTCATTGCCATTTCAATATTATCCATTGATAATATATATGCAAAGTCTAACCCATCTCTGCAAAGTGAACCTACTCACTGTGTTGGTAGGCCTTGAATGTCTTGGCGTTGCGTGTTGGAATGAGCTCCAGCAGTAGATGTTCAAGGTCTGGGACAGTCAGGGAACAGCTGTGCCTCAGCACCGTCTCTCTGTGGCCAGCACCAACTGTAGAGTTGACACAGCACCTCTCAGACCTGGAGACAGGGAGAGGAGAGGAGAGGAGAGGAGGGGAGGATCATTGGATGCATTGGTTTGGTGGATGGCAAAGAGAATAGCTTCAGACTGGGGATGAACTATTTACCTCTCTCTATATTTTACACACACACGCAACAACATCAACAACACACACACTCTCGACTCACGGTGCAGTCTGGTTGTGTCGGCAGGTCAGCTGGTAGGTAATAAAGTGAGCCAGATCTCTCTTCACCTCCCAGCTACACGTCACCTCCTTCTCTCCTTCCAGCACACACTGCAGACTGGGAACCTGCCCGGTGACTGGGAGGGGGGGGGGGAGAGAGAGAGAGAGAGAGAGAGAGAGAGATTGAAACAAACAAGCTAATAACACCGGCAAATCTCCAGCCAAGACTTTTCATAAGTTCCCTGTGTGAAGGAGGACAGACAGAGAGGATTAGAAGTGCATGAAAAGGAGATATCTGTGAAGAGCACGGCCTTATTGGGGGCCCACAAGCGATTTCATGCTTTGACCAATAACTCCTGAACCATAAGGACTAGAATGATTTTTTACCCTCATGCCTTGGCTCTAGATGAATCCATTGCACATACTGGCTTTTCCTATTTTTCGCTATTTCCCCCGTAAATTCGATCTCAACTAAATTTGGCACACAGCATACATGGACTTCCTAGATTACGGCTACATTTTGTAGAGTATTTTAAAATCAAAACTGTTTGGCCTTGAAGATGCGCAAACAGGAAGCGAGGCATAGTTCCTAAACACTTAATAACAGAACAACCACACGCCACAGCAGGCCAACTTTGAAATAGAAGAACAGAAGAAGAAGAACACTTCATTAGTCCACATGATGACACACACACACACACAGATGCAAATTTGCAGATGCAGATTTTACACACAGCATGATTGAGCTACCTACATCATGCCTCTTTCACAGATTTCTGATACTCAGAACTGTTTGGCCTTGTTGCAAGTTGATGATGAAGACGCACAAACAGGGAGGGAGGCATAAATCCTAATGCTTCATGCTAGACCAACCAAACTTCACATACGAGTTTGGGATGGGTCCAGAAGTGTGTCATTCTATGGTCAGGCAACATCAGGCCAACCTTGCAATAGCAGCTATTTTTTAAAAGTTTTCCTGCAAAGTTGCCTCAATACCATATTTTACACACAGCATATTTCAACTGCCTACATACATTTTTGTAACACATCATTTTGATACTTGTAACTGTTTGGCTGTGACGCACAAAATGATGAAGGGCTTAAAAGTGTGCCAGACCATATTTAGTTGGGCTCTATAGTTTTACCATGAAATGGCAATATGTCAGGCATCATTTCATCTGCAGTTGCATGTAAGACTTTTCCAAACGAAGAATCAAGCTTTTATTATTTTATTATATTATATTCAAAAACTTTTATTATTTTGCTGGAGTAAAATAATTTAATAGGCTGAATGTGAAAGCCAAACGTAGAAGCATCTAATTCAATTGAATTTGTTGTTTTAAACTGCATATATTGGAAAGGATTTATGCACAAATTTGCTTGATAAATGAAAGGCCTGATGCATTTACTGTCTCTTCAGTAGATTCGTTCACTCACCTTCTGCAGTCTGCCAGGTCACCAGAGGGGTCCAGTCACTCCACTGGCCCAGCTTCCCCCGGGCCCTCACTCTGGCTTCGTACCTACAGCCTGGCAACAAAGCCTCTAGCTTCAAATGGGTGTGTGTCAAATCCTCAGTCTGCAGATAGAGAGAGAGCATCTTTTGTCAGGATGCTGTGGCTCTGACACGTCTTACTATTGTTGCTTTTAATGTTTGGTTATATAGGAATTAAAGCTCAATCTACTGTCACTCTGGATAAGAGCATCAGCTAAAAGTCTAAAATGTAAATATAATGTAAAGCCTTCATGTGTTTCCTAACAGTGTGTGCTATTTTACAGCATCTTTAGAGTGTTTATAAGTTTCATTTATAGCATTCCCTGATGTTAAGGGGCGTACTTCATGAAAATATTAATCTCTATGGGCCCTTAGGAGCTTTTACACAAGTGCCTGGTAAATGATTATGGCATCCTCATGTCCCTTGAGTGTCTCTTGGTTGTATAAAGATGCTATGAGGTTAAAACATTACAACTCAAATTATTTTCAGTTGAATTGAAGGATAATATAGTTCTTACCGGTTTGAGAACATTTTAATAAACTATTGGGGTTATTAAACAGAATTTCAAAGCTGTCACTAGAAATATAAAGTCCTGAAACGTTGGTATTTTGGCAGCATATTAATGTGTGTTTGATGCTTACGGTCCAGTTGTCCTCCCTCTCTCTCCTGTAACTGAGTTGATAGGTGAGATGTTTGTTCAGGGAGGAGGAGGTGGGGTAGGGGCTGGACCACTGGAGCAGTTGGCCTCCTCGCTCTGCTGCATGTGACAGTTTCATGGGAGGATGCACGCTCACTGTACAACACACACAGGAAGCACATGCTACAACCCATGAGGACAAAAGCACTGACTTTAAGTGTATTTAAACAGCAACTCAAAATTACTGACAATTTATTTTATTGCCCCAATATAATGTATTGATGTGTACTCAATAGTATTTGTTCATTTGTTGGTGTTGGGATGACGGTGATGATGACCCATCGATTTCATGTCAACTCACAGTGCTGAGAAAGGGCCAGAGGCTTGTCGGGGGCAGATGAGCAGGAAGTCAGTTCCGTGGTCTTGAAGAAGAAGGTGTGGCTGATGCCAATGGCGAACACCTGGCTTTCATATCTACACTGGACTGTGCTGTGATCATCCGCATCTTGGACTGGCGGGCCATAGGGCAAACATCGTGACCCACTGCAAGGACATGGACACACAGTTGTAGAAGTGAAGGGGTTTTCTTCCCAAATGAGATTCCCCATTTAAAAGATTTACCTACACTAACTGATCACATGAAATAAAAAAGTAATAAAACCATGTTACATTTTGTCTTAGGCTTCTTCTTGTGTGCTTTCAATTTATACTCTTCAATCTCTACATTCAATCCCCCTCCTTTCTTCCTTCCTTCCTTTCACCCTCCTTTCTTTCACACTTCCTTCCTCTCTGCCTTCTTCTGCTCTCCTCCATTCTATTTTTACCTGTTGCTTCTGTGGTTCCAGATCCAGAGCTCCAGTGGTGTGTGTGTTCCCTCCCTCCAGCTACAGTGGACATAGGACTGGTAGTCGTTATGACACTGTAAGGATTCCAACACTGGGGACGCTGGATAGAGAGGCAGACATGGTTGGTTTGCTGTGCCAGTCAGTCAATATGCTCAATTGCTTTTCATGAAAATTGTGGTGAGTATATACCGTAATTTCCCTTTGATTTCACTTGATGCTTTTCATGAAAATTGTGGTGAGTATATACGTTACCTTCCTTTGCTTTCACTTGATGTCACAGTGGTCATATGCAATCATTTTGCTGTGGTTTCATATCTGTTTTAGTCAGAACTGGTCACAATTGAATACTTTTCAGACCTACCATTCTGTGAGATGCTCTCATGGGGAGTACAACTGTCTGGATCAGAGCAGAGAGCCAGAAGAGGGAACACTGAGCAAAGCACAACCCAGAAGAGAGGCATCATTCCTGGGGAAAGTTAGGGCTAGATGTCCCTGTTCATGGTTGGCTCTTGGGATTTTTATTGTGTGTATTCACATCGTCAAGATGGCTGCAGTTGAGATGGGAGACAGGGAATAGAAATAATAATGAATATGTCGGTCTTCACCACACTGCAGCACTAACTTCCTTTCATGCCTGTCTGCTGGGTGTTGGATGTCACCACAAATCCGTCTGGCTGTCTTATCTCTCGCTTGCACTTGCAAACACCCGACTAAATACAAGTTCAGCTATTGAGAACCACAGATGAACAAAAATACCAAGTAACTGACACAGATGAATGGTATAGTATCACTCTCTGTGTAAAGGAATAGCTTGACACTTTTAGTTTAGTCACCAGACACTCGTGACACCATGTAAAAAATGATTGCACCATTGTTCTTCAGTTTCCCTGAAAAGGCTTGCTGGCATTTTTAGCATTTGTTAATGTGACCAAGAGACAAGGCTAGACACAAGTTATAAAGGGCTGTAATTAGAGAATACGAGTGTTAAAAATAATTTCAAATAAACAAATTAAATTAAAGAAAGGGGAAAGAAACTGAAAAGGTGTGATAAGGGGGACTTCGACAGGTATTCAAGCATAACAGTCCTCACTTCAGCATTTGCTACCTAGCTTGTTGGGGGAAGCCCCCACCCAGGAAAATGAAACCTGATAAACCTTTTAACCATTTACTGTTTACTCTGCAGTGGACCACAGACGTCACAGCGGCAGCTTTTACAGTGATGCTGATATGAATCCACAAATCAGATAAAACCATAGACAATTTGAGATCGGAATTTGAGGTGAACCCACATCAACATATGCGGAAACCTCCTGTAGATAATCACCAGTATGCATGAAGCCGCTGGTAACCGAATAGAAGAGCCGGTCACATGGCTGTATGACTTGAGAGGCAGCCTGATTGCAGAGCTCCACTCTCACCTAGAAACGAGGCTACACACACTTTAAGGCAAAATCCACCCCAAAAATGGATCTCACATTGCCCAAGAATCCTGAAACAATATTTGTAGGAAGACACCTTTAGCAGTTCCATTGAAAATTGAAGGTTTGATTGAGGTTTGATGCCCAAATTAGCTTTAGCCTACTTTACAATGACAGAACAACAGAACCCAAATCAGTTTTGTTTCTTGATATAATAGAGATCATTTAGCTTCTTTTGTATTCAGGTTTGATCACAAATCAAGACAGACAGACACATGAATTCTGTTTAGTTTGGATTTAACTATTGCAGTTCACAGACAATTTCAGTGAAAAGTTTTTTGACACATGTAAATGTCCCAGTGGAGTCTGATCAGGTTACCTACCTTCAGTTATGGAGACTGGATATCCTTAATTTCCAGGGCAAAGCTTGTTCTGTCTGTCTGTCTGCCCTACCCTTTGTCTCACACTTCCTCCTTGTCAAGCTATGTGCTCCTCAAGAACACAGTAGAGCCCCGTGTGGGAGTTTCTACTGAGACGATTTCCGGGTCCCCCTTTGGTCCAAAATAATAATGTTCTTTTTCGCATGGTCAGCTGTTTTAAAGCACACGCTCTGTTGTGAGTGAGAAGCAGCAGGAGGGCAAGAGCAACATTACTTAAATTATCTCTTATTCTTCCTATGTGACATAGATGACCTTCTGTTTTTCCTGCAGTCTTCTAAGACTGTAGCCACGCTGAGAATTAAATGAAAACCCACATTTTTCTGGAGAAACAGCAGATGAAATAACATATTTTGGGGTAGACTAGCAGCCTATAAAACAGGTTAATATTAGATTGGCCTGCAAAATCAGTTTGGTTCCTGGGAAAAAAAACAAAAACAAAAAAAACTGTTGTAGCCCCATATCATTTTTGCATTTTTGATATATAGTTGAGCAAATAAATATATAAATATATAGTTGTTATGATACCACAAGGTTAGACCCAAAAGCAGAACCGAAACACGGAGTTGAATGAACAATGGTTTATTATGGTAGCCCATTCCAGCATTGTGCAGGTCTACAATCTTGTCCCTGACGTCCTTAGACAGATCTTTGGTCTTGCCCATGGTAGTGAAGTTGAAGATACGAAGTGTGATTCTTTGGACAGGTTTTGTGCATACACGTAACCAGTTGAGATTAGGAGTACTTTCTTAAACCGAGAGGGAAGCCGAGAGGACTAATCTGTATGCCTCGTGGGCACATAACCCGTCTGTGGGAGCCAGAATTCTTGTTGGTCAGTAGGGGGTCAAATACTTATTTCCCTCGATGAAATGCAAATCAACATATAACTGTTATTTAATGTGTTTTTCTGAGTTTTTTTGCTGATATTCTATCTCTCACTGTTAAAATAGACCTACTATTAAAATTATAGACCACTCATTTCTTTGTAAGTTGGTAAAATTGCGAAATCAGCAGGGGATCAAATACTTATTTCCTCCACTGTAGTTTTATTTTTGGTTCATCATTCTCTGGATACATTTTCTCCTTGTGGGAATGAGTCCATTCAACTGCAGCCTTTCAGGCCAAGGCGTACAGCCATGCTTGCCTGGTTGGTCAGCTGGGCCACTCCTGGGTCTCCGCCTCCTGACCAGCGACAAACGGGTTCTTGAACGTGAGTCCTCCAGTTGAAGGATGGTCTCCCTACTCACTAAGGCACCCTGCTGCTCAAATGTATTTCCTGTGACCGGCAAATAACATATAACATAACATAATAACATATAATTACCTGACATTGACAATCTGACTTGTCTTGTTGCAATAAACATAACCAATGTGGTTTTTCAATAAGCATTAAACAAATGCTAAGAATTATGACAAAATGCTACAAATTATTTTGGCTCAGGTAAGAGTTCCCCATCTTGCATGATCTATCTTGCTTTAGAACTGCAATTACCACACCAGTCTGCTCAACAATGTTGTAAAGTAGGCCAGAACCTCCAGTATGTCTCAGAAATGACTGTTTTCTTGTCAAAAGGAGAACAGAATGTTAAACTGTTCCTGTCGAGGCTAGAGGAACATTACAGAAGAGTGACGGTAAATATTGGTTTCTAAAAGAGCAGAAACAAAGTCACTGAAAACTATGGCCTTCAGAGGCCTGTGATATTCTGCACGTTTTCCAATGACTAAGCCCTTCTAGGTCATGGATTGATTTTTCACTGAAAACAGATGATGCTGATTTTTGTTTCATGGTGCAACCTAGTAGTAGTCGTCATGGTATCTTACTGGAGAATAAACAGAAAAACACACACAGTACACACAAACAGACATGATAACTACAATGCTTTTCCCAGTACTCAGTGTAAAAGAAGAATCTTATTAGCAGCGACAAAGTGACCACATCCTTTGAGATAACAATCTGTGTACCACTTTACATACCTCTGTGAACACCAGCTGCAGAAACCTTGACTTGATCTTGAATTGGGACCTAGATGCTATTGAACCCTCTCCAATTTTCTGTTCTTTTAACAGAAAATCCACCCTCAGATACTCTTACACTGTTACAGTTTTTCTCAGTCGCTTTAGTACATTTCTCGAATCATCCTTAAGATTTGCAAAACAGTAAACGCATTTCTCGAAACAATTGGTACAAAGAGCACCACACAATGGATTACCTGCAAAAGCCCGTAACTTGCTCAAAATCCTTAGTTCATCTCTCAAAAGTAAATCTTTACGTCAACGCACATGTCAGTGCCATCAGAATGACAAGTCCTTGTGTCATTGAGTACAAACAAGATAGTCAGAATGCTTAGCCATGTTGTCAATATAACAGTTACTCTGATGGAAACTATGGCAAAGTTTGATAACAATGATTGAAAATGCACAAGGCTGCACTTTTTTTGTATGGCATTATTGGCATATATCAATTTCAAAAGACATATACAACCAATAAGTCATAATTGTCATTTGCCTAAATGTGCTAAAACATTTGCAAATGGTAACAAAGAGAAATGCTCTTTCTGTTGTGCTCAAGTAACAAAATGTTTCACATATTGTTTGGACGACTTCAACTGTCATTGGAGAATTGAGTCAAAGCAACTGAGAAAAACTGTAGTGAAAGTCAAGATTCATCAACATTTACAGAAAAAGTCTAATAAAATGGTTGACATGCTTGATATGCTTGACAGATTATGACAACTGGTTCAACCATTTTGCATGTAATGACTTATGCAATGAACTAATGCCTAGATGTTTTGGGGGGTGAGACTATTCAACAGAGAACCAATATAATACATTTTGATCAACATGACATAAACTATTGATAATGTAGGAAACAGCAGACGGTTGGACATAACCACTTGCATGAATGTGCTAAAGCATTTGCAATTTGTTCAAAAGAATGAGAAAATACTTTTATGATGTGCACAAGTGACTAGATGATGTGGAGGTTGAACAAGTAGTTTTGAGAATTTCAATTCTGATCTGAGAAAGCGACCAAAGCGACTGAGAAAAACTGTAAATATAATCAATTTGTCTTCAATGCATTCCAGGATTTATTTTGTGATGAAATGTTGTAATTTACTTTTTTGTTGTAGCTTCTTTCCCTCAACCTGCCTTGTCAACTTCTACTTGAGTTAGTGGCTCACTATGTTTCCCAGAGTGACTATAAACAACCTCCAGAGAAGGGCTGTAAACTTGTTGCTTTCAATCAGATATAAACAACAATAATGATCGCGGCCATGCCCCTTTACTCACATCACAGCATGTCTTGTGGCTGCATTGACTTCTGGTCTATTGAGGCTACTGTCGGTGGAGAAATTGATATCTCCGCCTCTTCCAGAATGGATTTCTCCCCGTATGATTGCATCGGTCTAGAAAGAAGCCCTTGCTCTTCTTCTGAGGGGCTGAGAGTAAAACCTGATGTTTACAATTGATGTTTGAGAAAGCTGAAAAAATGTCTTCCATCAAACTTCATTGTAGCTACACTGGAAATATCTTGACATGGCATTGCATCATCTATGTTAATTTGAGTATGTCAGTTATTCACTGAAGAAAAATAAACAAAACAAAGTGGGCACATCACCAATAGCTGTTTTCAACAGTTTTGAAGTGTTTTAGGGTGGATTTTTCCTGGTAGTAGTAGTACAATTGTATTGCAAAAGTAACAATTTTCCAATTTTTCCAATTTTCTGTTCTTTTAACGGAAAATCCACCCTCAGATACTCTTAATAATAATAATAATATAATAATATATTCTAATATAAGAATAAGAATAAGAATAAGAATAAGAATAAGAATAATAAAAACGAAGGTGACTGGCTAGAGTAGATCCCAAATTAAAGTCCTCTGGTGCTTAAACAAACAGACGTGACTCTGACTCACTGTGCTTCTCAGATCCTCTTGCTTTAGTCTACATTTTTAAAGCATTTACCCAACACTCATGCAAAGTGACTTATGATGAGTAAGCACTTACCGGTCAGAGCATTGCTCAAGGACACTTGTGATTGCTGATGGACACAGTGGACAGCCTCTCCAACCACTAGGCCTCCCTGCCACATGACATGACAAGTCATTTCAATGTGACTTTTAACATCTGATCACCAGGGCTATCTGGCGGGTCTAGACATTTATTTGTCATGCATTGTAATCTCATGAACCACATTGAAGTCTGAACATAATCCATCCAAGAAATTGAGAGGTAGAATAAAGTGAAAGATTTTCTAAAAAAAAGAGACCCAGAGGTAAAATACCTACTCAGTATGGATACCCAGAAATGAGGACTCATAGTATCATATCTTTATGACTGAATCTCAAAAGGTCACACTGAAATGACATTAGCTTCACTGTACTATGTATTGCTAGATTTTAGTTTAGTTCATGTTGGTGTCCACTGCTTACAGCGAAGGGGAATCACATACCATAATAGTCAACTTCATTATAAGCACTACTTGATGTTCAAATGATTAAATTAACCCTCCCTCTTCCTCTCTGTCTGACTCTGACTTCCTGTGAACTATCTTTAACAAAGGAAGATTGATAGAGTGAAGATAATGAAGATACAGAGTGTCCAGTTCCTCATTTATTTTTTCTTCTTTGCATACAAGCTTACATAGTGGTGGTGATTACTCTATTTTCCTCTCTTTCCTCACACTTCTAATCATTTTATTTATCCTTCCTTTTGAGTCTGGCTATTGCCTTAATGGTACAAACCCATGATGGTATCTGTAATGGAGAAGTCAGTATTAGCGTGGATGGCAGGGCAGCATTTCTTATGTATTTTCTGTGAATTCTCTCTCCGGGAAGTTCAAGAAGCCACACAACCATAGGTTCTAAGAAGCGATGAGGAACTGGCCATTTATACTGATCAGGGTTGAGCTGCAACATTATGTGTGGTCAGTCTTAGGGAGATGAGCCAACAGGTTCATGTTCCTGAGAAATACTTAAGAACAAGCTGTTCTGTTTCAGGCAACTTTAGCCTGAAAGTTATAGGCTTTAGTTATGGGCCAATGAACTACAGAAGAGGGGAGGAGGGGTGTTAGTGGTGTTAGTGGTGGCGTATATGTTAAGCTTCTCAATGTAGTATTGCCAGTCTACAATACACTAAGTTGTATTGCTTCTCAGGTCATATGGAGACACTTTAGGGAGACATTCCCACATCGAGGACACATACAGGACACACTACTACATTTCTAGGGATTTTTAGGATTCAGCAGATGCTCACACTCAGGGAGGCAAACTTGCACATGCTCTCATGATATTGAACTCAGCAGTCATTAATTCAATTATTCACTATAGTGCTTTCAATGACACTGTAACCATGCAGTAATGCAAGAGAAAAAATGCTAAAAAAATATGCAGGGATCAATGTAATAATGCATCTCTTCTATCTATCCCAGGCAGTTGATTAAACCCATATCTACCTCAATTGTACCACCTAGTGGCTACAAACTACCACTACCATTTACTGCACGATACAATACATTTACTGTACCTCTTCTGTAACTGATAATGGATGGTGGATAATGAAGCCTAGGATTGGAAAATAAAGCACTCCTTGTGGCATTCTTAAGAAAACAATGGATTGTTGTCAGATAAATAAAAGTTTTTTCTTTCAATTTTGGGTAAAAAAAGAACGATTAAATATGGTCACATGCTCACTTTTAAAGTGTATACGTGAAAAAAGTTTGTTTTCTGAGTCTTGGAAAAAACACAAAGCCCTTTAGTCCGAATTGAAATGGACGGCTGAATGGGAAACGGTAAGAAGATCCAACGGTATGGTGTGTGCCAGAGGATTGGGTAAGGATGGAGCGTTATCCAGTTATGCAGCCATAGCATCAACTCTGGGGGTTCAAATAGGTTTCTACTTGAATTACTTTATTTCTCTGTTTTGGTGAAAAAGATTACCAGGAAATGACATGAAGCTCAGAGACAGCCTTTTCCAAATCCACTGACTATCCACCCTTCCATTACTCTGAGATTTAAGGAGTCAGCAGCGATAGTATGCTTCCATTTGGTTGATCAACAGAGACACATGTACACACAAACAAACACTTAATCATTTAAACTGTGTAAAAAGACACAGCACAATCGTCATTTTAATAGGCTGACAACATTTCTGGATTGCTCTCACACCAAATCTCTTGATGGGAGCAGTATCCTACGGCCTGTGGCACAGTGACAGAGAAAGCAGTACTTAACGTGTAAATCCACGCTAAAACAAAATTCAAAATGTCACTCTTGTGGTATTGGACAGGTTATTCTTTATTTGTTTGCATGAAAAAAAATCCTTAATCTAAAAACGAGACACCCAAGACCCTAATCAGTGATGTCATGTAGTTACATGCTGCACATTGGTGGCTCTAAATGGCTGCGAGAGGTAACTTTTGTGTTGAACTTCAATACCCAGAAATCATGACGTCAGTAAACTGCATTACAGCACGCTCCTGTTTACCAACCCGGCTGGTCTGTGATGCTTTATACTAAAGGATACCAAAGGGATGAGAGGCAAAAGATTTAATGTTGGTGAGTCCAGTGTTATGTGGCGGAGCGTTTGCTCGCTGCTTTAGGAGAGAGTTTGGATTTCATCACTTCCTGTCAGCACAGAAGTGTCCACACCCGACCAGAATTTCATTTGGGCAAATAGGGTGAATTATGGAGGTTAGTGGGGATGGGACCCTCTTCTGCATTGCAGCTCCACTTCTTATAGGCTGACAATGCGGGTGTATTTTTACATAAAAATCTTGCCAATGTAGCTGTAACAGCGCATGCAAGATCAACCTTTTGGGCACAATTACATGGTTTTGGGATATATGCACCATTGGTTCTAAGAAGTGATGAGGAACTGGCCATTTATGCTGGGTGTTGAGCTGCAACATTATGTGTGGTCAGTCTTAGGGAGATGAGCCAACAAGTTCATGTTTCTTAGAAATACATAGGAACATACTGTTCTGTTTTAGGCAACTTTAACCTGAAAGCTATAGGCTTTAGTTATGGGCCAATGAACTACGGAGGAGGGGAGGAGGGGAGGAGGGGAGGAGGGGAGGAGGGGTGTTAGTGGTGTTAGTGGTGGCGTATATGCTGAGTTTCTCAATGTATTGCCAATCTACAATACATGTTGCAAAAAAAATGCCCTTTTTTTGGTTTTTGGACATCTACACTAAGGTAAGGTTAATTATAAAAGCATTTTAATTGGCACTATCATAGGAATTAAAATGTTCCTCTATTTATATACACGTATGATTAAAGATGGTCAATGAAGACATTGTTTAAATAAAATTAGATTTTGTTTGAGTTATTTCCATCCTTTTTCACAGGCCGTTTCGCACTAACTCCAGTCAGTGCATCACAACTGGACCTAATTTGAATTGGAGGATCTGGTATTCAGGGTCCAGTATGTGACGCTTCTGAATGTGAGGACTTCAAATCTTCAAATTCATTCAAGAAAATACCCTTAATACCCGTGATTTTTTAATCCTGAGCCATAGTATCTTTGAAAACTGAATATTATGGGACCTTTAAAATGAGTTTCAATTTCTAAGACAATAGGATAACGCAGAATGCTGTTTTAGGGTGGAATTCCACTTTAACTTCAGTATGGAGGAAGGTCATTTCGGAGGACACACAGCTTTCACAACAGAAACAAGCAGTGTAATGAACCACAGACAGTTACCCAGAACCCTTTGCAGATTTTCACAGCCAGGACAACACATTTTGAAAAATTTGAATGAACTGATATTACTCTTTGGGCCTTTCCACAATTCAGTGGGGATAAACTTAGCTGTGTTGCTGCATAGGAGAAATGGATTAATCAATAAATAGACAATGTTTTATGCTCTGTGATTGGAGGGATTCTGATTCTAATTTTTAAAAAAACCCCACCAACGCATTAACAGGTTTCAAATGTTCAGTGCATTATTTGCGGTAGCCTAACTGACATGGTGTTTGGGATGAAAAATGTGTGCTGACGAAATATACTTAGACTGATACACACAGTGTGATCTGAATAATTGGGGCAATCTGTTGTTGTTGACTAATCTAATAGTGATCTAATAGTTTTCACCACTGCAGGCCATTGTCCTGCTGGTGCAAAAATGAAGTATTCTTTGAGGCTAATGAGAATGTAATGTAAATTAATGAGATCAATAGCTGGAGGGGGTGGGTGGGGGGGAGGGTAGAGAGAGCCAGAAGGTAGAGAGAGAAAGAGGAGGGAAGGACGAGAGGGAGTCAGTTATTAGGCTCTTTATTGAAAGAGGCATGCTTGTCCAATATGGATACATTACAGTAATTATAAAGCGGTTGTGGTTTAATCTAAGCGGAGTGCTCTGGGCTGATGAATGGCTGGAGGAGACAACTCCCACTGTGTCTGATGGAGATCGGGAGGAGGTGCATCACTCCCAACACAGAAACTGGCTTTGCTTTATAACCCATCGCTCTCTTATTTTCTCATTTCTCATTGCTACATGTGTTTCTCTTGTTCTCTCTCTCTCCCTCTGAACTACATTGCAGCTACATACATCATGTATGACCACACTGATATGGATGCCTTGCACAAACCCAAAGCAACAATAATGGCACACTCAGTTCCTGTACTTCTTCTCCTATAGTATTTCCTACAGAAAACAATAAGAAAGCCTTGCTGTCAAAACATTGATTTTTATCTGGATAAGTAATTTTCTTGGTTTTACTTCAGAGCTATGAGTGTGCAGCCACTTCATTTTTATTGCCAGTGGTCTTTGTGCAGAACCGGCAGCCAGAGTCTGATGGTGTTGAGGCTGCAGCGCTGTAGTCGACAGTTACGCAGCTTGCAAGGCAAAATCCCTTAAAGCTGGAGCTCTGCCCATAACTCACTCACTCACTCACTCACTCACTCACTCACTCACTCACTCCTCAAGCTTCACACACACGTATGCAGGAGATATGAGTATGCAAGTGGGTTTTGCATGCATGCATGTATGGATGTACAACACACACACATATACACATATACACATACACACACACACACACACACACACACACACACACACACACACACACACACACACACACACACACACAGAAGGCTGATTTGCATGACAGTCCCATAGGGATAATTCCCCGGGGTGCAGCAACATTAATGTGTGGAAAACAACACATGTCTGGGGAGCCTTGGGGTATTTGGGGAATTTTCGCCAGCTTTCTATTACTGAATTTGGCAGCTGTTTTTAAAAATTAGATGGAAACGGATTGCACTGTCACTAGTTTAAGCAAACTACGCCGTTTTTGGTAGCGTAACGGTTAGAGAAACTGGGGGACAGGTTCAAGCCCTGTTTAGGCAAGCATCCACCCTGCTGAAGTGTCCTTGAGCAAGACATTAAATCCCTACGAGCTGCAGGGGCGCTGCTCTGCAGGGAATGAACAAAGATCGCTATTAATCTGGACTTTTTTTATCAGCGCACTAAGCAAAGGATTCATTCACTTAAATTGGTAACATCCTATCACACGTGCACACATAAACATATACATGCAGGCACACACATGCACATAAACACACACAGACAGTTTCACATACTGTACATTCACTAAACACACCCTCAAAATCGTACAGGAATCACAGGCGTTTTCACGGTGCAGTACTTTCAGGTACCGTGCATTCATCGTTCGTTCGCATGTGACCCATTATCCTCACTAAACTCTCTCAATGTGCATTAAGCGCATGACAGTTGAGAGGATTTTAACAATGTCATCATCTTCCATTCAATCTCTTCCGTTTGTTCTTTCTCTCCACCTCTCCTTATCATCCCACCGACCTTTCATTCCTAAGTGCACTTACATGGAGGCCAATCTGCTCCTCTTCTCTAAGTCTCCATACGTCCTCTCTATTTCTCTCTTTCATTATCACTCCATCTCTTCTTAGACGGGTGTTTTCCCCCGATTCTACTCTCAAAACCCTTATCTCCTTATGTCCTCCTCTTTCCTCTTCTTTCCTCCACTTCTTTGCCCACTCTGTAGGAGGTTACGTTTGTGATGGAGTAAATTCAGACCTGTGTTTTGACGCTTCAAGAGCACAGTGTGAACATACCGCACCCCTCACTCCACTCCCCCCTCTATCTTTACTGTACCTCGTCTGTACTCCATCTCTCTCCTTCACTTCTCTCCTGTTCTGCTTCATCTCCCTCCATCTCCCTCTTTGATACTCCCCCCCCTTCTTTCCTCCCCTCAATCGATCATCTCCTCCCCACCTCTCCTCCGCCTCCCCGCCACTTATACCTTTTGGATTCTTCCATATCGCCCCTCACCTCTCTTTTATGCTTTCCCAAATCTTCATTCTCCTCCTTCCTCCCCTCTAACTTCCTTCTTCCCACTTTCTTTTGTGTCTCTATCCATTGTCCCCCCCCCTCCTCTCTCCAAATTTCGTCTCTCTCCACTCCCTGCAATCCCTCCTCCTCCTCCTCCACTTTAACATCACACAATCCTCTCCTATCCCAATCCAGCACACCCTCCCTCTCTCCCTCCCTCTCCCTTTATGTCTCCCTCCCTCTCTCTTTCTCCCCTTCATCTCACCTCCAGCCAGCCTGAGCTCCCTCTTCCTCTTGGATCACACGACCACAAGCTCTCTTCCACTCGCTCTCTCTCTTTCTCTTCCTATACCCCTCACTTTCTCTTCTGTCTCTTTTCATCCTTGTTTCTGTCTTCTTTGATCTCCCTCTCCTCTCTCTCTCTCTCTCTCTCTCTCTTTTTGCTCCTCTTCTCTTTGGCTGACAGAAGCTCTCAGGCTCCCGGTCGGTCTGCTCACTCGCCTGCCGCTCTTCCTTCAACCACTGAGGATCCAGAAGCACCCGGGACGAAGACTCTCTCACCGGAGGTAAGTGGGGAGGGGGGTGAGGTGGGGGGCAAAAAGAGGAGAGGAGAGGACGAGCACCTTACTTGCTTCTACTGCTGCTTTAAGAGGCAGGCGGGATGACCGGTGAAAAGGAGAGAGACAAAGAGAGAAGTAGAAAGAAAGAAAAGAGTTCGGAGATCAGGCTGTTCTGCAGTGTGCAAGGAGAGAGAGACAGA